>OY253748.1:28447241-29077685 GCA_958009045.1 Oxytorus armatus | reverse complement strand
AACATGCATAAATGCATATACAGAAAGAGAGAGAGAGAGAGAGAGAGAGAGAGAGAGAGAGAGAGAGAGAGAAAAACAGTGAGAGAGAGTCTGGTGGGGCACAGAGATGCACGGGGATATAGAACCGCTGCGACCGGAGATTCTACGATCCGACAAGGGTTGTTGCGCCATCGCCAACCCCCCTCGTTTTTATCCTCTACGACGATATATATATAATAATATACCAAACTGCTCTCCGCAAACTTCTGTAGACCAGTTACACGCTAATACATATATATATATATATATATATATATATATATATATATATATATATCGCAATGCTCGATCGCCATTGTAATACTCTAACGCAGTGAAATCACTTGTAATTCCGCATTGCATGCACAACGGAATACCAATGCAGAGACGAAACGTGTATAATAACACTAATGATAAAAATACAAGAAAATAACAACCGATAGTTAAGATAATTCATTAGAAAAACGTTTTGAACAAAATTAGCACGATTCGATGGTCAGTAAATAAACGATACAGTCTTGTGTCGTCATAAACATGGAAAACTATTTGTAGCGATTAATTTGTTTGAAAAAAAAAAAAAAAATCGACTAGTTTATGTTAATTTTTTATATGTATTTTTCTTCAGTCTTTTCTTATTTTTTTTTTTTCCCCCAAAGAATATCTCATAATATTGATCCGATCGTGACAAATGGATACGTCAATGATTGCGATGTTGTCATCGAGCGTTAACCGGAGGTAATAAAGAACACGAGAATAAGAGGGGAAGAGAGAGAGAGAGAGAGAGAGAGAGAGAGAGAAAGAAAGGTGTGAAGGAGAACAAAGTAATTAGCACACGATTTTTATGCGTTACACAAGTCCCCGCAAATGCATCGGCGGCGATTGTCCAACAGAGAGGCTCTCGAGGACTGCGGTGACGAGTCGCGATCGCCGCGAGAAAACGCGTCGAGTTTATATAAAAGAGCTCGCACGCGAGAGAGAGAGAGAAGAGAGACCAAGAAATAGTCCGAGGTATAGTTGCATTCTTGTGGTGATCGGTAGCCCCGATTGATTGGCAGTCGGCAGTTTCTCGTATCGCGAGAGAACTCACGCGGTTTTTGCCTACATATATATACATTTTTTTGTATATATATATATGCCTTTTTCGCGAGCATCAAAGGAATGGCGATCTCTCTCAATGGCCGCGGCTTAAGGGAGGAAATAGAGTTAGACGGTTCGAAAAATCGATTTTTTTTTAATTTCATAAATTGTTAGTAAAACTTCTGAAAAATATGTTCCCAAAATTTTAAATGAAAATTCCGACTCGTTCTAATGTTATAAGCCATTAAAGTGAGTAGCTCTCCTTCACGCCCCGAGCGCGCCACGTGTATAACCGAGCGGTCACTCACTTTTTTCAAACGCGTTTTTCTGAAAACGACTTTTTTTTAATTTGCGTACACGCTAGTTTGAAAAGTTTTCGACCAATCGTTTTGAAAATTGGCAGTTACTTTCTTCATAGTATTGCGCTCTATATGAACCTAAAATCGGAATATTATCATTATTTAAAATAATTTATTTTTTGCAAATAAAGTTGTAAAAAATGGCAAAAAATCACGCTTTTTTGTTTTGACCCCTGTAAAAAATTCAATTTTCTATTTTTTCGATAGCATTTAGGTTCATATAGAAGAGAGACATATAATGAAAGTAAATTTCAACCTCGTTTGATTTCAGATGAAAATTGCGGCTTCCAGAATGTACGCAAAATGCTGCCGAGCGCGCCACGTGTATAACCGAGGATACGATTTTTTCAAACGCGTTTTTCTGAAAACGACTTTTATTGAATTTGCGTACACGCTAGTTTGAAAAGTTTACGACCAATCGTTTTGAAAATTGGCAGTTACTTTCTTCATAGTATTGCGCTCTATATGAACCTAAAATAGGAATATTATTATTGTTTAAAATAATTTATTTTTTGCAAATAAAGTTGTGAAAAATGGCAAAAAATCACGCTTTTTTGTTTTGACCCCTGTAAAAAATTCAATTTTCTATTTTTTCGATAGCACTTAGGTTCATATAGAAGAGAAACATATAATGAAAGTAAATTCCAACCTCGTTTGATTTCAGATGAAAATTGCGGCTTCCAGAATGTACGCAAAATGCTGCCGAGCGCGCCACGTGTATAACCGAGGATACGATTTTTTCAAACGCGTTTTTCTGAAAACAACTTTTATTGAATTTGCATAAACGCTAGTTTGAAAAGTTTTCGACCAATCGTTTTGAAAATTGGCAGTTACTTTCTTCATAGTATTGCGCTCTATATGAACCTAAAATCGGAATATTATCATTATTTAAAATAATTTATTTTTTGCAAATAAAGTTGTAAAAAATGGCAATAAATCACGCTTTTTTGTTTTGACCCCTGTAAAAAATTCAATTTTCTATTTTGTCGATAGCATTTAGGTTCATATAGAAGAGAGACATATAATGAAAGTAAATTCCAACCTCGTTTGATTTCAGATGAAAATTGCGGCTTCCAGAATGTACGCAAAATGCTGCCGAGCGCGCCACGTGTATAACCGAGGATACGATTTTTTCAAACGCGTTTTTCTGAAAACGACTTTTATTGAATTTGCGTACACGCTAGTTTGAAAAGTTTTCGACCAATCGTTTTGAAAATTGGCAGTTACTTTCTTCATCGTATTACGCTCTATATGAACCTAAAATAGGAATATTATCATTGTTTAAAATAATTAATTTTTTGCAAATAAAGTTGTAAAAAATGGCAAAAAATCACGCTTTTTTGTTTTGACCCCTGTAAAAAATTCAATTTTCTATTTTTTCGATAGCATTTAGGTTCATATAGAAGAGAGACATATAATGAAAGTAAATTCCAACCTCGTTTGATTTCGGATGAAAATTGCGGCTTCCAGAATGTACGCAAAATGCTGAGTCTGATTGTGACCTGCAATATGGGGTCGCTGATATTTTCGGTGTTTTACAAGGAAATTCTTCAAGAATTTTATAGCATATACTTAAATATATGTATAAAATATTCTTAAAGTTTCAATAAATTATATTCATTTTTTATACTATAAAAAAATTCATGAAAATCATTGAGAAAACGCTGTCCTAACCCTATTTCCCCCCTTAACGGCTAATCGCCGCGCGACGGACACCCGATCGGACGCTTAACCGATCAGCCTATAGGCGTAAGATCAGGCAAACAGAGAGAGAGAGAGAAAGAGAGAGAGAGTTTTGTAAATCTATATGTGTGTATGTGTTTAACATAAAAAAAAGAAGCGTATAGCAGGTATACAACATTCTCGAAGCGTCGTAATTGCAAATTGAGCTGATTAAATCGCGTTAACGGTTAATCCGCGTTACGCACACGCGTCGCTAATATAATCGGATTTTTTCGTCGAGCGGCTAAGCGACACAAAGCGTTGCAATTCGTTGATGTACGCCGCGAACATTCCAGCGTAGAAAATTCATTGTTAATTGAGTGTGTAAAGTGTACCGACAGCGGTGGACGGGCGATCGGTGACGCAGCATCGGCGATCACCCAAGTTGAGCGGCTATTGATCACAGTCGTTAATGAGATTGGTGACCGTTTAGCCGTACACCGGTTAGCACGCTCGACTACCGAACGAAATGAGGCGATTTTTCCTGAATTTTCGATGGTAATACGATTGAAAATCAGCAAAGAATAAGAGCCGTCGCCGTATCGACACGCGGGTTTTCCGCAGTTTCCCCGTGTGTTCACGGGGCGAGTGTGCGATATAGTGTAGCTAAAAAAAAAAAAAGCAATTCGCGCATGCTACGGAAGTTAATTGGGAAGGGTCACCGCGTAAAAACGCGCAAGGGTACACGTTGGAACGCGATAAAATGAAAAAAATTTAATAAATAAAAGAAAAACCGGTAAAGTATAATTAATTGTGAATAAAGTTACCGTTGAATGAACGAAAGTTGATCGTTAATAAGTGTGACACGCGAATCAACGGACCTCGGCGACAAATTAATTTTATATAATGAAATTATAAGATTTTTCAATTGTTCATAACAATCGTAGCGTTCAGATAATTAATTCTCAAGGTAATAACGCGCCAACACATTTCTCCATCTCTCGAGCGACGGGCTTAATGTATGACGAATGGAAAAGAAAAAAGTAGCGTAGACTTCTGCGTCCATAAATTACGTAGATGACCCCACTATTACGCCCATCCCCCGCTCGAACGAGCAGTCGACGAGAAAAATGCGTTAAACATTTTTTTTTTTTCTTTCTAGATTACGTTGACACGTAGCATCCACTTAACTTGATTAAGTCAAACTTTTTTTTTCGTTTTCATTTTCATTTTTTACAATAATAGACTTTTACGAAAGGAAACCCCGCACGGACGAAAGGATTACGGGAAAAAGATTTTTTGAAGGTAGTAGTCTGGTAACTTAAGCCGATTTTCATGTCTTTTTTGGATGGCGTTTTTTTGTAAGAAAATAAAAATGAATCGTTTTGGATATTTAGGATGTTTTTATTTACATATTAAAGATACAAAAAAAAAATTTTTTGAACAAATTTAATGGTTTATTATTTATTATTATTATTGATCGAAGTTGGCACCTTGAAAAAAAAGGGCGTGGGTGGCCCCGGTGATTTTGGCTCTTGATATTATCTAAAATAAAAAATTCTTGATAATTCTTAATCTATAGACATGTCATTCTGGTCGGAACTACTGAAGTTAAATTTCATGGATAAATAACAAAATGGCGGACTTTGGAAAAACTTTTGTTATTTATCCGTGAAATTTAACTTCAGTAGTTCCGACCAGAATGACATGTCTATAGATTAAGAATTATCAAGAATTGTTGATTTCAGATAACATGAAGAGCCAAAATCACCGGGGCCACCCACGCGCTTTTTTTCGAGGTGCCAACTTCGATCAATAATAATAATAATAATGAACTTGTAAATTTTTTCAAAAACATTTTTTTTTGTATCTTTAATATGTAAATAAAAACATCCTAAATATCCAAAACGATTCATTTTTATTTTCCTACAAAAAAACGCCCTCCAAAAAAGACATGAAAATCGGCTTAAGTTACCAGACTACTACCTCAAAACATTGTCGATCTGAAGAAGAGAAAAGACGAAATAATGCATCGAGGTGCATCAGGATCCACCGATTATCGGGCAGCGACTGGATAAACGCGAGAATTTTAGTCTCCTCGCGGGTCAAGATTTTTATGGAGTGTAAATAGGGGAGACCGGGGCAAAACGGTCCGCTCCAAGGAAATAACGTTTCCAGAACGTTGCCAATAGCGTAAATTAATTGTTCGTCAGCAAAAATTACATTCTTTAGTCTTAAATCGCGTGCGTAAAAAAAAAAATTGTCTCGAGAAAATGCTCCGTCCCTCAAAAAACAAAAAAAATTTTTCGTTTCTCGAATATCGACGGTGAACGGAGAATCGACGGAGAATGACGCCAGAGAGGAGACAAAAGCCCTGTTCATAAATTTGCTTTCCTCGATGATAAGAAATTTTTGAAAAAGTAAAGATTCAATGACTGCAAATGAGGCGTTAGGGGTGCGAATTGTGTATAATTCCGCCCATAGTAATGAGCATTTTTTAATAAAAATTTTGTTCAATTTTCCATTGCTTTGTTTTTCGCGATAATTTCGTACCATTTTGCGCCTATCTACCCCTTTCGATGTGTGTAATTAAGACGATATTCGATCGAGGTTCAATTATTCATCGCGCGTTCAATCAGTCAAATCGGTAGCGAGAAGACGTTTTTTTTTTCTTTTCTGAACTTCTGTCTTTATCAAAAGTTCGTGAACTGAAATGGTCGACAAAAAATGTCTTTGATCGAGAATCGTCCCAAGTCAAATGAAAAATCCCATATACGCGAAAGATATATAAACGAGAGAATAAGAAGAAAAAAAATGAAGTTCAAAACAACGCCACGAGGAGCATATACGCTCAATCGGCAATTCTTCTCTCTTCTCTATCTCTCGCTCCGTCACTCTTTTCCTTCTGGCTATCCGGCAGTCTCGTCACGATGACTCACGGCGCTCGCGCGATGCGTGAGTGCATACGCGTCGCGTATAAATCGCTCACGCACTCGCGCTGAGTCTCTTGGGCATCAATCGCTGTTGCACACATGCAGAGGCGAAAAAGACAGGGAGAGAGACAGAGAGAGAGAGAGAGAGAGAGAGAGAGAGAGAGAGAGAGAAAAGAAAATTTTCTCGAGTGGTAATGGAGGAGCCGTGTCTCTCCGGCTGGCTATCGAATGCGGGTATCGATACCGTCTCTTGTAACGTGTGTACGTGTGTGTGCTATGGCGTTTCACCGCGTTGCGTACCGCGTGGAAATAAATTTTTTTAAACCCCGCTATGTACATAACAGCCAGTTTCGCACAAAACTATATATAGATATTTATACATAACGACATAGTAAAAAAAAAAACTAGCCATTATCCGAGGTCTATGTGTAATGTCGCGAGTTCTAAGCTCTAGATAATTTAAACTAAAATATGTGCCTACGATAGCTTGGGTGCTGGTAAAATTGAGACTGAAATTTAAGAGAATGGATAGACCGCTTAAGATTTTTTTAAATTACAATTTTTTTCGATAAATCCCCCACACCTAAAATCAAGAGGGATGAAAACTGCTAATTTCCACATTGCTTCTACGTAATTTTCCGAGATACAAAAATCGTCGTCACTGAGAAGTGAGTATGGCGAGAAAAAAAAAAATTACTAAAATCATTGAGGTAGTAGTCTGATAACTTGAGCCGAGTTTCATGTCTTTATTGGAGGGGGTTTTTTTGTAGGAAAATAAAAACGGATCGTTTTGGATATTTAGGATGTTTTTATTTACATATTGAAGATACAAAAAAAAAATTTTTGACAAAATTTAATAGTTTATTATTATTATTACTATTGATCGGAGTTGGCACCTCGAAGTTGGCAGCCCGGGTCCTAACTTTTTTTCTACCGAACCGATTGCTTTCAAATTTTAATAGGCTACTCTACACACTTATAGTTCTCGTCGAAACTACCGAGAAATTTTTTCACCCCTAACTTTTTATTTTACAATCCCTTCTTTGCTAAAATAAAAGGACTTTAGCAAAGAAGGGGTTGTAAAATAAAAAGTTAGGGGTGAAAAAATTTCTCGGTAGTTCCGACGAGAACTATAAGTGTGTAGAGTAGCATGTTAAAATTTGAAAGCAATCGGTTCGGTAGAAAAAAAGTTAGGACCCGGGCTACCAACTTCGAGGTGCCAACTTCGATCAATAATAATAATAACAATAAACTATTAAATTTTTTCAAACAAATTTTTTTTTGTATCTTTAATATGTAAATAAAAACATCCTAAATATCCAAAACGATTCATTTTTATTTTCCTACAAAAAAACGCCCTCCAAAAAAGACATGAAAATCGGCTTGTTATCAGACTACTACCTTAAAACCTTCAAAAATTCGTCACAACTCATTCCTTCGAATACGACGATATAATCTAGTAAAATAAACTAATACCTTTGTAAATAAAAATCTAATTTGTTTGAATCAACAAATTGCGATCCTCGTATCAAAGAAATACGTTATGGCGAATATTTGGAAAATACATTTCATTGATTTCAGTGATTCTGTTTGTTTTTTTCTTCTCTCAGTAAGGAAACCTACAAGAAGCTACGAGTGTTAAAATGCTCGCAATATACGTGCAAGTTCGTCTTTTATTTTTCAACTCCGCAACTCCTATCTTTGTTGCAACTCCGGTTATCAAGAAACGAATGACGAACGAACGAGAGGAATTTCTTTGTCTCGTCGGTAGATAAGAAATAGTATGCATACGTCCAGGAGTTTTAACGCGATTTCAACGATGAAAAGAAAAAGAAAACGATTTTCGTAACGTTCGTTATCGGCACTTAGTCAGACCCACGTATACACAGAGGACAAATCTCGATGACGCATGGCAATAATCAGTGAATTCTCATAATGGAATAATTCTAAACTAAAAATAGTTTTTTTCACATATAAACGTATCATCGAGTGAGATATATATACGAGTGGGGACCCAAATAAAACGGGAATTGCGCTGCGGCGGGGTGGGAGAGAGGCCTAAAGAACTTCCCGATAAGTGAATTTAAAAAATGTTTCGAACATTGGAAGAATCGTTTGCAGAGGTGCGTTGTGGTCAAGGGAGAATACTTTGAAGGTGATCAAAATTTGGTGTAAAAATATTAAAAAATAAAGAAATTATGACGAAATTCCCGTTTTTTTTGGGTCCCCCCTCGTATATACGCTGCGTACAAGAAAATCGGGATATTCGCGAAAGACTTGAAGCTTAAAATGAAGGCTTTGCCTTCTAAAATTCGCCGCAGCGCTGAAAATACTAAAAATTATGAGAGTTATAATGTATATAAAAATTTGTAGGGAAAATTAATTGAAAAAAAAAAATAGCTCTGCTTAACGAAAGCTACATTAATGGAACTAAAGAAAATATTTTTCTTTATATTTTTTAGATGAAGCACACGCCAGAGATAGGGATTTTCTACCGTGAAAAGAAAATTGTCTATAAGAAAAATGTTTATAAAAATTATAACTGTCATAATTTTTATTATTTTTCAATGAAAATTTGTACAGAACAACTTCGGAGTGTCCTTAAAAACATATCATTCGACCAATCCTGAAATAATTCATGCAAGAGTAGCAAACAAAGATTCGTGAAATAGTACCCTTCTTTGAGTCCGTTCATAGTTGGGTTTTCACCCTTAATGGTATGCCTCCAACACCACGATATATTAGCAGCAACTCTAAGTATCATGTGTACGTAACACCATTATCTAAACTCACTGTGATACTGTTCCACGCACACCGGGGGTTATAACCCCTCTGTGTTCGGTACGTGTAAACGAGAAGCATTGAAGGCTTATATATAGAGAGGGCTGCGGAAGAGTGGGAGCCGACAGGGACGTACACCAGAAAGAGAGAGAGGAGACAGAGAGAGAGAAAGAGAGAGAGAGAAAGAGAGAGAGAAAGAGCGAGAGAGAGAGAGAGGGAGTCGGTTAGCCGCAGACAATTATCGAGGATTAATTTCTCAATTAACGAGGTCCGACGTGCGAGCGCGAGTTACGAGCTTCGCGGGTGTCCGCGAGCTCTGGGTTTCGCCGCCCTCACAGACTGCATATATGTACATATATACATCGCCAATAAAGGGAATACGCATCACATATTATGCATATATGTATATATTGTTCTCTCTCTCTCGCCCTCTTTCGAACGCCAGTGCGTGCTTTTGCCTCGGGAGTTCTCGCTTTACGCACAGGTGCGTATAGTTCGTTATATTCGTTTACGTGCATACATAGACGGATGGTACATATGTATATATAATCTATATACACGTATATTGTATTGCCATGGTTCTCTCGCCGCCGCGGGGTTCCCGATCCATTCAATTACCCAGAGATCGATATCTACGACGCGTCCTTCTCGCGGCTCGCGAGAAAAGAACGTCGTCGTCTTGGCGGGCCCGAGAGAGTTCCTCCTCTTTCGATTCTCTCGCTCACTCTCTCTGCATATATATATTTATATACCTCGTGTTGTTCGCATCGTGAATTATCATCGAAGGCAATTAAATCCCCTCAGGTCGATCGTTAAGGCATTTAAAAACGTTCGTATCGCTATAAATTTTTTTTTTATTCAACAGTTATTAATCGATTAATTAAAGGGACTGATATTGAGAAAATGTGGCGTTCCTCAATTTCTTTTTTTGTTTCCTAGTAATAAAATTTATTTTATTTTTTTCTCGTTTTTTCTGTTTCTGTAATCGATCAATTAAGCGGCGAATTGATAAGAAAATGGTCTCTCCAATTTCCTGTTATAAAAAAAAAAAAAAAAAAAAAACAACTAATAAATTTATTTGTTTTTCTTTTACCAGGGGGTGAACCGTGAGTT
The DNA here is from genome assembly GCA_958009045.1 of Oxytorus armatus. Taxonomy (NCBI): domain Eukaryota; kingdom Metazoa; phylum Arthropoda; class Insecta; order Hymenoptera; family Ichneumonidae; genus Oxytorus; species Oxytorus armatus. The sequence goes on along the minus strand of OY253748.1, from coordinate 29,067,742 downwards.
TTATTGATTAATGGATTAATTAAAGATATTAATGAGAAACCATTTCTTCTTACGAGCTCTCGTTTTACGGCCACCGGCGCCAGTGTCTTTTGCAACGAATAAAAATATGCAAAAAAAGAAAAACTCGCAGCATCGCTTACTCGATGATTTTATCTCGTTGACGAATTAAAAACGATGAAGAAATAGTAAATATGAAGCAAAGGGGACCCGCTTCCGATTGACTTGCCTTTAATATATGTTGTGTAGGGACCGTTCCTGAACAACTTTTTCCCCTGACACAATTGGGGGTCGTTATTTATTAAAAAGTTATTAACAAATAAAGTTAATAATTTATATAGCTATTTTCCTTATACCAGCCAGTCCTAATCATCTTGTCCTTCACATTTGTTGTTACTAATACACCCCTGAGTAGCATACAAAAAGTTTTATCCGTCGGTCATTGTTTGTTAAAAAGTTATTAACAAAAACAGTTTGTTGAGTTTGTTTGTATGTTTGGGTTGCTTGGTTGGCTTGTTTGTTGGGTTTGTTTGTTGGGTTGGATTGTTTAGTTGGGTTGTTTAGGTTGTTTGGGTTTTTTGTTTTTGATTTGTTTGGGTTTTTGGTTTGGGTTTATTTTGGATTTTTTGGGTTTGTTGGGTTTGTTCGTTTAGGGTGTTAGGTTAGGTTGTTTAGTTGGGTTGTTTGTTTGGATTATTTCGGTTGTTTTTGGTTTGGTTAGGTTATTTGGGTTTTTTGTTTGTTTTGGATTTGTTTGTTAATTGGGTTTGGGTTTTTTGGTTTGGGTTTGTTTTGGATTTGTTTGTTTATTGGGTTTGGGTTTTTGGTTTGGGTTTGTTTTGGATTTGTTTGGTTTGGTTTGTTCGTTTGGGTTTTGGGTTTGTTTGTTTGTTGGGTTTGTCTGTTTGTTTCTTTAGGTTACTGGGGTTGTTTTTGGTTTGTCTATGGGCTGGTATGTGGTGGGGGCAGGGGGCCGCAGCCCCACCGGTCATACGTGTACTGGCCACCATGCAAGTATTTCATATTCTATTTATGAATTTTCTTTTGTTAATAACTTTTTAACAAACAATGAGGACGGATAAAGCTTTTGGTATGTTACTCGGGAGGGTATTCTTAACAACACATGTAAAGGACAAGATGATTGGGACTGGCTGCTATAAGGAAAATAGCTATATGAATTATTAACTTTATTTGTTAATAACTTTTTAATAAATAACGACCCCTAATTGTGTCAGAGGAAAAAGTTGTTCGGAAAGGGTCCCTAGACAACATATATTAAAGGCAAGTCAATCGGAAGTGGGTCCCCTTTGCTCCATATTTACCGAAGAAATTAATTTCCGCGAATCAACAGATTGATTGACAAATCTAAACGAGTCGTTTGCCTCTCGCACTTTAACTTCATCTCGTGATTTTTATTTAATTAAAAAAAAAAAGAAAGAAAACAACAACAACAAAAGGAAGAAACGGTGTCCCGATATCCCTGAATGAGAGTGTCGCGAAGAATAGAAGTGAATCAAGCTCATCACTTATAATATTGGCACACGCCGCCTCGACGTTTTGAAACGTTTAAATATATGATAAAATAAACGACAGTTGAACGCGTTGACAGAAGGATTGAAAACTATACGAGTGTACGTGTTTATCAGCGGTAAAAGGTGTACACTATATGCGTCGTTTCTATGTTATAACATTTGAGCTTCATGGTTTTGAGGTCGGTGATTTAACGACAATGGGCCCCCGCACGAGGACGATGCAGAAACAACCGGGGTTGGTTTATATATATATATATAAATGACACTATCGTGTTTTCGCGCTCGCAATTCTCGCTTTAAACCGCGGATAAGCGACGACAAAAGACGCGTGTATACGCGCGGACGTAGGCGAAAAGCCGATTAAAAATACAATAATAATAACAATAATGATAATAATATATAGTAACGAAGAAAAGGAGAAGCAAAACGTGATGGAGGACAACGACTTTCAATGCGACTGCGGGAACAAAATTTCATTCGATATATTAATAACCAAAATAACGATTTTTGTCCCTCCGTTCGAGTGTCGTTTTATGAAGATATCTAATGTCCGAGAATCCGTGAATGACTTCGGGAATCGCGCTCAAATTTGACACACCGGCAGAGCAAACAACCGCCTTCGTTTACTGCCATTTTTATTGAAATAACTCAAGGATTTTAGATTCTACAGAATTGTCAATTTAAAAAACAAAAATTCTGCGATCACTATGACATCAGATCGTGTTTTGAATTTTTCAAAAACATCTCAGCGATCGTTATGAGAACGCAGAAAATATAGGCATATTGGAAAAAAATTTTAATCATAATTTATCGAGCGTACGATGCATACGATAATAAGGTAAATATGAAGCGAAGGGGATCCACTTCCGATGACCTTTGGAATAGGCCCATTCGACGCATTTTTGCACGAGAAACAACTTTTTCCTCTGACAAAATTGGCGGTCATTATTTATTAAAAAGTTATTAAGAAATAAAGTTAATAATTCATATAGCTATTTTCCATATACCAGTCAGTCCTAATCATCTTGCCCTTCACATGTGTTGTTAAGAATACCCCCATGAGTAACATACAAAAAGTTTTATCCGTCGCTCATTGTTTGTTAAAAAATTATTACTATAAATTATTGTTAAAAATGTACTGTTCGCCACTAGTAAGAGTATTTCATGTTCGACTTATGAAACTTCTTTTGTTAATAATTTTTTAACAAACAATGAGCAACGGATAAAACTTTTTGTATGTTACTTAGGCGGTTATTCTTAACAACGTATGTGAAGGACAAGATACTTGGGACTGACGTATAAGGAAAATAGCTTTATGAATTATGAACTTCATTTGTTAATAACTTTTAAATAAATAACGGCCCCCAATTTTGTCAGAGGAAAAAGTTGTTCAGGAAGACTCCCTTGATATGAAGGACAAGGTCATCGGAAGTGGGTCCCCTTTGCTCCATATTTACCGATAATTTAAAAAAAAAAAATTTTTTGAAGACGATACATCATTTTCTGGGCGTTTTAGAGTGACATTTTTTTCGCCAATCTCTCGATTATGTGTCGGTGAAAATGTCCGAAAGGAAAAAGAGAAAAAGAAGGAAAGAGGGAGACGGGAGAAGGAAAGGACGAGAAGGGACGAAGATTACATATGTATATATAGACATAGTGCATCCTGAGAGAGTGTAGGAAGGGTGTATAAATGTATATATACGCCTCGATTGTAGTACGTGCCCTGTGTCTCTGATTTCATAATTTCCGCAGTCCGGGTGTACGTGCTCGGTGGAAAACGACCGCGAGAGAGGGTGCATAACAAGAGAGAATGAGGGAGAGAGATTTTATATACGCGCGAGAATTTATAATACGAAGAAAGTCGTCGTCGTTCGTCGTCTCTCTCTCCCTCTTCCAGAGAATTTCGATGTTTTTTTTTTCATACTAGATGCAATGCACTCACGCGGAACAAGATAAATTACCGAATGACAATGCGAAAGATCGAAGCCGTTTCGAGAGATGAAAAATATTTTTTGGCACTCCCGTTGAAATTAATGTTTAAGGTAGTAGTCTGGTAACTTGAGCCGATTTTCATGTCGTTTTGGAGGGCGTTTTTTTGTAGGAAAATAAAAATGAATCGTTTTGGATATTTAGGATGTTTTTATTTACATATTAAAGATACAAAAAAAAATTTGTTTGAAAAAATTTAATAGTTGGAAAAAAAAACTTTTTTCCAAAGTCCGCCATTTTGTTATTTATCCATGAAATTTAACTTCAGTAGTTCCGACCAGAATGACATGTCTATAGATTAAGAATTATCAAGAGTTTTTGATTTCAGACAACATCAAGAGCCAAAATCACCGGGGCCACCCACGCGCTCTTTTTTCGAGGTGCCAACTTCGATCAATACTAATAATAATAATAAACTATTACATTTTTTCAAACTAATTTTTTTTTGTATCTTTAACATGTAAATAAAAACATCCTAAATATCCAAAACGATTCTTTTTCATTTTCCTACAAAAAAACGCCCTTCAAAAAAGACATGAAAATCGGCTTGATTACCAGAGTACTACCTTAAATGTTTGCGTTTTGTTGATGTCACATTTCGCTATTATAGAACGTAAATTAGGCAAAATTCTTTTCTGTCTTAAATGACTTTAAATGATAATTCAAGCAATTATAAAATCAATTATTAAATTATAAAATCAATTGAGACGTGAAGCCAGAGGCATCAGTGAATTTTCATAAAAAATATTGAGTACCTCGTTGCGCAATAAAAATTTGAAAATAATCAACAATATTGACCTAATTAACATTGATTGTAAATAATAACAGTGTCAAAAGTTTATTAACGAGGTAATTGAAAGAAAGAAAATTGTTTAATAAATTGTCAGACATCTTTTTTTATTTCCGAAAGTGTCATTTTTTTCCGTTTACGAAAATTGTTTAAGTTATCACGAAACGGTTCGTCCAGGCGCTGGACGAAAATTAACCCGTACTCAAGAGGTGGATTAAAAAAAAACGAAGAAAAAAAACCAATAGTATCCCAACAAATTAATAAACAATTTTTCGAACTCTCTCCCTCATAAAATTATTATTATGTAAAATCAACATTCTCAGCAGGGGTAAAATATGTTTGAATTTTTTTTTCGAAATATTCATGACAATAGCGACGGAAATTTCGTTCTAATAAAACTTGTGTTCGACGAAGAGACGCGCGTGAGCGTCTCGGGCGGCCATGTAATTGAGAGACAAAAGAGTTTTTCTACCGCATACGCAAACTCCCACTCTCGATCGTTGAAATAATAATTAAAAAGTTAATAATTCAAAGGGTCGTTGAAGTAAATTGAAACGTCGACGCGTTTTTTTTTTTTCTAAACACCTCGCGCGCCGTTTATCTGTAATTTAAACCGTGCTCATTCTCGTCTTCCGCGCCTTCTCCTTCACCGCCTGACCCAAGCGGGATAAACTACCCCGCGCGGTGTCAGAAACGAGGAATGGAAGAAGAGAACGAGCGGAGGGGTTTGGTTGATAGTGGTGGTGGAAGGAAACGTCGAGAGTCGTTCTTCGCGTCTACCATCTACGGTATAACAAATCCTGGTCTATAATATATACCCGTTTACGAGGAGAGCTCGTTGTCATGCAGGATGCGAGGGATGAAACCACCCCCGCACCAGTTTCCCTCGCAGCCATCCTACACCCCCCCCCCCCCCCCCCTTTGCCCGTGGATGGCTGCGATCGTCCGCATATTCTCGTACAGTATGTAGAGAACGAAGAGGAGAAAGAGAACGGAGAGAGGTTTACTCCGAGTCGCCACCGAAGCTAGGAACGCGTGAAGGGGGTTTGCGCGAGAGTGCGCTTGTGTGAGGAAGTGTAGAGATCGCTCGCTCACTTCATTTCCGCGTCTTACAGTCGACCCGGCGTGCCGAAGGAAATGAAAACAATGAGATACAGCCGGTCATCCGTTATGTTTGTATACACGAGCCCTCTCTCTCTCTCTCTTTCTCTCTTTCTCTAGGTACACTTCTTCTTCTAACTTGCTCAACAAACACGACTTTACCCCCTCCCACCCGCCCCCCGTAAACATTTAATACATACCGTATTTATAATATATACGTTCGTGGAAATGTTGCGCGAATTCTCATTGTACGATCTCGCGTCGTCATCCCTTTTCCCTTAAAGCACAATTTATATTACTTAAAGCAACCGGTGACCGTTGGACCGTAAGAAAAGGGCATTACGAAGAGTCGCGACGGGCAGAGAAGTCCGAACAAACGCGCTACAGTTCAATATACCCTCCATCATTTCATCCCTTATTTCGTTCTTCCGTATCGTCGTTTGTAACGAGTTATAAAAGCCTCTCTCTTGGCTTCCCCCCTTCGATGCTTCTTGCCCCGTCGCACTCGCGTACTCATCGGTGTATTCAAACGCACATGGCGATATATACACAGTTTTGAGTCCTCTTAACCGCGGCGCAAGCTTCTCTCGATCTCGGGAATTTACGCAAGTTGACGGGAATTACAATGTTGCATCGATAAAACCATATTTCGTGAAATTGAATTGTCGATTGTCTAAATTGGAAGAATATCGCTTAGAAATTTTCATTTGCAATAATAAAAACGTTATTTAAGATGATTTGTTTTTTTTTTCAAACTTCTCAACGAAATGAACAAACTGTTTCATCTACTGTTTTATCTGTGATTTAATTTGTCTTGAGGGGGAAAATTACATCGATGGTAAAATGACGATAAAAAATTCCTACCAACAAGTCGACCTTCGAAATTTTTTTATTTATTTGCTTAAATGAAAAATTGATTGTACCGAAACGAAAAGATGTTACAATAAAAAAATTTGAGATAAACTCTTGTATCGAGCTGAGTTTAAATTTTCTTTGTCGCCACTCGTTAACGTTGTATCGTGAAAGTCATTTCTCTGTGCGGACAGACAGACGAAAAAAAATTTGCGAACGAGACTTCGATAATAAATTCTCCACATTCTCAGCTACGTATATATATCTCTCTGTATTATATAAATATATCGCCGCCGCCGCCTCCGTGTACAAAAATCGTCCAAAAAGTGTATTTTTTCGATTTTTACGTTTTTCACATTGATTTTTTGAGTTTTCGGCAAAAACTCCGTGTTAATCTTAATCAGCGGAAAATTTCCGATCGAATAGGGTATCGAAACATTGGAAAAAAATGAAAAAAATAAATAAATTTCGGGTCTGGTTGGGTTGGGTCAGGTTGCGACGGAGGGGGTTTGCGCGCGTAGCCCCCCTATTATATATATATATATATATATATATATTAGGGCGATTTTTTTTTTCACTCCCCACCCGAAATTTTGTTGGATATGTCGAAATAGAAATTGCCTGAGAGTTATAGCCCTTAATATTAATTCTAAGTACTTCCCCAAAACGTGAGAAGATTTTTCCATCTAAAATACACGTAAATCGACTTTTTTTTTCAAATTTCTATAACTCAGCCGTATTTTATGCTATCATATTGTTCTTGGTTTCGATTTACTCAGAATAAAACAATCTAAAAAAGTGCCTTTTGCGGTGAAAGTGTACATTGTACTGGTGAGTTGGTACAGGTCACTGAAGTTGATTTTTACCCAAAATTCACATTTTTTTGCTGTTATCTTCGAAACAATTAACTTTACGAAAAAAATGTAAACGAAAAATTTGTTGGAAATTCAATTTTCTACAAAAAAAAGTCCTATCGACCCAATTCCTTAGATTAATATTTCTTGAGATATTGAACTCTTTTTATTTTTTATTTTTTTTATGATTTAATATTTCATATTTTATAAATTTTATACTACTCATAAGTTAAAGTTCAATATTTCAAGAAATATTAATCTAAGCAATTGAGTCGATAGGACCTTTTTTATAGGAAATTAAATTTCCAACAAATTTTTCGTTTACATTTTTTTCGTAAAGTTAATTGTTTCAGAGATAACAACAAAAAAACGAGAATTTTGGGTAAAAATCAACTTCAGTGACCCGTACCAACTCACCAGTACAATTTACACTTTCACTGCAGAAGGCACTTTTTTTAGATTGTTTTATTCTGAGTAAATCGAAACCAAGAACGATATGATAGCATAAAATGCGGCTGAGTTATAGAAATTTGAAAAAAAAAAAAATTCGATTTACGTGTATTTTAGATGGAAAATCTTCTCACGCTTTGGGAAAGTACTTAGAATTAATATTTAGGGCTGTAACTTTCAGGCAATTTCTTTTTCGACATATCCAACAAAATTTCGGGTGGGCACCGAAAAAAAAATAGTCGAAAAAAAAAAATCGCCCTAATATATATATAACTAACGTATGATAAATCTAGAAGTAGCAAGCTGTGTTTCTGCACGCGTGGTTTCTCGTTTCGCTTTTACGTCTCGTTCGTCGTAAGATCAAGCATCTCGCATACGTACGTATATCTCGTTTCCATACGGCACGCATCGTGCTTAAGGTGTTACGCGTACGAGACAGGTAGGTGCGAAAACGTATTGTACGTTATAACGTGTCGATCATTGCACACGGCACGTCCTGGCAATGACGCGACAGAGGAGAAAGAAAGATGAAGAAGAAATACAGATAGAGAAAATGAGAAAAAAGAAATAGACGAAGAGAAAGAGAAAGAGAGAGAGAGAGAGAGAGAGAAAGAAGAGGATAGAGAGAGGACGCGTGACACTGATGCAAACGACTTTTATTACAAGTCGCTATATATAATATCATGGCATACACGCTTCTCTCGCCACTCTTTATCCCTTCCACCAACCCTTGTCGTGCTCTCTCCGTCTGACTTCGTGATAAAATTGTAATATCGAGGTCGACATCGCGGGTGTGGCTCGTGCGACGCGTCTCACCTCCGCGGCTGTTTATCCCCCGCACGTTTTTAAAACTTCCTCCATACCAAGCTCCATTATTCTTTATCTTCAATCTTCCTTGCGCCGATATCGAGATGACAATTTTCAATTTATTTACATTAAATCGCTCGATATTGGCCATAATTCACATCGATCTATCGTATCGATCGCTCTGTACCGGATTCGCGAATAATCATTTGTAAAGTCACGCATAGTCGGACTTTATGACTCCATTGTTGGCAGTGATATGACCACGTGTCGATGAGATTTTATGTATCCTATGGAACATTCCACGTAAACACACGAACTGATCCAACGATATTTTTTATTTTCTCCAAAGTATGTTACAGAGTGGAGAGAAACAAAATGATCGGCAATTATCAGATTCTTTTTCATGGTGATTTGAAACCGCGTAGCACCCTCAATTTATTTTTATTGTAGTCGAAAAAATTTGCAGAGTACCTGCAAGTGTCAATAGATAAGTGGAAAAAAGACCAATGTTGATATATTTAATGGTACCTATGAATTTTTTTTCTTATAAACCTCGAAAACAAATCCTCGTTTAGACTAGAAGACTGCCTTGAGGCCGTAGTCTGATCTAGAGCGAGATTTTTGACGTCATTTCTAATGTGCAATAACGTTTAAACCGTTGAAGTTGTCTTGATGAAAATTTACACGTGCATTTATTGATCCTTAGAGAATACTTGTACATTAAAAAAAAAAATTATTTCAAATATTTTCATGTAGTTTTTTGCCTTGTTGCAACATGGTGCGCCGCAATCGGCGCCCACTCTGGACGATGTTGTATGCATCTGAAAAAAAATATATATATATATTCTCAGTCTGTATAAGTATTCTGAGCACTGGTAGCAGAATTGGTACTTAAAAAAAAATTTTATTGAGTCGAACAATAATTTTGCCGACATTTTATAACTCGTCGAATAATGAAATATCATTACTGAAAGTTCAACAGACTGCCATTTTGTCAAACATTTTTTGTAAGTACCAATTCTGCTACCAGTGCTCAGAATACTCATACAGATTGAGAATATATATATATTTTTTTTTTCAGATGCATACAACATCGTCCAGAGTGGGCGCTGACTTCGGTGCACCATGTTGCAACAAGGCAAAAAACTACATGAAAATATTTAAAATAATTTTTTTTTTTAATGTACAAGTATTCTCTAAGGATCAATAAATGCACGTGTAAATTTTCATCAAGACAACTTCAACGGTTTAAACGTTATTGCACATTAGAAATGACGTCAAAAATCTCGCTCTAGACCAGACTACGGCCTCAAGGTAGTAGTCTGGTAACTTGAGCCGATTTTCATGTCTCTTTTGGAGGGCGTTTTTTTGAAGGAAAATAAAAATGAATCGTTTTGGATATTTAGGATGTTTCTATTTACATATTAAAAATACAAAAAAAAATTTGTTTGAAAAAATTTAATAGTTTATTATTGTTATTATTATTGATCGAAGTTGGCACCTCGGAAAAAAGCGCGTTGGTGGCCCCGGTGATTTTGGCTCTTGATGTTATCTGAAATCGAAAATTCTTGATAATTCTTAATCTATAGACATATCATTCTGGTCGGAACTACTGAAGTTAAATTTCATGGATAAATAACAAAATGGCGGACTTTGGAAAAAAACAAACTCCGCCATTTTGTTATTTATCCATGAAATTTAACTTCAGTAGTTCCGACCAGAATGACATGTCTATAGATTAAGAATTATCAAGAATTTTTTATTTCAGATAACATCAAGAGCCAAAATCAATGGCGGACTTTGGAAAAAAAAACAGTTTTCCAAAGTCCGCCATTTTGTTATTTATCCATGAAATTTAACTTCAGTAGTTCCGACCAGAATGACATGTCTATAGATTAAGAATTATCAAGAATTTTTTATTTCAGATAACGTCAAGAGCCAAAATCACCGGGGCCACCCACGCGTTTTTTTTTTCGAGGTGCCAACTTCGATCAATAATAATAATAATAATAAACTATTAAATTTTTTCAAAAAATTTTTTTTTTGTATCTTTAATATGTAAATAAAAACATCTTAAATAACCAAAACGATTCTTTTATATTTTCCTACAAAAAAACGCCCTCCAAAAAAGACATAAAAATCGGCTTAAGTTACCAGACTACTACCTTTACTGCCTCCCGCGCCAACACTCTACGATTACACTTTTTGTTATCCCAGTTCTTTCGACACTCGAAAAGATTTCCCAAAGTATTTTCACACATAGCCACATGGCCAACCCAATTTTCCTTCTCCCGTCTCGCCAATTTCCTTCTATTTCGCCCTTAACACCGCCGCCCCCTCCAGCCCCCGACGATTAACCTGTTGAACATTATGAACGCTCGAGCTACGTGTATTATATACCCGGGAATCTCATTCTATCGCTCTTAACTCGAGAAAGCCAAGAAGGTAAGGAGAGGAAAATCTTGTGATCCTGAGGATCTCTAGCCGATCAACAGGTTAAATTCCACCCTTTACGCGAAATTCAACGAATTTTCTAGTTTTACGGAGATTTTATGTTGGAAGCGGAAACAAAAAAATCATTCAAAATGAATTGAAATAGGGTAAAACAAAATGAAAAATGCGTTTTGTTAAATTTTTCTACGAGAACAAGCACAGGTGGAATTTGTACAGGACAAGGGAGGAAGCAGGAGAAAGAAAGAGGTAAAAAAAACAAGATGTTCGCACGGTTTGTAAATTTTACGACTGCAACGAGGGAATAGACAAGTAAATGAAATCATATTTCTCTCTCACTTTTCAATTGGCCGCCTACGCGCGAAAATCGCGAAGAGCAATCTTGCGTAGTCGCGCGCGAGAGAGAGAGAGAGAGCAGGCGGGATTGCGCGCGGAGGAAGTAAAAGTGCGAGGGGTATGAGTGGTTGAGAGGGAGAGAGAGAGAGTTCCGGAGCGAATTGTGGATAGAGAGGCGAAAAGCCTCAAGCGAGGTTCCCGAGATGGAGTATATATATATATATATATATATATATGTATATATATATAATGGGCAGAGGGCGAAGAACAGAAGGGGGAAGAACGGCGTGAATTAACACCTCTCTTGTTGAATCAGATAGCGAGAGCTCAGGCTGTTCCTCCTTTCCTCTCTTTCTCTCTCTCTCTCTCTCTCTCTCTCCGCTTCTTGATATCGCACTCGTCGAGAGAGAAGTATCTTCCAAGGGATGAAGATGATTACAATTGGGGCGCAAGCTTTAAAAAAGCTTTTTTTTTTTTTCTACACATTGTAACTATCGATTGAATCGACCCGCAAATTCACCGTCATCCTGCAAGAGAACAAAAAGTTTATCGATCGTTGTTTTTAAATAACAAACTTTTCATTAATCATTCTTTTTCCCTCCGCATTAAGGGGCTTAACTTTTTGACAAAACAAACAGGCGAGAAAAGAGAAAGGAAAAAAAAACGGTGGAAGGGTTGCTTATCTCTCAAGCAGGTAGACAAAGTGTCTTGAGAGATAACGACCAGACGAGAGAAGCCAAGAACGACGATTGGTCTCGGATTACGAGAGAGAGAAAGAGAGTGAGAGTGAGAGAAAATAAAAACGAAAGGAATTCTCCGCACCAATCCTCAAACTGCTGACGTTAAATAACCCACGCTAACGAGATAACATTATGTACCTACAGCCAAACGATATATCTGTTTGTCGTGGGTGGGTACATAATTCTCTCGCACCTTCTCTCCCGCCCGCCAACCAAGATAATATGTTGTGTATAATATGCGCAGGAGGGAAGGTGGGGGAGGATGAGGAGGAAAAAAAAATCCTCGAGAGACACACGGATTGGTGAACCTTGTCGAATTTTTTTTTTCTATTTCTTATCTATTCTCACCTCCATTGGTTACTGATAAGTCAAGACACAATATATATACTACCGCTTCACCAGCCAATCGCGACGACCAATTCATTTTATCCGAGAGTAAAATGGTATCGGGAAAATGATAAAAAAAAAAACAATCGCGGAAGTTGCAAAGATCGTTAAATATTGTTTTCCATCATTTATTTCTTCTTTATTTCATATAAATAACTCCGAGCATTTGTAACTGCAGACATTAAATCTGTAGGCCATATAATGTCATTATTTTTCCATTGAGCAAGAGAAAAAAAATAACACAAAAACCAATGGTAGCGTAACGAAAAAATTGGTCTACCGTAGAGCGTCAATAAATCAATGAAATTTGTCTACGAAAAATGCTTCAATGTAGACACGCTTCCCCATGTGACTCATAGACCTTTAAATCGGTACTCAAAGTCCGAGGATAATCCACGAAACGTCAGCGGCATTAAAGTCTTTTTAAATTTTATAGTAAAAAGAAAATTTTATTTTACACTATAATTTCGAAATTTTCAAAGTTAAAAAAAAAATATTCACCATAAAGATAACATTTTATTTTTATAATGAAATTTCGCAAAAATTTTCAACCTCTTGACTTTCAAAAGTTTGCTCAAAGTCCGCGGATAATGCGCGTAGAGTCAACGGCACGAAAGTTTTTCAAAAATTTATTATAATAATAAAACGTTATTTTTATAACAAAATTGAAAGATAAGAATATAAAATTTCACGTTTAAGGTAGTAACTTAAGCCGTCTGGTAACTTAAGCCGATTTTCATGTCTTTTTTGGAGGGCGTTTTTTTGTGGGAAAATAAAAATGAATCTTTTTGGATATTTAGGATGTTTTTATTTACATATTAAAGATACAAAAAAAAATTTGTTTGAAAATATTTAATAGTTTATTATTATTATTATTATTGATCGAAGTTGGCACCTCGAAAAAAAAAGCGCGTGGGTGGCCCCGGTGATTTTGGCTCTTGATGTCTGAAATAAAAAATTCTTGATAATTCTCAATCTATAGACATGTCATTCTGGTCGGAACTACTGAAGTTAAATTTCGTGGATAAATAACAAAATGGCGGACTTTGGAAGAAAACTTTTTTTTCCAAAGTCCGCCATTTTGTTATTTATCCATGAAATTGCCCATGAACAAAATTATCCATAAACAAAATGGCGGACTTTGGAAAAAAACTTTTTTTTCCAAAATCCGCCATTTTGTTATTTATCCATGAAATTTAACTTCAGTAGTTCCGACCAGAATGACATGTCTATAGATTAAGAATTATCAAGAATTTTTGATTTCAGATAACATCAAGAGCCAAAATCATCGGGGTCACTCACGCGCTTTTTTTTCGCGGACTTTGGAAAAAAAAGTTTTTCCAAAGTCCGCCATTTTGTTATTTATCCATGAAATTTAACTTCAGTAGTTCCGACCAGAATGACATATCTATAGATTAAGGATTATCAAGAATTTTTCATTTCAGATAACATCAAGAGCCAAAATCACCGAGGCCACCCACGCGCTTTTTTGTTCGAGGTGCCAACTTCGATCAATAATAATAATAATAATAATAAACTATTAAATTTTTTCAAAAAATTTTTTTTTTGTATCTTTAATATGTAAATAAAAACATCTTAAATAACCAAAATGATTCATTTTTATTTTCCTACAAAAAAACGCCCTCCAAAAAAGACATGAAAATCGGCTTAAGTTACCAGACTACTACCTTAACATAAGACAGCACGAGAAAATTGTTCACCAACCAACGCGTCCACTTCTGTCGTTTGATGAATAATTAAATATCTTATTGATACGTTTAATCGCGAAACAGTGACATTTCATTGTTCGATTCTAGCAGCCCTTCTCTCCGCACCCTCTGCCATCCCGTTCGCGGTCCTTCGAGGATTCCTTTTGGTCTGGCCACGTCTTACGTTTAAATCTCTCTGGGGTTGAGACGGTAGGCGTTTGTGGACAGTCGCGAAGACCCGAAGATAATAGGATACCCAGCAGAGTGCTGGTAGCTTCTATGCTCCTGCTGCCGCTGCTGCTGCTGGGTAAACGCGAGAAACGTATAACGTACCTTTTGGATTTCCGCAGCAGCAGCAAAGCGGAGGGCAAAGAGCTGGGGTAACCCAGCAGGGAATAACAGCGAGAGAGAGGAAAGAGAGAGGGAGAGAGAAAGAGAGAGAGAGGTGGGTAGAGGTAGCCACGATAAGGAGACATTAGCGACCCGTATGCGATATCGCGAACTCTCTCTCTCTCTCTCTCTTTTGCGAGCCACATAGTCCCGACGACCAACTGATAAGGGAACACACGTCCGACTGCGACGCTCGCGACGTAACGACAAGACGACCAAACTCTCCGAATGTCTCACTCTCTCACACAACATATATATATACGTTACATAGCACTGACTTTTCACGACAACTCAATGGTTCAATGTGAACGAACAATTTGTTTTTTTTTTTTCATCCCTAAATTTCAATTAGTCAGTTCGAATGAGTTCTGAGTGGAGCAGAATAGATTTTTTTTCTTTTCAGAAAACTTAAAAACAATAAAAAACTCAAGAGCTAATAACTTATAGCCTGTTTGTTTAGGCGAAAAAAAAATTCAAAAAATATCTACGAGTACATTTTTGAAAGTGAATTTTTCGTCCTCATAGACGCGAGTTCTTTCGTGAAGGAATTTTTTTTTCTTTCCCGATTTTCATACCGGATTGTTCAAAACTGTTGGAAGTCAGAAATTTGTAGAAAAAAAAAAAATTTCGAGCGTCGAAAAAATTATTTTTTTCTCGTGCACAACTCGACCGATCTCGTTGAAACTTTGCACACCAACTCGGAACATCTCGTTATTTGTTTTAATTTTTTTTTTACGGAAATATTTGTCAAATCGCGGGTGAAAGTTTACAAGACTTTGTCTCGTCGGAAAAATGTTTGTGACGGTCGGAACATTCGAAAATTTTGAGCGGAAAATTTGTTTTCTTTTTTTCGTAAGCAGAACATCATTGAAACATGGTTGGTATGGAATTTCGTTGGAATCGATCTAAACGTTTGATTGCTATAAGTTTTGAATTTAGGGGACAAATCGATGCAAAAGGTTTAGATTTTATGAAGTTTCATTCTTTTTTTAATGAAAAAAAAGTCCATCGTTGAAATTGTAATCAGAAGAAAAAAAGATGGGAATTAGAAACTTACGCGTTGCTTTGTCATTCTTTTAATTTCAACGTTTTTTTTTAAATTATTTTTTCGTTCACAAAAAGATCGTTAAAAGGTTTAAAAAATGCGTAATGTTGAGTTCTGTTCGACCGTAGCACATATAAACCCCGTAAATAATAGAAGGCGGGGGAGAATAAATTCAGTCTTTTTTTTTTGGCTCCGCACGGTGTCCTGTAAAACGAGTGTGCGGAAAGAACTAGAGCCTTTGTTATAAGCGTTACATTTCGTTCGTCACGACTAAACGTTTCCTCGCTATCGGCGCGTATCGTCGTCGACACGAACGAGCCCGGGTCTCGTCTACATTTACTATCTTTCGCCCGTATCCGCGTTAAATTGGCCCCTAGCTGAACGAAGCGGGGAGGACCTGCTCGAAAAGTTTTCTTTTTCTTTTTTACCTATACTCTCATCGCAATTATAGTGGCGAGAAGTGACGAAACAAAGTTTGAAAGAAAATTAGAAAATCGCAAACGGAAAGAAATCGCTCGTTCTGGCTTATAGAGCTATTACAATTTTGTTTATTAAACTATATATCGAGTTCTAGCTCAAATTACAATCGTCAAACACAACTTCGGGAAGTTTAATTTAAATCTCGATTATCCTCGTTTTACTCTACCGAAACGTACGTACAGAATTTTTAGGGGATGATTTTAGGATTATCGTCAACTTGTCGACAAAAAAAAAGTCGTATCGCAAATGCCAAAGGTGCGATTATTGGAAATATTTCTAAGATTCAAATTTAAATTTCATTTTTCTTTTTTTTTTCAAAATAAAATGAAAACATTGAGAAAAGTCATCGGAAAGAGCAATAAATTGTGAATATGAAAATTCTCAATATATATTTTTTTAAACTATATATCGATTTCGAGCTCAAATTACAAACGTCAAACACAACTTCGGGAAGTTTCATTTAAATCTCGATTATCCTCGTTTTACTCTACCGAAACGTACGTAAAGAATTTTTAGGGGATAATTTTAGGATTATCGTCGACTTGTCGACAGAAAAAAAGTCGTATCGCAAATGCCAAAGGTGCGATTATTGGAAATATTTCTAAGATTCAAATTCAAATTTCATTTTTCTTTTTTTTTTCAAAATAAAATGAAAACATTGAGAAAAGTCATCGGAAAGAGCAATAAATTGTGGATATAAAAATTCTCGATATGTTTTTTTTTAAACTATATATCGAGTTCTAGCTCAAATTACAATCGTCAAACACAACTTCGGGAAGTTTCATTTAAATCTCGATTATCCTCGTTTTACTCTACCGAAACGGACGTAAAGAATTTTTAGGAAATGATTTTAGGATTATCGTCGACTTGTCGACAAAAAAAAAAGTCGTATCGAAAATGCCAAAGGTGCGATTATTGGAAATATTTCTAAGATTCAAATTTAAATTTCATTTTTCTTTTTTTTTCAAAATAAAATGAAAACATTGAGAAAAGTCATCGGAAAGAGCAATAAATTGTGAATATAAAAATTCTCAATATGTTTTTTTTTTACTCTATATCGATTTCGAGCTCAAATTACAATCGTCAAACACAACTTCGGGAAGTTTAATTTAAATCTCGATTATCCTCGTTTTACTCTACCGAAACGTACGAACAGAATTTTTAGGGGATGATTTTAGGATTATCGTCAACTTGTCGAAAAAAAAAAATCGTATCGAAAATACCAAAGGCGCGATTGTTGGAAATATTTCTTAGATTCAAATTTCAATTTCAATTTTCTTTTTTTTTTCAAAATAAAATGAAAACATTGAGAAAAGTCATCGGAAAGAGCAATAAATTGCTGATATAAAAATTCTCGATATGTTCACGGCGTATAACGACATGCAGAACGTCTAACGTTACATATCGTATAAATATAAAAATCATAACGCAAGAAATACGTAACGTGTCACGTTACATATCATTTGTTAAGAAGCAAAAAGGCGTAACCAGAATTACGTTACGTACCAGCGTATAAATAAGAAAATCGTTAAACAAATAATACGTAACGCGTAACGTTACATATCGTTTGTTAAGAAACAAATGGGAGTAACCATAATTAGGTCGAATACAATCGTATAAATAAAAAAACTTCGTTAAACAAATAATAAGTAACGTGTGACGTTACATATCGTTCGTTAATGAACAAAAGGGCGTAATAAAAATTGCTTTACGCGTTAAATCGTCTCGGAATTAGGGCCTACTGTCGTTCTAGAAAAGGCAAATACAGTGCGACAGGGGGGCAAGGAGAGCGAGAATCAGACGAGATAAAAGACATAATAGAGACAGAGATTAAGACACTATAGTTCTATAACGATACGTGGTATCTCTGCAACTATAAGTCTGTCTAATGTATTTTATATCTCCAGAGCCTACGTACAAATATATACATTATATAGATATATGTTTATGGTAAAATGGTACCCTGGAGATCGCACGCGTATTTGCATGCTACAATAATAATCTCGTGTATGAATGAGAGTGAGAGAGCGTGGCGAACGTCGAAACAAAGGCTTATGTCGAATGAGATAAAGGATATAATGGAACGCGGGCAAGAGCAGCAACCGTAGAAACAGCAGTAGAAACAGCAGTGACAGAGAGGAAAAAAAACATATAACGAAAAAAAAATAAAAATAAAAATAAAAGCAAGAGAAGGAGGAACGGATAAATATATATATACACACAGAGGCACATATATACAGAAACGGAGCAGTTGCGAGGCTTTATAACGAATAGGTTCTCTACCCGTGAGTCGCTCACGCCTGCGGGCCGATAAGTCGTCGGGAAACGGTGTGGGCGGACAGGTAAACCGCGAGAGATAGATAGAGAAAGAAAGAGAGGGAGGGAGAGAGGCAGAGAAGCGATCGGAAATCGATTGAGAACGTCAGGTTAGCTTGTTATATAGTTATATTGTTTGTACAAAAGATAGACACGGACGGGGTGATTCAAGGCACTTTGTGCGCGGACTTTGCTGAGATGTTGTATATACTCGAGTGACAACGGTGCCGATAGTTTAGCCGATCGATCGTGAATACAATATTGATTTCGGAAGAAAATTAAGGGAATTCAAACAACAACAAAAACGGCATCATCATTTTTTTAAATTACCTACGCAGATGTTGAATTACTCACGTCCGGTTAATACAACACCCACGAGCACAATAACCTACTATATTAATGCACACAACACGTGTATATTAATGAGATAAAGAGAGTAAATATAATACGAGAACGCGTATACAAGGATTTGACGTAAAAGGAACTTCCGAAAAAGGGTGGTTTTCTTTTCTGTGAAAAAAAAAAAAAAATTCTATAAAAAATTGCCAAAAGATTTATCGAAATGATTTTTCCGTGATGTAGAAACAATAGAGATCGGTACGTAAAATATCGTTAAGGTAGTAGTCTGGTAACTTGAGCCGATTCTCATGTCTTTTTTAGAGGGCGTTTTTTTGTAGGAAAATCAAAGATGAATCGTTTTGGATATTTAGGATGTTTTTATTTACATATTAAAGATACAAAAAAAAATTTTTTTGAAAAAATGTAATAGTTTATTATTGTTATTATTATTGATCGAAATTGGCACCTCGAAAAAAAAGCGCGTGGGTGGCCCCGGTGATTTTGGCTCTTGATGTTATCTGAAATCAAAAATTCTTGACAATTCTTAATCTATAGACATGTCATTCTGGTCGGAACTACCGAAGTTAAATTTCATGGATAAACAACAAAATGGCGGACTTTGTTTTTTTCCAAAGTCCGCCATTTTGTTATTTATCCATGAAATTTAACTTCGGTAGTTCCGACTAGAATGACATGTCTATAGATTGAGAATTGTCAAAAAATTTTGATTTCAGATAACATCAAGAGCCAAAATCACCGGGGCCACCCACGCGCTTTTTTTTTTCGAGGTGCCAACTTCGATCAATAATAATAACAATAATAAACTATTAAATTTTTTCAAACTCATTTTTTTTTGTATCTTTAATATGTAAATAAAAACATCCTAAATATCCAAAACGATTCATTTTTGATTTTACTACAAAAAAACGCCCTCCAAAAAAGACATGAAAATCGGCTTAAGTTACCAGACTACTACCTTAAAGTTCTGCTTTAATATTTATTTTTTTCAAACTTTTTTTCCTCATTAGGAATTTATTAAATTCACATCGCAATATTTGTTCATATATAATCGTACGAATATTTTCAATAATCAATCATTGGAAATTTTCGATACAGATTTTTTCGCCATAGAAAAAGTGGAGACCGAGAGGGTGAATTTTAAGGCCGTATTCTGGTCTAGAGCGAGATTTTTGACGTCATTTCTAATGTGCAATAACGTTTAAACCGTTGAATTTGGCTTGATGAAAATTTACACGTGCATTTATTGCTCCTTAGAGAATACTTGTTCATAAAAAAACAAAATGATTTTAAATATTTTCATGTAGTTTTTTGCCTTGTTGCAACATGGTGCGCCGAAATCGGCGCCCACTCTGAACGATGTTGTATGCATCTAAAAAAAAATATATATATATTCTCAATCTGTATGAGTATTCTAAGCACTGGTAGCAGAATTAGTACTTAAAAAAAAATTTTATTGAGTCGAACAATAATTTTGCCGATATTTTATAACTCGTCGAATACCCAAAAATGTATGAAATATCATTAAGGAGGGGGTAGGGTTTTAAAATTATTTTTTTTGCATTTTTTTTAATTTTTTTTCTGAATGAACAATATGTCGAGAATATTGTGTATAAACTTTAAGTCAATCGGAGTAAAACTAACGGAGTTACAGCGTTTCAAACGTTTACGATTACGTGATACGGGTTCACATATAAAAAACTTTAAATCGATTTTCCCGAAAACGTCATTTTTGAAGTTTGTGAACATTAGAACTCAAAATCTACTGAACCGATCCTTTTGAAAATTTAAACATTACTTCTTCACATAAATCAACAGGTAATCAGGAGGAGTTTTTTTTTGTTTTCCAATTTTTCAATTTTTTAATAACAAATTAAGCGCGGATTTTTGAGCTAAAATTGCGTTTTTCATTTCCAAGTGCTGCAAAAAATAGAAAAAAAAAAAAAAACTCTTCCTGATTACCTCGAGAAATACATCACCTTTAAAATGCATATCAATTTTTTTGTTTCGGATGATCCGGTAACGAGTTATAATGTTCACCGCAAAACCACTTTTTTTCAAGGCGCCTCTGGAGATTCAACGTCACCGGCTTATTTATCAATATTTTTCATTGAAAATTTTTTCTGAGATACTTCAATAGTTGTACAATAATATGTAATTCTATTTAATAAAATTATATTACTCATGTCGCCGCAAAAAATCATAAAAATATGCTTTTTTTTCGCCTTTAAAACCCTACCCCCCCCTCTTAATGAAAGTTCAACAGGCCGCCATTTTGTCAAAAAATTTTTTCAAGTACCAATTCTGCTACCAGTGCTCAGAATCCTCAGACAGATTGAGAATATATATATATTTTTTTTTTTCGGATGCATACAACATCGTCCAGAGTGGGCGCCGATTTCGGCGCACCATGTCGCAACAAGGCAAAAAACTACATGAAAATATTTGAAATAATTTTTTTTTTCTAATGTACAAGTATTCTCTAAGGATCAATAAATGCACGTGTAAATTTTAATCAAGACAACTTCAACGGTTTAAACGTTATTGCACATTAGAAATGACGTCAAAAATCTCGCTCTAGACCAGACTACGGACCGGGTCATGAAACAAAAAACCGCGCGGTAAAAAATGTTTCGTGTCACGGTAAAATTACGTTCCTGTTTGAAAAGCCCCTTTTCACGAGCTCAAGTCTAAACAAACCTCTCAAAGCGATTTTTTTCGAAAAAATCCATAAATTTCCTGAAATTCCATAAATTTCCAATTCGCGTCGATCAATTTTAGCGATTTTTTTTTTTCGAAAAATTCGAAATTCCATAAATATCCAACGGCCCGATCGATTTTCACGAAATTCAATACCGAACAACATTTCATAATAGTCTATTAGTATAAAAAGTTTCCGACCCGATAGTCCAAAAATAGCGCGGATTATGCTGTTGAAGAAAATTTCTGGAAAAAAACCAATTCAAAATCGTATAAAATCCGAACGAGTGATTCGAACTTTTCGCGGGGCGAAAATTTTGTCAGACAAAATTTCGATCCAATCTGTTGAGCCATTGCAGAATTATGGAGCATTGATTTTTTTTTTTTTCTTTCAACCTCGTCGTACACAGGCATTGATATGAGGACATTTTTTATGCGCGTTTTGTTACGACGAGAATGTTTGAAAAGTTGTTCACACAAAAACAAGATTACCCTCACGAGAAAGCAAAAATACAAAAAATTCGGCGAATAAAAAGTGTCAATTGAAAAGTCGACGAAACGGAGTTTCTCGCCAACGAGCTAAGTAAAAGTGCGTCCAATGACCGAGATTCTGAATGAAAATTCCGCGGATGCATATTAGACGTCAAAATGCGTCTCCGTGTCTTCCCCGCTCGTCCTAACGCGAGGTATGCAGAAAGACGACGAAGAAAGACTACGACGACGTGGGCGATCGGGCCGACACACGCCGCTGGTTACGCGGTGCGCGGCGCGTTCGCACGCCCACCTGTTGAAACCGGAGCCGAGGCTAGAAGGTGAATCGAGAGAGAGAGAGAGAGAGAGAGAGAGAGAGAGAGAGAGAGAGAGAGAGAGAAAGAGAGAAAGAGAGAAAGAGAGAAAGAGAGAAAGAGAGAGAGAGAGAGAGAGAGAGAGAGAGAGAGAGCGCCGTTTGCCTGTGAGGTTCGTGGACGGTAGGAATAGCGAGAGCAAGGGTTGGGGGAGGGGGGAGAGGTTCAGGGAGAACGCTCATTCATTATCTCGGCGCGCGCGGCTCGTTCGCTGCTGCCGTTGCCTTTTAGCTCCCTTGGGCGCCGCGCAACGATTTGTGTTGGGCGCGCTCTCAAAGCGCTTTGGATGCACTTTCTCGAGAGAGAGAAAGACAGAGAAAAAGAGAGAGAGAGAGGGAGAGAGAGCGTATAAGGAAAAATGCGATGAATCGGTACGCGAAATGGCAATATAATCAAACAATTATATATCGCGTTACGACAACGATTAATATATTGTTCCTGTGTCTTCTTTTTAGCATTATTATTTTTTGCAATTTCTAACGGCTGGCGAAACAGCGTTAATTGATGTTTACTCGGTTTTCAAGTCTTGCGAGAATCTCGCATCGTTGTCGCGAGTAAGATATGCCGGAAAGTGAGGCGGACTTATATATGTAGATAAGAATGTGCCGGTTTTTTTTTTTTTAGCAATTCTCGCAATCGAACACGCGAAGCGAGCAGAAATCTTTCGTATCACGTTTATGTACACTTAAGTGGGATACAAGCTAGAAAGTTTTGATTTTCATGGATTTATAAGGATAGATCATTTCAGTGATTTATAGATCATTCCAGTCGTCATTCCAGTCGCCAGAGATTATATTTAGGAGATAATTTTAATGAACCACAGAATATCGCGAATGATCTATATACCCGATCTATAGATCATTGAGATGATCTATAGATCACGGAATATAGATCATTCGCAATATTTCGTTGTTCATTAAAATTATCTGAAATGAAATTACCGCGGAATGATCTATACTCGTGATCTATAGATCATTTCGATGATCTATAGATCACGACTATAGATCATTTGACGTTTGAAAAACTCGTCGAAAAAAAATGGTTTTAATGATCCACAGAAGCATCAAGCCATCCGTTATACGGATATTAGAATGATAAACGGATCTATAGATCATTTCTCATGATTTATAGATCGTTAAAACGTCCTTAAAAAGTATTTTAACGATCATACATCGTCGAGCCCTCTGATATGCAGGATAACGATAATGTTTTGGGGCAAGGATGCACGTTAATACGTCAAAAAAAAAATCAATGAAACAATAGATCTATCGACCGATAGATCTTGAGCGATCGGTGAAACAGGGAAATACGAAGATTTTACTCGTGACAACGATATACGAGGTCTGTTCAAAAAGTATCGCGAATTTTGAATTTCCGCGGGCTACGTATATTCGATTTTCGATTTTTTTTGTGGCGTTAGGTTGGTACTCGTGTCCCTCACTTATGCTGAAAAAAATTGGCCATTTTGAATGTTTAGTTGATTGTTGACAGCTCTTTTGGTTAGACGTGTTTTGGCTTGTCTTCGATTTTTGCCTACTCCAAAAAATGGATCAAAGAATCTGTATCAAATTTTGTGTGAAAAACAAAATTAAGGTAGTAGTCTGGTAACTTAAGCCGATTTTCATGTCTATTTTTGGAGGGCGTTTTTTTGTAGGAAAATAAAAATGAATCATTTTGGATTTTTAGCATGATTTTATTTACATATTAAAGATACAAAAAAAAATTTTGTTACAAAAATTTAATAGTTTATTATTGTTATTATTATTGATCGAAGTTGGCACCTCGAAAAAAAAGCGCGTGGGTGGCCCCGGTGATTTTGGCTCTTGATGTTATCTGAAATAAAAAATTCTTGATAATTCTTAATCTATAGACATGTAATTCTGGTCGGAACTACTGAAGTTAAATTTCATGGTTAAATAACAAAATGGCGGACTTTAGAAAAAAAAGTTTTTTTTTCCAAACTTTCCGGACTTTGGAAAAAAAAGTTTTTTTTCCAAAGTCCGCCATTTTGTTATTTATCCACGAAATTTAACTTCAGTAGTTCCGACCAGAATGACATGTCTATAGATTAAGAATTATCAAGAATTTTTTATTTCAGATAACATTAAGAGACAAAATCACCGGGGCCACCCACGCGCTTTTTTTCGAGGTGCCAACTTCGATCAATAATAATAATAATAATAATAAACTATTAAATTTTTTCAACAAAATTTTTTTTTGTATCTTTAATATGTACATAAAAACATCCTAAATATCCAAAACGATTCATTTATTTTCCTACAAAGAAATGACCTCCAAAAAAGACATGAAAATCGGCTTAAGTTACCAGACCTCAAGTGCGCGGACGCATTCCGATTGTTGACTGTGGCATACGGTGAAGCTACCTTGGACCAAAGCACCGTTTAACGGTGGTACAAAATGTTCTCAGAGGTCCGAGAAGATGCGAACAACGAAATGCGTTCCGGACGCCCGAGCACATCAACAACAGACGAAAACATTGATGAAGCGAAGAAAATAATATTGGCCAATCGTCGAATCAACGTTAGAGAAGTTGCCGAGGAACTAAACATATCGATTGGCTCGTGCTATTCGATTTTTACCAATGATTCGGGCATGAGACGGGTCGCCGCGAAATTCGTGCCAAAATTGCTCAATTCCGAACGAAAACAGTGTCGCGTTAAAATTGCTAAGGAACTGTTGGACTCGGTCCGCGACGACCCAAATTTGCTCCAGAGGGTCATAACCAGTGACAAATCATGGGTTTATGGTTATAACGTGGAAACCAAAGCTCGATCATCGCAGTGGAAGCTGCTTTTTTGGAACAGGCAAAAATCGAAGACAAGCCAAAACACGTCTAACCAAAACAGCTGTCAACAATTAACTAAACATTAAAAATGGCCGATTTTTTCAACATAAGTGAGGGACACGAGTACCAACCTAACGCCACAAAAAATCGAAAAACGACTATACGTAGCCCGCGGAAGTTCAAAATTCGCGATACTTTTTTAACAGACCTCGTATCAAGAGACGGCGGAGCGGAGCGTCTTGACGCCAATAAACTGATCCTTATATGTGTACAGCCAGAGTTTCATTTTCTCGTCGATGCTCTCATCGATGTTGATGCAGCTTACACGCGGCTGCGTTAAACCGACCCCGGTGCATCCCGATATCGCGAGAAGGCCGATACCCTCCCGGTGATCTCTGGGACAAGACAACAATGCAATCTCTCTCTCTTTCTCTCTCCGTTTGTCCCGGGGTCCGCGGTTCGGGCGCGCGGTAAAACGTTGGAAAACATCGATCGACCAATGAAGACAAGAAAAAAAAAAAGAGAAAGAGCTACGAGAATATCGTTTATCGCCATTTTGTTTTCTTTTAAATCCAGTGTGAGCTGCCAAGACAGATGGCAACTTGGTACACTAACAACAAGTCGAACCTCATATCAGGTCTGACCAAAGTTTAGCCACATTTAGTGAGAAAAGATAAAATCAATCGAAACACGATTAAGAATATTCTCAACATTTTTTTTTCCTTCTCCTTTCAATTTTTCATCTCCCGATCATTATTTTTCAATTTATTTCAAATGTAAAATGCGAAAAGTCAGTGAAATGCATCGATATAATTCATTTGAAGTTTAAAAAAACATTAAAATCAAGGTAATCCCAATGAGAATTATTATCCGTCGCTTCGTTCGCCGAGACTCGTTGATAAGTCTGAAGAGCGATAATTATTGCAATAAAGCGCGGAGGAGGCGGGCGCGTCTCGCGAGGAAAGTTTCCACACGGCGGACGGACGGACGGACGGACGGAACTCGGGCGAATAACCCCCGTCGAGCCGAGAACTATCGGAAAGACGTTGTTTTTACACATGGCAACAATCGTGAGAAATAGATGCCGCGTTCGTGTAACGATCGATCGATCAATGCGTCAATCGTAAATTTATTAATTTCTCTTTTTTACCTTTTCATCGTTCGCCATAATGTAAAAATGCACGAGGGCCATAAACGAAAAATATTGTACAACATTTTTGACCAAAAAATATTCGAACGAGGGTTATTTGGACAAAAGTTTAGTCTAAACACGATTTATGAACAATCTCCGTTGCTAAAACTCGTCATTAAAAGTTGGGAAAAAATGTTTAATTAAAAAACGATTCACATTAGTAACCCACTTCATGTCCGAGTCAAACCCATGACACCCTTTTTATTTCAGTCTCGGTGAGGGGTGAAGATAAAAAAAAAAAAAAAAAGAAAGAAAAGGGAGAAGTAGGCAATGAAAAGTGAGTCCTTAAGTTAAAAGGGAATTCATCCATAATAAGAGGACTTATAGAGAGAGAGAAGGAGTTAGGACAAGACGGAGAAAGGCACGTGGTGTATTGTGATACCTTTGAAAAAGATACGGAGGAAGAAGAAGAGGAGAATAAGAGAACGAGGGAGATAGATGTTTAGATAGTAAAAACTGCAAGAGAGAGAGAGAGAGAGAGAGAGGATGAATCTGGGCGCGATCTCCAACGGAATAATAATGCGAGTAAAATAAAACGTCCGAACCAACCCCCTTCGTTTTTATAACCCTCTCTCTCTCTCTTTACATCCACAACTGACCATCAGCAGCGAAGAATGTATTTCGTGAAACCCTCCACAAACCTCTCGGTGTCCCGGTCTCTCTCTCTCTTTCTCTCTCGTAGTTCTTGTCGTTCAACAGTGAATACACATAATATCTATATATATTTATCCCATGGAGATATGGGAGAAAGATCAAACACTGGAAATTACAGCATTGTGAGTATTCTTCTTCAGCAGCACTCTTTCTCGTCTCTCTTGCTCTCTCTCTCTTTATCCATCTCACTGCCTATACTCTGTCTTTTTGTGCTACGATTTTTCTATCCTGGCTACATCGTCGTTCTCCCCGAGAGATAACAAAGTCTACAACCTGTATCGTCGTTACGTACCCCTCAATCTACCCCTACGACGAACCTTACTAACACGCACAACACACTTTGCATACAGCTATATGGCACTTCCAACTTAACATTTTCTACAATTCATCGTGTTTGTTTTTTTATAATTCCTCCCCTGCGGACCCTGAAAAAATATTTCGTCGATTTAAACAAATGTGGCACGTTGAATCCATTTTTCTTCGAATCTACAAAACGTTTATCTGCGGCAACAAAAATATTTGTCAAATTTAGGTAGTAGTCTGGTAACTTAAACCGATTTTCATGTCTTTTTTGGAGGGCGTTTTTTTTGTAGGAAAAAAAAACTTTTTTTTCCAAAGTCCGCCATTTTGTTATTTATCCATTAATCGTAACTTCAGTAGTTCCGACCAGAATGACATGTCTATAGATTACGAATTATCAAGAATTTCTCATTTCAGATAACATCAAGAGCCAAAATCACCGGGGCCACCCACGCGCTTTTTTTTCGCGGTGCCAACTTCGATCAATAATAATAATAATAATAAGCTATTAAATTTTTTCAAAAAACTTTTTTTTTGGATCTTTAATATGTAAATAAAAACATCCTAAATAGCCAAAACGATTCATTTTTATTTTCCTACAAAAAAAAGCCCTCCAAAAAAGACATGAAAAGCGGCTCAAGTTACCAGACTACTACCTTAGAAGAAAAAGAAAACATTTACTAGAACGACAATCTCGCTGAAGTGAAAGATTTAACGTATGGATATCGTTTCATTGAAATAAACGAAACAAACGTATCAACGGTACGTTTTGAGAGTGAAATTTTCGACTTTTGATCAAAGTATTTGGGGGAGGGACATTGAAATTTTTGAAAGTAATTTGTTTTGCAAAAGATAACATTCAATTCAATGAATACAAAACCAATTATTAGAAAAAAAAAAACATCATTTAAACGTTTACTAACGAGAAATATTATTTCAAAATTATAAATTGACTATTATTGAATTGCACATTCCCCGCAAGATTCACCAGCCCCCGTCCATTTGGTCAAAATGTACCAATCCTATTTTACAGTGTTGTTAAAAAAAAATGCAAAAAAACCATTTGTAAAATTCGTTCGCCCTTGGCTTGAAAGAAGAGCCCGGGGGACATTGACGTTCTTAAAGCTTTTTATTTCAATTATATATCCTCGGCGCCAAAAAGCCTGACGCCTTTCTCAATTCATAAAATAAATAAAAAAAAAAAACAAAAAAAAACGATGTTTGGCAGCCATCATATCGATGGACAGTTTGATAAATGGTCAACGACCAAAGAGATATCGTTTTTTTCACTTCTGTCTCTGTTTTCGATCTTAGGAGTATTTTTCGACCACATACGGACAAGGCGATCATTGTACGAGAATTCTGTGGATGCTTCGTAAAGAACTCATACCAACACACATACACAAACACACACATGCACACATGTATAGAAGTATATCACGCTGTAAAATCCTAGTGGACCAAAGTGCGATAGCACGTGGGTGGGTTGCACCCGCCCAGGGCAACTCGAGAGATGAGTCCGTCGAGTTAAATGAAAACACAGCTCAGCGAGCAAAAGAGAAAAAGAGAAAGAGAGAGAGAGAGAGAGAGAGAGATAGATGGAGAGAGGGAGTGATAATATTGAGTCCATACGCGGTGTATAATCAGACCGCAGAGAGTAAGGCCCTGACGAGTCACAATAAAGAGAAACCCAAGAAGAAGAGGAAGAAGAAGAAGCAAAGAGGTAAAAAAAAAAATCTCCAAGTACATAGAAGAAACAAAAGCGCAAGTAAAAAAAAAAAAAAGGAGTCACGATAAAAAGAACTGCGGGGTGAGGGACGGCATAAAGATGGGACAGAGGAGCGAGAGGTGGTGGGGGGCGGTGGGGGTGGAAGAAGAAGAGAAAAAAAAATCGTCTATCTGTCGGTCTATCTTTCTTTCGTTCTTTTCTCTCGGCCCGAGAAGTGAAAAAAAGGCTGTGAAAGAAAGGGAGGGAGAAGATAAGGCTAAGAGAGAGAGAGAAACAAAGATGGACATTTAAGAAGTACTGATGTACTCTCTCTCCCTCTCTCTCTCTCTCTCTGTTGCTATCTCTATCTTTGTCTCTCTCGAGTAGCACATCACCTCATTCCATCCTCTTATCTATGCATCTTCCGCCCCGCCGACGCATACCACGAGGGTGTGCGTGGGTCCTTCCTGAATAAGTCCGAACAATTTTCAATGTATACGTGGTACAACTCGATATATATCTATACACACTGAATACAGTACTTTTTTTTTACGTATATATACGTATGAAAAGAAAAAGAGAGTGTTTATATGTATAGCGTCTGTTCATATAGGAGAGACGGGCGTTATCCTCCACCGCTCTCCGCGCAAGACGACTGGTCCAAGAGAGAAGTGCAGAAAAATTTCTCTCTCTCTCTCTCTCTCTCTCTCTCACGCTATAAGGCCAACAGAAAGCGGAAAGGCGCACGCGGGGCAGACGATTCGTGGCAGCGATATCGAACCGCACCGAGAAGAGGAGAAAAGACGAAGAAGAAGATGAACGCGATGAGAGAAAATATCTGTATGGATAATTCCGCAGTCACGAAAGAACTCTCAACGCGCTGGGCATTTGCATCGCGCGAGCATGAGAGAAAAAAGTTATTTGCCTACCGTAATCCTTGCAAAAACTTTAATGACAAAAAGAAGAAAAAAAAAAAAACCCTAATAATTGAAAAATACAAACAAACGAATTTCCCCGAATTTTTTTTTATGTCGTTAGTGATTGTCAAAATTGTCGTTTTGTTCTTCGAGCGAATTCATCAATGAGATATTACTTGTGTTATGAGAAATTTTCCATAGATTGAAAAATCGAACGCAATTTTTGAACGGTCATGTCAATGAGTCGAGAAAATAAAGGAATACGTTGAAAAAAATTATTTTGCAGGGATTGGACGAATGAGAAAATAAAGCGTGAAGTTGTGTCGCTATTCGTTTCGAACCTTCGGTAAGATCGTACGAGATGCGCGAGGATTTTAGGATCTGGGGATCGACAAAAATTGAAAAGTTTGTATATTCCCTCCGGAAAGTATAGGAGATTTTCATTTTTTTTGTGACCCAGGGCTCATTTTTTATTTATAGCACGCAAATGCTCGGCTGAACAGGTGTGGGGTTCCAGCTCTCAATTCTCAATTATTTTCACAGTTGCCGAGTCACACTCGCCTAGACTCGTTGTCTAGTTTGCTCGATTGCTTTACCTCACGGGTAGATAGTGATAACGCTGTGTTTACAATAGAGTGTAATGCACACACCGAATATACACATATATATATATGAGGTTTCTCTTTGGTAACGTATAGGGCTGCTGAGGATACAAGAGGAAGAGGAGAACGTGAAGGAGTAGGAGGAGGCGAGGTGGTAGCTGGTACAACAATATCTTGTTTGGCCGGACAAACAGCGGCACGCGCAGCGTGTCGGCGGTGCGGGGCCTAATTGCCTCCTCTCTCTCTCTCACTTCCAACCTTCGCGCTCTAGAGTATTTGCTCGACAAACACCTCAACAGGCCCGTAAACACGTTCGCCTCTTCCCTCTTTCGCTCTTCCTCCACAAATTATAATATCAGCCTCTTGGGCCTCTTAAAAAAAAAAAAAAAAAAAAATAGACAATCAAAAAATTCAAAGTTCAATATTTTCCTCCATCACAATGAAACATCCAAGATAAATAACGATGATGACATAATAACGATTACAAACAAAAAAAAAACACATCAATCTCAAATTCAAATCGTTTTAACCATAAAATTTATTCGATCGGCAAATAACAAATTTATGAAGTAACTAATTGATTGTCATTATTGAATTAATTTAATACTCAAAATTCAACATTTGTACGCTTACCATAAAACATCAAAAGTGAATAATATAACGTTTGAAGACAAATAAAAATCTACTTTTTTTTCATTTTATCGATATTAAAATTGAAATTCGTTCAACAATAAAAACAACTTCCTCGAACAAGAAATACGAAATTTAAGACGCGACCAATTGATTATTATTACGTCGTTGAAACGATACTTAACGAAACGTCCGTCATTGTTCAATAAATTTCGAGGTTTTTCTCACGTTTCAATCGTGACTTTGGTAAATCGTAATATTAACCAAAAAAAAACAACATAAAATTCATCCACAATGAATAAAATTTACAACGAGCAACATCTACATTTCCAATGTTTCGTCGTTTTTGAAAGCTGAACCTTATCATGTCTTTTGTCAAAATAATAATCGACGAAATACCACTTTGTTCTCCATTTTACTCGTGCACACACACACACACACACAAACACGCATATACGGAAATTTTCGACATATCAAACGTTCGCGAATGCAAATCCGCGCAAACGTAACAACATTTTACACACCATATATCCAGTGAGCACAGAGTCGCGGTATATAATTTTCGATAAATCGCGAAAATGGCACAGCGGAGCGTGCTGATGCACAAAAGTGTGCGCGCGGCGGGCATTCGCGGTAATTCGCACGTGGGTAACAAGTATTATTATAATATACGAATGCGAACGAACCAGGGGGATAAAAAAAAAGAAAAAAATTATTATATCGTATTTGTATGGGGAAAACGGGTGCTCGCGGGGAAAAGGGGCAGGAGGAACCGGGGGTGATGGGAGTGTGTGTGTGTGTATGGCGACGGTCGGCGAGAGCGGGGTTTCGAATCGCGAAAAGGCCTTTACGGAGCGCGGAGCACGATCGAGATACTAGGCTATCGGGGCCGGCATTTCGAGTGAATATTAGCGTAATGAGCTCGATAGCCGACTGATATGAGATTTCAACCCCGTACTGCGCCGTCACGTACCCCGTATATGCACAAATACATATATATGAATATATATATGCGGAAATATATATATATATATATATATATATATATATATATATATGCATATACCTTTGTACGGTCGATCCGTCGATCAAAAGCATCACGCGGGATATCGTGCACACATTTGTTGAAAATATACGCGAATATATACAGAGAGAAAGGGAGAGATATGGAGAAAGAGAGAATTGTCGACCCTCGGATTTTGGAATGTTATACAATATTATGCACGCGAATATATCGCTCGTCGCGTTGTAAACTCTTCGTGATATTATTGTTTTTGTGTGCGATTGTGAAATGCATTGCACCAGGCTTTAGCAACAAACTCGGTAATATATGGGGGATAACGTTGAGGTTGAGGTTGAGGTTGAGGTTGAGGTTGAGGTTGAGGTTGAGGTTGAGGTTGAGGTTGAGGTTGAGGTTGAGGTTGAGGTTGAGGTTGAGGTTGAGAGAGAGGTTGGGGTTGAGGTTGAGGTTGAGGTTGAGGTTGAGGTTGAGGTTGAGGTTGAGGTTGAGGTTGAGGTTGAGGTTGAGGTTGAGGTTGAGGTTGAGGCTGAGGTTGAGGTTGAGGTTGAGGTTGAGGTTGAGAGCACGTGCTGCAAAAAGACAAGCCAGTGAGTGGAATATTTTTAATCGCTTCGTTTTTTTGCAATCTCTCTCTCACACACACTTTTTCACTCTCTGCTTCGTTATCAATCGTCTGGGGCTATCGAGCCGCGTAATAACGAATAACAATGATTATTTTAACGACAACAAGCTTTTCATTATGACGAGATATCAGGTATCTGTCAAAAACATAAACACTTGATTTTTTTTTCTTTTGTCGTTAATTCGTTGATTTTAACGAACCCAAATTTGAAAAACTTGGTTTTGAGGCTTGTGTTAATACAAAAAAAAAACTTGGTTCTTTGTTTGGTTTAACAGAAAAAACAAGTTTTGTTTCTTTTGCTTTTGGCAAATGCCATGACTTGTGTTTTTTAGAATAGTGGGAGTAAAAAAATAAAGTCCAAGTCCTGGATGAAGGAATAAGGGGTATGGCCTCTCCACCGATCAAGGAAGAAATGAGGATAAAGAAGAAGAAGAAGAAGAAGATTGAGAAAAAGGTAGGGAAGCACCTCGAACACCATTCCAACGATGCCAGGGCCGTGTCGCGAGACTCCTGGAGTGACACCACAATGCGGTGTAGCAATTTGTAGGCTCGCCCTTCGTCGGCTTGCCGTCGACTCTTTTTTCCCCTTTTACTCTCGCTTGAAGCAAAAGAGGAAGGAAGGAAGAGAGAGAGAGTGAGTGAGAGAGAATGCCGATGTACTATGGTCTCTTGAACATACACACACACACACACAAACAAACACGAACACATACACACGCGTTTTTCACTGCAACAGGGAAAAGAAAGGCGCGCGAGCCGGTGCTCTCGCGGTTTTAGTTTATTTTACCCCGTACGAGATTCACGGTGTTCCTCCGCTCTCATCTCCCTGGCGTCGTTTCTCTCCCTTTGATAGCACAAAATACCACATCTACTAACTATACAGCATAGATGTAAATATATATATATATATACGGACCTCCATGTTGCGGCATCCGTCTACTGTATTTATGAGCCTTCTTCGCACTCGCCGCGACTGTACATATGCATACACATATGCACGTATGTGTACGATTGTGAAAAAAATGCGTTAAAGCAATTGTGACCGAGAAAACGATCGAGGTTATTAACGATACGTTTTACGTCGAACGAGACGCGTTTTCATCACTGAAAAGGAGGGCATTTGAAAATAAATAAATAAAAATAAATATAAATATAAAAAAAATTAACACAATGACAAGTGATCGAATGCAGAAATTTCGTTAAATATCGAAAAATCGATACTTTTAAAGCCCATTCTCAGTGAATGAAGACTTAAAATATTGATTAAATTCTAGCTTTGCCGTAAGAAGGGGTGAAAAGTTCATTTGACTGTTTTCTCGCGTAGAAAAAGATTTTGGACATTTTTTTCATCCCTTACTCTGGCGTACCAGAGGAGTTGAAAAGTTTCCAACACCCCCCTCTGTGACAAGAAAGTGTCGCCAAATTATCGAAGCATTTATTAAGGTAGTAGTCTGGTAACTTAAGCCGATTTTCATGTCTTTTTTGGAGGGCGTTTTTTTGTAGGAAAATAAAAATGAATCGTTTTGGATATTTAGGATGTTTTTATTTACATATTAAAGATACAAAAAAAAATTTGTTTGAAAAAATTTAATAGTTTATTATTATTATTAGTATTATTGATCGAAGTTGGCACCTCGAAAAAAAAGCGCGTGGGTGGCCCCGGTGATTTTGGCTCTTGATGTTATCTGAAATCAAAAATTCTTGATAATTCTTAATCTATAGACATGTTATTCGGGTCGGAACTACTGAAATTAAATTTCATGGATAAATAACAAAGTGGCGGACTTTGGAAAAAAAAGCCCTCTTATCCAAAGTCCGCCATTTTGTTATTTATCCATGAAATTTAACTTCAGTAGTTCCGACCAGAATGACATGTCTATAGATTAAGAATTATCAAGAATTTTTTATTTCAGATAACATCAAGAGCCAAAATCACCGGGGCCACCCACGCGCTTTTTTTTCGAGGTGCCAACTTCGATCAATAATAATAATAATAATAAACTATTAAATTTTTTCAACAAAATTTTTTTTTGTATCTTTAATATATAAATAAAAACATCCTAAATATCCAAAACGATTCATTTTTATTTTCCTACAAAAAAACGCCCTCCAAAAAAGACAAAAAAATCGGCTTAAGTTACGAGACTACTACCTTAATGTGGGATAGAGAGTTCGAAAATCGTTTAAGCTCGAGCTTCTGAGTGAAAAAATTTCAAAAACACATATCCCTGCGCGCGCTGGAAACCGAGCAAATTTGAAAAATTATTATAAAGGTTATATCGTGAAAAATATATTAAATTGTTGATTTCACATTTTTTATTAACTTTTCAACTATAAGGAAAACAAATTTTTTATTTTTTTTTATTAAAATTACCATTATTTAAACGCGTTTTCCTCGAAACTATATTTTTAAACAGTGTCAGCACGATAAGTCAGTCAATTTCTACTATCTTTCAACTTTCTCTTTTTAAATCTTGATAATTATTTTCTCTAGAGTCTGACGAGAGGTTTTTTTTTATTTTTTGGTTGGACAATTTTTTTTATAAATTATTAAACCCTAAATAAAAAAAAAATTGCATACTAACGTTTGAAATACTGTAATTTCTGTATTTAAAAAAAAAAACAAAAAAACTTCCTTCCGTCAGACTACTACTACATTATTTTACTAGATTCTTCTTTATTTTTGCAGATTGGATAATTTTTGGTGCAGTTATGATGTCGACAAAGAGGCGCCATAGTTTTCATCAATAGTCCATTTATACCTGTAAAAAATATTGTGAATATTTTTTTGTTTCTTTTTTTAAATTTTTCCTCTTAAAGTTGAAAAGTTAACTCTTCGACGGGGGGTTGAATTTTGATATTTCCGTGTTAAATATTGCAAATAAAAATCAACCCTTCGAGATCGTCGTGAAAAATGGGGAAAAAAAAAATTCGGGAAAATGATTAAAAATTGATTTTACAATAATATGAAAAATCATGCGGCCGCGGTTGAAGAGGCGAGACACAATTCGTGATAGAAGGAGGACGGGTTGACCGAGGTAAAAGAAGAAAAAAACATTGGGGGCAGGGGGGACAGAATAAAGGAGGAGAAGGTGGACAAAACGCAAAGAGGGCTAACTAGGCGAGATCAGGAAAAATGATACGTTCACCGGGGGCTCCCTTTGCCATCGCGAGAAGTAAAAGAAGGACGGAGAGATGAACGCGCGAGAAGAAGAGCAGCATCGCGGACCGTGGAATATAAGAAGACGAGAGGGGCAGATAAAGAAGAAAGGGAAGAGAGACTATGTGTGTTTGTGTGTCTGTGCGTGTGCGGGCGCGATGCGGCGCGTTCTGGTGAGACATCTGCGATGGCCGTGTAAACGTAAGAAAAAAAAAAAAAAGAACATATATATAATACGGTCCGGTTAAAATTGCTACCGCTGCAACCGCATCAACGAGGGACGCAGCAACGGATTCATGCGTTCGCTTTTGCGGAGCGGTGAAACCCGAAGAAATAAGGGAAGCCAGGGCGAGGAGATAAGCGGCAAAAGAGAGAAAGAGAGAGAGAGAGAGAGGATGGAGAATCCGCGAGAGGACGAAGACCGCCTCCGCGCGACTCCTGATGGGGTCTCTCTCCCTTTCACGTCACCCTGCGAGAATTCATTTTCTTTTCTTCCTTTTCTACTTCTTACATATTCCCGCGCTTTATTTCTCATTTTCTTTTGTTCCGTTCTAGTTTATCGATCCTCATTTTTTCTTTCTCCCTCGCCGTCTTTCTCCGATATTCATATATTTATTCAATTTGTTTATCCTCGATCGACAATTTATATTTCTCCCTCTCTCTCTCTCTGATCTTTTTCTCATTGTCGATCTTAACATTGGTCTCTCTCCACGCATTGTTATTTATTTATTTTGATTTTTTTCCCAACTCCCAGTTCTGAACTTTATTCGAAATTTTTTCAAACGTTTATTTGTATTTTTTTCACCCTCTCGCTCGGTGTTCTCATAGGGGCTTTTCGTCGAATAGCCAAACTCTTCGCCCGACAATTCTCTTTATTCGCGCAAGGTAAAAAAAACGGGACGGGGGGGTTTTAGGAAATACAAACTCTCAGGGCACACGGAGTTGTTCGCCCCCCCCCCCACCCCCCACTTCGGATCCACGAACGATCGACACTGATTAACCACCCCGCTCACTCGGTAAATGTGCAGCAAGCAAAAGTAACTTTGTGTGTTTCTGTGTGTGTGTGTGTGTGTTTGTGTAGATGTGTCGTTTAACTGTTGCCCGTTGAGGTTTTCTACGAGAGATTCCCTTTGTGAACCACTTTGCGTTATCCCTTTCACCCCCTCCACCAACCCCTTGCTATTTATAAACGCTACTATGTATATTGTATATGCTATATTAGGGGCGATTTATTTTTCGACTATTTTTTTTTTTTTTCAGTCCCCACCCGAAATTTTGTTGGGTATGTCGAAGAAGAAATTCCCTGAAAGTTACAACCCTTAATATTAATTCTAAGTACTTTCCCAAAGCGTGAGAAGATTTTCCAGCTAAAATTCACGTAAATCGGATTTTTTTTTTTTCTTTAATTTCTATAACTCAGCCGCATTTCATGCTATTATATTGTTCTTGGTTTCGATTTCCTCAGAATAAAACAATGTAAAAAAGTGCCTTTTGCGGCGAAAATGTAAATTGTACTGGTGAGTTGGTACGGGCGACGGAAGTTGATTTTTACCCAAAATTCTCGTTTTTTTTGCTGTTATCTCCGAAACAATTAACTTTACGAAAAAAGTGTAAATGAAAAATTTGTTGGAAATTTAATTTCCTACAAAAAAGGTCCTATCGACCCAATTGCTTAGTTTAATATTTCTTGAGATATTGAACTTTTTTTATTTTTAATTTTTTTTATTATTTAATATTTCATATTTTATAAATTTTATACTACTCATAAGTTAAAGTTCAATATCTCAAGAAACATTAATCTGAGCAATTGGGTCGATAGGACCTTTTTTGTAGGAAATTAAATTTCCAACAAATTTTTCATTTACATTTTTTTCGTAAAGTTAATCGTTTCGGAGATAACAGCAACAAAACGAGAATTTTGGGTTAAATTGTATATGCTATATTAGGGGCGATTTATTTTTCGACTTTTTTTTTTTTTTTTCAGTCCCCACCCGAAATTTTGTTGGGTATGTCGAAGAAGAAATTCCCTGAAAGTTACAACCCTTAATATTAATTCTAAGTACTTTCCCAAAGCGTGAGAAGATTTTCCAGCTAAAATTCACGTAAATCGGATTTTTTTTTTTTCTTTAATTTCTATAACTCAGCCGCATTTCATGCTATTATATTGTTCTTGGTTTCGATTTCCTCAGAATAAAACAATGTAAAAAAGTGCCTTTTGCGGCGAAAATGTAAATTGTACTGGTGAGTTGGTACGGGCCACGGAAGTTGATTTTTACCCAAAATTCTCGTTTTTTTTGCTGTTATCTCCGAAGCAATTAACTTTACGAAAAAAGTGTAGATGAAAAATTTGTTGGAAATTTAATTTCCTACAAAAAAGGTCCTATCGACCCAATTGCTTAGTTTAATATTTCTTGAGATATTGAACTTTTTTTATTTTTAATTTTTTTTATTATTTAATATTTCATATTTTATAAATTTTATACTACTCATAAGTTAAAGTTCAATATCTCAAGAAACATTAATCTGAGCAATTGGGTCGATAGGACCTTTTTTGTAGGAAATTAAATTTCCAACAAATTTTTTATTTACATTTTTTTCGTAAAGTTAATCGTTTCGGAGATAACAGCAACAAAACGAGAATTTTGGGTTAAAATCAACTCCAGTGAACCCGTACCAACTCACCAGTACAATTCACACTTTCACCGCAAAAGGCACTTTTTTAGATTGTTTTATTCCGAGTAAATCGAAACCAAGAACGATATGATAGCATAAAATGCGGCTGAGTTATAGAAATTTGAAAGAAAAAAAAAATTCGATTTACGGGTATTTTAGATGGAAAATCTTCTCACGCTTTGGGAAAGTACTTAGAATTAATATTAAGGGTTGTAACATTCAGGGAATTTTTTTTTTCGACATATCCAACAAAATTTCGCGTAGGGACTGAAAAATAAAATAAAATTGTCGAAAAAAAAATCGCCCTAATGCTATATACGCAGAATCACGGCGGTAAAATTGATTGAAGTGACAAAAAAAGAATTATTCAAATTGAAACTTGCACATTTTTCTTATTACGAGGAACAAATGCGCAAGTGGAATTATCACGTTTTATTTATATTTCTTTCGGTTTTCAATCGTATTTCTTCAAATTCAATAGCGAACAGTGTTTAATTATAGTCCATTTGTGCGGAAAATTTTAGCCTGTTGGCACGAAAAATGCACGGGTTACGGCACATTTTTGGGGAGAAAAAAAAACTGTGTAAAATCCAAACGAGTTGTTTAACCTCACGAAGATTATATGAGACAAAGTGGAATTGGTAGCTGGACTCGCGTTCAAAATTTCGGGTCGATCGGTCAAGTCATTTCAAAATCGTAGAATTTTGATTTTTTTTTTTTTCAACCTCGCCTCACACAGGCACACATAAATGGGGATATTTTTTGTAAATCGTGTGTTTTCCGACGTTTCGACGAATTTTCCAAAACATTGGCCATTGAAAACTGCAAAAAGGAAAAATTCCACAAAAACTTTCGCGTAAGCGTTAAGAAAATTGCACGAGAATTATTGAAGTGAATTATCATGTTGAAAAACAGTGTATATCCAGATTTGCCAATGATAATGATAATAAACAAATACAAATGTTACCAATAATGATGTTGATTACTCGTTATTTATCAACCTTTTTTTTTAAACGGTAACGTTTTTAAAAAAAAGTATTTCGACCGTTCAAATTTCTTTTTCCACCATTTACTGTTTTTTTTTTTTTTTTTTTTTTTACTAAACTCACAAACCGCTTCCGCCGGGGACGTAAGAATTGAGCAAGGAAGAAACACAAAAAAAAAATCAATCTTTCGTAAAGAGGAAATTTTGTGAATTTCAAAAAATGACGATAAAACATTGGATAACTTTCGATCAACATCTCGTATCCTTTTTCCTTAAATTCTTTCCAGTATCACTCACCATTGCCATCAACGACGGAAATTGACGTGTTTTTTTTTCTTTTTTTTTACGTCCGCCAATCACCGCGGCAAATCGGTCAGTTTCATCGTAAAGAATCGCAGACGCACAAACACATCAG
Source organism: Oxytorus armatus (assembly GCA_958009045.1). Classification (NCBI taxonomy): domain Eukaryota; kingdom Metazoa; phylum Arthropoda; class Insecta; order Hymenoptera; family Ichneumonidae; genus Oxytorus; species Oxytorus armatus. Next base: position 29,027,929 of record OY253748.1, on the reverse strand, counting down.
AGCTCTGTGTGCTGTATCGTCGAAGGTAAGCGAACCGTGAGAGGGTTGACGCGGTCTTGATGTCCAGGCCAAACACCACAAGAGGTAGGTATATATAAAATCAGTGGGAGAGAAATGCAGCAACTGTAAGACCTGAGATTGGGAAAGACGCGGAGTGACGAGCGTGAGATCCCCCCTTTGAGCTTACCGAAGTGTACTTATCTATATACCATTTACTTTTACTCAATATATATATATATATATATATATATATATATATATATCGAATATATATAGTACGTCTAACAGGGAAATCGGAAAGAAGTATCTCAGAAACGAGACCAGACAGCTGCCAGAACATTTATATATATTTGCGTTTTAGCAGTTTATTGTAGCTCGAGCGCTTCGCGTCTTTGAATTTTCCCACAACGAACGCGAAAAAAAAAACCGTGGATTTTTCCAGTTTTCACTATAATCACATTGAATTTGTGGAATTTTTCACAAACACCACACGAATTATTCGTTAATTCATTGGATAATTTTCGATTCAACGGCAACTCAAAGCGTATTAAAAGATTTTCTTACAAATGTCATACACTTTTTTGCCCAACTTTTTTTTTTTTATAAGTTAAAAAATATCAAAATTTCTAACGTCCATAATTTAGCTCTCGTTAGATCGATTCGTAGGCGGTTTTTTTTTTTTTTTGGGAATTCCCGAAAAGCGCGTTGAGCATACTCGGAGAATGGCCGTTCGTTCAAACAAGTGACTCTCTTTCCTGTCCTGAGAAAAATATTTTTTCTTCAATTTTCAATGCCAACATGTTTGATGTGACAAAACGTCGGGAAAAAAAACACACATTTACAAAAATGGGTGTAATTTTTACGAAAATTAACCCGAAAAAAAAAATTATTTAAAAATGTTTCTGTCCACATTTTCAATGCATCAGGCGTGTTTAAGGTCTGGTAACTTGAGTCGATTTTCATGTCTTTTTTGGAGGGCGTTTTTTTGTAGGAAAATAAAAATGAATCGTTTTGGATATTTATGATGTTTTTATTTACATATTGAAGATACAAAAAAAAATTTTGTTGGAAAAATTTAATAGTTTATTATTATTATTATTATTATTGATCAAAGTTGGCACCTCGAAAAAAAAGCGCGTGGGTGGCCCCGGTGATTTTGGCTCTTGATGTTATCTGAAATCAAAAATTCTTGATAATTCTTAATCTATAGACATGTCATTCTGGTCGGAACTACTGAAGTTAAATTTCATGGATAAATAACAAAATGGCGGACTTTGGAAAAAAAAAGTCCTTTTCCATTTTGTTATTTATCCATGAAATTTAACTTCAGTAGTTCCGACCAGATTGGCATGTCTATAGATTAAGAATTATCAAGAATTTTTGATTTCAGATAACATCAAGAGCCAAAATCACCGGGACCACCCACGCGCTTTTTTTTTCGAGGTGCCAACTTCGATCAATAATAATAATAATAATAAACTATTAAATTTTTTCAACCAAATTTTTTTTGTATCTTTAATATGTAAATAAAAACATGCTAAATATCCAAACCGATTCATTTTTATTTTCCTACAAAAAAACGCCCTCCAAAAAAGACATGAAAATCGACTTAAGTTACCAGACTAAAAAAGTAGGCACGCCTTTGGAACTAAAGTTAATTTCAAACGCGTGCCTATTTTTTTTTAAACAATATTTTTCCAAATTCCTGTGTACTTCTCTTCAAAATATCATATTATTAACGAAAACACTCGGTATTTTTTTTCAGATCGACGTTGAAGAGAGTTCTGCTGCGTGCCGCGGAAATGACAGCACCTGACGCGAGAGCTTCCCCAGCGCCACCATTCGGCGTGAAAAATGTGAAAAAAATGTTTTTCGATACATTAATAAACAAGGAACAAATCCCAAAAAATTTTTTCGAATATCTCTTTCTTTTCCCACAAAAAAAATTCTTGAAAAATGTGAAAAAAAACAGGGGGTCACAGTGGTGTTCTCCCTTAATGTAATTAATTTTAACAAAAAGACGATGACGAAAAATCATTTTTTGCCGCTGATTTTACGGTTCGTAACGTTAATTTTTGTGGATAAATCAAAGTGGAAAACACAAAATAGAAAAACTCCAAACTTTTTTACCAATGTTCGCAATTTTAGTGAAGCTTCTAATATTGCAATACTGATTTCACGTAAATTACACGTGTAAATTTAAATAAAAATTGGCATGTTAAAAACAAAATATATACAACTATCCTCTTAGTATTCTTCATTTTATCTTTTTTCTTCCGTTCGTTTCACTCCCGAACGTGATATTGATAAAGAAAGAGAGAGAGAGAGAGGGAGAGAGGGAGAAAGAGAGAGTTTGGAAGATGGTGTGTTGAGATATTATTTACCGTGAACACGATTCAATAAAGCATTCTATAAAATCATCGGTTATTAATTTGACGCTGGTGCACAACGGGGGGTGATTGCTGTCTCGCCGCACGGGGTCCTCTTTTTCTCCTCCCTCCCCCTGTCCGATGATCGGCCTCTCCCCCCCTTCACCGCTCCCCAACGTATAGTCGTCATTTTCCTCTCTCGCGCGCATATATATGTATATATTCCATCGAAAGATTGTACCAGCGAGATAGATCGAACTCTCTCGCGATACACAGAAATTCATGTCATTTGTACGTTACCTTCGCCCTTTGTCAATTTTATATTCATTGTTTTTTGTTTTTGTCTTTCAAATTTACACGCGAGGTATTGTTTTTCAAAAGTCTATTTGCCCTAAAATCTTTTGATAATAATGAAAAGAAAAAAAAATCTGTCTTTAAACATTTTCCGTCACAAGTCGTTTGTTTATAGGGAAACGAACCGTAAATTTCATCCGGCTTCGTGTGTGTTCAATTCGGGAACTACGAGACATTAAACGCGATAGGTTTGTTACAAGTTGTAACACGGCTACGCTCAATGAAATGTTACGGAACTAATTAGCTCACCTGCCTGTGTGTCAGTGTGTTTTAAATGCAAGAACGAATAAACGGCGAATTTAATCATTCGCGCGAGTTATAACCATCATTACTTACATACAATCTCAAGACTCGTATCCCCATAAACGCGCCTCTCCTATCTCGATACACCAACAATTTTCGTTTATGTGCGTTTAGCCATTTGGCCAAAAATCAGTAGGTGCACTGAAATCGCTGTCATTTTGATTTCCAATAGAGTTGGAACTCCACTCTGGGCTCTCTCTTTTCGTAACCGTTCAACCTTTAGAATACCGATTCACGGGGCTACGATTTTTTTTTTAAACGCTTAAACCGAAGCCAAGTTATCGCCATTTGAAATTTCGACATTTTAAGCTTCTGAGAAAGTATGCAAAAAATGACAAAAATATTTTTTTCTTCTCTTTCAACGTTTCGATACCCTACTCGATCGGAAACTTTTCGCTGATTACGAATAACGCCGAGTTTTTGTCGAAAATTTGAAAAATTAATGGGAAAAACGCAAAAATCGGAAAAATCACTTTTCCGACGATTTTCAATGAAATCTCAAGTTTCAAAATACATCGAAATAGCGTCATAAGAGAAAATTAAAAAATGCAAAATTTTTTTGCATTTCGGCCAAACAGAAGTGGCTTCACTAAAATACGCTGTAACGTTGCTTCCCGATGGAGTTGGAACACCACTCCTCGCTCATTTTTTTCGTAACCGTTCAACCTTTAAAATGCCGCTTCGTTTATTGAGCTACGATTTTTTTTCGATTTTTCATAGATTTTTGAAGTTGGACCATCGATTTTTGCGAATTTTTCCATACATATCCCTTCTCATTTTTTTCGCCGATTTTCAACCCGCTCTCACGGCTACAATAATTGAGATATCGGGATTATCCAAAATGCATTCTCTAAGTCTAGTCGAGACGTTTACAAAACCCCCCTCAAAATTTAAAATCGATCAAACGGGAGCCAAATTATCGCCATTTGAAATTTCGACATTTTAAGCTTCCCGAGAAAGTAGGCAAAAAATGGCAAACATTTTTTTTTCTTTTTTTTCAATGTTTCGATACCCTATTCGATCGGGAATTTTCCGCTGATTACGAATAACACCGAGTTTTTCTCGAGGGCGTAAAATATCGATGGGAAATCTCGAAAGTTGAAGTAGTATAATTTTTTTTATTTGGCCCTTTTGTAAAACTTCGAGGGTGCGCGGAGGGCGTCCGTGCTACAATAATCCGCGAGCTCGATAGAAAGACCGTTTCGTTTCTGATTTACTAATGTGCAGTTTCCCCGACGTAAAGGAGGCATTTTTTTTTCGAAGTAGCAAATTTCCTTTCATCTATAAAGGATTATTTCATATCGCGAAAGGTCGATCGATTCTTTACAGAAAAAAAGCTGTACGTGCTTCCGGAAAATTGAGTCAATCAACAACAAGGAAAAAAAGTACTATTTCCTTTTCGACAAATGGATTCGTTTAAAAGTAGTTCTTCACCGTCAACCGATATTTTGAAAGGGCAACATTATCAGTTTTTATTTTCTCTCTATTATTCATGATTTTATTTTAAGGGGATATACGGCAAAATCAACTGACAAACTGTTAGAAAAAAAATTTGCAATTGCAGAGTAGATTTTTCGTGCGTCCATTAATTCCGCAATGAAAGTGAACGTTTCTTTTCTTTAGACATGTAGTATCAGATGATGCTGAAGTTTGCATCGTTGGAACGCAACGAAAATATATTTTTTATATCATTTATCGCCCTTAAGGTTGAATTTTCTAAGACAGAAAACGTTAAAACGTTGTTTTGTGGTCTCCTTTAAGGACCGGGGCCTAAATCAAGTCAAGTCAAGAGAAGCGAGAGTAATACCGAAAATTAAAATTTCAAAAACCTATTTTCGTCGCGTTCCAACGATGCAAACTTCAACATCATATTATGATTGTTGTGTGTGCGCGGTAAAAAGGAGTATAATAAGTGAATAGTGGTGTGCATGTGAAAAGAGTACGATTATTGAGTGAGCGGATGTGCGTCGCCAAAAGGCAATTAAAAAATATTAGAGACTAAGTAGAGACGATAAGTTTAATATCGAGTTTATCGTATTGAGGTGTATTGGGAGAGAAGTGTTTAGAGTGCGTGACAGATCGGAAAAATGAGAATTATGTGCGAGATGAAAGTTTGAGTGATGCACGTGGCCTGCGGCTGCCTGAATGAAAAAAGTCGTTGTGTGTGACAAAGAGTGCTACGGGCCATACTACGGGCCAGTATAAAAAATACAGTCTTATGCCAGTATCGGTTGAATTCTACTGGCGAAGCTTTGGGCCAGTATTGGCGGCCAAACTTTGGCAGCCAGTATTGTTTCAGTACTGGCTGACAATCTGGCAAAGCTTTGGGTCAGTATAAAATATCGTCTTGTGCCAGTATGCCAGATCTGGGCGAAAATAGGCTATAAAGTACGGCCAAGCTCTGGCTTCGATACAGGTTTAGTACTGGGCTATAGAAAATGCTAGTTGCGTTCTGTAAGGTAATTGTAGATTAGGTTATTCTAATCAAAAGTCCATTATTTTGCAATCAACCAAATTGTTTAATTATAATTTGCCCCGAACTTGAAATTGCACGATTAATACAATATTTTTTAGTGTAATATTTGCTCCATATAGCTTATATTTTATAAACACTGTTCTATAAACATTTAAGTACGTATATTAGACCTGTATATGTACATAGTCTCTTATTAATAAAAACTACTCCGAGTATTTAGTATATATCAAGTGCATTTAATTATCAAACATTTATGCATAAACAACCCAGACAACACAGACATCCAAAGGACGTCCTAAGAACATCCGAAGAACGTCCTTACGTCCAAAGTACATCCTTTGGACGAACGTGTGCTGCCTGGGAAACATTTGGTAACGTGGTAAAAAGAAATATAAATTACTCCCAGAGAGAAATAGAATTTAAATAGACATTGGATCGGCGTCCACTGGACGCCAAAAGTGTCTAAAAGACGTCGATTCGATATCTATTTAATTTGCCATTTCTCGTTGAGATGTAATTTTCACCGTCGGCAAAATCGTCTGCCAAGATCCGGCCCAATGAAATAACCAGTATTGGTACGACCGTTGGTGCCAGTAGTAAACCAAAAGTTTGCCAGATCTGGGCCAAAGTCCGGGCCAAAGTCTGGGCCAAAGTCTGGCCCGAAGTCTGGGCCAAAGTCTGGCCCAAAGTCTGGGCCAAAGTCTGGCCCAAAGTCAGAGCCAAAGTCCGGGCCAATTTCGGGCCAATTAAATAACCGGTACTGGCCCGACCGTTGGTGCCAGTATAACGGCCGGCTATTACACTCCTGTACCGAATCTGTACTGGCCCAATACTGGCAGCCAGTACCGGCACTACGGCAACCAGTATTGGTCCAACGCTCGGCCGTTACAATTTTTCTACGCGGGCTACTATTAATCCAATAAAGTTAATCATATTTGTTACAATCCTGTTTCTTGTCCAATGATCCTACAGACATATAAATCCTCAGTGTGTGAGAGAGAGAAAGAGAGTGAAAGAGTGAGTTTTGTTACCATCTTCTTTTACATCGTCTTGGAAAATATTTACAATTATGCAAATTTTTCGGAATATTTATATACTACGTTATAACGTGACACGGTGTACGCGTAAATAATCGTGTCTCTAACAAGATGTTACACGAGCGACGAGGGATTTTTTATTAATGTTTTTTTTTACTAGAAACGAGTTTACAGCACGCGATGAAAATCGTTCTTTTTCACCTTTTTCGAGATCAAGCTCAATTTTTCGTTTTATTTATTTTTTATCGAAAAAATAAATATATATATATATATATATTTGCATAAATAATAGTGGCAAGAAGCGAGTTGAATTCCGTCGCGCTTCGTCGTTCATCGGGTCTTTCGAATATAATATGATCATTGGTCGAATTTCGTGTATCAATGTCGCGAGAGGGACCAGTTTGACGAGTCTGTGTGTAATACGGAAGAAAAACGAGAAATATTCAAAAGTGTCATAATTGGCCCTCGAGTAAATAATTAATTAGAAAAATGTCAACAGCTCGTTCGATCAATTATCGTTCCATTCAATGCGACGAACATTTTTTTCCCCAAAATTACACGATTACAACATACTTTGATTTATACAACTGATCCTTGACCCGATGAATTTTGTTAGTAACTTTTTTTATATTTATTGTTTCGAGTTCAAAGTGCGTTATTTTATTATTTTTTTTATTTTAAGATTGCTTTCGTTAATCGCTGATTGACGGTGATATTTCGACAAACATTTTTCATAAAACAAACATAAATGAAAATTTAACGAAACAAATGGATCAGCGCGACCTCAAAGAAAAAAAAAAAAAAAAGAATTTGTTATTTTTATTACAATTGTTTGCCGAGATAACTGTTGTTTAATTTCAACGAATTAAAAACGTGTTTGATCACGGGTATACATTTGTTTTGCAGTAAGAAAAAAAGATTATTTAAGAGAACGACCGCGTGCCGCGACAATTTGTTTTTTTTTTTTAATTGAAATTTCGTATCGCGAAATGAAGAGAAGAATGTCGCGAGGTACGTGTTCAATCAGCCGTTGAATTAATAACAAAATATACGTTTAACTCTTCGTGGTCGTCCCGGGTCAAAACGACCCGAAGCGCTGAAAAAAAATACCGAGTGTTTTCGTTAATAATATGCTATTTTGAAGAGAAGTGCATAGGGATTTGGAAAAATATTGTTTTAAAAAAAATAGGCACGCCTTTGAAATTAAGGTTAATTTCAAAGGCGTGCCTATTTTTTTTAAAACAATATTTTTCCAAATCCCTATGTACTTCTCTTCAAAATATCATATTATTAACGAAAACACTAGGTATTTTTTTTCAGATCGACGTTGAAGAGAGTTCTGCTGCGTGCCGCGGAGATGACAGCACCTGACGCGAGAGCTTCCCCAACGCCACCATGCGGCGTGAAAAATGTGAAAAAAATGTTTTTTGATACATTAATAAACAAGGAACAAAACCCAAAAAAATTTTTCGAATATCTCTTTTTTTTCCCACAAAAAAAAATTCTTGAAAAATGTGAAAAAAAACAGGGGGTCACAGTGGTGTTCACCCTTAAGCTAGAATTACTATACGTTATTAGCGCCCGAGAGGACTGGCCTCTCCCCTCCAACGGTGCTTTGGGGTTCCCTTTGTAAGAAGAGACTAGGGTCGGCCGAATCGCGACACTAGTTCCTTCGTGGCTGTCGATCCTAGAAGACCGCGCGCGACCGTCGGGTCAATTTGACCCGAGCGTGACCACCACGTAATTATTTCGCGAAAAGGGATATTTTCTTTATTTGGTTTTATTCTGCGTGGAATTACTTCACGTAATGTAAGTATGACTATGTGAATCGTTAAATTTTTTTTTATCAAGTCGTTATGTGTGTTTAGTCCGAAATTCCAACGTACGAGACCTCTGAAACGACCTCAGACAAGGAATCGCAGGAATTCTTGAGTCCGAAACGCCTTTACAATAATCCCGAGAGCGGCAAAGCGGTATTCGCACAAGAGGATCGGCTGCGGATTGTGTAAACGACGTGACGATCACAAAACTCAACAGCTGTGCTCCTCGTCCAGTCGCCCTATGTATGACGAGCACAGAATGTTTATTTGCATCGACTGTGGTGGAGAAAAATAAATTGTGTATATATAAACAATTATTGATACATTTTTCGAACCAATTTTTATAATAAATCGCTCACATTTTTCATCATTATCGTACTTTATTTCACTACGAAATGAACCCTGTTCGGATATCGAAATAAATACCTTTTTTGAAACACTCACTATGAAGCTATTTTTTTCCGGAAACTATGATATCTCAAGAGTATCAGCCTAAAATTTTATGAAAAAATATTTAAAATTGCCAGAGTTATGATTTTTTTTTAGTAAAAAATGGTTTTGTTTTTACGCATTGCCTCCTTGCTGATTTTTTTTTCGCCATTTTGAAAATCTGATAAAAAATTTTTGCCCTGATATTCTCATTCTTGAACGTTCAAACTAGTATCCTGAATTTTTATGTGTCGTTCGGAACGATACTGGCAACGCGGCAATCGTTTAAAAATGGCTGGGTCATTCTGACCCGAGTGCGACCAGCGCGTTATTTCCAGCATGTGTGACCACGGAGGGTTAAGAAAATTTTTTGATCGCCTCTCTTCACGACAAGTATTGAATATCGATAAATGTGTGACACGTGTCTGTAAGAAATATCGTTTTTTTTTTCTTCTCCTTTATATATATCATGAAAAAAAAAAAATGAAAAATATATCTCTTTGTTTTCTTTACACTTTGATACCGTTTATTCGTATCCTCTCGTTATCTTTTCTTTCCAGGCATTATTTATTAATAAAAGATCCAAAGTTCGTTAATTAATTTTTGCGTCGTATTTACACGACGATTAAATTCCCAACGATGCAACATTTATTATTCTTTCGGATTACTTCACGATCGCCCGACATTGACGATACATTTGTTCGTGTAACAACGAAAATTCCGTCAAATTCAATTCCACAGGGTAATGAGAGTCGAAATTTTACCTAAACGTTATTTTTCATGTTATCAATAATGAATTTCCCCGAACGATTAAGGCCGTAATTACTTTGTAGTAAAAAAAAAGTATTTATATTTTTTTTTAGCACGGTTACCCATTCAGATTCAATATTATCATTATTCTTTTCGATTCTCGCCAAATTTGATGTTGAAAAAACTGCAACGTCAATGTATTTGTAAAAAAAAATAAAACGGATTCGCGACTCGAAATTTACTCGTTAATTTCCGTTAAACCCGTTAATGGGCATTATTCGAAAAATTGAAAATTTCACAAACACCGAACGCCTCGCGCGGCTCTCGCCAAATTCAATTCCAATCATCCTTGTTCCCTGATCCATTGACGGCAAAAGCTTCGACTCGATAGACCAACATTTACAGAAAAATTCGAGCGATCATAAAGATAATTTTCGAAAATTTCAAAATTCCGTAAAATCTCTAACGACAGATCCAACGAAAATTTCGGCAAACAATGGAGGTTTTCGATGCCCGAAATTCGCGTAAAGTTTGCGCGAAATCGGTCGAGTAGTTCTCGAGTTATGGAGAGTTGAATTTTTCTTTGTAAATTTTATTCCCCGACGTTTTGCGCTCACATTCTGAACATTGAGAAATGGGGGAAAAAAAATATTTTCACAAATCGTCCCCAATGAGGAAGCAAAAGTGAGTTAATAACAATTTTTTATAAAAACGTACATAATTTGAACTCTATTCGTCGGGTAATAAAGTTCCAGATAATGCTCGATTACTCTTCTTTTTTTTTAAATTAATAATAATAAAGTTCTTGTGAGGGTAAAAAAAAAAAATCTGATACTTATTGACGGGACAATGAGAATGGAAATTCACTGAAAATTCATTTAAACAATTATCGATGATAAATATTCGCCGATGAAGCGTGACAATTTGCTCGGCAAACTTTCCGCTGTGCCATAGAATACGCGTTTATACGTTGTGTGTACGACGCGCCGGCTGACTGGTGCCCCAGAACCGTGCGTGTAGCGTGGCCACGTGGGCTGACGCGCTCGTTTAACGGAGAGAGAGAGAGAGCTCAATAGCTGAGCAAAAAAAAAAAACAGCAATTCAAACGGAATAACAGTGCCAAATCGTTAAAGACTTTGGTGAAGAACGAATAAAAAACATCCCTATACCATGAAAATTTCACAATTCGTGAACAATCTCGTTCTATTTTTGTAACACCTCGTAATTAGTCGAAAACCTCGATTCTGGCAACACGAAATTGCCCAGAGGGAAACTAATGAAAATTTATTTTGTAATGATTCTAATCTTAATTGACGAAATTTTCAAAATCGATAATTAACGTCGGATCGTCTTCGGTTCGATTTTTTTATCTGAAAATAAAATGATAAAAAAAATTTCTTTAAGGCCGTAGTCTGGTGTAGAGCGAGATTTTTGACGTCATTTCTAATGTGCAATAACGTTTAAACCGTTGAAGTTGTCTTGATGAAAATTTACACGTGCATTTATTGATCCTTAGAGAATACTTGTACGTTGAAAAAAAAAATTATTTTAAATATTTTCATGTAGTTTTTTGCCTTGTTGCAACATGGTGCGCCGAAATCGGCGCCCACCCTGGACTATATTGTATGCATGTGAAAAAAAATATATATATATATTCTCAATCTGTATGAGTATTCTGAGCACTGGTAGCAGAATTGGTACTTAATAAAAATTTTTTATTGAGTCGAACAATATTTTTGCCGACATTTTATAACCCGTCGAATAATGAAATATCATTAATAAAAGTTCAACAGGCCATCATTTTGTCAAAAATTTTTTTCAAGTACCAATTCTGCTACCAGTGCTCAGAATACTCATACATATTGAGAATATATATATATTTTTTTTTTCAGATCTATACAACATCGTCCAGAGTGGGCGCCAATTTCGGCGCACCATGTTTCAACAAGGCAAAAATCTACATGAAAATATTTAAAATAATTTTTTTTTTTTAACGTACAAGTATTCTCTAAGGATCAATAAATGCACGTGTAAATTTTCATCAAGACAACTTCAACGGTTTAAACGTTATTACACATTATAAATGACATAAAAAATCTCGCTCTAGACCAGACTACAGCCTTTTGACGAAATTTTCAAATTCGATAATTAACGTCGGATCGTCATCGGTTCGATTTTTTTATCGAAAACAAAAAATGATAAAAATAATTTCTTTAAATCAAACCTTCGAAACACAAATGGAAATTTTTATAATTGACACTTGAGCGTCAAAAACAAAATTGAGACATTAACAATTTCAAGGATGAAATAAATGAACAATGATAATGTAATGTTATGTTATGTTTTTGTTTTTTTTTTTTTCTTTGTTTGACTCACGTTTCAGCGGTTTTGGGTTGCTCTGCTTGCGACGTGACATCCTCTGTTATCTGCCATCACCAAAATACCATCGACATAATGAAACTACAAGGAGCTTGGGCTGCTTGAGCTGCTTCAACGATGACTCGTTTTTTTTTTTCTTTTTTTTTCTTTCACGACGACAAAAGCCAATGGCTCGTCTCACTCCGTTGAAAGTTGATAATGATAATGAGATTTTGACAAAGATTTTTTTGGCGCGTGCCTGCGACGCGATTGGGTACCGGAAAAAACTCGAAAAACAAAAAAATAAGCTCACAACACGTTTAACCGATTGAGAATCTTAGGAAAAAAAATAACAACAGTTGTCTTTTCGTGTTTGATTTTCTGCTCGTAACACTTGAATTACGTTTTATTTTTACGATTTTTTTACACCGTATTTCAATTTATTTTAATGAATTGAGGTTTTTTAGATTTGTTTTTTCTTTTTTTAATCAATTTTACGTTTATTTACGTTTTATTTTTTAGAATTACGTTTTATTTTTACGATTTTTTTAAACCGTACTTCAATTTATTTTAATGAATTAAGGTTTTTTTAGGTTTTTTTTTCTTTTTTTTAATCAATTTTACCGAATTTTCATTTTCAACGAAACAGGGGACAATGAACAAGAGCAACAAATAAAACAAACGCGTGGCAAATGCGGATTATAACGCGCACTTTTTTTTATTTTTATTTTTATTTTTTCACCGATCACGTGACGAAAAAAGACAGTGAGAGAGAGCGAGAGAGAGAGAGAGAGAAAGAACTTAAAAACACAAAACTCACGTTACACGATTTTATTTAATATTATTTTTTCTTTCAATAATTACGTTCACGAGATTCGGGATTGGCAACGAAGATAGGCGGTGTGACTCTCGACGAGTTTTATTATTCGCGATAATCACGAGTGTACTTTCGTGCGGAGAGATGCGGCGAAATAGATAGGAGAGACACACACGCACAACACACGGTTCCTCGACCGCTGTCAGCGGGCAACTAAACAAACTCGATGCTAAACAATCCCCCCCTCCTCCGCCTCGCTCCGCCGCTCAACGCGCCGCAGCGGCGTGACAACGACGCCGGCGACGACGGTACGCGGTAGTGACGCGCGATGGAGGGGGCAAACAGAATTATCGGAGTGGGGAGAGAGTATGCCCCGCCCACTAGTCGCGATCCTTCTCGACAAAGTCCAAACGATCACGCGCGGCCGGTCACTGAATTATCGGTTGAGAATTATCGGTTTGACGATCAGATGGAAAACTTTTCAATTATCCAAATACGAAATCTAATGGAAAATTATAAACGCGATTGTTCGATCGCGCAAACAGTTATTCAAATACGAAAATGTTGCGTTGCGTTTAAAAAAAAAAATTAAACTACTTATCGAAAAAAATGAAATTCCACTTACAATTTTTTCAAATATATTAATGAATATTTTTACACACGACCGAATAAGCATTTCGAATAATCTTTCGTTTCGGATTGCTGATACTTTTTTTTTTTTCCGGTAAATAAACAAGAGAACACGTATTTTCGGTTTATCAAATTTCGACACGGAAATCGCGAGTTATCAAACTTACGGTTTAAAGGCCAAAATATGTTGGAGATTTTAGTGATGAAAAAAATTTGCGTTAAAGAACAATTTTGATGAGATGAGAAAATTAATCTTTTTTTTTTAGCGTAAAGAAAATTGTTTAGAGCTCAGGCATATGCGCGACGCGATTCCGAGACGTTTGATTTCGAATGTTTCATTAAAATTGCAGTGTGAAACAATTTTTTAATTTATTTCGAGAACTTTGCGTTTAATACTCTCGAGGGAAATGGATTTCTTTTTTCGAGTGACTTATGAATTTCTACTTTTACGACTGAAGGTTCGATGGGACGCCACGGAGATTGCAGCATGTAGCACACGAAGAAATGTTCATTACCGACGCGACGTCGATAATAAAGATTTTGCAAATTTTTAGATAATTGATCAAAGAAAGGATTGTTTCGTGAAAAAGTAGTCCACTGACTTTCCATCGTTGGGAAACAAGATGAATTTAGTTATTCCCGTGATTTTACCATTGAATTTCGTCGTAGGCAAGGAAAATGTACCCACATCAGTTTTCTTTCGGAAACGCTCTGAGATTTCGAGTTTTCATTTGTCTCCAAAATCTCAACGAATTTTCTTGAAAAAAAAATTGAATTACGCGATGACGCGTCCAATTGCGTGATATCGTATATGTAAATATGTAAAAAAAAAGCATAATAACAATAATTTCGTATTATCGAATGTATCAACGAACCTAAACTTTCGCTCACGTCCCTTTTCATTGACGGCAATGTTCGAAACAACAGAGCAATGATAAACAGCCGACTAGCCGCCATTATGTGTTTGTTTTTCAGCCGGCGAAAAAAAAACCATCGCGCTACGTATATTTTATCTGTTTTCAACGATACGCCACACGATATTTTCTGCTCGGCGGCGTGAACAAATGTCTGAGAAACACGAGGAAACAATCAAGAAAGTTTATGACAAAGTTTTAAGAACGAAACTTAACGATACTATGCGAAGTAGCACTTTGCGAGGAATAACGGTTTTTTCTCGCAGTGTCAACGCGACTGAAGTGACTGATGTAGCAAAATACCGCCACCGTGCGCGCGAAGTTTTCGAACTACGCGCGGACGGTGGCGCCATCTCGTCGTCGCGTTTACTTACCAATTTGAATAAACCGTTAAAATTCCCGAATACATCATTTTTTTACTGCAATTTTTTTGTAAAAAAAAGGAGATCGTTAATTTAATAAAGAAAACTTGATTCGAGGTCGCGCAAGACGATAGCCGAAAAGAGAGATTGAATTAACGAAAAGAAAAACAAAATAAATGAAAGATAGAATGAAAAAAAAAGGATCGACATGGATCAACGATGAGTATGATCGTACCTAATCTTTCGCCTAGTTCACTTTCCCTTGACAGCAATGTTTGATACAGCAGAGCGATGATGCGCAACTGACGAGTCGCCATTTTTTTCGCTTTTTTCCTTCAACCGCAAAACCCGATTGTCCGCGTGTGTGTTTAAATTTTCTATTTTCGATGGCACTCTACGCGAATGTTTATTTCGACAAACACGAGGCAATAATCAACGAGACCTATTATTCGCGGGATACAGTCGCACATTTGAGTGGAAATTTCCAAGACTGTGCGGCATACACTACACGAGGGAAAGACAAACGACGAATGACAACAAAAGAACAATGACTGAAGAGAGGAAAAAAAATGGCGCGAAAATAAGCGCGAGAAAGTGGCGCCATCTGATGCACGCTTTTTGGAACTAATGCGTTTGAATTGGCGTTAAAATTACCGCGTAATGTTAATAATCAATAAACGAAAAAAATATATATATATATGATTTTTGAATTTGAATTTATTTTCTATGAGATCAATGAAAAAAAAAAAAAAAAAGTGAAAGGCCCTGGATGATATTATCGACATAGGCTACGTGACTTTTTACCGTACCTCATCGAGCCGATAGACGTTCATATACGTTCCATCTGTACGATCGGCCTTTACGATTGCCCAATTACAGTGGGTCAAAAAAGTATTCAGACAACTTGTTTCTTTACGATAACTTTCTAGACATAAGCGATACGCAAAGAAAGCCAATTTTATTTAATAGTACATCAGGTGCAGAGATAAACTGCAAATGGAGAATTTTTCCCAGGAATAACAGAAGAATTATACCAAAAAAAACGAAAATTTTCGGGCAAAAAAAGTATTCATACACTTACGATTATAGTGAAAACCTACATGATTATAGTTGTTAATTATAACTAATATTTGGTGCGCATCCC
Organism: Oxytorus armatus; assembly: GCA_958009045.1. Taxonomy (NCBI): domain Eukaryota; kingdom Metazoa; phylum Arthropoda; class Insecta; order Hymenoptera; family Ichneumonidae; genus Oxytorus; species Oxytorus armatus. The sequence goes on along the minus strand of OY253748.1, from coordinate 29,012,166 downwards.
TTTTGCTTCAATTATCGTCTCGAGTCTCTTAGGCATGGATTCTACTAGCTTTTGCGTTGTTTCTTATGCTATTTTCGTCCATTCTTCTAAAAGCACTCTTTGGAGATCGGATTTGTTTGTTATTTTTCTTTTTCTAATTTCAACATCCACCGAGTGCCATAAATTTTCAATAGGATCGATGTCCGGAGATTGTGGTGGTGTAATGAATTGTTTGCGGACATTATAGAGTAACCATTCCCTCGTTTTCATGGCAGTATGTTTCGGGTCGTTATCTTGTTGAAAGTAGAAATTTCCATCCAGACCCATTTTATCTACACTCGCTTTCAAATTGCTGCGCAACACGTCGCTATACTTATGGGCATTCGTTGTACCATCTATAAAAGCCAGATTACCAACGCTATAATATCCCATACAGCCCCAAACCATGACGCTTCCGCCGCCGTGCTTTACGGTCGGTATTACATTTTTCTGCTGGAGCTCGGTATTCGGTTTCCGCCAGACGAATTTTTTTCCATCGGACCCGAAGATGTTAAACTTCGATTCATCCGAGAATACGACACGTTTCCACAATTCTATAGATTTTTTTACGTAGGTTTTTGCGAAACCTTGACGTTTTTCTCGATTTATATTATTAATTAATGGTTTTTTGCGGGCAGTTCTGCCGTATATTTGGGCAGAATGCAGAACGTTTCGAATAGTCCGGGGACACACGCTCTTCCCCGATGTTGACGCGACATCATTCGCTAAACTGCGAGCACTTGTGAACGGTTTTTTTGTAGCCTCTGTAACGATACTCCGACGCTCTCGTAGTGTTTGTATTCTCGGTCGACCGGTTCGTGGCTTATTTTCTCTGCTGTTTGTTCTTTCGTATTTTTTTTATTATATATTGCACTGTTGCGAAACTTGGATTTAGTTCTTCACTAATTTTTCGATAACTTTCACCGCGTTTCCGAAGAAAAATCACTCTATCTCGCATGGATATTGATATTTCGCTTTTCTTTGCCATCGTGTCTGTTCGGAGCTTGAAGATCTACTACCGCATGGAATAGGTCAAAACCATTGTGTAAACGAAGACTTGTTTACATTGTAGGCAGAGGTCAGATCGTCCGTGAGTGAATATCGAGGTTTAGCAGCTCAATCGTAAGTGTACGAATACTTTTTTGGCCCGAAAATTTTCGTTTTTTTTGCATAATTCTTCTATTATTCCTGGAAAAAAATTCTCCATTTGCAGTTTATCTCTGTACCTGATGTACTATTAAATAACATTGGCTTTCTTTGCGTATCGCTTATGTCTATAAAGTTATCGCAGAAAAACAAGGTGTATGAATACTTCTTTGACCCACTGTATATGGTAATTACACTTACCGAAAAAAAAAATCATGAACACGAACGCGTGCTTCTTTTTTCAAGGAAAATTTCTCACATTCTTATAAATGGATTCATCCTTTAATATTCATGAGGAATTGTCTGCTCTAGTTAGCTTCGTCTTCTTTTTTGTTTATCGACCTCCGGGGCCATTGTGCAACTCACTTATAATTAACAGTACGTCTTTTATGATATTGAACTATCGTACGAGAGACGAAATAGAAAGGAGAGCGTGGACTACATTTGTAACAACGTTGCATTTTCCGTGGCAGACAACTTTCGTTGAATTAACGAGAATTTTACTGGTACTTTTAGCGTGAAAGCCTGTAACCAAGGTGGAAAACAAGAAGGAGGATTTTGAGTGAACGTAATATCTAAAAATGTATTTTTTTTTCTTTCATTTAATAAACAAAATGTCGCAAATAAAAGACAAATTTAAAGTCCATTAAAGTACAAAAAAAAAGTCCATATGGGTTGTGACAAGCTTGAAAATTTGGAAAACCTGCCCTATCTCGAGAACGAATTGACCGATTTGCCGCAAACTTTGCATCGATTTTCAGCATCGACGGTCCATTATTTTTGGAAATTATCGTTGAAATCACTGGAGAGCTCGAGATTCTGTGGGATTTTGGGTTTTCGAAAAAATGTCCGCATTCGCTCTGCCGTAAGTTTTCAGATATCGAGTAAAGTTTTTTTTTCACATAAATGAATTAGCGAACAAGGATACTTTGGTACTGATTTTACCGAGAATCACTTGAAACGCTCGCGTTATATAATTTTGATTCTTTCGAAATAATTTCCGCCAACGAGGTTTGACTCGAGTAAACTTCGAGCTACCAGTGTGTCATTTTTTTTCACGTACAAATTGCGGTTACACAATGTTCAATACGATGAGAATCGACAAAACGGATCAAACTTTACAAAATTTTGAATTAAAAACTAAATGTTTCCGACCTTTGAACCAAGGCAAAGCAGATTTTAATTGACTGTCGCGTAGTCAACGAGTGCGAATCCTTCACCTTATGCTGATCTATTTTCTCAAAGCTCTTGGCGAGTCGATGAAAAAACAAAAAAAATCAATGAGAAAACAAAGTGCAAATTTCATCAAACTTTGACGCATCAGACCTTTTTTATCTTCTCATTCGGTTATTCGAAGAACAAACAACTCTTTTTTCACGATAAATAAAAGGCTAATTTTCCAAGGATTTTAAGCATTATTCAACGCGTTTGTATTAAGAACGAATAAAAAAAACACTACACAAATCGTCCTCAATAAGGCAGAAAAAAAATCTCTTACGAATCTCGTTTCTCGAGTAGCGAGGATCCTCGCTGCACCCGGTCCTCGTGCGCGAGCTGTCGCTTAGAGAACCGTTTGTACATTATTCCTCTTTGATTTTGTTCACTCGCTACAAGGTCGTCAGCCCTCGCGTCGAAGCGAGAAAGTACCGCTCGTTCGTTCGTGCCCCTCGCGAACGAAAACAAACGTAGCGAGCGAGAGAGAAAGAGGATGACTAAGTGGTGAGAGAGAGTTGCATCTGAGGGTATAGACAAAATGATTGAGGAGTCAATTGACGACCGACGGAAATCGCGTGCGAAAGAAGAAAATGAAGTCTATCTCTCTCTCATTTTTTCTCACTGTTTTCCGAAAATTTGTCTGATCATCAAGGCGGTAAAGAAAAATCCAAAACTTCTTGAAATTCGATCGTCACGACCTCTCGTCTGTTGTATGGGCAAAACGTCATCCCACGTTCCTAGGACAGAGGAGAAATACATTAATTTTTCACTGCTCCGATAAATAAAAATACATCGGGCATAGGTTAGATGTACCGTTTTTTTTTTTGGTCACTGCACCATTCGTCGCCATTCGCACTGTTAACACATTTCTATCGTTGTTTTTTCCCGAATTTCCTCACAATGATACTTTGAACAATAGTCATACAAATCTAAAAAATGAACCATTCGATGTTTTCTCGAATTCAATTGTATTCAGAGATTCTGTGCTTTACAATATGGCGACGAAAGTCGGACCAAAACTGGCCACAAACGGTACAACTATCCCGTACAAAAAGTAACGTTTATACGTGAAAATAATGATTTTTATAGAAATTGCAATTGAGGCAGGAGAGAGTCTGACGCGACGCTCATGAAAATTACAGCTCATCGACAAAAACACCCTGCCAGTCTCATCAAACGCACTATCTCTTATCTCGTATATAATCGTCACATTAGCGACGACAACGGTATTAAGAAATAAGTGCATCTCGTTAAGGACGGGGTAAGGGTTTTCACTTTCGAAAAATCGAATTTTTTTTTTCTTTCTAATCCTATTGTTTAACATTTCAAGAATATGTCCTTAAAATTTTAAACCGATCTAAGCAATATTCTTGAAGTTATTGTCTTATTAATCTCCTGGCCTTTAACGCTATACCTCTAACAGCTGCGGACGGTCGGGCCAGCAGTGCACTTTAGACGCGTTTTTCTCAAAACTACTTTTTCAAAGTCCGTGTTCACTGCCATTTAAAAACTACTTGACCGATTCATTTCAAACTTTGTACACATTTTCTACATATAAAATACCTCCCCCCAACGTTTAGTAAACATTTTTTTTTTTTACATTGAGGGTGTTTCCCACCCACAAAATGGCGGAATTTTTCGTGGAAAATAACAGTTCACACTTTGGATGGCCGGCAAAAATTTTTAAATGAAAAAACAAAATTATCAGAGAACGTTGGGGGGAAGATTTGATTATAATTTCACTAAATTTTCATGGTTTTTCATTTTCAGATAATTTCCGGCCGAGTTATAGTGAACACCGCAAATTGTTTTTTTTTTTCCAAGACGTTCCGGGGGAAGCTCTGTTACAGGCTTATGCTTCAATATTTCTGCATGAAAAAATTACGCAACGTTGTCAAAAGTATGCTCAATAATGTACAAAAGGTTCGAATAAAATTGCTCAATCCATATTTGAGAAAAAAAATCGCAAAAAAAGTGTTTTTTTTTAACGCTGAAACCCTTACCCCTCTCTTAAACCCCTCTCTCTGTCTGTCTCGCCCCCTTAGTAAAATAGGAATTTAGAGGCTCGTCGTCTCGAGCCTTTGACGAAAATACTACTTGATAGTAAAACGTCCGCTCGTCTTTCTCTCTCTTGTTCCGAGATCTCAGCTTCTTCTCCACGAGTACCGTACACACAATGCTGACGGTTGTTCTTCCACTTTTTTTTTTCCTGGTTGCATCTTTAAGAAAAAAACAGAACGAGTCATCATTCGATTACGTACACGGATCTCTTGATGTGCCGTGTTTCTATGTGTGATCTGTTTCTGTTTTTGGACTTACCGACATCGTTTTGTTCGATGAAATGACGCTCTCCTCGCGCGATCCGCGAGCGGGGTCCAACAGTGGTGTGTGTGTGTGTAACCGCGCGCCATGACGTATCAACCGTGGGGCGCTTCTCGTAATCTCTTCTCTCTCGCTCCGCGACACGCAAACTGACGTCACGATCACGACCTAAGTCAGACCGCGAACACGTGAACATCACGCCGTTGATCACGCTACGGCCAACTGACGAGTTTAATGCCATTGGTCGGGAGGGGCGAGCCCCTATCTCTCATTGGTTAAAGTGAAATACGGCTGCATGATCGTCGGCAACACACCCGGGCAGACAACAACACATCGTGCGCTCGTCTGACCTGCGAAACACTTCATTACGATTTTGGTCGGCCGACGAGTAACTTCTTTTTTCGTTTTTTTTTCTCTTTGTATTATAAAAGAAAAGGTTTTCTTTGTGATTATTTGTTCTCGCGACAAATTACGAGAATAAGAGGAAAACGCTCGGTGACGATTGGTCTTGTTTGGAATAATTCGTCTGTTTTTTTTTTTTTGTTCTTTCGTTGCAATAAATGTTATTTTAATAACTGCAAACTTAAGAAATCCTACGAACATCAGGATTCAAATTATTCGTTTCGTTTCGTTTTTTTTTTACTGACCTCCGATAGCTCGAAGTGGTATTTTTGCACTTTTTGGAGCTATTTTTTGAAGGTGCTCCTTCGGGTGCTGTTTTTGCTCCGCAAAAGTTTACCTTCGCTACACGATGGAGACTATTAACTCCTTGAACGTTCCATTGTCACCACCGGCCTCACCTCATCTGAAACAAATTCCCGTGAGTATTTGTTCGCGAGATTTTACGTTTTTTTTTTGGGATATTTTTTTATGGAAATTTTTGTATTTTTGTTTTCGTACACAACGGATGATTTTTAATATCGGCTAACAGTGTGAAGGAGTTTTGCCGGAAGTGTTCGGTGCGAGCGTTGCAGTGACGCCAAATCAAAATTGCCGCGCTACAAACGCGTGAAACCCGCGAAATATAAAAGTGTGAAATTATCGACGTTCTTGGTTTTGTTTTTCTTCAAATTCGCGACTTTGCCTAATACGTCGAATCGGTCATTTTGATACTGCTGAAGAATAAATTATTGTTTTTTTTTTCGTTCTTTTACATATTTACCTCTTGGCAAAACGAAATAAAAGGAAAATGACTATTGAAAATTGTGAAAACACTTTGAAATCGCGGATGGAGAAAAAATTGGGGGTGAATGTACTTTTTGGAATATATACTTTTTGGGAAAGAAACATTTCGTTCTAATTGAGCGAAAAATAGTGCAACGTACTCACGTGTTTTGTTTTTCGTTTGTTGCGTTATAGGTAGAGCCATTGCAGTCGTCGTTCAGCGTGGCTGCTCTTCTCGGCGACGAGCTGTTGCGAAAAAACGTCCCGGTGAATTCGGGCGCGAATAAGCAATGTAACGATGGAAATTCTCGGCCTGTTTTACCGCCGACACCGCAACCGTCCGACGAGGAGGAGGACGAACCACCCCGCAAACGATTTCGTCCGGAGAGCTGCGAATTGGTCAAGGTAAGATTTTTTGTTAAATTAATAAATCTCATCGCAAGGTTACATACGTTGTAATTCTGGATATTGTAATTTTTTAATGCTTTTTTTTTTTTTTTTCATGGAAAATCAATTCGACGAGATTTATATTATTTTAATTTTATCGTATAACAGTGTTCAATAAATGAAGAAAATTGATTGAATAATTTTTTGGAGTAAATTTTCGTGTTTATTTTTGTTTGACCAAAAAAATTCGTAAATATTCATTTAAATTTGACCCGTACTATTTCGAGTATTTCCGCATTCTGACACGAAAATTTCGAGCGAGAAAAAAAGCCTTAAGAGCGAAGTGAATGAAATAAGGACGAATATAAATAATCTCGAGTAAATGGTGACTAACGCGAACATTCATTACGTACGCGTTATCGACAGGAAGCGATAGAAAAATCTTTTATGCCTTTTATGATATTTTTCGTGTCTACGAGCGTGCAATCGACATGCAACAAATTTTTACCGACAAGAGGTTGTCGAGAGAGCGCACTTCTCTCGCTGCAAACTCTCACTTATCCTCCGAGCCACATTCACTATAATCGAAACACGCCATTTGAAACCGAGAAAGCGGCGATAAATCCAATCGGTACATAATAACACTTTTCTAATATACTCCAAGCAATGATCTACAACAAACGAGAAAAAAAAAGAGTTTTGTAGTACACGTTCGAATTTACAACTAGTAATTAACCGGTTCACCGATTTTTGTTTTTCATAGTTCTTTTTTCCTTACTCACGTTACAGTTGTTGCTCGACGGTACACCGCCGTCCAGTCCCGAGCCAGCTCGTGCCTCGGTGATAATGCGTGGAAATCGTGACGGTACATGGTGCCCGGCGACAATAAAAACATTCGATGACGCACGAACGTCGATTTGTCATCTCGATTCCGCGAAAACCAACGGATTCATCGATTCAACGGCAAACAAGCCGACAAGAGATCCCGAAAATATATTGAAAAGTTTGAAATTCAAGATGAGCCTGAGAAAGGAGGAGATAATCGTTAACAACAAAAATACCGATCGTGAATTCGTCACGAGCGCTGGAACGACAAAATTACAGCCATTAGCGCCAAAACCAGCTCCGATAACAATGGTAACGGGTTTAATCGGCTCGTCCCTCGTACTACCGTCCGGCTCGCCTCTGCTTCTCGTTGCCACGACGAACGGCAATGGAACGTGCAAAAATTCGTCAAATCCACCGATCGCCGATCCAACGACGCGCCGTCGCGTCTACGAGTGCGAATATTCCGGTTGCGGCAAAAATTATTTCAAATCGTCGCACTTGAAGGCTCACACGCGTACGCACACCGGCGAACGACCGTTTCCATGCCCGTACGACGATTGCGGTAGGAAATTTTCGCGAAGCGACGAATTGTCGCGTCACAAGAGAACCCACACGGGCGAGAAGAAATTCGTCTGTGCCGTTTGTCAACGGCGATTCATGAGAAGCGATCATTTGGCTAAACACGTTAAACGTCATGCGCGCGATCGTAATTCCGGCGGTACAGCGTTAACGAGCAACGGCGTCAAAGCTATCGCTCCGATACGCGTTAATCTACTTCCGGTTATAGCACCGAGAATTCAGGCGCAAAGTTACGCGTCACGGTTGTTACCACCGCAATTGGCGGCTTGAGGATCGTCGCAAGGTCGCAGATTACGTTCGACCTGGAAAAAGATAAGAAACGACAAACAACAAAAATTAAATAACTATCCAAAAGTTACGAGAATGTGAAAAAAAAATTTGTGAAATTCCGAATTTTTTTCTCTTTCCATTCGTTACTCCAGAGGCAGGCTTGATAACTTGCCTCTCGACGATAACTTTCCTCGCGCGCTTCTCGGGCCGAGAAAAGATGGCGGGGCAAAAAAAACCAATACCGTGGGAAACTAAGCGTCGAGAGCTTTTTTTTTTCCTCGAGATTCTTCTTTCGTCGCTCGCGATGAGATTGGAAAGAGCGCGGGAAAAAGAAGCCAGGGAACGGAGACGAGTCGATTGATGCGAAAGATTCTTATCTCTCGTGTTTCCCCGTCGCTTCTTCGCGTTTGTCGTCGTCGTCATCGTCGTTCGCCGGGGGCCCTCGTTGATTCTTCTAGTCGCGCTTAGACCCTCGTCCAAGAAACGTGAACCAGAGGCTTCGTCGTGCCTGAAAAAATAGAAAAGACAAAACCGAGTGAGAGAGTAAGTTTTCATGCTCGAAAAATAAAAACAACGTCAACAACAAAAAATGGTATTACCGAGCGCCTTAGAACGTTGATAACAATGAAAATTAAAAAAAAAAATCAGAACAAACACCTACACGAGTACCTAAGTGAATCTGTGATACTGTGATTATGGAGAGCGGTTTTTTTTTTACTAATCTTTAAAGAAAAAAATTAAATTGTAAATAATAGCGTTACGTTTTAACGTTAAGGGTTTAACGATATTCCGTAACGCGTATATATGTTCTCCCGTTGAAACGAAGCGGAAAAAGGAATATAACCCGGGGATCCTTTACCACCGTTACAAAAAAAAAAACAAAACAAAAATATCACAAATTTTGTGTATAAATAACGATAATGAGATAAAAGAAGAAAAAGACAAATAAAAGCTTGAAATATTTTCGTAAAACTCGATCATTTGCGTCATTTACTACGTCTTTCCGTTTATCCCTCCACGATACATCCTACCTGCGTTATTTTATTTTTTTTAGACAATAAAGCTCGAAATAATTTATGCGAGATTCAGGCAATTTCTCGTTATCGGTTCGTGCGATTGAGCGATTTATTTCGAGTTCTCTTTTCGGATCGATGACAAATTTACCGAATATCTCGTTGTTAACGGTTTTGTATCTTGAGAAGACAAATGCTGCGCAAGCCACGCGCCTCATTACTGTCGGATGTTTGTGAAAATAATATTTTTTTTTCTTTTTCAATAACACATTTTTCTAATCCACATTCGGCTAATTCGCGAAATTTCTACATGAAGATGATCATTCATCAAATGTGATTGTCATTATCAAATTTCAATAAACTCTTCATTCGGCGGGAATTGTAACACTAAACTCTTTCTTCGGTGTAATTTGAAACGGAAATCAGCCAAAAGGGCATCGATAGAAACAAAATCCTCTCTTCACTCGTTCTAAGAATGCTTTGGTGTTCTAGTGGATCGCGGTTCAAAGTCACAATATTTCGCAAATCCGTTTCTTCACCTCTCCGGATTGGAAGACCCGTTATCGCAATACTGTTTATATACGAATCTCTTAAAATTATACAAATATCTTGCTGTCGCAATGTACAAGAATCGAGGAAATTTTTTGTATTTCGAGTTGAAATCTTTAAACCTCGTTTCAGCCTAAATTCATTCGGATAAATTTCGGCTGAAGGTCTATTAAAAATTTTCAAACTCCCTCCGGCCTCTATTTTTTTCTTCGATTGTATAACTGCGAGGGCACGCGCTAGGAGGCTTTTGGCTTCCGAGAGACTATATTTATATTTTTATGATTCTACACGTGAAAGCGAATTCGGCCCAACAGATAAACGCGTTTAGCATTGAAAAAAATAAAAATAAACGTTAGAGTCCGCGTGTGGAGTCATCCACGCCTCCTCGTGATCTGGCGCCTAGTTGTTTTTTTACACACGTGTGTAGGAAGCATCAATGACGTTATACTTATGTGTGGCAAAGTCGTGCCCCAGCCTCGTGGAGTATCAAGAGGTTGCACGTGAACGCGGAATGCTCTCTATCGTAACTTATATATGTACATATGGGACATTCCTCGTCAAATCGTTCTGGTCGCTGAATTTGGATCGTTCGAAGATTTATATATATATATATACACTGAAAAAAAGTGTATGAATTGACTAAATCGGCGTTCACCGTCGGTGAAACGAATTTTTAGTTAGTACAAATAAATTGTCAGTTCCTTCCATTATTATTAGGGTCAGATGACTAAAATGTCCGTACGGCAAATGAAATATTTACAGTACCAATTACTTTTTTTTCTCAGTGGCGGAACAAAAAATGGAAACAAAATTGCCATGCTTTTCGGGGTTGTTACGACAATATGAAAGTTTGGCAACCAAGTCTGGGTATATAAGGGTCACAGCTCGGTCGATTTCCCATGGAATGCCTCATATATATATAAATGGTCGAACGATCCAAATTTAACGTCGAACTAAGACAGTACTGGACAGTACGACGATGAATTCGACCCATTAAGGGAGGGGTAAGGGTTTCAGCGTAAAAAAAAAAGACTTTTTTTGCGATTTTTTTTCTCAAATATGGATTGAGCAATTTTGTTCGAACCTTTTGTACATTATTGAGCATACTTTTGACAATGTTGCGTAATTTTTTCATGCAGAAATATTGAAGCATAAGCCCGTAACAGAGCTTCCCTCGGAACGTCTTGGAAAAAAAAAAACAATTTGCGGTGTTCACTATAACTCGGCCGGAAATTATCTGAAAATGAAAAACCATGAAAATTTAGTGAAATTATAATCAAATCTTCCCCCCAACGTTCTCTGATAATTTTTTTTTTCATTTAAAAATTTTTGGCGGCCATTCAAAGTGTGAACTGTTTTTTTCCACGAAAAATTCCGCCATTTTGTGGGTGGGAAACATGCTTAATGTAAAAAAAAAAAAATTTTACTAAACGTTGGGGGGAGGTATTTTATATGTAGAAAATGTGTACAAAGTTTGAAATGAATCGGTCAAGTAGTTTTTAAATGGCAGTGAACACGGACTTTGAAAAAGTAGTTTTGAGAAAAACGCGTCTAAAGTGCATCGCTAGCCCGACCGCCCGCAGCTGTTAGAGGTAAAGCGTTAAAGGCCAGGAGATTAATAAGACAATAACTTCAAGAATATTGCTTGGATCGGTTTAAAATTTTAAGGAAATATTCTTGAAATGTTCAACAATAAGATAAGACAAAAAAAAATTCGATTTTTCGAAAGTGAAAACTCTTACCCCGCCCTTAAAAAAAAAAAGCTGCGCAGCCATAGTGTGAAAACACGCGAACCAACGTTAAATACACTTTTGTATACGACTCGCGAGAATGATAGCGGAACGAGCCTCGTGATCATCGTCTCATCGTTTCACGAAGCTCGCTCCTTCCTCTCCTGGCGTTGAAAATTTTCCATCACGCGTCCTAACGACACAAAGATCGTGTACATAGAAAGAGAGCGGCGCGAGGGAGAAAAGCTAGGTTGCATTGGATCGCATTCCACATATCTCGCGGTCGAGTACGGATTAGTCTCAAATATTGCAATCGTCTGATTAAAAATCTCCCGTTGCCTAATAAATATTATTTTTCTCGCTCTGTATCGTCACTCCGCTATATTCAATAACGCCTTTTACAAGATATATGACAAAGCTCGATTTTTCTCTCACCCAGTAAATGTTCAAACGGAGCTCATTTTTTTTTAAATCGTTCTTACAAAAGATTTTGTAAAGATTAACCGAAACTAACGACGTTTGTGGCTCGCATCAGTGTGTCTTTTTTTTGCCGTTAATTATTAGTAAATTTACGTAATTTTACCGATTTGTTTTCCAAGAAGCATTTTTGTTTAGCGCTTCATTAAAGAAAAATTGAAATTTGTCGATCAGATTTTAATTTTTGATGGCTAATTTTATTTAGTTTGTTCATTTTTTTTTTCTATTTTTCTATTTTTATTTTTATCAATCTATATAGAGGGTGTTTGGAACGAAAACATTCGTGTTACGGAGTAAAATTAATATTTTTGTGTTATTAATAAATTCAAGCGAGAATGTGGATCGGAAAATTTAGTAAAGCGTCATTGAAGATAAACAACGAGCTATCGAAAATTGAAATTGCGACGGATCGTTCCTATGAACACGCAAATTTTCGTAAATCGATTCCAAATCGGCGTACCTACTCGATAACAAATCTGTACAATTGTTTTTCAATGTCGAAAACTTTTTCAATGTCGAAACTCGACGACAATGTTTTTCAATGTCGAAAATTCATTGTCGTCGAGTTTCGAGAGAAAAGAGAGATGTTTTAACTGAATGCTCATCTTACTAATTCGCCTTTAGCTTAAAGAAAATTGCTGTCTCATTGTTTTAAGAAAAGTTAATGTTTAAAATTAAATGCGAGTTAAGGGCGGGGTAAGGGTTTTCACTTTCGAAAAAGCGAATTTTCTTTTTTTGTCTTATCTTATTGTTTAACATTTCAAGAATATGTCCTTAAAATTTTAAACCGATCTAAGCAATATTCTTGAAGTTATTGTCTTATTAATCTCCTGGCCTTTAACGCTATAACAGCTGCGGGCGGTCGGGCTAGCAGTGCACTTTAGACGCGTTTTTCTCAAAACTACTTTTTCAAAGTCCGTGTTCACTGCCATTTAAAAACTACTTGACCGATTCATTTCAAACTTTGTACACATTTTCTACATATAAAATACCTCCCCCCAACGTTTAGTAAAATTTTTTTTTTTTTTACATCAAGGGTTTTTCCCACCCACAAAATGGCGGAATTTTTCGTGGAAAATAACAGTTCACACTTTGGATGGCCGCCAAAAATTTTTAAATGACGAAAAAAAATTATCAGAGAACGTTGGGGGGAAGATTTGATTATAATTTGACAAAATTTTCATGGTTTTTCATTTTCAGATAATTTCCGGCCGAGTTATAGTGAACACCGCAAATTGTTTTTTTTTCCAAGACGTTCCGGGGGAAGCTCTGTTACGGGCTTATGCTTCAATATTTCTGCATGAAAAAATTACACAACATTGTCAAAAGTATGCTCAACAATGTACAAAAGGTTCGAATAAAATTGCTCAATCCATATTTGAGAAAAAAAATCGCAAAAAAAAGTGTTTTTTTGTACGCTGAAACCCTCACCCCTCCCTTAAGGCTTTTCACCTTCTTTTTAACACTATCAAGGATTCTATTCCAATGACGTGAACGATTAGCGCTTTGTATATTTCACACTCTTTTCTCGCTCATAGGTGAACTCCACGATTCGAATGATCGGAATCGTGTGATTACGGAAAAAAAAACCCGATGACGCGGTACAATTTCGTCTGTTCTCATTGACGATATGTCTACGACGTAGGCTCTTCGTTCGCGGAATTGCGTGATCAGTGTGTGTATCGAAAAAAAAAAAATCTTCCTTATCTCTTGCTGCTCGTTATTACACGGCATTTTTGTGAATCCCGAGGAATCTCTGTCGCGTTTGTTCTCTCAAAAGATGAAATTGTCGTTTCGTCGTGTTTTAGCAGGAAAATTTCACTAGCCAACGAGTATTGAACTCGATAATCCATTTTTTTTTTCTTACAACCAGTTTCGGCGGATGTTTTTGTTGCGTTTTTCATCTTCTCAACGGTACGACGAACTCGGCATCGAATTTGAAACAATTTCCGTACCTTCCTCCTCCCGTCCTTGTGGAGAACGTAGAAACGTTGCGAATCCACAATTCAATGCTCCGCTCCACGATTCTCGTTTCTCATCTGTCTTTCTGTAAAAGAGGAAAGAAAAAAAAGCTGAACAAGATACATACCACAGGTCGTTCTCTTTAATCACGTATATTATCCGAAACATTCCCACCCCATCGAGGCCGACGTCGCAATAAAAGAATCACGACAGAGTGATACATGGACACAGTCAGTCGCGCCAAAAGACGTGCGATCTGGCTGACTCGAATGATTTTTCACGTCGAGCCTCGTGCAAACGTTGCACGTGTGCTTATAACAATTAGCGATACGAGAACTCTTCGTGTACTTTGTGATATGATGAAAGTTCGAAGGAAAATCAAGCATATATCAAAATGCTAAATACGAATCATTGACTTTGCACAATAATAATGTCAAAATCAAACTCAATTAAGATTTGGTAATTTTTCTAATCTGCGCAGTTCAAAGTCTTCTACAGATGCTCGAGGGAGAGCGAAGGATACCGAAATATATTAAAACATTTTTTTTTTTACCACTTCTACGGCGAGAGGGGGCCTGTGCGAATCACGTGATGACGGTGTGACGATCAAACAAAATCGTGATCCAACGACGTGTGATCCAACAGTTTCGCGCCGAGGGGCGTGGTGTTGGAGGATAAAGGGGTCGGTAGAGGCTAGGAGCATCTATGAGGAAGCGCGACACAACAAAGCGTATCCATCGAATTTATAAATAGATAACATAGCTCGTTTTCAATTCCCGTGAGATTTCCGACTCTCTGGCTCCACCTTGAACATAATTTAAAAAACTCGTACATTATTATTATTATCATGTAAGAGGAAATTTTATCGCATATGACGGTTTAACGTCAATCGTATACGTGTCATCCATGTGTCTTTTTTTTTTTTTTTATAATTTTACTTCGAAGAAGAAATAATATATAAACGCAATTATAATGGCACATCGATGTCGCGAGTTTGAGATAAATCGTAACGAAAGTCTTGCTAAAGAGAACGAGAGAGGGAGAGCTTCGTGAGGTCAAATCTACACACCCTCTTGAAACGAGCCGTTAGAACGCGCAATTTCTAACTTCACATTCATCGATATATTTAAATACATATTATACCCGTCAGAATAATCGCATTACGTTAATCCCCCAGACTTCGATAAATATTCATGGGAATTTCAAAAATGAGAGAATATCCTTTCAAAAATTCCTACGCATTTAGGAAAAATCAGCGAGTTCATTTTTTCGAAAACTTAAAAATATTGTTTAACGCGAGTCAACAAATTCTTTTTTAATTCTTCGAAGAAATACATTTTTTGTCTCTCGCTAAACATTTTTTTTCTTTCCAACTACTCGGTTAAAAATTTTTTCCCATTGTCATTATTTACAATCAATGCCCTTATCGTCAATATCGCAAATTTTCTATCGTAACGTGGCGCTCCAAATATTCTAAATTTTTTAATATCCTTCGTACCAAAGTCTCCGTGCATAAATTGACGAATGGTTGATTGTGATTTGTATCACAACTTATGACATTAACCGAGAAAAACATTTATAACAATGAATTTGCAAAAATATTAATTGACTCGTACGAAATTTCCCAAAAAGATCAATATGGAGTAGTTTTTTCATCGAATAATCCGTATTTTTTTCCGCGATTTTGATACAGAGTACGACTCCATTCGCTTTCTCGAAAGTGGCTGGTACAAACTCATCGTACAGAATATTTCAGAATATCCTCCGTTGTAAAACTACAGCCGTTCGTTTACGAAAGGAATTACATCGATGTGTTAACAAAAGTCTGTGACATTTAAACGGAGAATACTATGAAAAATCTGAATGTTGAGTTCGTAGTGCTTATTTCAAGAGGATCTACGGTTACTACATGAAAAAACGAGGAAAAAATCTGTATTGATCTTTGAAGAAACTGAATATTAACATTTTTCGCAAATTGATTGCACGCCAATTGTCATTTTTGCAAATATATTGTTATCAATATTTTTCTTGGTTACTAACGTACGCCCTAATAGAAATAACAATTCACGATAGTCAATTTGTGCACGGAGACTTTTCAGAACCGAGGTTAAAACGTTTAGCACTCGTTTGATCGGTAAGATAAATGTACCGTTTTTGGCCACTGTACCAGTTTGTGATCATTTTCACTGTTAATATAGTTCTATCGTTTTTTTTTATCCGCATTATCGAAGTACCATTAATGTCCTTCGATAATAGTCATATAAATTTACGAAATTAGCTACTCGATGTTTCTTCGCGATTATATCCAGACTTTTGTGCATTGGAACGTGGTGGCTCAAAATCGAACGAAAAATGCTCAGAAATGGTACATCTACCCTATAAAACGTTCCAATTTCCGTAAATCCACCAGGGCATGAATATTTCGGAAGAGAACAAAAAATTACCACAAAAAACAAAGTTACCTCCACGGGAAAGCAATTGACTCGCGATAAATTCGTCATTTAATCTGAAAGAACAATGCAACGTTGATTTGATGAATGACAAAGGAAAAAGTGCGACTAATCGTTCATTGACCGAACCTCATCTCAATATACCACACATCGGTTACGAAACTTTCAATATATCTCTTTCAAGTAATCTTCGAGAATTAACGCGAAGCTTTATTTCGTAGTCGCATTCGACGTGGACATTTCACGACTTATTAAAGCCGCTGCACCGTGAATTAATTAATTATTCAAGACATTACAATGTAGGCGGTAGACGCAGACGATTGCGCAAACACCTGAATGTACATTGCGTACTTCCTTGTTCAGGTGTTCCGGACGAGATAAGCCTCCGTATAAAATCTCGAAGATCGTTTTGTTGGCGGGACGCAACCCTCTCTCTCTCTCTCTCTCTTTTCAAGTTTCATATGTATACGTTTTACGTACGTGTTTATTAGAGACCGGGTCAATCAAGCGACTGAGGTGGCAAAGCACACTCACACTCGCGCGCAATTACAATTTCCCCGCTCTCTCGTTATAAAACGCTTGTACATATCTCGCGAAACCTTCTGGTCTTCTTGCATCAGCCAAGGTCCCAACCTCTTTTTAACATCGCAAATGCCGCACAAACAAGGTGCGCGCTGGACCGGTAGATGACGCAAAATTACTTCTTCATTGCCAATCCTAACGAGATCATTGAAATTCGTTTTTATCGTTGGAAATTCGAAAAATAAGAAGAAAAAAAAACGCATTCGCCAAGTTTTTTTCTTCCACTTCTGTTAGAAAATGATTAACGATGGCAGTTTTTTTTTCTCCAGGTGTCTTCATGACGCGCGAAACGAGACGAGCTCGTTGAAAATTCTCCAGAAGCTTCGAAGCCTTGGCAATGATCACCCGCGTACCGTTTTTTTATTTATTTTTTTCTAACTCTCTTGACATTAAGACGTTCCTCGATCCAAACCAACACACCAAATGATCTTCATTCTCCGTCGATCGGCGTGTCACGTTGAATCTGTCACGTCGGATATTTCGGGATTTTTTTTTGTTTCACAGGGAAAATTGGATCTTCGTAGTCAACCAGGAGTTTCACCATGGCCACCATCAAACTCTTGCTCGCCTAGAAATTTCACAATTGTTATAATATGAATATTTTATTTTACAAACTCTCTCCCTCTCTCTTTCCTTCATTTTGCATTTTTTTTTTTCGTTTAAAAAAAAATATATATATACTTGTAGTAGCGATCTACGTCATAACGTGCGTCATATTGATCCAAAAATATGAAAGTAGTAAATTCTCGAGGAGCGTAGAAACTTCTTTTTTTTTCTTTAACATCTTAACAATGTGCCTAGCTATGGAAAATTGAGTTTGTAATATCTGTTGGCCGATGCTATTTTTTCGTTCTTAGATTATCATTTTTTTCGTTTCATTCGCGAACGTCTCTTTGAGGATTGTTCGAAAAGATGTTGTCTCTGCGGAAAACCACGATTTATCCGTATCAAAATGCTTTTTTCTTTTTTTGTTTTGATAAAGCAAAACAAAAATTAATGAAATATCATCAGTTTGAAAATCTCAAATTGATGATATTCGTTTATTTTTTATTTTTTATTTACTGGGTATGGAACTTCTTCGTCGAATCGGCAGCCATGTCGTAGAGCATCTGGCACGGTTTAAAACATTCCCCGTAGTGCGATTGGAATTCTTCCATTTTTCTCACGAGATTACCAGCGCCGTACGAGTCCACCCATCTGAATGGTCCACCGGTGAATGGCGGGAAACCAAGACCAAAAACAGCGCCAACGTCACCCTCGAGCTGCGAGAAAATTTTATAATAACAATAAGCCGAACTGCTGGGATGTGGATTGAAAAAAAAAGAAAAAAATTTGTTAAATTCAATTATTGAGACTATTGAATTTTTCCGACTAATTACCGGATTAGCGAGAATATTTTCTTGCAAGCATAGAACAGCCTCGTTCACGAATCTCGTCACCATTCTCAACTGACGATCTTCGTCGGACGTACTGCCCTTTGGCTCGAGCTTGTATTTCTTGATTATATCGAGCGCTCCCAAATTCACGTCTCTGTGCTTGGAGCCCTTCTCGTAAACGAATATACCCTTGCCGGATTTTCTTCCTGAAAAAAAAAAAACGAGGATCGAGGGAATTTTTTTTTCACGATATATTACCAGAATTAGAGCGAATGAGAATTTCAAAATACTATGAGCCGTCGAGTCCGGACGATGATGATGTAAAAAAAAAGAAGTTAACGGAACAGTTAATAAAAATTGTATAACTAAATAACAAATATTTAGAATTTTTTTGTTAACAAGTTGAATTATATTAGAATGGGCACACTTGATTTGAAAAAATTGTGTAAATCATTTAGTTTTTATTTGTTAAAAAATCGGAAGTTGAGGGCGCGGTAAGGGTTTTCACTTTCGAAAAATCGAATTTTTTCGTTTTTGTCTTATCTTATTGTTTAACATTTCAAGAATATGTCCTTAAAATTTTTAACCGATCTAAGTAATATTCTTGAAGTTATTGTCTTATTAATCTCCTGGCCTTTAACGCTATACCTCTAACAGCTGCGGGCGGTCGGGCTAGCGGTGCAGCTGTCGAACAGGTATACAGTTTATTCATTGCTACTGTGTATATAGTATATAGTGTATACTGTAAACTACAATATTTTAAAAGAAGAAACGAGCCGTATGGAGCTGGAATCGATGATTCTGTGTAAGTTGGAAAAATAAATGTTTTTCTTCACTTTTTTACTTCATAAACTTTAGACGCGTTTTTCTCAAAACTACTTTTTCAAAGTCCGTGTTCACTGCCATTTAAAAACTACTTGACCGATTCATTTCAAACTTTGTACACATTTTCTACATATAAAATACCTCCCCCCAACGTTTAGTTACATTTTTTTTTCTTTTTACATTAAGGGTGTTTCCCACCCACAAAATGGCGGAATTTTTCGTGGAAAATAACAGTTCACACTTTGGATGGCCGCCAAAAGTTTTTGAATGAAAAAAAAAATTATCAGAGAACGTTGGGGGGAAGATTTGATTATAATTTGACTAAATTTTCATGGTTTTTCATTTTCAGACGATTTCCGGCCGAGTTATAGTGAACACCGCAAATTGTTTTTTTTTCCAAGACGTTCCGGGGGAAGCTCTGTTACAGGCTTATGCTTCAATATTTCTGCATGAAAAAATTACACAACATTGTCAAAAGTATGCTCAATAATGTACAAAAGGTTCGAATAAAATTGCTCAATCCATATTTGAGAAAAAAAAATCGCAAAAAAAGTGTTTTTTTTTTACGCGAAACCCTTACTCTCGAACGAAGCTGTACGTGAAAAAATGACAATGCAATTAGATTAAAAAAATATATGTATTTACCGAGATAACCAGCCTTGACTATATCAGCGAGAATGTGAACGTCACCACCGGTAAATCTCGTTCCGAGTGCCTTGCCAAGATCAACGCTGATATGAGCACCGACATCGATGCCAACCTCGTCCGTAAGAGTTGCTACACCAACCGGAAAACCAAATTTCTTCGTTAATTTGTCGAGATCAGTTGGCTCGACACCCTCCTGCAGTAGTCTCAAAAATTCGGACATCATGGCGCTCAATATTCTCGTTGTGTAGAATCCTGGACCGTCGCCAACGGTTATAACAACCTTGCCCTGTTTCAGACCGACGTCCACCGCGGTTTTTATCGTTTCCTCGGAAGTTCCCTTGTGCGTTATCAGCTCGAGAAGTTGCATTTTGTCGACCGGTGAGAAATAGTGCATACCGATCACCTATTCAACGAAGGACAACGAGAATCTATATACAAATTCTAATGAATAGATCAGATTTAAAAAGAAAAAAAAATGTTAATTGCCTCATAAAATTACGAGGCAATTAGCATCTTTTTTTTATGAATATTCATGTTCACAAAGAAGTAAAATAAAAAAAAAGAAAATATGTAAAGAAAAAATATTCGCAATTGTTCAGATTTACAAAATCCTCTCTACGAGCAATTGGGGTATTTCAATATTGCGTTCATCATATAGGAACGTTTTTTTTTTAAACGTACTAGTTTCAATTTTCACCTTGTTTCTGATCTTTCACAAGCTCCGAGGGTTATAGCCATTTTTGCAAAAAGATGTAAAAAAACGCACACATATTTTATGCAGATGTGATTTCTTTGACTGCTCGAATCATTTTAAGGAGTCTGGCATTAGTCTCAATATTTGACCGTCATAAAAATGTCTATGAGGAGAGAAAATGATTGCAATTGTGATTTGAAAAAAAAAAAAATATCCGTAACCTTCTCCGGTCGGCTGCTACCAGCGGCGATTTTGGTTATTGGTATAGCCGATGTATTTGTAGCAACGACACAATGTTCCGGCACACTAGCCTCAATCTCCTTTATAACCCTGTGCTTTATTGCTAGATCCTCGAAAACGGCCTCGATAACTATGTCGGCGTTCTTGAACGAATCGTACGTTAATGTTGGCTCAAGATTCGACATATACTTGTCCTTTTCGATGCTGCGATGACAAAAGAAATTAAATAAGACAATAAAGAACGAATAATTAGTATTGGGACGTTTTTTTTTTTCATTGTTTTTCGTGATAATCTCACGCACCTGCTCATACGTTTTCGCTTTACCGCGTTAGCCATTCCATTCTGTATCTGTCCCACGCCTCTGTATAAACCTGCGTTATTCGTATCTTTCAACACAACATTGTAACCTTTGTCTATACTAACGTGAGCGATTCCCGCACCCATTAGACCAGCTCCAACTACTGCCAGATTCCTGTGAACATTCGTCAAAGCGTTTGTTATAAATTTTCGAATTTTTCGATTATGGTGATAGTATTCGCAAATTTCAAGAAATCTGGCAAAATTTTTTTTACATCAATACGGTATCATCAACGGATGTTTCGTATTCGAATTTAACAAGAATCGGCTGAAAGGTTGGGCGAAGATCATTTAAAATTCCGCAATTTTTGACCTATAGAGTTAAATTTTTTTACCCGAATGGAGTATCGTCAAATTATATTTGAATTCAGGGCAAATCGGTGAAAGGGTTCAAAAATAGTATCGTAAATAAATAAGTAAATATTTCGTCTTACTTGACCGGGTTTTTCGGCGCGCCAAAACGATTCTTCTTGCAGGCAGTTTGTCCAAAGAACAAACTTACAAGACCCTTGCACTGTGGTGTACTGGCCAAATAACCGAACCCACGTGATTCAGCCTCATAACCAGTATTCCTATCCTTGTCGAGTCCGGTACGTATCACCTCGAGAATCTTCAACGGCGCTGGATAAAGACCACCTGACATTTTCATAACTTGAGCTTTTGCCCTCTTGAACACTTGATTCTTGACGAATTCCGTGGAGAATGCCCATTTCATGACTTTGTCGGTTATGGATTTTGGATCACGATCGACTTTCAACTTTCCACTTGCAAGATCCTTGGCCACCTGGATAGCGTTTTCCTCGAGATATTTCATCGTGCTGTGTAGAACAAAGACCAAAAAAATAATAATCATTCGTTTTCGTTTCTGAAACAGAGAACCGTGGAATGTTGAGAAATTTTCTTTTATTTTACTTCTCCTCGCCCGTCGTGACTCCCGGACCCAAACGATTAACCAACATGTCCACTAGTCCAAATTTCTTCGCTTTATCGGCCTTGATCTTTTTTCCGGTTAGCGCCATGTCCAGAGCGTTCGGAAGCGAGACGAGTCTCGGCAATCTTTGAGTACCACCACCACCCGGTAAAAGTCCGAGCATCACTTCCGGTAGTCCCAAACGTGTTTTGGCGTCTTTTACAGCGATACGATAGTGACAAGCCATGGCGAACTATATTTTCGATGATAAACATTGAACAACGTATGCACAAGGGATTAAAGTTGTATAATGAGACCAAAAAATCAGTCATTCATCTTGAAATGAGAGGAAATAAAAATTTATTGGATTTACGAATATTTACCTCCAAACCGCCACCCAAACAATGTCCTTGGATAGCTGCGACAACAGGCTTCTTACTGTTCGCTATGGAGTCAAAAATTTTCTGACCTTCCCTTGAAAATTTATAACCTTCTGCCTCGTTCTGCACTTTGTGCAACAACGCTACATCCGCACCCGCTACGAACATTCCTGGCTTTCCGCTTATGAATACAGCCGAATTTACCATAGCGTTTGACTTTATGTCCTCGACAATTTGAGCCGATTCCAGAATGAGCTCTGCGCCGAAGGTGTTGACCTGTGATTACGCAATTATTGTACTATACGTGAATCATTTATATAACCGCAGGATTAAATAATTATCCGGAAACAGGTAAATGAATTAGACAAATATATGAATAAATAAATTAAAATATCGAGTGAGTTATAGTGAATATGATTTTTTTTGCCAAAAATAAATCACACTATGCAAATATTTCTTCAATTCAAGGTTGATAGTAAAAGAAAAATTCCAATTTTTAATGGAAAAAATTGTATCCTAATTTGGTTGTACTAACCGACATCTATACACAAAGATGCGTTTTCCTATCAAGGAATTTAATATGCGAATTTAAACACATTCGATAACGGCCCTAATCCTCAAATTAATAGTTTATATTATTACGACTGTATCAATTTTCGAAAAAAATCGAAAAAATTGGTGGGCATCACTTTTTTGTGGCATTCGATCATATACTTAAAAGAAAAATATGTTTTTTTTAAATGCTGAGGGTCATAGCCAGGTCAAGTTGGCGTGGAATGCCCCATATCTTAATCGTTGAAAGTTAAATAAATATTTGTTATGGCAAAATAAAGATGTTGAATATTGATAAGTTTTTATCTATTTTTTATAATTTCCATGAAATCTGAGATTAATATCATCTAGATCACCTAACGGCCAATGCCTTTGTAACTTTACCTTGCTTTGAGTATAATATGTGAATTAATCCTTAAGGTAGTAGTCTGGTAACTTCAGCCGATTTTCATGTCTTTTTTGGAGGGCATTTTTTTGTAGGAAAATAAAAATGAATCGTTTTGGATATTTAGGATGTCTTTATTTACATATTAAAGATACGGAAAAAAAATTTTTTGAAAAAGTTTAATAGTTCATTATTATTATTATTATTGATCGAAGTTGGCACCTCGAAGTTGGCAGCCCGGATCCTAACTTTTTTTCTACCGAACCGATTGCTTTCAAATTTTAACAGGCTAGTCTACACACTTATAGTTCTCGTTGGAACCACTGAGAAATTTGGTCACCCCTAACTTTTTATTTTACAACCCCTTCTTTGCTAAAGTCCTTTTATTTTAGCAAAGAAGGGGTTGTAAAATAAAAAGTTCAGAGTGAAAAAATTTTTCGGTGGTTCCGACGAGAACTATAAGTGTGTAGAGTAGCCTGTTAAAATTTGAAAGCAATCAGTTCGGTAGGAAAAAAGTTAAGACCCGGGCTGCCAACTTCGAGGTGCCAACTTCGATCAATAATAATAATAATAATAATAAACTATTAAATTTTTTCAATAAATTTTTTTTTTGTATCTTTAATATGTAAATAAAAACATCCTAAATATCCAGAACGATTCATTTTTATTTTCCTACAAAAAAACGCCCTCCAAAGAAGACATGAAAATCGGCTTAAGTTACCAGACTACTACCTTAATGTGCTACGTCATATCGTAAATATATTCGTATAATAATTTCTCCATAAATAAAAAAAACGATAAAATAAAATAATAACAATAATGCAGAAATAAAAATAAATGTCTGTATTATTTACCTTGGTGCCCGGAGAATCGATAGTGTAAACGGCAACATCGTCGACGATTTTGCATTTGAAATGTTTGAAGGTACCTCCCGAAGCAAGTGTTCTAATGGGCATGTGAAGCGCTAGAAACATAATATGAATACTTTAGATATTTTTTACCCAACCATATATCGATTTTATACTTTTCCTCATTATTATCCATACGTTCTTATGAGTTATATCTGTTTAAGGCAAGAACAACGCACGGAATGGACGAGAAGTGAATAAAAAAAAAATGTCGCATCTGCTTTTAAACTTGACTTTCTCGTGGATGCCTCGATGAATTAAATGCTGAACAGTCAATTTGTTTGTGCTTTTTTTTTCAGTTTTATTTCATTAGAATACGTGAAACTTTGAAAAACGTTTTTTTCAGGTTATGTCGATCATTGATCATTTCTTAACTAATCAAAAGATTAGTTATAAGATGAGCAACAATGTTCATGAACTATTGTTGAAACAAAAGTTCGTAAGAGCCCCAATTATCGTGTTAAAAATCATCGTACATGCAACAATGCAATTAGTCTTGTGAGAAAGGGATCAAAGGTTAAGTTGCGTTTGAAGAATCTTCGAATTTTTCTGTTACGAAAAATACTCGTAAAGGCTGTATTTTTGTTTTTTTAAATTTTTTCTATAAAACGATAATCACCTGCGCGTGTTACGAAATGTAGATTCGTTCGTGAAAATTGCCTAAGAGCCCCGAACAATCGACAGCCTGCCATTTTTGTGCGTTCGTCTCTTTAAAGTTCGTTGTACCGGGTTAAACTGAAGTGAGTAACTTTCGTCGAGCCCAAAAAAAAAAAGAGAAAAGTTCACCTTTACTTGCACGCACACAAGTCCGGAAGAATTTTTATTATTGATACGCATGCGCAATTGCAGCCGGCCGGTGTTAACTAACCTACAATGTTCACAATACGAGAGGACTTTGACCCTCTTGAACCTGATTCAAGGAACCTTGACTGATATTGCAGAATGAAGCACTTTCCGCTATGTAACATCGCCAATATCGCATAATTTCCGCCCCGAAGTAACATTTTGTTTTTATAATTAGAGCGATAGGCCAATGAATGTACGATAACGAAAAATGTAATATTGTTTGGGCGCACAAATTCAAAGAGTTGAATTCACCCCAAAGTTGCATTTTCACTTAAATAAGAAAATTAATTTTCTGACTTAATCATCAATCTATCGTAGTGTCATTGTTAGGGAAAAAACTCGTTGAGAACAATGATCGGAATGATCCATTTATCGTTGACAGCTGTCGATCAAACTGTCAATTACACACAAAAAAAAATGCCAGCTTTAGTTACCGATTCTCACCACCAGGTGTATTATCATTGTCATTATGTTTACTTCCCTATTATTTTTGTCCTTTTATAAATTGTAAATAAATAAATACGATGAAAATGGACGTTTTTTAAATATTTTTATCCCTGCGCGAATGATTGTTAAATTGTTTGTGAGTTTGTGATGTAATGCGTATGAATTATGTTTAACGATGTATTGTTCGGGAAAGGATACTATGTAGTTCTATAATACCTTTCCCAACCTTGATATCTTGGGAACCTAATAATATTATAATAGTTATTAAAAATGTTGGGTGCTAAAAGAATTTCGTACAAAAAACTTGTGATTCGATGTTTAATCGGCTGTATAGGCCTATTATTTTTTTGCGAATATCTGATATATTATGTGGTAATTGCGCAGGTAATGTTGTTACATTTTGCAGTTTCTTTTAAATCAAGGATTCATTTTGTTTTATTTAACATTTTAAATAGCTATAATTATTTTGTCATTTTTGCTTAGTGTCGATGGCCCAGTTTGGATCCTCGAAAGGCCGACCCCACTATTACTCCAATTGCTCCGGAAGAAAAGCCTGTTTACGCTATGTTCATAGCTGACACACATTTGTTGGGCACTCGTAACGGCCACTGGTTCGATAAGCTCAGAAGGTCTTTTATCTGTCCTGTTTACTTCTTGACAATAAATCAGAGCGATTAATACATTAGTTTACGATCAAACTATTTACTTTTTAACGCCGACGAGCGACGATTAATCAAATTTTTTTCTTTCAAACACTATACTCAGGGAATGGCAAATGCACAGAGCTTTTCAAACGGCCATAATTCTGCATAGACCCGATGTTGTATTTTTCCTGGGTAAATAAACCATTGATAAATCATAAGAAATAAATAATAATGAGTATAAATATTTTTTTCTTGGATAAGATTTATGGATAGTTTGTTAACAAATATTTCGGATTTTTGCGCAACAATTACAGGTGACATTTTCGACGAAGGACTCTGGGCTGGATCGGCAGATTTTGAAAATTATATTAACAGATTTCATTCGTTGTTTGCTGTACCTCAAAATATTCGACTCTATGTTGTAGCAGGAAATCATGACATGGGGTTTCATTATGGTTGTTACATTTTTTAATGCGTAATCTATTGTTGATAACGACAATGAAATAATGAATACGATTTACGATTGAACTTTACGATTTTTTTTTCACAGTTATTACGCCCTATTTGAATCAAAGATTTATGGATGGCATGAAATCTCCAAACGTTAAGAGAATCACGATCAGAGGCAATCACTTTGTACTGCTTAATAGTATGGCACTCGAGGGTGACGGTTGCTTTCTCTGTCGTCCTACAGAGATGGCTGTTAACGGAATTGCCAGTGAGTTTATGGATGTTCAGTTAATGAAAGAACAAAAACAGACAACTACAGAAGAAAAAAACTGTATTAATGAGCAAAGTCCCGAATCAAATTCCTGAGAGAATCGCTGACCTCTCGATTCAAACTGAAATTCCCCGTATGTCATTCAAAGGATTTTCTAATGAATTGAGAGACATGTGGATTTTGAATATGTTCCTGTAAGCGGACTTTATTTTGGCGTTGCTAGACATTGTCTTTCGGATTTTCGCACAATTAGGGATTACAATGTTGAGAATATATGAAAAAATGTTGTCTTTATTCAGAAAGATTAGTCCACAAAAGACGCAAAAGTCACAATAAAAAAAGATATTCTGAATATTTGGGAATTAAAAAAAAACTCTTCGTTAATATCTTTTACGCATCATTCTATTCCGATCGTTGATCTTAAATAAAAATTATGAATTCTCAACTAAAGTATCATTAAATTTTTTACAGAATCACTGAAATGCGCCAAGGGCATCGGCAGTGATTGTTCAACCGGAAATGCCATCAGACAGTACAGTAGACCGATTATTCTTCAGGTGAGCAATCTTCGTTGGTGCATAAAAAAATCCTGAAGACAGTAAATTTTATAGAATTTTCGAATCAATCCGGAATTTCGATCGTTTCAAGTAATTCTTATCAAGTAAAAACAATATTCCAGCATTATCCGATGTATCGTGAATCCGACGCGATATGCAACGAATTGGACGAGGCTCCGGCCGATATCAAGGACATTAAATTTCGCGAACGTTGGGAGTGTCTCTCGAAAGAGGCGTCCGAGCAACTTCTCGAAATTTTAAATCCACGACTCGTCGTTGACGGTCACACGCATCACGGTTGTCGTAAAATTCACGGTGATGATATCCTCGAGATAACGATACCGTCGTTCAGCTGGCGAAACAAAGACAATCCGTCTTTTTTAATGGTGAGTTTTCGTTCATCAATTCAATTTTTTTTTAATTTTCATTCAAAACCGGTTTTATTTTTTCAATGTGCAAAACAAAAGTTACATCGAAAATGCTAAATGAGAGAATGTTCGAAATGCTTTTCCGGTAATGTAAAAACTCAATATATAATCAAAATTTATAACAGCTCTATTTTTTTGATATTTGCTTTATTTTGAAAAAAAAAAATGCATCATCGCACAAGTTGTTAGCTTCTAATCTCTATCGTTCGCGTAAAAACATTTCCAACAATTGCTCGTTCGGGATATTCAATGCAATTTTTTTATTTTCGAAAAATTGAAAATGATTCGTTGAAGCTCGTCCCTTCAAATTTTTTACAACAAAAAAATTACGATATACGAATTTTCAGGGTGTCTTTACTCCGAACAATTACGCTCACTCGAAATGTTACATGCCCGTGGAGTCGACGGTAATACGACTGTACGTTATCGGCGCTGTGTGCATCGTTATCTATCCGATAGTGAAGGTAAGACAGCGAATGAATCGTCACTCTTTCCTCAAGCTCCATTGAGCCCTGCTGGAGGCTCAGACACTGACACTGCAATTCTTATCAAATCTATTATCCATATATACATATGTAGAGAATTTTTTTTATATCAGATCTGCAACATTTAGGTAACAACGATAATGGTTTGCTAATGATAGAAAATATGACGATGAGGCATAAATTATTTAATCGGCTTTTATAATTGTGATACGGGAGAATCTCACTTTTTTTCGTAAATTCGTTATGTCTCATTCGTTAACGAGAATAACGAATTTAATGTGATAACAGAAGATGAAAAGGCGCTTGTGTCTGTATGTGGCACTTTGACATTTTTTACCCTTTTTTCTTTTTTCTCTTTTATTTATATACAAATTCCAAACACTCGGATATTGAAAAAATTGAATTTTTCCACTTACAAATACTAAATTTTCAATATTTATCCAATTACAAATGTTAGAATACACCCTCACCCTAGAATTACAACAAAAAAAAAAATGTTTTAATGAAAATTTGAAATAGCATTTTCAGATATTGTTGATAAATTCAATTTTTCATATTTCTGCCTATACACGATTTTTTGTTTTGTAGATATCGTCGACATAGATCAGTGATATACCTCTAATTACATCGATGAACATGAGTTTGAAGTTTAATGCACAAAAAAATGCAGCGAATGTACCTTTCTTGTAATTTGACATTATGTACAATTGATACGTGTCTGTTGAAAATTAAATATAAAAATATAGGATATTGAACTCTTGTGTGACATCGAACTATTCAAAGATCTGTATAACTGAAAACAAAAAGAAACAAATATGTATAAAAATTTTGGAATGGAAAAGAAAGGAAAATTAACAGACGTAATTAAATACTCGTATTTTGTATTACCAATTGTACATCTTAATCACGCGCATTAACAATGATTTCTTCGTGATAGGTGAAATCTTGCTCCCCCCCTTTTTCTCTCTCTTCGTGCGTCTATTCGCCGTTAAAAT
Source organism: Oxytorus armatus (assembly GCA_958009045.1). Lineage (NCBI taxonomy): Eukaryota > Metazoa > Arthropoda > Insecta > Hymenoptera > Ichneumonidae > Oxytorus > Oxytorus armatus. Next base: position 28,983,075 of record OY253748.1, on the reverse strand, counting down.
ACATTATCTATTAGTATTATCGTAGAAATAAAAAATACATTTAATCGTAATTATCTAAATCTATAATTATCGATTTCCAGAGGAACAAAGAAACGAATTGCATCATCGATTTTGTAAACCGTCGTATGTACAACTTGGAGCTTGATAGTTTTTTTTTTTTCGACCTTTACAATAGATCCGATGATTGAAACAAAATGAATGCTCGATATTTCTCAAAATTCGACGTGAAATAAGGATTATAAGTACTTTTTGCTCGAATTCAGTGAGCGTTAAGAATCAATCAAAGTTCCGAGAAGCAGAAAGAAAAGCTAATTGGGAACAAGTTCCTTTTTTCGTTCAGTTTCAATCGAGTAATCTCCGGTAAAAATTTTCCAAATAATTACGTCGCTAATATGCTCGAAACTTGGTGGGTTTCTAACAAGCCATTAAAGCCAATTTTTTCATTCTCCCGCCACAACGAGAAAAATGTTAAAGCATCGCACGAACAATTCGAGAAATAAGAGAATGAAAAAAAAATAGCGGGTGAATCTACATTGATTTGTTTAACCGTCATTCTTCGATCTCTTGTAACCCGAATTGTTGTTGCGAAGGCTCGGGAACAAAAACAATGATAACGAATATTTGATAAATTCACAAAATTCTCATTGCCGATTCTTTTCACTCGACGTTCTCCGCATCCTCGAGACAAACGAGAACAATCATATAGTTTATTGAATTGTTAAATTAATCTCTCACTCGTTTCGAAGTCCTCGATGCGCTAATGCACCCGGAACGAAGAAAAAAAAATGAATTTTCTCACAAAACTATAATAACGTAGTTTTCGTAGTTTTCACGATATAAAGTCGTACGATTTTTTTTTTAGTTTTCTTTTTTATTTCCTCTGCATTTGGGGCGGGAATCACGGGAACCAACTTTATAGAGTCGTCCCGCTGTAAAACTCCTTGTTCGGACGAGTAAATCATGATTCCCTCCCTCTCCTCTCCGCACGTTCGACACATTTTTCCTTAACTCGTTTGTTTGGTACTCTTTACTAATCGATTTTCACGGCGGCGTAGATCTTACGAATAAAACCGTAGGCCGCAAAGAAACCGATTGTACCGGTGAGAAGCCAAAAAGTCAGTACCATCAGTGCCGTGTAACCGAAGTACAGTAACGTCGGTACCAATTCTGTTATCTCCAATTTCGTCATGAAGTAAAATACGGAATACGCGAGAACGTAAACGGCCGAGCCGCCGCTCACCACGAAGCTTCTCCACCACCATCTGTAGTCCTGAAATCGTGCGGAAAAAAAACTCCGTTAAAAAAGTCACGGTAATGCTGTTTCAAATAAAGACGGCCAGTCATTTCGCGAAAATTGGCACATTGTCTTCTTGAAGTCAGTTTAAAAAATAAATAGATCAATAAAAACAAAGGGGATAAAATGTGTATACTCACTTCTCCGCACAATTGGAAGTAAACCATAACTATGGATATTTGAGAGCACGATATGACGAGTATGCAGAAGACGAGAAAGAGGAAGCCGAAAAGATAGTAGAATTTATTTTCCCACAGTGCCGTTAGGATAAAGAACAATTCGATGAAAACCGCGCCGAACGGCAAAATTCCCGCCATAAGTGTACTGCGAAGGAAGAAAAACAAAAAAAAACGTGTAATCATTAAGGTGTACTTGGTATAATTTTTTGATTTCCCTCGGGACGTCGTAAATTCATATTCAAACGTACGCAAATGATATATTAAACGTGACATTGGTAAAATATGAGCTAATGCTCATTTTGAAACGTAACAATAGCGAAGTATGATATTTTTCAAACTCCTCGAGTTCGTTCAATGTAAATTCATGATTTACTAAAAGTTTGGGTAATGCAAAATTATGTCTTGTGTGCATGACGAGAAAAAAAAGCAATAAAATATATATTCTTTATAATTAAAGGATTCATTTTTACTTTTTTGGCATGCTCCAAACGCTCTAGCGTAGATATTAAGAGAAGAAAAAAAACACTTCCGAATTGAAGCTTTTTCTATTACGACGCAAAATATATCACTTTTTAAAATGAATTACGAAATATGTAGAGTAAAATCGTTACACTCACCACAGTATGGGATTCATGTACCATAGTTGTTCGGGAACCTGTCTAGAAATTTGATTAGTTCTGACGGGATGCGTAAAGGGTTGTTTTCGATATCCAAAAAAGTATCCGAGATAAACGAGCGGCAGTGATATACCGAACCACAGGCACAACAGTGCGAGCATCGTGGTGAACGGCACAGCGCCTGAACTGTGCTTTCCCCATATGAAGAAATTTAAGAAGAAACACGTTGTGAAAACGACACCGGGATACAGAGTTGCCGTTAAAAGTGCCGAACGCTTCCATTCTCTACCTCGCATCGTTTTGTACAAACGGGCCGAGAAATAACCGGCTATCAGCCCGGAAAATACGTAGAGAAATATCGCACAAGTTGCAAGTGCGCCGCGACTCGCTGGCGACAACATTCCCAGCATAGCGAAGACTGTAATTCAAAAAAAAAAACATAAAAGATCGTTACGATATCAAATGGGCATGAAATAATTGTTCTGGTTACAACAAAATGTGTGCCTTAAACATTAACAAAAAAAAAATCCAGTGATGTGTGCGCGTGTGTGATGAGCTTGAAAAAATCAAAGTTCTTTAACTCCGGACTAGATGAAACGATCGAAATTTTGCACGCTAGTAAAACTGCCAGTCCGCGTTTGTTTGATATTATTTTCATGAAGCCATTTTTTATTTTTTCAAAAACATCCGTCAACAGGACAAGTTGTGCAATTTTCGAGTTATCAGGCAAAAACTTTCGACATAAATAGACTGTCATCAAATACTGTTCGCTATTGAATTATTGAGAAAATCGATCGTGGGGCTCGAAATTTGTGGAATTTTGGATTTTTCGAAGAACTTCCAATTTTTCTAACTCAATATTTTTGAGAATTTTCTATGTCCTCAATGTTATTCAGTTTTATATGATATTACGATGTCGTGTAATTGTCATTATAATTTTTTGGCATGTTTCAAAACCGATTACGGGGTTTCTCACATATCGTTATCAGTGCCATGAAAAATATTTGAATTCCGCTGCCGATAACAGCAGCAAATAGACGAGAATTTGTCGGTGGTCGGAAAACATCGCCGTGAACCAATTTCCAACCAGTTTCCTCGATAGACTCGTCGAGGCCGGCGATGCTGTCGCTGTCACCCGCGTTGTATCTCGCAATGTCCCTTCTGAGAGTTCTCACCATGATCATCGTGAGAATTCCTGCGAAGAAGAACGTTTCTTTTTGCTGTTGTTTTAAACGATAACATTTTCGAACACGTTGACGGATTAATCTAATTGAAAGTTATTCTTAAACTGCTGTTAGCGTTATTTTGTACATTACTCACCGGAAAGAAAGAAAACAACAATGAGAGAATTGATTATCGAGAACCAGTGAATCTCGACTTCGCGCATACCGAGATAAATGTCCCATCTACTCGCCCAACTACCCTCGGACTCTTTCCACTCGACCGAGTACAGAAAAAAGAGCGTTGTGCCTTTCGGATTGACCAATTGGGGACTCGGTTGTCCGGGGAATGAACAAGTATTTCCGTCGAATCGTAATTCCTTCAGGTCAACCGAACGTGCCTCAACTTCGAAACCAACAACGCGAAATTCGTTTCTGTATTAAAAAAGTAAATAAATAAAAAATGTTAACGAATAGCTGATAAATGCAATTTAACTGTGAATTTAGTGCAACAAAGTCTTTCACGTAAAGCCCGTTATTCCCCATTTTGGATATATCGTCGTTTTTTGTTACTTACTCTCCGTGCTTGTGATAACTCAATTTAAGCTTGAGATAATTGTTTATGTAAACTTGATCGTTAATCACTTCGCCGAGCCTGTAGCCGTTGTACGGTTCTTTCTGAATATTTTTCGTCGCCGCTGGCAAATTGTCGATCAATCTGGAAATATATGGAATTACAGATATTTTGAGATAAAAAAAAAAATATGCTTGTATAATTTTTTCTTTTATCCTATTGTGAATACAAAAAATATAATTCTTACAGATGGACAAAATATTCGTGCCGTATGCGCTCGATAACACGCTGCGAATCTTCTTCCTGCCAGTTAATTGGATCCTTCCGAATGTGGCACAATAATCTACAAGCCACATCCTCTCCCATTGCAACTTCGTACGCTGTATTTACAATCCTGGAAAGTGTGAGGAAGTAAAGGTCTTTTTTAATCCTTATCAAATGTAATTTTGTGATCTTCCGGTGGTATTTTTTTAAAATATTTATTACAAATTAGTTTTTATGAGTAAAAGAGATCCATTACGACGTAAGGTCGTTGCACTATATTGTATTGTAGTATGTAGAAAGTTGCTACAGCAAGCATGGTTGCTTACTAATCTCAACTTGCTGAGCTTGTATTTAACTTATTGAGTTTAATAGTACGACTTTCTTATTATTTCTTTAATTTAATTATCCAAAGCATGCAAAAAGTATTTTTTTAATTGTTATATTTACTGCTAGATTGTAAAAGGGTTTTCACGTATTTAAATAAGTAAATATCAACTACCGCAAATATTTGTAGTAATAAAATGCAATTGTTATGAAACAATCATTTAAATATAATACAACTATTATATCTGCTCATTTGATTCAATATATTTGTGATTATTGTATCAAAGAAGAAATCTATTAACGGAGAAGAGTCTAATTTTTTTTTCCATTTGGAAACCTAGAATTTCCAATATTTCTGATTTGTTAAATTATACGAAATAAATTCATTAGATAAGATGCAATTCTTAAATCTCAGAAATTGAATGATAAAAATTCATTGTATTTAAGTGCAAATACATTTTTTTTATTAAACCCATCAACGTCCGCTCGTAAATCAATAGATGAATAAATATTATAAACTCATTATTTTGTGATTTTACTATCTTATACTGTGAAACTCAGAAATTAATAAACGTTCATCTTGATTCTCACCTATCTCCCCGCAACACCTCGCCCAAATTCTCTGATTTATACATAAATGTTTTGTTCTTTGGTAAGCAAAACGGCAGAGAGTAATATTCGTACGGTAGTTGCGTACGAGTGCTAGTCATCTTGACGGCTTTTACATCAATTTTTTGGCCCTTTTTAAATTCGACTGGCGCAACTCCTGGTAAATAAAAACCATTGGTTCTCATCACAAAGAACAATAACGCCAGAATGCCACTCCATCTTAATCTTTCCTGTAACAAAAATATTGCGTGACGTTGCTAGCGAAGAATCTCGTTACGGAGGAAGAATGAGCTTTCAGGCATAGAACATTTTTTACTGTTAATTCCGCTTTTCGTGAAATTGCAATTTTGAAAATTCATGATTTAATTAAGACGTCGAGGATCGTTAGAAATTGAACGAAAACTTCGAAATATTGTCGATCTCGCGGGAGTATCGAGTTTGCAGAAAAAACATCAGAAAGATTAGCAACGTTCGTCGCGAGAGAGTGAAGAAACAGAGATTTGAGTACTCGGTGTGTGCGCGGCAACAAATTTGACATTGTGTCAGGAAGCCGATGAAAAAAAAATTTGTAGCTCTGAAGATTCTTCGCACACATACGCGAAAAGTGACGTACCAGAAGGAATTTCGCGACAATACGTGTAGGGTTGAGATTTAGAATAAAAATAAATGACGATATTACTTACCATTGTGTGTGATGTTAGTTTGGCTGAAGGCGCGCCACGCCGCTGTCTCAAAAAATTTTATATCCTCGATTTACCCACACGCCTGATCACTTTGACACGAGTTTATTTTTCACGCAACACACACTGGACAACTGGCTCATTGCACACATACATTTATTCATTATAAAATGAAATTTCCACGCACGCGAAGTTGCTCGCGCGTGAATACGTCTTGAAAAGTCATTGTTACCACGACATGAAGTTTTACAATTATAACCGATATACAACAATCAACAATTCCCTAGAGATAAAGAATTGACGAGAACCGTATTGAAAATAAGATGCAATTCGAATTTGTTTATGTTTTGTGATAAAACGAGTATAATTTATCGATTGAATTTATATTCAGGCGATTGAGAATGCGAAAAGGTGATCAACGTGTACTAACGGAGGAATGAATTTCAAAAAAGCGCGCCAACTCGTCTAGGGACAATTCTCAACAATCAAAAACACATCTTTTAACATTGAATCATTATTTGTTATAACATATAAAATTGATATTTATATTTATACAATCATTTTTACTGTCTAAAACTCGTGTTTTTCATCATTTTCATTAATTCGATAACATCACGAGATATCCGATGGTTGTATATTGGTTGATCATTTGATCAGGCTTTTCCGAGAGAAAAAAAATATATCACTGAAAAGGAAAATATCGTCCCACGTGGGGGACCCGTTTAATTACAAGTTACGTTGTTTAAATATGTGTTTGTTGAGTTAATTTTTGTTTCGAAACAATGGTGCAAGTAAGTGGAATCATTTGAGCATATTAAATGTCACTCTAATCATCATTGTCCGACGAAAAATCGAGCATTTTTATACCCTTCCCCCCCCGAGTACTATTGGGGAGTTTTTGATTGTTTTTTTTTTCCTCACTCCGCTGTCATCCATTAGTAAATAGGAAAGATGGCAGCAGATTATTGCGCTTTTTTCCCGTACGATCGCGGAGCCGACATTTTTCTCGCGACCATGGATTTCCGCAAAAATTTCCAATCTTTTAATTCGTCATGCTAGAGGTTACGGGAACATTTTTACGAACGAATTTCAACGCTCAGCAAACTTTTGTTATTGTTGCTTGACGTTATTTTCGTTTAAACGAATTTCATTTTATACGAAACTTTATAGATTTTTTTCCGGACTCTCTTTCGCACACGGTGGGGGTATAATAGGGGGATGGGATATAAAAAGGGTGGAGGGGATTCTCTGATACGCGATGAAAAATTTGCCGAGTTCTTTTCGTAGAGCGAATTATTGTTCTTTGTAATAGTTTTAATATCGTTTTTACATAGCAACCTCCGGTATATTCAACTAAAAACAAACATTCTCGAGTAAATGGTAAACGTTTATTATATCGTCGTGTATTAGTTTAAAGAATTTAAGTAATACTTTGTAAGAAACAAAAAAGCAGATATATAACGAAAAGTTTTTTAATTCCAGGCTATAGACGAGATGGAGCAGAGGGATCTGCCGCAGGCGTTCCGTCTGCTAGGTGAAATGAACGCAAATGTCGTTCAGGTCAATCAGCTTGTGGACAACATGCTGATGAGAGTGAAAAAGGGCGAAATTTCCACGGACAAGGGTCTTAGCTTTTTGGAAATGAAGTATCACATGCTTCTATCTTATCTCATTAATTTGACCTACGTTGTACTGAGAAAATGTTCCGGAGAACGTATAGAGGGCGATCCGTCGATAGATCGGTTGGTAGAGATCAGAACGGTTTTGGAGAAAATCAGGCCGATCGATCACAAGCTCAAGTATCAGATAGACAAACTAGTAAAAACAGCGGTAACCGGTGCTACCAGTAACGGCGATCCTAGCAATTTCAAAGCCAATCCGGACGCTCTGATGGGTAAATTAGACGGTAGCGAAGACGATTCGGATAGCGACAACGACGGAGACAATGACGCCGCCAATAAATCCAAAATGTCCAGAAAATCCGGAGTTTACGTTCCACCTAAATTGGCAGCTGTTCATTATGGTTAGCATTGACATATTTCTAAATTTTATTTAATAACACAATTTTTTCAGCCTTCCAGGTTTCTTTTTCTATTTATTTATATTTGTTAATTTTGTTTACTCATAGATGTAGCTTTAAAGTAGAACAGTAGTACATGTCTTTCATGAACTCTAATTTTTATAAACTATTTACGTAGTCGCTCAGTCACGATTTCATGAAGTTTTCAATCCTATCTAAAAATCTATGGTTTCAACTTTCCCTGATTTTGACAAATCCCGTTAAAGTTTTGCCGATATATCGAATATAATAAGATGTTGGTTAATATTGAATTTAGCGAGATTTGATATTTCCTAGAGGGCGAGTTTGAGCATTGTGTGAAATTGCGAGGGAACGATTTGCAAATTTCAACGTGCAGCTGTTTTGAATTTTCGAAAAAAATTACTAGTACATTCGTAGGCAGCGAAAGTACTGCGATATACAACAATACTTTGGTACACGGATTTTTTTCAAATAAACTTTGGCTCTCAAGAAAAACTATAATCCTTTTTCTTGAGAGCCAAAGTTTATTTGAAAAAAAACCGTGTACCAAAGTATTTTTGTATATCGCAGTACTTTCGCTGACTACGAATGTACTAGTAATTTTTTTCGAAAATACATTTACTAGTACATTCGTAGTCAGCGAAAGTACTGCGATATACAAAAATACTTTGGTACACGGATTTTTTTCAAATAAATTTTGGCACTCAAGAGAAACTTTAATCCTTTTTCTTTTTCGCCGCTCGCGTTCTGTAGACGGTGACGAGACGACGGCTGAAAAAATGCGCAAAGCGGGCGAGAGGGCACGCAGGCGTGCGGTATCCGGTGCGGTATTGCGCGAACTGAGAGAGGAATATTTGGACGCACCGGTCGAGGATACGCAGGGTATAGGCGATAAGCAAGCGAGTATGGGACGTGAGAACAAGCGAAAAATCGAGTACGAGGAGAATTACATGACCCGTTTGCCGGTTACGAAACAAGAGAAACACCGAAGCCGTCAGATAACCACCCTCGGTACACTCGGCGACGAGATTACAACGTTCTCGGGATCTTCGGCGGTCTCCGGTAAAAAGAGAAAAACTCCAAAGGGAAAGGCCAAAAAAAGTACGTTATCAAAACGTAAAATAAAAAAACGAAAAATTTCAACAGCGATGAAACTCGAGCTGTTGTTAAAAGAAGAATAAAAAACAACTATATTTTTATTTTCCATAGGTTTCAAGAAGAAACGACACCACTAAGCGATTCGTGGTTTTTTGGACCTCCGGCCCCTTCGGACGAGCTCGAGGATCTCCGAACCAAGTAATTGATAAGGTAAAAATTCTGAAAAATGAAAAAAAAAACTTATTCGGACATCTCTCGTACGGGCGTAAACCGGTGAAAAAAAAAGAAAAAACAAAAATACTCTCGTTACTAAGTTATGCTAATTAACGGATAAAAATTTAGTATTATCGTACACAGCTGTCGAGGACAAAGCAGAAAAAAAAAAATAACAATACCATTGCGGTAATTTATTATTGTATAAGGCATCATAATGGTCGTCGTAATTGATAATTATAGTTAATAATGGTTTTAATCTTCAAACGTTGTCTGAAACCAATTTTTAACTATGGAGCCGTACAGTTGGCAAACAATCATGGAACTTCAACAGTGAAAAAAAATAAATTAAAAGGGGATGGGGTTAGATTGGGTTTGGGGGGGATTTAGGGAGAAATGGGACAGGGGAGGGGTGGGAATTACAATAATGAAATATCGAGAATGCGTAGCGAATTTTCGTGAGCTTGCCTTTGACTGCGAGAAAGAGTTGCGTCCGAACTGGGAGCACAAATGAAAAAAAAAAAAATGTATTGACTCCTGCGCCAAGATCTTAAAGCATAAAAATAATAAATTTAAAAAAAGCAGATTCCTCTGCTTTATTTTGCGATAAACTCCAGTTGTAGGATGAAAAAAAAAAAAGAAACTGATAACATTTTAGCGGGAGCGACGACGATATTGGAATTAAATTGTTACGAGAGCGTAAAAATCACAAGACATTCCAGATTAAATAATTAAAAAAAAAAATACACACGCAAAAAGACGAAAAAAACGGGAAGCTTGTACTCGATGCATAAACAAAAAAAAAAGGTAAATTAAAAGGAATAAAAATTTAGCGTTTCGAAGTTACATGAAGTTTAAAACTTCTACGGTCAGAAATTCATTTTTGGCAACCGCATGTCTTAGGATTTTTCTCGCTGTTTGTAGAGTAGGAAACGAAAAATGGAAAGAAAAACAAAAAACAGAAAACAAACAAAAAAAAATACAAAAACCGTAGGTAATAGTTTTACGATTTACTCGTATTCTTATGTTCGTTCGAAAGATTTTCCATACCTGGTGAAATGTTGAGGCTATTGCATTTCGATGTCGTTCATTTATGATATATCTTGCGTTAAGTTTTTCTTTTTAAGCGCGCGATAGCGTTCGCGCGCGCCATTACAATCGTTGTTTTAACATTATAACGAGGAAGGAAGAAGGAAAGAGAAAAAAAAACTCCATTGTGTTTGTTAAGCTTATATTGATGGTAATATAAGGGATAACGTGGACGTGTCAAAATTCAAAATTCATGCGAGGAAGCAAAAAAAAAAGAAAAAACAATTTCTCAAGTAACTATTTTACGTTCAAACGCTTTTTCGTTTATTGGGAACGAGAGGTCGTGTGACGCGTAGAAACAAAATTGTATTAACGACGGATCAATGGCGCGTGTAATTTCTGTCCGAAGAAACCGTTCATGTAGCGTTATACCGTGAAGCATCATTTTTTGGAATCCTCATAGTGTGCAGAACAGATTTGAGAAGGAACGGAAGAGCGAAGAAGAGAAAAAGAATAACGAACGACCCCTCGAAAACTCCACAGCAAAATGTTTCAAAAGACAAAAAAAAAGAAAGAAAGAAAATAGACGAAAACGTGTTCTTCCAGAAGATATGCGCCAAATCTGCAATATATATATATATACATTGTTTCTTGTTCGCCGGAGGGCTCAAAACATCCATATAGAATTTATATTTTTTACAGAAGTGTTCATACCAATTGAGCCCGAGGGTTATTCGAACGCGACCGTCACACGGCTCTCGTTCTTTCCGATCTGTGAAAGACGATTAAAAATGTGATAAAAAATAATTCTTGAAAGAGTAGTGAAAAAAAAAAAGAAGAAATAAATGAAAATGATTAAAAAAAATAAAGAACAAATGAGACTACAAAAAGGAAAAGATTAAGGAAAAATAAGAATAGCACAATTGCTGGGCATTATTTACAAGTGCTAGCAAGAGCCTAAAAAATAAAAAAAATAAACTGTCAGCAACAGATAGTCTCTCGGCCGTTTCGGCAAACGAAGTTAAACGTGTGTGTGTGTGTGTGTGTGTGTCTACTGTGCGCAAGCTCTCCGAATAACCGTAAGAGAACAAACGTAGAAGAAAATATATAGTCACTCAAGATTCGTGACTTCGCCCTCGTTCTTCTTACGGTTGAAAGACGAATCAAAGCAAAAAAAAAGGCACAATGAGGAGAAAAAAAAACAAAATAACGAGCTACTTAAACACGTACACTTTGAACTTCATTGCCCGGGCGATAATAATTTTTTGACGCCCTCTACAATGAGACTAATTAATGAAATACGAGTCCAAATTCATCTTTTTCCAATGGACAGGGTTTTTTCGTAATTCGCCACCGGGGCGCGCGTGTGTGCGACACGAACAATGAGATATTTTACAACAGGATTGTATTGTTCCACAAGAGGAGAAAAAGACGAAAAAAAAAGTAATAATAACGAAGAAAGAAGAAGATGAAAAAAAAAAAACAAACAAACAAACAAATAAATTGCGTCCCTTAGGCGCGTAAAACTTTTTATTAAATACTGTGTATATTAGCTATGTCTATCGGTTCGATAATGGGGATGAATTGCATTTCACACAACAAGTATATTTTCAATGCATTGGACTTGTAGCAGAAAAAGAAACAAACAAACTCGAGAGAGAGAGAGAGTGAGATTGAGAGAAGGGATGTGAAAGGGCGTAAAAAGTAATATTCATTGAAACACACACATATCTACACACAGCATATAGCAGGAAAGATTATAGGATTAACATTGAATTTCACTACCTCAAAAACAATAGAATTATTGGTAAAGAGAAAAAAAAACCTAAAAACTGTAATAAGGCCTGACGATAAAAGACTTGTTTACATCGTTTAATTATTAAAAATATCAAAGCTATATGTATATGTACTATATATATGAATATATAGTTTACAGCTTCGAATGAAAACGAAAATTCTCATATTACTAGTTGATTACTATTACTGTTGTGCCAAAAAAAAACAAAAAAATGGATAGACTAGCTCTTACGACAGATAAGATGCCTATGTTTGTTCATGATTAATTCCTAGCTGCTATTATTATGAGACAAAAAAATATATGAATCATGCAAGTGTTATGTAAACGATGTAAACAAAGTCCCGAGACGGATGAACCGAAAGAAAGAGTGAGAAAGAGAGATAAAGAGAGATTAAAAAAAACTTATCCTACAAATCCAAGTGTGCTGCCGGGCTACCATTGATATCTTTGCAGCAAAAAAATAAATGAAACTGACAAAATAGGAATAATTTATCGACTACATTGGGGGATGATATATTCCGAAAAAGGGATGTTAAACGATTTTTATAAGTTTGGTTGTTCAATGATTTTTCTTTTTATGAGTTATATTTAACTATGACAGGTCAGTGTGTGAAATTCTACCTGTAGATTACAAATGGTTATCGCGAATGAGTTATTATTATTATTATTATTATTATTATTATTATTATTATGTAGAAGGCTTCTTACTGACTGAATAAAATGTTTTCAATGTCAGCGATTGTTCCTCGATGCTATTTAATCATCAACGATATATTTATTAAGATTTGAACAAAAAGTACCCTTTAAACATCTCTTTTGCCTCAATAACGTATTTTACAAAACTGATGGAATAAATTAATTTCCGTAAAGTGTAGTAGCCGGGGATTACCTACAGGCTTTTTTTTTTATTTCGAGCAAAATAGAAGAAAAAAAGTTATGGAAATAATCCTTCAAAAGGTTCTGCGAGCCAGATGATAACAACGGTAAAGGATTGAAAAAAAAGGTCGTGAAATAAAATAACGAAGAAACGTGTGTTTTTTCCCCTTTTCCGAAGAAACATTTAAAAAAAAAGCGGGTCTTTCGTGTCTGCTGAAATACGCGAGAGTTTTTACCGTTCCACGTGCGACGATCACCTTTGGGCATTTCCCGACAAACTCAACCGTAGAGACCGTCTGTCTCTGGAACCCTCTGGAAAGGGATGGGATACGAACAGGGATTGGCCAATTTTGTAACTCAGAGGGTGACGAACTATATACCCCTTCTCGACCACTCGACTTGGGGACCTACGAATTTTTTCGGAAATCATCAGAATACTCGCGAGCGTCAAACTGCAAGCACATCAAGAGAAAAAGTATAACAAATTTTGTTGCCAAGTTTAAATTACTTGGAATTAAAGTACAAAGTGTTGAATTTATAAAAAGTACTTTTTACAAAATCGACGGTAATGCCTGATTAACAGTGTTACGGGTACGTGTTGTCTTGGCATTGAAAAACAATTATCGTGAATTATTATCAAATAGATATAGCAATTTTTGTGATTTTCTTAAGGTAGTAGTCTGGTAACTTGAGCCGATTTTCATGTCTTTTTTCGAGGGCGTTTTTTTGTAGGAAAATAAAAATGAATCGTTTTGGATATTTAGGATGTTTTTATTTACATATTAAAGATACAAAAAAAAATTAGTTTGAAAAAATTTAATAGTTTATTATTATTATTATTATTGATCGAAGTTGGCACTTCGAAAAAAAAGCGCGTGGGTGGGCCCCGGTGATTTTGGCTCTTGATGTTATCTGAAATAAAAAATTCTTGATAATTCTTAATCTATAGACGTGTCATTCTGGTCGGAACTACTGAAGTTAAATTTCATGGATAAATAACAAAATGGAAAAGGACGTTTTTTTTTCCAAAGTCCGCCATTTTGTTATTTATCCATGAAATTTAACTTCAGTAGTTCCGACCAGAATGACATGTCTATAGATTAAGAATTATAAAGAATTTTTTATTTCAGATAACATCAAGAGCCAAAATCACCGGGGCCACCCACGCGCTTTTTCTTCAAGGTGCCAACTTCGATCAATAATAATAATTATAATGAAGTATTAAATTTTTTCAAAAAAATTTTTTTTTGTATCTTTAATATGTAAATAAAAACATCCTAAATATCCAAAACGATTCATTTTTATTTTCCTACAAAAAAACGCCCTCCAAAAAAGACATGAAAATCGGCTTAAGTTACCAGACTACTACCTCAAAAATTCCTTTTTCTTCAGTTTTACAAAAGAAATTTTTTAAAATTAACACGTAACACTTCAGAAATAGTCAGTAAAGGTGCAAGTAAATTTGCAAATAGTTGACAGTTAATTGCTTTTGTGCGTCAAGAATCAGGATGAATAATGTAATATAATTGAAATCATAAATTGTTAATACATCATGAGTGGAAAAAAAAAATTGGAAAATGAACGTGAACGTTCGTTACGAATTAATTTTTTAAGCTAAGTTTGCCAGTTAATTAAAAAAGATTGGCAATTTAAAAAAAGTGGATTACGTCCATAATAATCTTTCCAACTTTGTTAACAAATCTCATAGGCAACCATATTGCCACGCAATCTCCTCTAAATCAATAACATTTTAGTGAAAAAAGAAAACAATTTAGAATAATTTTTGGCGCCATCTCGCGGCAATGCGAGAAAAATAAAAATCACCGAACGGGAACGAAAAAAACATCAATTAACAAAAAGAAAAACCACTCACCCTATTTTCCTAGCGAATTTTTTAGTGACTTTTCGTATCTTCAGGCTGCTTCTTTGTCCAACAATCCGCCAACTTCGCGACTAGTGACGCGAATTCAACGCACACAGGCAAATAAAAACACGGCCCCCACATCGGTATCGAAAAACGACGACGAAGCAACGACGACGAGATCCCACGACGATCTGCCTATCGTTACACCTGTGGCACGGCTCTACCAAGGTAAGTTTTATAATCACAGATGTAAAGAAAAAGATCTGCCCTTTGAAAAAACAATAAAGCTAATAATATCGATGTACGACGTGACAACTTTCAACGAGAGCTGTCAATGAATGTGACATTCTCGACAATTTCGCTTTCTTTTTTTTTGACATCCAGAACACCTTTCTTCTTTTACATACTCGATTAGTCTCATAATCGTAATTGGTGTCAGGCATATTTTGAAAAATTCTCATTAACCGAAGCTTGTTCCTCACTTCTCGACATTCCATTTTCGTCGTATCCACTTTTCTCGATGTATCAAAAACAAAAAGACAAAACGAACATTTTTTTTAGGTGCTGTTTCTATGTCAAGTATGCCTACTTTTGGATACATTTCGTCCGTCTCTCTCGGACCTTTCTTTTTCTTTTTTTTTCTCTCTCATTTTGTCGACTTCCTCCCACTTTCCTCCTCGTCGCGAGCTCCGCTCTCTTTTCCCACTCTTCCCTGTCTCCTTCTCGCAGAGTTTATATATCGTATTTTTCCCCGCCACAACTCCGCGCGCGCTCTCGCCGTGAGCACACAACGTCCGCGATCTCTCTCTCTCTCTCTCTGCTCTCTCACATGGTTTCCGCATGTATTATAAATTATTTTTATCATAACCCTGAACGTTCCTTATTTTTCGAGTGGGCCAAAAACTTAAGCTATCTCTGCGCTCTGCCCGAATGCGAGAGTTATATATCATCGGCGTTCACTTCCTCAAAAAAATCCACGCGACAAAAATTATTTGCACGATTTCATTTTTGTTTTTTTTCTTTCGTACTTCGCAACTATAATCGCACAAACAGCTTTGTGTTTTATTCGATACGCGTAAAGGGCTTTTTCTTTTCTCTTTCATTCCCTCGTGCCCATTTGCGCTCTTTGTGATTCGTAGAAAAGTTTTTCGCGATAACCCTTTGTGCGGTTTTTTTTTTCTTCTTTATGAGTTATTTTTAAATCTTACTGCTGTGCAGAATTTTGCGAAGTTTCTCGCTACGAGAGTACGTACACACACGAGCGTGCACTAAACCTGAGTAAACTTTCGGGGAAACTGGTGGTTTCTTATCAATGAAAACCTTTATTCTTGGTGGTTGACACCTTTTTCCTTTGTCCAAATTCCTTTGTTCTGGGATTAACACACACTTCCGATGTGTTTGCGATACGAATCAATAGGGTTTAGTGTTTATTGAATGAAACTATATACGTTATCAGTTTACCGTTTATTTTCAACACCAGTATTCCAGGGGCAGGGGGGGGGGGGGATAACATTGAGATAGGATTCATGATTGTTCAACGATTTAATAAAATATATAGATTCAATGTTTTTTTTTATTCATATAAAAATGTTATAGTCATACAAAATGTTTTTTGTTTGTTTTTTAAACAGAACGCAATAATGGCAACGACGCAGCTTACTAGGCTCAGAACGATCAAGAAGGTTGAGAAACCCAGGCCTTTAAAGCTGAGCCAGCGTCACTCTACCAACGATGGGCCGATAAAGACCAGTAAGTCGAGACTCGTAAAAATTCTTACATATTGTCTTTGGGCTATTAAGAGCGAGGGAACACGTGTACAACGTTACAGATTAGTGCAAGTGGGATAGCCGCAAAACGAGATTTTCGATTTATCGGCAATGGCGCAGATTCTCAAAACATTGTTAGCTTACTTTTTGTCGCAATGTGTCATTGGCTAAGTTAATTTCATTACGATCGATTGTTTCATGTTCAAGAAATCACAATTTGCGTTTTTTATGTGGTCAGAGCAGATAAGCTTCTACTTTAATGTACTTTTATTTTTGTTACAGTGGACGATTTGGTATCTCTGATCGACAATGTCGCTGTGCATCTTGCGAGCGGCTTTCACGATCAATCGCTGCAGATGAATATCATTACAATGTGTAACACCCTCAAACCCAACGCACTAGAGCTGGAAGCAATATACAAAGGTAATATTTTGTAAATTATCGTAGTGACTGTTTAAGGGAGGGGTAAGGGTTTCAGCGTTAAAAAAAACACTTTTTTTGCGATTTTTTTTCTCGAATATGGATTGAGCAATTTTATTCGAACCTTTTGTACATTATTGAGCATAATTTTGACAATGTTGTGTAATTTTTTCATGCAGAAATATTGAAGCATAAGTCCGTAACAGAGCTACTGTAGAACACGACGGTTGAGAAGAGATATTTCGAAATCACTTATTTTTGCCTCCTCACAGAAGAAACTTTGGTTTCGGGAAAACATAAAAAAAGAAACTAATAACAAAAGCTGTAGTTTATCGCTCGTTGTCGTCAATAATTCGATAAAACTACGTTAATTCAATTTACCAGTCCTATAGACATTGAAGTCGTTGAGTGAGAAAAAAAAAACGTTTTTTTTTTTCGTATTTTGCAGACCAGCTGGACAGGGCTTTTGTAGCGATGAGGAATGGAAGCCAGGATGAGAGGCTTGATCTTACGACCAGGGTACACTTGCTGGAACTAATTGAGCTGAGAGCAAAACAGTGGCGTCACAACGACTCAATGGACACTTACTACACTCAAAAATTGTTTACTCTCGACAATGTACGGATTTTTGACCGAAATTTATTTATCAAATTTCTCAATCTTCATTAATCATCGCTGATCGTTGTTTTTATTTATTTTCTTAAAAATTTAGCAACCCGAAATGTTGATGGAATCATCAACGACACCGCTCTCGACGCCTCCGATAAGACTGTCGTCTCCCCAAGCAGCGCCCGTTCTCGGAATCGGCGAAGTTATCAAGAACAGCGGAAAATTCGCAAAGCCAACGCGAATTCCCGGCAAGAACTATTGCAAGGACGAGGTTGTAATTCGCAACAGCGATTCGGGAAAAGGTGAGAACGAATTGAAAAAATTTCAAAAAAAAAAAAAAATCCAAAGAAATAAACCGAATATTCATTTGTCTCTTATTCTCACGGGATTGTATCTCCCTACGATTCTCGGCGATTCGAGAAAACCCGGCAACTCGGAAAATTTTGGGAAAAAAAAAAACAAAACCGAGCGTTTGTCACACATTTGTTGAAACGTATTTTTTTTTCTTCTTTCGTATTTTTTTTTTAATTCTTTGCACGATATAAACAGTGATGGGAATAAAGGGGAGACGGGTTCACATGATCGAAGAGCTCAGCGAGACGATCATCTCCTTCCAGCGAGGTAAACAGGAAACTAAAAACAAAAACAAAAAAAGGAAAGGCAAATAAAACATTACATGCAAGCAGCTCGTCTGCATCATGCCCTCACTGCATCGCAACTATCGGGATTAACATGACTGATTTTTATTTTATTTATTTATTTATTTATTTTTTTCATGTTAATTCTCTGTCGTCTAATTATCCATCGACGTCTTTCCACAATATAGTTGCGAGATTATATTTTCACATTTTTGTTTTGTTTTTTTTTAGCCATTGCAGTTATAACAAACTACGTGTTGAATTTTTTTTTTTCTTTGGCGAATAACTCTTTTGCTGTCTGGACTATCGATACGAATGGCAAATGCATGAATTACGAGCCGATTAACACGATCTAATAAGAGCGTCGAATTCGGTCCTCCCTTACTCTCTCTCTTTCTCTCTCTCTCATTGCACTCTGTTAAACCTAGCTTATCACTCCGGGGTGTCTGATACCCCATGAAAAATCGTGAAACGACCTGGTTTTTTTATTCGAAAATTTTTGTACAACTTTACGTTATGATTTTCCTCGATCGATGTTTGAACCAAAAATAAAACCAAAATGAGTTTAAAAAATATTCATTTCACTCGCACTTACGATCGTGGAAGAGATTGGGGAGGGTTTCCTCCGGTGCCGCAGTGCGGGCAAGTACGTAATGCGAAAAATAAGGGCGGTAAGCTATGGGTTAGGGGGGGGGGGGGGGGGTTAATTCGTACAAAAAAGGCATGTTTTTGTGATTTTTTTGTGACGACGCAGTTAAAATCTCTTTATTAAAACTAATGGTACAGTAAAATATGACATTCGAAGAATATTATTTAAAATTTTCACGAAGAAATATTAAAAAATACGGCAATGGCAGCAATTATTCGGACGTGTCTCGGAAAAAAAGTAGAATTGCGGTGTCCCTCATAACTTGGTGCTGGATCATCTGAAATGAAAAAATGAAAGTTCATTTGTTAGATAATAGTTTTCCCCAGGTAACGCTGGGAGGGTTTTTTCGAAATTTCAATTTTTCAATTTTTTGGAACATTTTGAAGGGATAAACGCGATTTTTACGAAAAAAAAAAACGCATTTTTCCCTTCAAAATGTTCAAAAAATAGAAAAATTGAATTTTCGAAAAACCCTCCTAGCGTTACCTGGGGAAAACTATTATCTAACAAATGAACTTTCATTTTTTCATTTCAGATGATCCAGCACCAAGTTATGAGGGACACCGCAATTCCACTTTTTTCCGAGACACGTCCGAATAATTGCTGCCATTGCCGTATTTTTTAATATTTATTCGTGAAAATTTTATATAATATTCTTCGAATGTCATATTTTACTGTACCATTAGATTTAATAATCAGATTTTAACTGCGTCGTCACAAAAAAATCACAAAAACATGCCTTTTTTTGTACGAATTAACCTTACCCCCCTCCCCTTAATTGTCGTCGATTTCACGGTCAATTGTTCCGAACGACTTTCACCGATTATACCATCGCCTTGTAATAAAAGAAAAAATAAATAATAAAATATATCCTGCAGAGCATGCCATCAGCGTAACTATATGCCATTGTGAATTGTGAATTTTCATTTTTTTTGTCTTTTCGAATTTTTACGTAAATAATGAATTAACAATGGCTCGGTTAGTCATTCCTGCGAGGTGCATTATAAAACTGTGATTAATGCGTGTTTAACGCCACTTTAAAAAAAAAACTTGGGTCGCTCAATAATATTCGATATTTTACGCAGTTAACCCCGGAGCCAAAGAACGACTTGTCCAAATAACGGGAACTTCCGAGGACAAGATACAGTGAGTTGTTTTTTTTTTGTGTGTGTTTCCTCAGACAATATAATGGATTTGTAAAATTTGTACTTTGTTAATTTCCAACTTAACGAGTATTCGTTATTTTTTTTTTGTCTTTTTCATAGTTACGCGAAGGATTTAATAAAAGATACGATACAACGAAACGCATCCCCGGTGCGATTAGAGCAAAGTGGAGGAGATAAGAGCGGTATCGGTGGATCAAGTTCTTCCTTGAACAGCAGCGCGTCCGACGAGAGTAATCGTCATCAGCAACAGGCAAAAACGTCGCGCTTACGCTCGACTCTGCTCCACAGTTTATCCACCAACGACGCCAGTATTGGCGAATACAAGTACACGGTGACCGTTGGCAATCAATCCATCAAAGTCACCGGTTGCAATCTAGATCTCGTCAGGGTAATTCATATCGTTTTTCAAATCGCACGAACTAATGCTTCTTAGGGTTTCCTACCTACCAACCGAAACCTTTGTGGATGAGAGTCGGTCCATCCGTCCTGTCACGGGCCTCTAACTCCTAAACAGGTTTAACCTATCGGCTTGAAATTTGGCAAGCTACTACAATGAGGCTGTTTCGAAGATGGCGTCATTTTTGAAAAAAAATTTGCTCGAAAATTTGGAAGGCCCAAAGCGTGCGAACGCCAACTTTTTTTTTCTGTCCCGACCAGTGGGGTGTCGCTTGAAAAGGCCTCGCCTTAAGGATTCACAAAATATTTTAATATTTTCAACATAATCCTCTTTTTTTTTTTCAAGGTACCTAGTCAACCTGCCAAAAAACGACAAAGTCTTATTGCAAAATCCTAAACGAGCGATTGTTGGAAAGGTTTTTACGATCGTATAAAAGAGTACTCAGACGCGAAATTAAAAAATTATAGAAAAATCATTTTTTTTTTAAACAAACTGTGTATTTTAAAAATGAAACTCTTATACATTTTTATACAACAATCGGAATATTTGAAGTTTTAAAAATCTTTTTTTCAGACTGCAAAATTGGTCCTCGACGGTTTTTTTTCGAGCGATCCGGAGCAACTTAATCCCGGTGTGGATTACTTCAGTTTCGAAGAAGAGACCTCATTCGCCCCGACAGCGGACTCGCTGTTGAGCACTCCGTTAACTCCACTAACGCCAATGACACCGTTGACTCCGCTGACGCCCCTGACACCGTCGAATATTCTCGGTCGGGAGATGAGCCTCGACAGCAACGCGACATCCACGAGCGAGGAGACGTTCAAGCCTCTTGGAAATTCCGACGGCGATGATATTCCGAAGAAGGGTGAGTTTTGGATATTTCACGTCGACACTAAACGCTCTATTACTGATATCGTTGCAATTGTGATTCGGGATCTACCGAGAGATGTACATTAGGGTGGTCCTTATTTGGGGTACTTTCGAATTTTTTTTTCACGATTGTCATACATTGGTTCTACATGACGAACAAAAAATTCGTGCCAAATTTTAGCGCTCTATCTCAACTTTAACCCGTGCCCCCCAGCGGTCAAAGTTTTAAACGGAAAATAACTTTGACCGCTGGGGTCACGGGTTAAAATTGAGATAGAGCGCTAAAATTTGGCACGAATTTTTTGTTCGTCATGTAGAACCAATGTATGACTATCGTGAAAAAAAAATCGAAAGTACCCCAAATAAGGACCACCCTAATATATATAATATATATATATTAGGGTGGTCCTTATTTGGGGTACTTTCGAATTTTTTTTATATAATATATATATTAGGGTGGTCCTTATTTGGGGTACTTTCGAATTTTTTTTATATAATATATATATTAGGGTGGTCCTTATTTGGGGTACTTTCGAATTTTTTTTCACGATAGTCATACATTGGTTCTACATGACGAACAAAAAATTCGTGCCAAATTTTAGCTTTTCATCTCAATTTTAACCCGTGGCCCCAGCGGTCAAAGTTATTTTCCGTTTAAAACTTTGACCGCAGGGGGGCACGGGTTAAAATTGAGATAGAAAGCTAAAATTTGGCGAGAATTTTTTGTTCGTCATGTAGAACCAATGTATGACTATCGTGAAAAAAAATTCGAAAGTACCCCAAATAAGGACCACCCTAATGTACATATCCGTGGATTGGTCTTTTGACGATCAGCCACCATAATCACCATAGTCGCGCTTTTCGCAATTACCCGATAAACACCTAATGACAAAGTAACTAACGCCCGGTCACTAATATGCACGCTCTTATCTACGCTTAATGAGAGGCTAAATACCAGACATTTCAACTTCAAAACTTTCAACATATTTTTCTTGAAAATGCCTGAATGGAATGAAATTTCGCCAGTCGTAGAAGAATGGCACGGAGACGGCCCCATCCTTTTTTTCGTCAAAATAAGTCCGAAATTATATGATTCTTTGGAATGTCAGCGGTAACAGTCCGACACTGTGGACTAAAAACTTTCAACAGATTTTTTCCGGCAATAGCTGCATGGAATTTAATGAAACTTTGCTGATCTTCTCACAACGATGGTACAAAGAGGCAGGTCCCATTATTTGTTTCTTCACAAAGCCCGACAAAGTAAGATACTACTTACCGACAGAAATTTTTCATTGCAGGTATTCCCGAGCGAGATATTATTGAGAGTTTTGAGTGAAAATTATTTCGGATTTGTTTTGACGAAAAAAAAGTGTGGTGTCGTCTCCGTGCGCATTCTTCTACAACGACTGGCAAACATTTCGTTACATTTCAT
Organism: Oxytorus armatus; assembly: GCA_958009045.1. Lineage (NCBI taxonomy): Eukaryota > Metazoa > Arthropoda > Insecta > Hymenoptera > Ichneumonidae > Oxytorus > Oxytorus armatus. The sequence goes on along the minus strand of OY253748.1, from coordinate 28,960,508 downwards.
TCGGGCATTTCGAAAAAAAAAGTGTGATGATAGTTTCGAAGTGGAAAAATCTCGGGATTTAACCTCCCCATAAGGGAACGGCAAACGAGGCAATGGCTATCACTCACTTTTCAACACAATATATATCGTCAATGCCCAAGAAATAATTTATCCGACAATCAGTATTTTCATATATTCTACAAGCTTCGAGACACTTTCCCTATTTTTTTTATCTGAGATTTATCGTTAGTGGAAAAAAAAAAGAAATAAAATTCTCTACGAACGGCTAACGCTTTTTTTTGCTTCTTGGCAGAGTTCTGTAACTCCTACACTTGTCTTGTGAGCGGAATTAAAATTTTTTTTACTCTCCTGTAAATTGTACGCATAATTGGCGATAAACCTCACGACAGAAATGTCTATGAAGTCTTAAATTATATGTTACAATGTTCTACACGGGGTGAGCGCGTCAATTTTCAAATAAAATCAAAATTGTGATTGCCACGTTGCTCGAAACGTAAAGCGAAAAAAAAAAATGAACGGACTACCTTTACAGGATTCTGCGAGGAAGTAAAACGTTTTATTCTTTGTCGATCGCAAACAACATAATTTACTAGTCATTAGTCGAAACTTTGCGGCAAGAAAATTATACCAGTTTCAACTTTTCCACGCAGTAACGCGACCCCTTTAACGGGGGGGTAGGGTTTTAAAGGCGAAAAAAAGCATATTTTTATGATTTTTTTGCGGCGACATGAGTAATATAATTTTATTAAATAGAATTACATATTATTGCACAACTATTGAAGTATCTCAGAAAAAATGTTCAATGAAAAATATTGATAAATAAGCCGGTGACGTTGAATCTCCAGAGGCGCCTTGAAAAAAAGTGGTTTTGCGGTGAACATTATAACTCGTTACCGGATCATTTGAAACAAAAAAATTGATATGGATTTTAAAGGTGATGTATTTCTCAAGGTAATCAGGAAGAGTTTTTTTTTTTTTCTTTCTATTTTTTGCAGCACTTGGAAGTGAAAAACGCAATTTTAGCTCAAAAAATCGCGCTTAATTTGTTATTAAAAAATTGAAAAAAAAAAAAAAAACTCCTGATTACCTGTTGATTTATGTGAAGAAGTAATGTTTAAATTTTCAAAAGGATCGGTTCAGTAGATTTTGAGTTCTAATGTTCACAAACTTCAAAAATGACGTTTTCGGGAAAATCGATTTAAAGTTTTTTATACATGAACCCGTATCACGTAATCGTAATCGTTTGAAACGCTGTAACTCCGTTAGTTTTACTCCGATTGACTTAAAATTTATACACAATATTCTCGACATATTGTTCATTCAGAAAAGAAAAAAAATTAAAAAAAAAAAGCAAAAAAAAATAATTGTAAAACCCTACCCCCCCTTAAGAATATTCGAGCAGTTGAATTGTATCGAAGAAACTTAAACGTTGCCCCGTAAACGATCGCCAATTAATCCTTCTCCTTGGGATCTAGAGCTTTTACACAAACAGATACATCCAGTATAAATTGAGTAGATTTTTCAGTAACAGATACTCATTAGCTTAATTCTCGTTTAATATTCCCTATATCGCTCAAACTATCTATCGTTTTTTTTTTTTTTTGGGGGGGGAATTTCATTGGTAGAAAGAAATAAAAAGCGAGGGCAATGTAACACGGTTTTCTTTGCAGAAATCATAAAGCTCACCTACGAGTTCCTGCTTCTCTGTTCCAAGGGGCCTTACGCGAAGCGGGCTCCGTCAGACTGGTCCCGCATACAGAAATTATGTCCGAACATCGTTCGCAAGGTAGATAATCGTTCCAACACGGCAAATAATTGCGTTAACGCCGGCACGTTTAACAATCATATTAACCGTAACATATCAAAATATTATAACGCACCTAACCATGCGTTCAACGATCGTGAGGATACGCCAAAGATTACACACCGTTATTCATACTAACTTCATGGGGAAATTCATCGAGCTACGAGCTGATTTTATTTTTATTTTTTTCTACTCAGACATTCGGAGCAAACGTGCTCCTTTGTTTTATTTTTCATTTCATACACCCCGCTAAAGAGGCTTGGCTCAGTGCGACAGCGAACGCACTATCGCTTAGTATTATAAAAGATTATTTTGTATTTTGATAGTACCAAATGTTCGTGATCTTTATCCAAAGTTAGTGAAAAAAGAGAGAGAAAAAAGATATATATATATATATTACTTATATATGATTTCACACCAAGGTGAAACTCAAAAGCGTTATTGAGATATGAATTTTATGTTCCTATGTTTTTTTTTTCTTGTTTTTGTTTGACGGTGTCAAACACATTGTTATTACTTTTACGTAGTATTTTTTTTCTTCTCGTGCCATAAAGACGCGGCTTCGGAGCTCGTCAGTTTTTACTTCGAATAATCCTCCTCGTGGATTAACGTTGTCAACGAACGAAACGTTTTTAACCCTTAAACGTATAATGAATCTCATATTTCGATTATAAACAATAATTTCGTGGTTATAATTTTCGTAAAGCGCCTCCCGCACTCGGGAATTTGTGATTAGTCGTTAATATTACGTTCGTAGAGCGTTCCATGCTCTAATCGATTTAGAAAAGAAAATAAAGACGCGAAGAAAAAGATTCACAAGAGAACACGTTATTATGGATAATATTCTGAGATTTTCATTTGTTTATTATTATTCGTCTTTTTTTTTTTTACGTTTGAACTATGATTTACGATCAAACGGATAATAGAACTCTCGATAGTTCGATCGATCGAACCGTCTCTGAGATCGCGAAGTTATTTCAAAAAACGTTTGCAGGTCGAAATTTACACCGATTCGTCAATATACTTTCAAAAATTCGAAATAACGTTTGTCGAACTCTAAGCGTTTCTTGACGAAACAACAAAAATTTAACGCTGCATTGTTTTTTTTTCTCGTAAACTTAAAAGAACAACCAAATTCATTCCCATCTCTATTTTCGATATCGAGTGTGAGATATTTTTGAAAAAAGTATCTCAATATTTTGACAATGATGGGAAGAAAGATTTAAGGGGCAAGATACCATTGTCGAACAAAAGCATAGTTGTAAGGGACTTGTTATATTTATAATGTTTGAGGCTTTCGAGAATTTATATATTAATGTACAAACTGGCCAAGGCAATGATCGCCTTGTACAATTTGGAAAAGAAAAAAAAAGAAAACTGCAAACGGGAGGGGGGAGATGATGGTCGAATATGGTGGGCGGAAATTGTCGCAGCCAATATTTCGAGACAGTTTTCTTTTTCTACTTGTGATATCTAAATATTGCATGATTCTGCGGCGGATCGATGGTGTTAACATAATTCCGTCATTTTTCCTAAACGCTCATCCGGGGTGAAGGGGAAAATAATGAATTTTCAACATGACAAACGGAAATATGTATGGGTTTTATACGGAAAGGTTGAGCGTGAGATGAACGAAAGAAAATTCATAGCGATACACTACAGACTGCAAGATCTAAACACGAAGCTGTTGATCAAAAATAATAATAGTTGCGCGTGAGATTTAACGAAAGAGCGAAGACAAGAGAAAACGACGATTCAGAATTAACTGACTCACTATGCAATATATAATATGTAATAAAAGAAAAAAAACTTATTTCTATTCATCAAAATAACATTATACACTCCGAACGGGGAATGTGGCTCTCTTTTCATTGTTACTCTTTACCCCTACCGCAAAATAAAAAAGCATGTCCACAAGACATTTTTTTTTCCTCTGACGAATGCATGACGCTTCGACGGACATTATCGAGGTAAGATCACTTTTCCGTTTGCTTAAACCACCTTAAGAAAAATCAGTTACTAATATCGTGAAAGCTTGGGAGGGGTACGGTTGTATTAAGGACGTTCGAGCGTTTCGCACTTGTTAAATGATTAATACATTTTTAACCGTGTTTACAGAAAGTCTCGTCATAAATTTAATATGGCGAATTGTGATTTTTATTACAGAATATATTCGGAATTGATTAAAACCATTGATAACAATATACTTGCAAAAAATATTAATTGGTTTACGTCAATTTTCAAAAAGGTGTTGATCGTTCGTTCAGCTTTTTCAAAAAATAATTCACACTTTTTCCTCGATTTCGTTGTGGCACGGCTCATTTTTTTTCTCGAAGTAGTACAATCAATAGAGAATATTGTGCTACTAAAATTTACAAGAGTTATTTTTTTTTTTAACTAGGTTCAGTATAACGTACTGAATGTAAATAAACAAAATCCTTACAAATTAAGTGAGCGGAAGTGCCGTCATTTTGAGGAAAACCGTATCGGCCAATATCTCCGTTACCGTGCACTTTAGGCCAAAAATGCTAATAACCATTCTCGTAGACAATTGAATTTTCTATCTTTTTTTCTAAATAATTTTTTTTTTATCACTTACCGTTTACGACTTATATAGATGTTAAAATTTATTTATTCACTCTTTGACCTGTATCTCTCCTAATAATTGTTTAAACAATAAAATGCTAATAACTTATCTTTTAAATCCATAAATTTCCCACACCTTTTTTTTTAAACTTTTTTGTCTAAAGTTAATATTCTCAAAGTTATAACGCGTTTTTATTAGCCTTGCAACCAGTAGCGCACCATTGAACGCGTTATAACTTTGAGAATATTAATTTTAGACAAAAAAGTTTTAAATAAAAGTTGTGGAACACGTATGGATTTAAAAGATAAGTTATTAGCATTTCATTGTTTAAACAATTATTAGGAGAGATACAGGTCAGAAAGTGAATAAATAAATTTTAACATTGATATAAGTCGTATACGGTAGGTGTGCCAAAAAAAATTATTTAGAAAAAAAGATAGGAAATTCAATTGTCTACGAGAAAGGTTATTAGCATTTTTGGCCGAAAGTGCACGGTAACGGAGATATTGGCCGATACGGTTTTCCTCAAAATGACGGCACTTCCGCTCACTTAATTTGTAAGGATTTTGTTTATTTACATTCAGTACGTGATACTGAACTTAATTTAAAAAAATAATAACTCTTGTAAATTTTTGGGGAATAGACAAGATTAACGGGTTCCCTATTGATTGTACTAAAAGAAACTTCATGAAATCACCGTGCAGATGTTGTCACAGTATTCTTCGTTTAAATTTCACAGCCATTTGCTTATCGCTCAACGAAATTCCGTTCATAAACAATCGGCTATAATTTTTGGATACTATGAAATATCTGTATGATTTATTCGTGAAAGCTCTTCGTTCGCGAGAATGAAGGAGATACCGAAATCAAGAAAGAAAAATGTGAATTATTACGAAAAAACTCAAGGAATATTTTTACCTTTTTGAAATTTGGCACAAACCAATTAATATTTTTTCATATTCATTTCTATTAATGTTTTTCGTGATTAAAAACATTTTCTGTGGTAATAATCATATATTACCACAGTCGATTTATTCATGAGACTTTGTACAAATGATGTTAAAAATTTTAGCACTCATTTCACCGGTGTGAAACGCTCTAATCACCTTAATGGATTACGGAGTCTGGAAAAAAAGTTTTTTAAATTGCACACATTTTCGAACGAAAGCCAATATAAATGAAACCCGGCCTGGTTTAAAAAATGTTTACGTTACACTGTTTTTTTTATCTATAAGGCTAAAGCAAACATATATGGGTAGCAAAGTTACTAAATTCATTAAAACGTTAATTTCAACTTCGACGAGTATCCTTGCTCGAACTCGCTCGTCATCAAAAGGGTTTTTTTTTTAATTCTTTTCAAAAACTCCTCATAATAATAATAGGATCAAAACTAGGAAACAATTATTTTTTTTATAATGAACATTACGAATTTCAGAAACAATTCACTTGTATATATATTTTTAAAGTTTAATGACTTTTTTTTCGACCGATTGTCTTTCGGGAAACTTGTAAAAATAATTATTGAAAGTTCATATTTGTCCGACTGTACCTCTCGCGATTGCTTTTTCGATGTTTTTCATAGTTGAACATTTTTGGAAACTATTCCGACGAATTTTCATACTTTCTTTCTTTTTTTATTTGTCAGGCACCGATTCGCTGGTTCGAACCGGAAGCCTACAAAGCGAAGGTGGCAGCCGCTGGTTTCGTCATGTTGTTGCCGGCCGGCGAGGCAGACAACGATCCCGAGTGAAAGAGTAAGACCAAGATTTTTCAGGAAATTAGCTCTCTTGGGAACATCCGCTGATTTGATATGTTGGGAAAAAAAAAAAAATTATCTCGTAATACGTGGATCTAATGCGACAATTATTTTCTTAGACGCTCGCAATTTTTGCACTGTTACGTATGAGAATTTTGTTATATTATTAAGAGGCAAGATTTCTTTTTCGTCTAATTCGATAACGTTTCGAGACAATTTTTGTCCAAAAAAATAATGTTCTTCAAAAAGAGCACGAGGTTTTATTCTTTTTTTGTCTTCACTTACCTTGTTCAATTTAGATCCGACGTACGAGTGTACGGCTAGATAAATAATCAGAGATGTGGAAATATCGAGTTTTAAATATTCGAAAAAAAGTTGTCTAATTCCAAATTTTCTGCCGATGAATGCTAAAAAAAATTCTTCAACTCATTCGTTGGTAGATATAATGTCTACTAAATGCTAATATATAGCATAAAAAACAGTGAATTAGTTTTTAAAAAATCGAATTTACTCATCCCTGACAATAATGTACGTTGTATCTGTTGAAATTACATTTTGTCGAGTCGTTGGAACCAAAAGTTGAAAGATATTCATGACAGGGGTCACGATTTTTCGCGTGACTGCGAATCCGCGAAATAAAAGATTCAATACGTGATTTAGCATAGTCTAGTCTAAATATTTAAACAAACGAAAAAAAAAAAAAAAAACAAGAAAAAAAACAATAAGTAACTACTAGTCCGGTATTCGTTCAATCGTGACACGATAACCAAATTAAGTCTACTAATGCCAAAAAAAAAAACAAAACAAACAACAAACAAAGATATTAAAAAAAAAAGGAAGATTTGTAAAGTGATTTTATATTTTGTACATCAAGGACTGTATTGTCGTCACCCACCAAACGAGGCAGCTATCTCACTCGAAAGATTTAAAGTCATGACGCAAAAAAGATAGAAAAAAAAAAAAAAAAACAAAGTATATTATTTCCCGTGAGTTCTCTGATAATGGTTTTGGTGACGCAGTTATATTATTATATCGTTACGATATTCTGTTATGTTTCTAAGAGTTTTTACACACGATTTAATATTTATTTTACTTTTACCGCGCCTATACATAAATCGGACGTTTAATAAAATGACATTTATTACTATTATTACATTTAAACTAATGCGGTAATTTGTTTTGCTAACTTATTACGATTCATCACTAACCGCGGTAATATAGCGAATATTATTGTACATGTATTGTTTATTAATAAATTGAAGAAAAAAAAAAAAAATGGAAACGAAAAATCAAACGAGCACGTTGTCCTGGAGGAGTAAATTGGAAGGTGATGTAAAAATCGACGAACCCTTCAGTCACAGTTGTTTTCCTATGATATTTTTTTATTAGCTTCTTTTTTGTTTTTTTTATATTTCCGCACCGAGCAGAAACATCAATATCCCAATTACAACGTATACCTACACTTTGTGCTGGCCCGGCTAGCCTATTCGCAGAAAAAAAAACAAAAAAAAAGATAATCTGATTCTACTTACGTTTAAGAATTTTGACGAAAAAAAAAAAAGGGTTAAACGACGTTCATTCCATATGCTCACTCTCAATTGCAGGAAACAAAGAGCGTTGATGAGCTCTTTCAACGAAATTAACTTTTATAATATGTATTTAAAAAAACGCCGAAATCTTGCGAAACGAAAGAAAGTGTAAAAGAAAAACGGAAAAGATTTCTGTAATCTCATATGAATATCCTACATGATATTATTGGATTTTTTTTCACTTTAAATCTATACTAATCATTACTGGACTCATTTTCAATGACTATCCGATTGAAAGTGTAATTCCATTAAAAGAACAATAATAATTGGCCTAGTAGAATAAATAATTGCGATCCGTATATAAATAATAATGTTCATCAATATTATTCGACGAAATTGCGTGTCAAAAATTTGTTTTTTTTTTTTCTGTTCGTTATATACGTTTTACTGCGATTGTTAGTAAGTGGGAAGAAAAAAAAAACCCAAAACAATGATTGTAATGCACAGCTGCGGTGTACAAAATCGAGACGAGAAGTTCGGTCTTATAAAACACATTTTTAAACGAATGATAAACGCGATGGATCATATTTTTCTTTTTTCAAATTGAAGGATTGGCAGTTTTTTTTTGTTTTGGAAAACAGTGGCTTATCAATTAGAGAACGAAGAAAACAAAAAAAAAACTCTACACACACTCACACTTTCCCGTAAAGTCGGTGGTAAAATACGGTTAAAAGGGTCATAAAGTAAAAAAGTATTTCGAGCTTCTGATATCTGAAAAAATTTGATATAAACAAACCACTGTTCCCATATCGTACACGAATTTTTTAGCACAGTCATCACCTTAAACATATATTTATATATAATTATGCGTGTACATGTTTCTTTATATGTATATATATATATATACGTAAATATATATATATATATATAAGTGCATACATTGCATTCAGAATAATGGTCTATTCTGGTATAAATAAATTGTCAATAGCGCAGAATTAATTCTCGGTGGCTTGATGGTTTTACGAACAATCCCGCGATAAAACGTCTCGATATAATAATAATAATAATAAGACGATCTCGATTCTCCCTCCCTGAAGCATCATTTCATTTTCCGTCCGTTGCATTTCAACGACAGAGTCACATTTAAAAAAAAACCCGTGACTTATTGCGAAGTGCGCACGATGCATTAAGACGTGAATGTTCGGTTTGTTTTCTTTCTTCTTCGTGTCGCTAAAGTTCTTCAGTCGAGATACGGATTGCGTATCCTCGATACTCTTGTACACGAGGATACGCGATAATTCTTGACGACGAGGAACGTGTGCAATCGACATTTGAATTTAACAATTAAAAAGCACACATTACCGTTGAAAATTATTCTAGTCTAAATTTTAGCGTCTATAAAAAAAAACTTGAAATCGCGATGAATCCGAGCACATATTGTTCTCTCATTTGTTTTCTCTCTCTCGAAAAAAAAAAAAAAACATGCTCCTCAACATGTTGCTCCGTGATTATCGCGCTTTTTCCGTTTTTTTTTCTGTTTAATCATTTATTTCTTCGTCACTTGATCGTAGAATCCCGTTGAAATGAAAAATAACGGGTCGATCGAGTTTACAAGAGGTTGGTAAACACTTCCGCCGTAAATTCGAAACGTTTTTCCAGTAATTACAGCTTCTTATGCAATAAATTGTTTTTTTTTTTTGCAAACCGAGCTTAATAATTGTTGTTGTTCTTTATGTACAATCGTATTCTAAATTTATACGCATACGAAATGTCTAACTAAACGGTTGCTTTTGCGAGTCTTGGACGACAGTTTCAGTGCCGAATGTGTAACATACGATTTTTACCCCCCCCCCCCCCCCTGCTCGTTTCATTTCACCCAATGAAACTTCACTAATACGATTAAAGTGTTTTTTGTTGTTCTTTCAATCATCGCCGCTTTTTTGCCCGCTTCCCTTCCTTCCCTTTTTGTCCACACATATCTATGAGTGATGTTTCTCGGCCAACAAGTCACAATTACAAATATGTACTAATTACATTAGGTATAAGAGTCTCTTCCACTGAAATTTGTTTTTTTCTTCTTCTTAATACAGCACTTCTTCGTTTAGAATAACGTTCACACACTCTCGCGATTATTCTCGTAGACATAAAAAATTATACTGTAGTTCTCTCTTTCTATCATCATTGATTTTCTTTCTTCTCTACCTCGTGCTGTTCCTTTATGGTCTTATTTCGTAAAATGTTCCCGGTCCGCGTTCCAAGTCATTTTTTTTTTTCACCACTAAATCGCCCAAAACGACGAGAGATGGTCTTTAAGATTCAGGATTGTCTCGATGGCTGAAGGGTTAAAATACGTAATCCGCAGTTGCCATGTCTATCGCCCATCTGAATTTGTCACGTTGAGTCTTGTTGTAAATCTTCTCGATGGGAACATTGTGCTTTTTACACCTGCAAATTGTATTTTTTTCGGATAGAAGAGATTAATTATCGTGTTTATAAGTATCTTTTTTTTTTTTTTTTGTAAAAAATGTTACACGATACAGTCGGGGAAAAAAACTACGAAGATTGAGCCTATATAATGATGATGACAAAACGATACTCAGTAGTGAAAAAGAAGTTTAGACATATGGATTTTTATGTTTGTTGTGAATCTTCAAAAATTTTGCTGAATTTTTTATTCGTAATTGTGTCCTTTTTTGTCAAATTGAGAAAGGCTGCATTTATGAAACCTTTATAATTTATGATAATAAGCCAAGCGTTAATATAGCATTCAAAAAAAAAGGCAATCACGTAATTTTCATTTTTTTTTGTAATTAACTAATTTGAATTACTTTATTTTTGAATATTGAGACATTCAAAAAGCTGTAGTAATGAAACTTATTCTTGAAAATCATGATTTTTCGTTAATTCTCATTGGAATTATCCTTTGTACGAGACTAAATGCGTGGAATATTGTTAAAAAAATTCGTGACTAACCATGCGACGGAGATCCGCGGATCGAGATAATTTAGCTTGGAGGTTCCCAACGAAATTTCCTTATTCTCCTCTCTGTCGGTAGCTTGAAGCTCCATTTTCGCCAACTGTTCCTTCAGTCGTTCCAGGGCTTTTTTCTTCTTGTCGTATATACTAAAAATAAAAAACGATTGTTTTTTTTGTCTCATATAACAATCGCGAATTTTCCTAAAAAAACTTACACTTTTTCCTTAACAGATCCGTGCTTGGCTTCGCGTTTAGCGTCTTTGCACGCAGCCTCAGCTTCGTCGATAGCCTCTTTCTTAGCGATCATTTTGGCTTTCAAATTTTCCATTGACTTTGCATGACTTTTCGGTACCGAACGTTGATGATTACAAAGAATGGCAACGGCGCGATTGGCTCGATTGTAAGAGAGTACTTTTTCCGCCACCGTGTCGTCGGTGTTTGTTAATTTGTCAAGCTGCTGTTGCAACGTCCACGAGGCGTTATACGTCCTGAACACTTTGGCCGTAAGGCCCTCCATCAATTCGTTCAAATGCTTGTTAAGAACTGTGGTATTCAGACGATCGAACAAATCATCGGTCGGGGCTTTGTTTTCCATGAATAAAACGAGATTCTTAAAGACGCGTTTCTCAACGGGCACCTCGTTGTAATATCTTATTGAATCTTTACCGAGAAAATCAAACACAACGACATATTCTTTGCCGTCCTTTTGCTCGTGTAACTTGATATGCTCGACCCTGAGGGAGCAACAGCCGACTGTATCAGCCTGATCCTCGTCTTTCTCGTTACCCGCTCTCAGCGCAAGTTTATCAACGAAATAAAGTGCAACGGCCCTCTGTCTGATGCGCATCTCTTTGCTCTTCCAATCTTCGCGATATTCGGCTCGTATTTTATCGATCGATTTAGCCAATTTTCTCGCGGTCTCGTACTTTTGCCAATCCTTCTCACCTTTCAATTTACTCGACGGATTCAACATTACGTATTTCACTTGTCCCTGAACGTTTTCCGTCCACGACGCTAGCCACGTTACATTCGGATCGTGACGTATCTCCTTCCATCGACGTCCCGACGGTGGTTTAGGTATTTTCGAGTCCTTGGAACAATTAATAAGTACATGCTCCGGACAAACGCGTTTCTTTAATTTTCCCATTTTCGGATGTTCACCACGTCCGCGAAATAGGCCCGGCGGTTCGATCTTGAAATTACCAATTTTTTCCTTGTGTCCGTCGATCGTACAGAAACCGTACTCCTTCTGCATCTCTTCGTTTTGGTCTTTTATCGATTTTTTCTCCTCCTTCGACATGGCCTTGCGCTCTTCGCTCTTTTGCAAAAAATAACTATGCATCTCCTTGAAATTGCACTTTTGTAAGTCAACTATCTTCGCTCTCTCCGTATCGTTCATTATCTCCCGCCAATCGAGCATGAAATTTTCGTTGAACACTCTCTTCGTTGTGTAATCGTGATCCAACATACGAGCATAAAATGTGGCTACCTCTTCGGTATCCTGACTCAATTTCAGTTCCTTCCCATTGTAGTAAAATTTCACACTCGACGGTAGTGGCTCGTAAGCCGGAGCAAATATAGGACCTTTGTGCTCGAGAAAATGCCACTTCGAACCGTCGTTCTTCTTCTCCTCTTCCCACCTGATTGACGCAACAAAATAAAAATAAAATGTCAATATATCTTTATGATGTAAAAGTAAAATGGGTCCCGTTTGCAAAACAAAATTCGAACAATCGAGAAAATGATGAAAATCGTGTTTTTTTTTCGTGTTTCTTTTGGGTTTGAGTTCACTTTATACTTTTGCTGAATCCCAGGGGTTTTATCGTATAAATTTTGTAACATAACCTCGTTGCTTGAACGGTGCATGATATACGTCGTGTTAAAAGTTTCACGGGAGATAAATTAACGAATAACGCTATCGATTTTACTGCATTGAGCAGTATTTTGCTCATTACTTGCTGGCAATCGCGTTTATGATCGTTTAACGCGAACAGAGGGCGAGCAATGCATTGGAAAACTGTGAAATATTTATGCAAATTATAGGAAAAAAACTACGAGCCGCTGAAAAAGTGAGGTTATGTGAGCGATGACCACGTGACACAAATTACCGTTCGCAGTGCTCGGGCGCAGCAGCCAAACATCAAATTTTCCTTTTTTTTTTTATTCTTTCTACTAATTTTTCTTACCATTTCCAAACTTCAGCTTCCTCCTCGACCTTTTTCTTCTTTCGCGGACTCGTCTCAATTTTCACGGGCTTGGCACTTTTCTTTTTCGGTTTCTGGACAAACGACAAACGAGCAAAAAGCGTTTTACTATCAGTGAATGATAAAAATGATTTCTTTCTTAATTTATAATATAATATCGTAATTAAAAGTATTCACGATTGAGGTACCGTCACGAGTTCCTGTACGAACTTTGGCTATTGAATTTGTAATAGGGATTGACGGAGTCTCATGGGAAGTCTGTCGCCACAACAAGTATGCCCATCGTTCGAATGAAAAAAACCATTTAAAATGTTTTCAAATAACTAAATACAACTAATTGTCGTGCGGAAATAAAAAAATGACCGACTGTATCAGCCTGATCCTCGCCTGACCATTTTTTTGTTATAATTATGAATAATTTCGAGTAATTTTCGTTTGTTTATATAATATTCGTTGTTCAAGTAGTATTGAAAGTAGTTTTTCCATTCGAATTCTGTCCATCCCTGATAACTGTTCGACATATTTTTCAAAAAAATGAATTTAGTATCTTGAAGAAAAAAAAGTGCTAATCCAAAGACGATATTGTGGAGGTAAAAATCGTAACAAACAATAAACCTATTTTACCGAATTATTTAAAGAGATTAATTTGAGGGAAAGGGAAGCCATAGGGAATCTTTCTGCGTCTGTTTGCATCGGGTTACGAAACCCCTCACCGTTTCACTTCTGCTCTACTGGCCCAATCAACACCTCACCACATTTCGACGTTATCTCCTTCAGAAGAACGCGTACATTCCCCACGTGACGTATGAACGAATGCGAGGATAGCTGCATAACGAGATTTGTGATTTCTCAGCAATGTTAAAGATTCTCGGAAGCATCAAAAGTTCAGCAATTTTTTCGCTACAACTCTGCGTTGGTTAAGTTAATTTCATCCTCCTGATCTGTTGTATCGTGTCCGGAGAAATCACAATTCCGTATTTTCGAAGCTAGCAGAGCGTCTCGCCACTTTTAACGAAAACTCGTGATTTAATTCTTTTTCATTTCAATATCTCCTTCATTCGTCTTTTGTTACCTCCTCGGGCTCGTCATATTCCTCCTCGTCCGAATGTTTTCTCTTTTTCTTCTTCGTCTTTGTCGATTCCTTTTTCGTTTTTTTACGCGCCGACAACGGTAAATCCTCCTCGTCATCGTCGGAATCGACTTTTCGTTTGACACGCTGAGACGATTGAGTTCTCGCACTCTGTAAAGCATGAGAAATTTATTTGTTATTTTCGTTGTCTCGTTCGTTTTCCTGTAATATCGAGGAATAGGGAAGAGAAAGTAATGATGAATTGGTACATCGATGGTTTTTTTTACGAACCAATGATGAAGTTGTGGTTGTCAGTACCGGTTCTAATTCATAGCGGTAATTATCTACCGACAGAGTAGAGGTACAGGCCTTCGGATCCGTATACAACACAGTGTTAATTTCATATCCTGCGTCATCGTTCATTTTTTTTTTTTTTTTATTAAATAAGGTTTCTTTGTTTTCTTGAAACTCCAACGAAAGATTATCGTCGAGCAAATGCAATTGAATGCCCGAGATTGGTTTTTTTTTTCGTAAATAACGAGAGAAAATTTTGATGCAAGACGAATGTAAGAGGTTGACAGGCCTATTGTATGACGCGAATAAGTCGAAAAGAAAAGAAAACAAATGCTGCCGAGTTTCGGGAGAATTGATGTGAGATATGTACCAGTGGAATATCTTCGTCCGAATCTTCCTCGGTTTTGAGAGTAGTATTGTGAAGCTCGGACAGACGTGTGTCATTGCCGTCGGTTGAATTCAAATGTCCATCGTTATGAATTTCGTCCTCGTCCTCTTTGATGTACAAAGGTTGCTCCTCGCCGCTGTCATCATCCTCGTCAGGTTTCGCGATCTGGGACACGGGTTCCTGCAATTTGGACAATTTGCCTAATCAGACGAAAAAAAAAAAACAAAATTCCATTTGTTAAATTTTATATTTAAAAAACCGGGCGAACCTCCTTAATTTCCTGTTTATAAACGTTGTTATGATGAATCTCTTGTCTCTCGTAGATTTCAGTCTTAATATCATTTTCCTCCTTAATCTTTGGCTCCTCCTTGATCTTCGATTCCCTCTTGGTCTTGTCGTCGCGATGTTTAGCTAAAAGAATAACGAAATATGACGAATGAAACATTGGCTAGGATGGTATTGCTATTTTCCAAATTTGATTCTCCTGTTTTTTTTTTTTTGAAATTTTTATTCTATTTACATCTATCCTTGTCGTGACGATGACGGTCCTTGTCCTTGTCATGACGATGTCTGTCCTTGTCGGAGGACCGATGTTTGTCCTTGTCGGGCGACGAGTGAGAAGTGGAATGCCTTTCCTTGTCCTTCTCGGAGGAATGTTTACGATCCTTTTCCTTATCCTTGGACGACAAACTCTTGTCCTTGTCGCGCGAACTCGAACTGTTCACCGAACTGTGCTTATGTCTGTCCTTACTTCGCGAACTATCTTTATCCTTGCTCGAACTTTCCTTATCCTTGCTCGAACTTTCCTTGTCCTTGTTCGAACTCTCTTTGTCCTTGGAACTAACGTGATGTCTAAAAATAACGAAAAAATAAGTGATATAAATAAATAAGTGGCAGAATGAGTCAAAAAAAAAAAAAATAATTTGTTTTCGTCCAATCGAGAAATTGAGATTCTCACTTGTCCTTAGAACTTGAACTAGATTTGTGATGATGATCTTTACTCTTCTCCTTGTCCTTGGTGGAGGAGCTACCGGTGCTACTTTTATGGTCCTTGTCGCGGCTAGACGACGAGCTACTCTTCTTCTCCTTATCTTTATTATCTTTGCTACTACCGCTGCCATGCTTATCCTTATCCTTAGAAGAACTCGACGTATGCTTGTGCCTGTCCTTGTCTCGATGCTCGCTCTTATGGCTCTTTTCCTTGTCCCTGTTACGCTCCTTGTCTCTGTGTTCCGACTTGTGCGATCTCTCCTTGTCCCTGTCTCTATGCTCCGATTTATGCTCTTTCTTACGATCGAAACCATTGGACATGCCATTCATATGAGCATCTGCAAAATTCAATGCTATAATGCAAAAAATTCTTTGCCTCAAATCGTTCAACCTACGATAAAGTAACGAAAGTGGAAAAAAAAAAAAGTTATTGAAATTTTTTCCCATTGCTTCGTTATAATTTGTTTGATTTTTAGAAAAATTATGAGGAAGTAGTGCACAGATTTTAATCTTCCACCTTTTTTTAGGCTGACTATCAAATCCATTGATTTGTGCCAATTTTCCCTAAGTCGCTCACTTAATTTTCATCAAAGATCTTGTCAATTTATAATTGGCGAGACATTTTTCCATGCGAGTGTTAACTTAAAAATAAAAATAAACGTTTTCAAATGTGTATAATACGCAACAATTTCTTTTAAAGAAAACTGCAATACCGCAGTCGGTAACACAATCGCACTCGCGTACATATCTAAAAATTCGACATATTCGATAAAAGTCCTAAAGTATTAAAACTCACCCTAAGAACCCCAATTCGTTTTGTCTTGCAATCGCCACGAGTCATTCGTTACGTGACCACGCTTTTAATTCTCATAAATCCAGAAAACCCGAAATTTTTAACGTCATAATCGAAAAAAAACAATTCTGAGAATCGATTTTACACCAAAATCACGTCGCTGATCGTCCGCGAAAAGAAAAAAACAAAATCTCGTAAAAAAACAATTCGTATTTTCTTAGGTTGGCTACACGGGAAAAAAAAAATTAACCTCCAGATTCGACGTACACGTCTCTCGTACACGGTACAGTAGTACATTAAAGCCCATAGATGCTCGGTAAATAATTCACTTGTCCGTAGACGGTAAGGAAAAAAAAAAGAAAGAGGGGAATAAAAGGAATCTGGAGCATGTGAATCGAAGCACGTGTCGCGTAGGCGGTCTCGGTGAAACGGTGTTATTCCGATTTGTCGTTTGGCAGGCGTTTCATATCGTAACGCGTTGCCCCATCGCGCCAATACGTGAAAAATCTTAATTCTACCTCGAGTCGCTCGTACGTGGTTACTTCATGCTACAGCACTTTTTTTTATATTCTTCTCTCTTTTTTTTGGTCTCCTTCAAACACTTACCACCATGATTCCCGGCCGCGCTGCTATTCTCCTTCGATATTTTCTCCTGGAAAATGAAGTTGCAACAAATCCATAATTAAACAAAGCGTTCGTAAATTCACGAATAATTTTTTTTCGGGGAAAAGAAGGAGAAGGGGTGTGACGAAAAAAAAAAAAAGAAAGGAAAACGCGTTTAATATTCGTTAGTTACACGTACGAGGCTAACGGAGCGTAAGATGCAGCGCGTATAATCGTTTCTGAGGGACTTAGCCGCAGACGCCATTTTGGGACTTAGAAAAATTTCGCGTCCTCTCGAGGTCCAATATTACAAGAGAAAGGAGACTAAACTCGGGTTAAAGTGAAAATTTCGAGCACGTATACGTCCTTTTATTAATATTTATAGTGGAAATAACGACTTACCGTGTCCGAATGCGGCCGAGATACGGCTTCCTCGACCTCCATTTCCACTACACGTAAAAATATCTAAGTCCAACACCACCGCCGAACTCTGCTGATAGAATCCGGCGCACCGCGGCTCTCAAAGGCAGAAGGAGACGAGAAACAGCGAACTCTGAACCACAGAGGCTAAGAGAATTTTTGTACTACCCAACGGAGTAGATGAGAGATCGCTCACACGCACCAAAGTCCCCTCCGAGCAGACACCTCGGCTCTCGTCGTCGTGTCGGTTCTATTCCGCGCACAGAGAGAGAGGCACCTCTTTTGCCACTTGTGTCTTCGCGACACGACCAGACACGACACCGCGAGCCAGCGGCTAAGTTCCAGAAATACGAGAATACGCGTGCGCGTTTATAGTCAGCGTGGATCGTGGCGACACTTTACGTTCGGGCCGCGTGGCAGACTAACGAAACACTTTCGCGCGTCCTTCACCCTTTCTTCCCGTGTCTTTGCCCCCTCGCGTTCTCGTAATCGACGAACATTTTTTGTTTGCCGATGCTTGTAGGATATTCATTTTTTATTTTTTCGCATTTCAACCATTCTTATGGTTATTTCCCACTGGGTTTGTTTAGAAGCGATGTGGTTCTTTTTATTATTTTTTATATTGACGATCTATGCGGTGCGAAAATAATGGGGGAAAAACCTTCGCACGAGATTAATTATTCATGTGGATGCAACAATTTTTTTGAGTTTTAATCATTCAAAAGCAAACAAAAAAGATCGAAGAATTTATTTAGCTTTTTTTTTTTTATTACTCAAGTTCTATGCACGGAATTTTATGATGGATAAAAGGGATAACAAGCTATGATCGTGCGAAATCAATTTTTTAGAACTCAATATGACAAGCTTTAGGGGTATTTGGCAGTTGTTAGAAAGTGAAACGTTCACTTCAGTATGTATTATTTTAATTCGAGATCCACGTCCCTCGATCGTACGAAATTAGTTTTTATCGTTTTCCAAATATTTTTTCAATTCCCAAAGCAGTTGCCCTTTAATAAAATGTACGGTTTCTCGTAGAAGAGGCTCATTTGTTATTGTACAAAAGAAATTATATTTTTTTCACATATTCATGTGCAAAGTAACTCAAATGTTCGAAGAGCCATATAATCGAAAGGATTTAGAAAACTTGTCTTGAGAAATTACGCTGAAATTTATGAGCAGAGCTTCAAGATCCACTTGTCAAAACTTTCGTCGAATGACGAATGTGTGTTTCGGATTTGGTGGGATTTTGATTTTTTTACAATACCATTAAGGGATGATTGGCGTCGAAATTGGCGATAATCGGGGAAGGCTCACTTTAAATTTTGAAGATTTTGTTTTTAACGTCGCTGTAACAGAAAAGGAAGGAAAAGGAAGTCTGTTTTCTTTTTAGGGCATTATGTATAGTAAACTTTTCTTTTGTTCATGTACAATACTATGTATTCATTACCCTCAGTCGTGTATCTCGCGCTTATTTTACGAAAGCGCAAATTAAACACGATTCCTTTTTCTATCATTCCTCTCTCTCTCTCTCTCTCTCTCTTTTTTCCTTTCTTTGCTGCCCTCAATCATTCTGAATTCTCAATCATCATTTACACGTGGTGTCATCGTTATTACATTGTGAATCATATATACGCTACAACGGCTTCTATTCCTTATATATAATAATAATATAGCAGACCGGCCAGATCAAGAATAATAATAAAAAATGAACTGGCGATTGATGAAAAAAAAAAAAAAAAAACAAGGTTTTCGTCACAATTTCGTAATGCTACATTGACTTATCTAAGATGCATCCTTACGGTAACAAAATAGTTTGTACAGTTAACAGACAGTTGCTGTCTGAATGTGTGGGGGGGCACGAGAGAGCCCAAAATTGATGTCTCATATCCACTGTGACCCTGGGTTTTTTTTTTTTCGTCGTTTATTTAAAAATTGTATCCTGTATCCTGGAAACTTGACAGTTGTGTTTGTTCCTTTCCTTTTTTTTTCGCTTTCGTTCACAGCTTCGTGTACTCGGGCTTACCTTCGGCGTTCCACGAGGTTTTCATTTTTTGAAAAGCCATCACGGCGTACAAAGCTGTAATAAAGGAATTTGCAAAAGAAAAAAATTGTCTAAGCTCATTTTAAATATCAATTGTTGTAAATTCTACGAGTGAAAGTTTGAGTTTTTTTTTGTTTTCAGTTATTAATGGACATTAAACAATCACGAATTTTTTATTTTTTTGAATAATCGGGATCAAGGAATCTCATTTGTTTTTCAGTAATTATTCTTCCTCTTCTCAAAGTGCTTCGTGCTATTTTTTTAAATTTTTAACAGCTACCGAAATGTCAATGTCCAGCAGCAGCAGATTTCAAATATCCTTCCCATTTTTTAATTCCTCTCGACTAATATCGGCAAAAAATAGGGCACTTCTAAGATGGGAGATTTAAAAAAATCTGAGATAATTGTCGAAAAATCACTTTCCACTGATAACGGACTGAAAAAATTCTCCGGTTACGATGGAAAAACAGTGTCTGGATCGGTGGATGCTTCGTAATAAAGTCAATAAATTTAACCCAAGTCAGTCGTCATTTGCACAAGCTCCGGAAAGTTACTCGCTTGAAAATAAAGTCCCGCAGGACTTTTCACATTTTGTCATCGATTTAACTCTGCATTAAGGGCGGGGTAAGGGTTTTCACTTTCGAAAAATCGAATTTTTTGTTTTTGTCTTATCTTATTGTTTAACATTTCAAGAATATGTCCTTAAAATTTTAAACCGATCTAAGCAATACTCTTGAAGTTATTGTCTTATTAATCTCCTGGCCTTTAACGCTATACCTCTAACAGCTGCGGGCGGTCGGACTAGCAGTGCAGCTTTCGAACAGGTATACAGTTTATTCATTGCTATTGTGTATATAGTATATAGTGTATACCATACACTACAATATTTTAAAAGAAGAAACGAGCTGGAATCGATGATTCTGTGTAAGTTGGAAAAAAAAAATGTTTTTCTTCACTTTTTTACTTCATAAACTTTAGACGCGTTTTTCTCAAAACTACTTTTTCAAAGTCCGTGTTCACTGCCATTTAAAAACTACTTGACCGATTCATTTCAAACTTTGTACACATTTTCTACATATAAAATACCTCCCCCCAACGTTGAGTAAATTTTTTTTTGTTTTACATTAAGGGTGTTTCCCACCCACAAAATGGCGGAATTTTTCGTGGAAAATAACAGTTCACACTTTGGATGGCTGCCAAAAATTTTTTAAAGAAAAAAAAAATTATTAAAAATTAAAAAATCTCCCCCCCCCCAAACGTTGGGGGGGGGGGAGATTTGATTATAATTTGACAAAATTTTCATGGTTTTTCATTTTCAGATAATTTCCGGCCGAGTTATAGTGAACACCGCAAATTGTTTTTTTTTTCCAAGACGTTCTGGGGGAAGCTCTGTTACGGGCTTATGCTTCAATATTTCTGCATGAAAAAATTACACAACATTGTCAAAAGTATGCTCAATAATGTACAAAAGGTTCGAATAAAATTGCTCAATCCATATTTGAGAAAAAAAATCGTAAAAAAAGTGTTTTTTTTTACTCTGAAACTCTTACCCCTCCCTTAAATTTGTAAAAAAAGCAACATTTACAGGAATAAATTGTAATTATTCACTTTACGGTACTATCGTACACACCCCTGATCCGCCCTTCTCCTTTACCGATTAAAGGACTGGCCTGCCTTGATCCAAAAGAGAGACCATTCCTCTATTAACTTCCTTCGAGTGTAAATTAAGTAAAATTTGAGGACCCGACACGTTTCACTCGCGGTACGTCCTGGCACAAACATTCGACAGATTTTCTATCGCTTTCTTGGCTGAGTGGCGGGATTCGATAATATAGAGACACAACGCGTACGGGTATCCATGCCGTACCATGTCCTCAACGAAAATTCAGGTAAAATAATCCGTCGGTAAATTATGCTCCGACAACTCATGTCTCTTTCTATCTCAATATTCACGTTACCGCGAATGGGGAAGAAAAACGGATACAGACGATCATAACCCGGATTTCGGGAGTTACACATCTCGGACCAGTGTTATAAAATCTCGTGCGAATCTCCACTAGAGTCCCTACCGTGAGCAGGGGGAAGGGTTACAGGGGGGGTTGGACCGCGCAACGGAATGGTTGTGATTTTGTAAAATCGGTTAAAGGCAAAATGTGTGAGAGTCTACTGGGAATTTAATTTTTCAACTGAGGAAACTTTTGTTATCTAGAAATGTCATACTCACAGGTAGCTTCCCACTCGGACTGAGATAGCGTGCCAATTTTACGATGTCCGGTCGAGCTTTGCATGTAGTGTATAGCGTGCTGATAATCACCGGGGCTCTGTCCGAGCAGCGGTGCCTCTAAATACGGTGGATAAGTCTCGAGCGCTTGCATTTTACCCAATAACGAACGACCCTCGATCTTCATGCGTTCGTAAAAATCTTCAAAACGCTCGAACATAACGCACTCGAGTCCAAATTTAAGGGCCAACTTTCGTAATGTCGGCAGATGCACGAGAAATTCGGGACAATCGACGACTCCCTCCAGGCAAAAATTGTACTTGGCGCCAAATAACGGTGGCGATTTTGTTTTGTCACATTGAAAGTCAACCGTGTACAAATCGTTCCCGTATTTATTACCATCGCACTTGTGCCATCGTGAACTATACGTGAAAATTTAAGCAAAAACAGAAAGCCGTTGATTAGCCGCTTTGCGGACTTAGTTTTGTCAGATTTTATTGGGAATTTTTTTTTTTAACTGAGAGCGCGATGTCTTTGGTGTTTGGACTTTTGAGATATTCGATTGAAATTCGAATGGAGAAATCGATTAGAGGACAAAGATGCTTGGTATTGAATTTAACGAAAATCGAATGAACTGCTTGAATTTTATGAAATTTTGAATTTAAAAGAAAAAAAGGAGCGATACATTTTTAGCTGTTAGCGGAAATGATAACGAAAAAAAATTTTTTGAGGAGGTTCGAACATATTGAGTAGGCAGTCGTGAAAATATTGCAAAAAAATTTGATCTTGTGGCGGAAAATTGAAATTTGCACGTTGTTTCCTCATTATTTTTACGCATTTACAAAGCTTTCTCACCAAGTGCACATTGAGGAAGCCTTACTCGCAAAGGCAGCTTTGTAAATGTGCAAAAATTATCACGAAGCAAAGTGAAAGTTTCAATTCATATCATTGTTTTCTTATTTTTAGATAATTTTTTTTTCATAGGACTTACACTAAGTCATAAGCATCGGGAATAGTCGCGATGAAGTAGCCACCTGGTCTAAGGCTTTCCGCAGCATTACGTAACATACATTCAGCCTGATGTAGCGATTCGAAGCTGTAATGGAACGCAAATTGGCAGCTTACGAGATCCAGCTTTAGGCTGGGGTCCCTGTACTTTTCCCTTAAACGCACCTGAAACCTTCCATTTTAACGAATTCCCATTGTCAATCGGCTGCTCTCTGGCGTACAGAGTCGTTTTTTTTTTTTTTTCAATCGTGTTCGCCAAATTTGCCATATTTAATTAATATCAGCCTCGTTTAGATTTAAAATAAAGTAAAAGAAAAAAAAACGATCACGATTTTGAACGCAACGCATTTTTGATAATACCTTGGTGCAGTCGTAGGTCAAGAATTCGGCGGTGAATACAGGTGCGAAGCCACGATCGTTGTTGCTTCTACCGAGCATATCGTTGTAACGCGTCTGACACTGTTCGACCGACACACCAGCTATATCGGCGCATATCAAATGCGTTATATTGCCTTTGCGCCATTTGAAAAGATCGCCACCTTTTCCACAGCACATATCCAGCACTCTCAACGGCGTACCGTGACTGTTGTCCAGTCTTACTTTTGCCAAGTACTCACCTACGAGTCAAGACAACAATTTTCTTTGCAAATTTTCATAATTCTCCCATTTATTTGCGTGAAAAATGAGGGCGGAATGGGAAACCGTTAAAAATTACTTTGAAATTATCGAATAATGTAAAAAAATTATGCATTTTTTTGTGTACAACTATTCACGACTTTTTGTTGAAACAGTATCTCCGCTCGGTTTTAAATTGAAACTTTGCGCATCAGCAGATTCACGTAAAATAATTCGGTACTGTAGATTGAAAAATTGTCCGTTTCAATTTGGTCTGTTCGTAATAGCGGGGAAATGTGCGGAACGACTCTGTAAATTGTCTTTGTGGTAAACGATACGAAGAAGCTATCTGACAAAAATGGTATAAAAATTTGCGTTCATATGGAAATATTTGACTATAAGTCTTTGCTCAATAACGTCCTCTCAAACTGTGACCGCTACTTACTTATGAGCATCGTCTTGATCCAATTGTTGAAGTTTCTCATGTAAACAATGCGACTCTGATTTCTCTGAGTGAGACCTTTCTCTTCCAGCGAATTATAATGTTCGGCCACTAGCAACGTATTGTCCGTAGCTTTCTCTTGCTCCTCAACGTCTCTGCTAGTACCAGTTGATAAATCGGACGGAGAACCTGAACTCTGAACATATTTGTCAATGAAAAATGAATTTCATCAAAGGTTTGTATGAGAAAAAAAAAAAAAAAAAAAAAAAAAAAAAAAAAAAGCCAAAAACAATTAAAAAAAATTGAAAAAATTTCTAAAAATTTGCAGACTTACGGGTGATGCTTCTGGTTCATTGGCGTTTCTCGCGATTTTCGCAACTTTTGCCGGTCCCGAATCCGGCGGAAGAGATCTCTTTTCACCGGATTTTTTGTCCTCAATTTTTTTTTCATCGACGCTCATTGTATCGTCGGGCGATTCATCGTCTCGTTTCATTTCATCTTTATCATCCGGAGCCTCGGCGCGAGGCGAAGACATGTTTAATGTGCACAAAATTTGTTATTTTTCGACTTTATGTTTGCTGTGCGATTGAAATTTAAAATACAACAGAAAAACAACAAAATAGCCGACACTCTCTGTCTTTCTATCTCTCTCTCTCTCTCTCTACCACGCCGTCTACTCTTGCCGCTCTCTTCAACGAGCAAACGACGTCGCGAAATACATTACCGCAAAAACAGTGAAAAAAAAAAAAGAATAAACGCGGTTTTTAATACTTCACGTAGAATGTGAGAAGATCCCGAGAAACGGCAATACAATTATTCACCATACTTGTTTGAAAAGACGAGAAAAAACGAAAAATTAGACGACACGAGAGAATACAACGCGAGAAGAATCCGAGAGATAATCCAAACCGAAACGCTTTATTTTTTAGTATGCGAAGACCACTGCGGCACCGCCAACTCGATTTACGTGCGGAGTGAAGATGTCGACAAGCGTTACCAACAATGTTTTCTACTTTTATAAGTGTTTTGTTTTTCGTGCCTGTTGACTCGATCGATAATAAAAACTGTGATGTAAAACGTTCCGGAGGAATCTCACTTAATGTCCATTAATTGTACAGAAGAAAAGAAACTTCACCGGACGTAAAATTTAATTATTTATTGATGACAATCGTTTGAAAAATGCAGCTGTAACATATTGTCAATTGGTAAACGACAAACGACGACGGAATCTCTTCGTCATTAAAGCGTAGTTTCTAAGTGCGTCAGAATCTTCAGAGAAAGTGAAATGTTCTCCCAAACTTTTGACGTTTCAGATAATAGAAGTTAACATCATAATTGTTAGGCGAAGTTTATTCTGTGTTTTTTCCCTCTTTATATAATCGAACAGATCTCAATCATCTCTGAAGAAATAAATATAGTATAAGGAATAGTATAAGGAATAGTAGGTATAGTATAGTATAGTATAAGGAATAATATAGTTTTCATTTCCGACTGAGTCAGTTTCGTATTACTTTTCAGCCGTTCATAGTGATAGATGGCAGGACCGTGATGTTCCGACACGTTAATCCGTGATTTCTTCAATCTCCCAGATTGAGTTTTTACAAAAATGTTAAAATTCTTCAAGGATCATTAATAATTGAATGAAAAAAAATCAAAATACAAATACAGCGTTACAAGGAATTACCGTACTAGGTGAGTGTCGAGTCTATCGATCATTCGATTTCAAAGTTTCCGTTACTTTTCATTCAACCCAGGACGTCATGTTTTTGATGGTTAAGCGTGCGAGGAACCGGTCATCTTGTATCTAAAACAATGGACATGTTTATCGGTCGAAGTGCAAAGTACGCTGGTCTTCTCCTGAGAACATCTTCTCGTCACCTGCCTAAAGTATCTCCAGGACCCACTCGTTGCCTGTGTCACTTCGACGCTAGACGACTAAACGATAATTTTTACAGTAAGTTTTGCATTCATGGTTCCTCCGGACAAATGCGCTGGATAATGATAATGGACAAATTTCCAGATACCAATCTTCGATGGCGAATAGCCACGGGTAGTAACAATTTTCAATCCAATTTCGTCGCATCGGCGATCCCGTTGCGCAATCATGTGCTGGACAATGGAAGAATTGGGTATTCGACGGATACTTCAAAGGGTTCTGACAAGGTTCCCAATGAACCAGCGACTATGCCAACTGCAAAACAATCGATCTTTCAGAGAATGAAACAGATGACCAAAGACTACTGGCATATTCTCATTCCCGTTCATGTCGCTACTTCCATCTGTTGGATATCGATTTTTTACACTGCAGCTAAAAAGTGAGTCAACTCTGCATTTGCTGTAAAGCAGGCGAGAAATTGGTTTCTTGAAACGTTGGACATTTGAAAAACTATTTTGCCCTATTTCTGGATGGGTATTAAATGTGTTGTCTATCAAATGACGGAGAAAATGTTCTTTAGCGTGTACATATTTTTAGTTTTTCAAACTTAGCAAGTCTGCAATAGGATCATATTGATAAATGTTGCTTTTAAAAATGTTGCAAGTGCTTGCGGTTCAAACTGTCAAGGATGTTTAGTAGTTATCAAAAACAAATTGAGGCAAAGATTGCGTAACAATGGTAAAAGCTGTTTTTACGAAATTGATCTGCCTTTTTGACTGATCTTGCCTACAGAGCCTTTCCATGAAAGTATACAAACTTTACAATATCTCAAGTTTTCAATGAATCCATAAGCTAAACGTTCTTAAGGGAGGGGTAAGGGTTTCAGCGTTAAAAAAACACTTTTTTTGCGATTTTTTTTCTCAAATATGGATTGAGCAATTTCATTCGAACCTTTTGTACATTATTGAGCATACTTTTGACAATGTTGTGTAATTTTTTCATGCAGAAATATTGAAGCATAAGCCCGTAACAGAGCTTTCCCCCGAAACGTCTTGGAAAAAAAACAATTTGCGGTGTTCACTATAACTCGGCCGGAAATTATCTGAAAATGAAAAACCATGAAAATTTAGTCAAATTATAATCAAATCTTCCCCCCAACGTTCTCTGGTAATTTTTTTTTTCATTTAAACATTTTTGCCGGCCATCTAAAGTGTGAACTGTTATTTTCCACGAAAAATTCCGCCATTTTGTGAGTGGGAAACACCCTTAATGTAAAAAAAAAAATGTAACTAAACGTTGGGGGGAGGTATTTTATATGTAGAAAATGTGTACAAAGTTTGAAATGAATCGGTCAAGTAGTTTTTAAATGGCAGTGAACACGGACTTTGAAAAAGTAGTTTTGAGAAAAACGCGTCTAAAGTGCACTGCTAGCCCGACCGCCCGCAGCTGTTAGAGGTATAGCGTTAAAGGCCAGGAGATTAATAAGACAATAACTTCAAGAATATTGCTTAGATCGGTTAAAATTTTTAAGGACATATTCTTGAAATGTTAAACAATAAGATAAGACAAAAAAAAAAATTCGATTTTTCGAAAGTGAAAACCCTTACCCCGCCCTTAAAAACATATTTATGAATTTTGTTGATATTTAAGAATAATTGTTTTTGTTTCAACAGTGGCGTGAATGTCGTCGGTATTCTGGAATCCTTGAATCTAAGCGAAAGATACTTGGATATACTGCGTGGCTCCAATGCTGGTCATTGGGCAGTTACTTACGCTCTTTATAAATTATTCACGCCTATAAGATATACAGTTACACTTGGTAAGCCGTTAAAACACATTTTCCAAATTGTTTGTAGAATAAAACGGTTCGGATTTCCAGAGTTTTTCTTTTAAAAAAATTCTTATTGCAGGCGGTACTACGATGAGTATAAGATACCTGAACAAATGGGGATATCTTAAATTCAAGCCTCGATCGACGATCAAGGTGAGAAAAACACTCTCGTGCTCGATAATTTAACAATTTATTTTCGAAGGGAATTTACCCAAAATGTACTAACTTTTGTCTTTACGATTTACACGCTGAACCTAACGCAGACTGTCCGTAAGATGTCAACTAGGTTATTGGAATTATGAATCTAGTTTTTTATTTATTTGTTCTATCTTTCTATTTCTCTTTGCACAATAAATTACCGCATTTTTTTTATTTGCCGGATCGTAAATCAGTGAGATAATATATATTTTTTTCTTTCGTAATTTCCGGTTGTTTCGCAATCATGAAAACTGATGTTCTTTCTGCAGGAAACGCAATCAACCGAATGCGCAACGGGACACAGGGAAAACGCTAAAACAGGGTTCAAGGATCAGCAACAAACAGAACCGCCAAAAACTTAGCACTCGCGCTTGAAAACACAATCTGCATATGAAATAAGTTGATTTAAAAAAAAGGAGAAAAAACATGCGTTTCGCGTATAGAAATAATTATTTACGCCCGGATACCTTACCTCTATGACTAAATGTTCTCTATACGTACATATGCATATATATATACACACATAAATATATAAATGTACGATTATCGTTAAGCATATAATGTACATATTAGTTTGTGAGATATCAATTCCCGCTTCATCTTTGTTTTCAGATATCGTTTATGTATATAGATAATCTACACATTATTCGCTCGAAGAACAAAACCAATAACGACGAATTCAGATATTACGGAATCAGTATTTATTTAAAAAAAAAAAAATAATAAAAAACAATGGTAATCCACCTTTGCGTACATTCGTTTAAATAAAAATTGTACTTTTTATCTACAAAATATTCCCTACTTAAAAGTCTAAGAATGTTAACGATACGAAGATAACTACCGATAATATTGTATTTTTAATAGCTCAATGTTACAGAGACAACAATGACATATATGGTTTTTTCTTCTTTTTTGGCAGCTCGATTCGTGCGTGTTTTAATCGTTTGTCGCCGCAAAAATTGCCTCTTTTTAATTCGCAATTTGTTACGATATATTTACCGTAAAGTTTTAGTTATAGATAAATTGTCACGTTAAATTGCGAGTTTCACAGAGTCGATTAGAATGATGAATGTGTAAAAGATTTAAAAAAATATCGATCCTCGGTGCGGACTCGATATGCTGAGAATCAAGAATTTTTTTCTTCCCCATGAATATCACAAAACCCTCTGGCGTGGTTAAACAGCGAAGAAAAAAAAAAAGGAAATATATATATGTATTAAAAAATCGCCGGTAGTCCACTTATTTGCTAATATCGCGCTGAGTATCGATTTCTTTTGTTTATATTCATTATTGCGTTATACTGAATCGGAAAAGTGTTTATAGTATTTAGTATTTAATAAGTAGCATTGAGGATGAACGACGTGTTTCACAATATATACACATTTATGACAATAATCGAAGTGCTGTATCTACCAACAAAGTTTACTCTCTCGCATTCTTTTTTTTCTTTATTTTTTATCACTTACTCTTGTATTATGCTATCATATCACAGTTGCCTGCGCAACTCACCCACGTACCCATGTTTCCGGACACGAGCGATGATCGCGTGTGTCCGTATTGTAATTCAGGGATGAACATAATCCGAATGAAACCATAAATATTCAAAGTAGTTTTTTTTTTTAAGATTCTGTAAAAACAATCACTTTCCTTCAAAACTCAGTATAAATTTTGTTCTGCAATGAATATTTGTCGTCGAACAACAATTACTCTAATATTGTATCTCAAACGTAATTCCATTCGAACGATTGCCCATTTCTGCTA
This sequence comes from Oxytorus armatus, assembly GCA_958009045.1. Lineage (NCBI taxonomy): Eukaryota > Metazoa > Arthropoda > Insecta > Hymenoptera > Ichneumonidae > Oxytorus > Oxytorus armatus. The sequence continues at coordinate 28,931,102 of OY253748.1, read as the reverse complement.
TCTCCGCTATTTTGTAATGACGCACCGCGATCTCCCTTACATTCGGAGGGGGGGTGGAGTACATTGGGCAATAAATACTTCTAAATTCATAAATATAATATATGTATATTTATCTATATAATAATATAATACTATATATTGTAAAATGGGTGTAACGATTAGCGGTTTCAACAGTAATTGCGTTAATCGAGTCAAATAAAAAATTGTTCAAGCAAACAATCGACCACGTTGACACGATTATTGAGCGCGTCGTTTGATTATTATTCGAACTTATTCACTTTACGGTCTGCAAAGTGCCCGAACTACTTTTATTTTCGTTTCTTTATCGCGCAAACGGTATATTAATCCGCGAAGGCAATGAGAGTCAATGGTATCTTACCTTCAACGATTTTTTTCATTAACCATTGTATTGGCGTCTTTGAGGAGTTTTGTTTATATTTTTTTTAGCCCATAAATTGATAACTCGCTGATACCGGCTGAGGAGCGCGTGGTTGAGTGTGAGAAATTCGTTGAATGTGACAGGCTCGACACATTAGTCTACCGTCAAGGGGATAACACCTTTTGTCAGGCTCGTCGGTCAACTGCATACCGCAATCCTCGCAGACGTAACAGTCGACGTGAAAATCTCGATCCATCGATACGACACGTACAGTTTCTTCCGTACCCTGTTGAATTGAAAACGAAAAAAAAAAATTATATTCAATAAAAGGAAATCAATCATTGAATTCTACGTTGATCTCGCTTCTTTTTCTCTTCACTGCTGATATTTTACCTCTACGGGCGTTATTCCTTTGCCACAAGAGGCGCACTTTGGTGCAAACATTCGATGATAATCATTGACGCAATAAATTTTGTTGTCAACGTCCACCGTAAATGGTACACCATCGAGGCATTCGTTACACACGCAACACCTGAAGCACCCTGGATGATAGGACTTGCCCATCGCTTGTAGAATCTGGAGACGGGCACAAAATGAGGAATAAGAGTATAATGATAGAAATTTGAGTTTTCCTTTTGTTGGAAGGCTTACCATTTCCATTATGAGGTGACCGCAGATTGCACACTTCTCGGCGGTTTGCTGAAAGCCAGAGTACTGTGCGAGAAAAAAAAAATTAAATTAATGCACAACGTAAATTGGGATTTTGGAAGAATTAATCGATATTCAAAAAATAAAAAATTCCATAAAATCGAAACTACTTTATCGACTACTGTTAAATTCCGTACGAAACGTTATCGATCGCTACTCTGTTCTGTGTAAAAAGATTCGAGGGTTATAGCCCGAAATCCACCCAAGTTGGAGGGATTATTTGTTAAAAAAAGAAAAAGAAAAGTTAATCCAATCAATTTGTACTAAAAGAGTACTTCACACAGTGACCATTCTACAGCTGGACATTTTTTCTAAACATTATTAACCGATCAATGAACATATTGTTGACATTTCAAATGTTGTTTCAAAGTTTTGTGAGAGAGCGAAAAATGAGGGAAAATGAGAGCGTTAAGTCGTCAATGATGAATAAAAAAAAACGTACCAGATAATCTTCCTCGCAGTAAACACGTCCGTGAACATTGTAAAAAGCTTTGCCACGCAGTGCTCGTCCGCACGAGCAGCATATGAAGCAGTTTGTGTGATAGAGATTGCCCATTGCCTGGCAAGCTTGACCAGCACCGGTCACCTTTTCACCGCAAGTATGACAAATGCCTTGAATATCGAAAGAAACGAAAGATAAAAATAAAATAAATAAGGATAGAGACACGAAAACGTACGAATGGCGGGGGAACTTACAGCTTGAGATCGGTAAAATAAATCTTGCCATTACAAAATTAACTAAAAACACATTAAAAAAAAAAAATCGCTTCGATAGTATAAACGATAATGTGGGAATTTCGACGAAACGAACGATATTATTATTGCACAATTTTGCGATATCTCTCGGACTGGAGACGGACTGGAAAATCTATCAAAGTGCTTGTGTGTGTAAGAGCGGTCAGACTATCTATAACGAGATTAGTTAGAGAGACCGAGCTCTTGCTATATTATTACCACGCTATATAATATACTATGACTGTATAGACGACTTCCGTGACACGAACAGACGTACAATTGTATAGGAAAATTGCATTCGTTTGAATGACAAAAACGCTTCAATCCACTGTCGTCCGCGAGAACGACATTACGAACCATATTATCCAAAATTACTCGTAAATTCGCCTGAATGTGAACAACAATTTTAGCATCGCCGATATATGATCGTGATATGTGTTCTACATTGATCATGTACATTTTTTTTTTACTGAGAATTCGAAATTTGACGTTTGCATTTTCTTAAGGAGGTCGGAGCGTTGCACACTAGTCAAATGAGTGATACATTTTTAGCATAATTTATACAAAGTCTCGTGCATAAATTGACAATGGTCAATTGTGATTTGTATTAAAGGATATGTTGTTAATCAAGGAAAACATTGATATCAATGAATTTGCAAAAAATACTAAATGATTTGTGCCAATTTTCAACAAACAAATTACAACTCAGCACAGTCCATTTACGCGCGATACTTTGTGTAAACGATTGTGAAAATTTACCAATCTTTTCGAACATTGCTTACCAAAGTATTCGCCCTCTTCTTCCTGCTTTTCCATTTCCTCCTCCAATTGCCTCGTCAATTCCTCGATCTTACGCTCGGCTTCGGTAGGGCCCTGTAAAACGAAAAATTCCGTTATTCCGTACCTTGCAGTAATTTTATTTCAATTAGCTCGGAACACTATTTACTGGTCAAATGCTGAATCACGACAAAAATCGTTTTTAACTAAACCTGATATAATTGAACATGAGATATTTATTTGGCAGATTTATTTTCGATTTTATTTTTAATTATAAAATAGCAGTGGATGTGAGTCTCGTTAACCATTTATTTTAAAAAATGGCTAAAGGGTTTAGAATCATATTTTTCGAAATATGGCGAATTACGATGAGCTTTACTACACATTCGAAGGGGGAAAAACGAGAAATTAAACAATTACCGATTGTTGAGAATATAGAACATAGAAACCGAAAGAAACCTGTAAGAAATTTTAGAAAAACAAAAAACAAAACGGAAGCGAACTGTATTACATGTTTAACATTAAAAAACAGGGCCGTAACGGTAAACTTTATAATCCATTATTAAAAAATGGTCAATAGAATCCTTCTTCATTTAAAATTTAGAAATAATACCGGACAATACACCGTCTTGTTACAACTGTTAAGAACACATTCAATGTAACGACGCGTGCATAATACGCTCAGTATATATTCCAAGGTCCCATTACTATCGATTGATCTATAAAATTGTTTGTAATAACAATTTTTCAAAACTATATTACTCATTTGACTAGCGCATAGCTCTAGCTATTTGAATCCAACCACACATGAACATCTCTCGTTACTTGGAAGAAGTGTGTTGCATAAAATATTTAAAAAAACGAAAAGTAACGAGTAACAGACAAAGTGACAATCACTTTTCTGTGTTACATTTCTTTTTTGAAGATTTTTTCCCGCAATGCAAAAAAAAAACATTTACATTATGGTGTAAATAGAAAGAATATGCAGTTTCCAAAGTCGCGATTGATTTTCAACAAAATCTGATCAAGGTCAATACACGAAGTTCTCACGATCATCATAATATTCCAACTTCTAATCGACTTCATGCGAAAAACAAAAAAATTCTGCCGACAGTTTTCTAATGCAACGTTATTTTTATCTAACCAAATCAAGATGGCGCTCGAGCGCATTTGGGCTTGTTAAAAATCCACGTAGGTATTCACGAGATATCGTAATATGCTACTATTTTGTTAATACATGAAATATAAAGAAAAACAAACGACACGTTGTCTTTTAAGGGCGGGGTCAGCGTTTTCACTTTCGAAAAATCGATTTTTCTTGTCTTATCTTATTGTTTAACATTTCAAGAATATGTCCTTAAAATCTTAAACCGATCTAAGCAATATTCTTGAAGTTATTGTCTTATTAAGGGTGAACACCACTGTGACCCCCTGTTTTTTTTCACATTTTTCAAGAATTTTTTTTTGTGGGAAAAAAAAGAGATATTTGGAAAATTTTTTTGGGTTTTGTTCCTTGTTTATTAATGTATCAAAAAAACATTTTTTTCACATTTTTCACGCCGCATGGTGGCGCTGGGGAAGCTCTCGCGTCAGGTGCTGTCATCTCCGCGGCACGCAGCAGAACTCTCTTCAACGTCGATCTGAAAAAAAATACCGAGTGTTTTCGTTAATAATATGATATTTTGAAGAGAAGTACATAGGGATTTGGAAAAATATTGTTTTAAAAAAAATAGGCACGCCTTTGAAAATAACTTTAATTTCAAAGGCGTGCCTATTTTTTTTTGAAACAATATTTTTCCAAATCCCTATGTACTTCTCTTCAAAATATCATATTATTAACGAAAACACTCGGTATTTTTTTTCAGATCGACGTTGAAGAGAGTTCTGCTGCGTGCCGCGGAGATGACAGCACTTGACGAGAGAGCTTCCCCAGCGCCACCATGCGGCGTGAAAAATGTGAAAAAAATGTTTTTTGATACATTAATAAACAAGGAACAAAACCCAAAAAAATTTTCAAAATACCTCTTTTTTTTCCCACAAAAAAAAAATCTTGAAAAATGTGAAAAAAAACAGGGGGTCACAGTGGTGTTCACACTTAATCTCCTGGCCTTTAACGCTATAACCTCTAACAGCTGCGGGCGGTCGGGCTAGCAGTGCAGCTGTCGAACAGGTATACAGGTTATTCATTGCTATTGTGTATATAGTATATAGTGTATACTATACACTACAATATTTCAAAAGAAGAAACGAGCTGGAATCGATGATTCTGTGTAAGTTGGAGAAAAAAAAAATGTTTTCTTCACGTTTTTACTTCACAAACTTTAGACGCGTTTTTCTCAAAACTACTTTTTCAAAGTCCGTGTTCACTGCCATTTAAAAACTACTTGACCGATTCATTTCAAACTTTGTACACATTTTCGACATATAAAATACCTCCCCCCAACGTTTAGTAAAATTTTTTTTTTTTACATTAAGGGTGTTTCCCACCCACAGAATGGCGGAATTTTTCGTGGAAAATAACAGTTCACACTTTGGATGGCCGCCAAAAATTTTTAAATGAAAAAAAAAATGATCAGAGAACGTTGGGGGGAAGATTTGATTATAATTTGACTCAATTTTCATGGTTTTTCATTTTCAGATAATTTCCGGCCGAGTTATAGTGAACACCGGAAATTGTTTTTTTTTCCAAGACGTTCCGGGGCAAGCTCTGTTACGGGCTTATGCTTGAATATTTCAGCATGAAAAAAATTACACAACATTGTCAAAAGTATGCTCAATAATGTACAAAAGGTTCGAATAAAATTGCTCAATCCATATTTGAGAAAAAAAATCGCAAAAAAAGTGTTTTTTTTTTCACGCTGAAACCCTTACCCCTCCCTTAAGCAACAAGAGATGCGCATTTCCGAATGCAGGGACGCAATCGTTTTTTTTTTCCTCGATCTTACCGATGGTCTTGGCGGTGTAACGTTGTAAGGCAAGAGTCCTTTGCCCGGTGCCGGTTTTACCGGTGAACTCGCCGATCTTCTTAGATCGTTACTTGGCTCGACCGCTCTCTGAAGAACCGGTACACCGGCATTGAGAAATACCGGGCCGGCAACGCCGCTCGTAACACCCGGCGGTAGACTAGTGATTCTCGGTCCATTGTGAGGAAAATCTTCGTTATTTGTGGTTGCGGCGCTCGTTACCGGCGCTTGTACCTGACCACGTACGGGACTTCCGGTTGTCGATGTCACGAACGAGGTGGGAACTTGCTTGGCCGTAACGCCGACATTTTGTGGCATTGCCTCGTTGGATATATGACCGTGGGTGGGACTCGTCTTTGGCGATTGTCTCGTACCGTTGTTCTGCAGTATCGTGGAATTTCTCGTTTGTTCGTTGCGCACGGAATGGGAATGTTGTTCGCGCGATGGAATGTAAAGTGACGGCGAATTTCTCGTTGTTTCAGTAACGTCGGACGAATAATTTCTCTCCGTTTGTTGCTGACCAATCGCGTGACGCGATTGTTCGGAACGATTTGACGAGTACAACGATGAATTTCTCGCTGGAAAATCATCACGATTTTCCGAATTTCGATGATAACTTCTGTCATTCTGCGGTATCGTACTGGTTATCGTAGCACCTGGTAAACTGTTTCTCGTCGAGTATACCGTCGGTGAATTTCGACAATTTGGCGATAGTTCACCGGTACGCACGTTACCGCTGTAAACCGGTGAATTTCGCTTTTGCGAATCGTAAGCGTGCGACGCGTTATTTCTCGCTGTTGATTGATCGACGTACTGCTTGTACGCTTGCGGATTATCCTGACGATGTTGTGACACTAGCGTCAGTGTTTCGTTCGAGGCCGTTGGTCGATACGATAATAAATTCGAATTTTCGTGCATTGCGCCGCGATAATGATGACTCGTTTCCGGCGGTAAACGTATAGGCGGTGATTCGCTGTGATAAGGATTACTCGATCTTGGCGAATTTTGCTGCTGTTGTTGATGCTGCTGTTGATCAATCGGATAGCTGTAACTTCTCGCTGCTGTTTGTAACTCGGACGGTGGCACGTATGCCGCGCTACGAGAACTTTGCAAATCCGCCGATGACGATGTCGAACCCGAAAGATATCGAGATGCCGAGTCTTGCTGCGATGTCACGCCACGCGGCAACGACGTACCGTCGTAACTCTGTCCTCGAGTTACTCGTTGTTGCTGTTTCAAAGACGAAAAAGAAATTTCTGATTAGGCAGAGATTTAGGGGACAGTACAAGACGAAAAATGACGAAATTTCATTCTGACCGCTCGCGCAGAAATATAAAAATAACGAAAGTCTCAAATTTTTATAACGGCACTCCCGTTTTAACGAATAAGGCTGAATTTTGGGGTTTTTTTAAAACGCCGCGAGCAGACTCAGATAACGCTGTGTAATTCATTCGGATATATCAATTTTTTTTTCTACCGTAAACTACACTTTAAACATTGTCGAAATTTGGTCGAAAGGGACGTTGCAAAAATTGATGATACGATATTGAAAAATCAATTTTTTCAATGAAATGGAAAAGTATGATATCAAATATTGAACTCTATATGATTGAAATGTTCAGGGAAAAAATTGTTACTCCGAAACCCGAATGAACGGTGTAAAAAGAATTGTGGAGACTCTCGAATGAAGAATATATCAAAAAATTGGATATCGAAAAAAAAAAAAAATTATGAATTTCGGAGGCTGACCGATGGTTTGGATGGAATGCCCCATATATATTATTTTTCAGTATAATAGACAATCGTTGATTCAGACACAACTACATCAATTTTCATTTCTGACAGTGTTCAAACAAAAAATTTTCCATCTTCAGTACTCGATTTACCTAATTAATTTCCTCAGAATTAAAGATAAGCCCTACAAAGAAAAAAAATTTCAATTTCCAATCCAGCCTTCCCATAAACATAAGGTAGTAGTCTGGTAACTTAAGCCGATTTTCATTTTTTTTTGGAGGGCGTTTTTTTTTGTAGGAAAATAAAAATGAATCGTTTTGGATATTTAGGATGTTTTTATTTACATATTAAAGATACAAAAAAAAATTTTGTTGAAAAAATTCAATAGTTTATTATTATTATTATTATTGATCGAAGTTGGCAGCCCGGGTCCTAACTTTTTTTCTACCGAACCGATTGCTTTCAAATTTTAACAGGCTACTCTACACACTTATAGTTCTCGTCGGAACTACCGAGAAATTTTTTCACCCCAAATTTTTTATTTTACAACCCCTTCTTTGCTAAAATAAAAGGACTTTTTTTTCCAAAGTCCGCCATTTTGTTATTTATCCATGAAATTTAACTTCAGTAGTTCCGACCAGAATGACATGTCTATAGATTAAGAATTATCAAGAATTTTTGATTTCAGATAACATCAAGAGCCAAAATCACCGGGGCCACCCACGCGCTTTTTTTTCGAGGTGCCAACTTCGATCAATAATAATAATAATAATAAACTATTGAATTTTTTCAACAAAATTTTTTTTTGTAACTTTAATATGTAAATAAAAACATCCTAAGTATCCAAAACGATTCGTTTTTATTTTCCTACAAAAAAACGCCCTCCAAAAAAGACATGAAAATCTGCTTAAGTTACCAGACCTTAAAAATTCCTTTTTCTTCAGTTTTCCAAAAGAAATTTTTTGAAATTAACACGTAACACTTCAGAAATTGTCAGTAAAGGTGCAAGTAAATTTGCAAATAGTGGACAGTTAATTGCTTTTGTGCGTCCAGAATCAGGATGAATTATGTAATATAATTGAAATCATAAATTGTTAATACATCAGTGGAAAAAAAAAATTGTGAAATGAACGTGAACGTCCGTTACGAATTAATTTTTTAAGCTAAGTTTGCCAGTTAATTAAAAAAGATTGGCAATTTTTAAAAAGTGGATTATGTCCATAATTATCTTTCCAACTTTGTTAACAAATCTAATAGGCAACCATATTGCCACGCGATCTCCTCTAAATCAATAACATTTTAGTGGAAAAAGAAGACAATTTAAAATAATTTTTGGCGCTACTCTCGGCAATGCGAGAAAAATAAAAATTACCGAACGGGAACGAAAAAAACATCAATTAACAAAAAAAAAAACCACACCCTATTTTCCTAGCGAATTTTTTTTTTTTTCGAGGTGCCAACTTCGATCAATAATAATAATAATAATAAACTATTAAATTTTTTTTTGTATCTTTAATATGTAAATTAAAAAATCCTAAATATCCAAAACGATTCTTTTTTATTTTCCTACAAAAAAACGCCCTCCAAAAAAGACATGAAAATCGGCTTAAGTTACCAGACTACTACCTTAATGTAATGCCATATAAAAAAACCGTCCACCCACCTATCGGCTAAGGAATGTAAATACAAGAGTGAAGTATCCTCCAAAACGAGAATGACTCAGACTCCAAGGAAGTGACTAATAGATACAGCCCCCCCGCAGCCCGAAAAAAATCAGCCTTTCGAGCTATACACGTGCAAGGTATAAAAATATATATATAGTATAGGTAACACAGGTAATATACCTTTCCGGTCATGACAACATAATCGCCACCATTGAGATTCGCCGGATGATAATAATTGGGCACCTGCGGCCCGGCTTTATTTTGCTGTACGTCGTTATCAAAATGCCCGACCTCCTGAATATTTTCGTAGACGGGAGGTGCCTCGTAGGGCGGTAATTCTTTGGCGGGTGACGAAGACTGATAACGATTGCCGCTCGGTACCTGAGGCTGAGCTTTTCTGAACGTAGCTTCGTAATTGTCGCCGGACAACGATCCTCTGGGACTGCTACGAGGGCTTTTGCGCGGATCTACGGGATGGTAGTAGGGCGGAGCTTGTTGCTGAGGATAATATTCAATGTTTTCGTAAACAGGCGCTTGTTGTTGAGGCTGTTGTTGTTGCGAACGACTCTGATGATGATGATGATTGTGATGATGTTGAAGCGTTTGACCGCCCAACTGTTCCGCTGGTTTTGGCGTAGCGAATCTAGACGCAGCAATTATATTATCCCTCTCGTACACCTTGTAGTCCGGCAACGCCGGCAAAGCGCCCTGTCTGCTACCTTGTTGCGGTATATCGCTGTTGCCCGACAACGAAACCGAATTGCCGTCGACAAAGTTCTCGATAGCGCCCAAAGCTCTCGGACATCTTTGAGCGTCTCTAGAGGCTTGATGCTGCTGCGCTTGTTGCAAATTTCCAGTTCTCGGTTGTACCGGCACCTGAGCCTCTGGCCTCGAGCCACCGGTGACACGACCGAGACTTCGCTCGGTCGTGGACTCATCGCCGAGCTGAAGATAACCGAGCTTGTGAACGTATGCGTCTGCCGAGTCGCACATTGGCCAAAATAGGACAAAATTTTTAATGCTAAATACGAGATTTTTCGTAATTATATGATATATCTCGTTCCTTTTAACATATAATTTTTGTTTTACATTTGTCTGACACGTATATGTGCGTGGATATATTATTAATAAGGTAGTGAGAAACGGAGTGTTGCTTATTTGGTGAAGAACAGAAGGGAGTTGTTTTTTCGTCGCTGTTTTTCTTTATTATTTCGACGTTTCTTCGATATATATGTTTCTTCAGTAAAGTTTCTATGTATAGCGATGTAGTATAACAATATTACTCCCGCGTATTATTCGAGTTTGCCCCTGGGTACCGAACGCACAGCGCAGAATTTCTTTATCTTGGCTTCCGTACACTCCGTTCCCACGATCGACAATGCTCTTTTCTTCCTTCTCTCTCTCTCTCTCTCTCTCTTTCTTTCACTCTTGGGCTCTCTTTTTTTTTTCTCAGGTAAGAAAAGTTAGCGCCGCTTTTGGTGCTAGCGAGCTTTGGTATCACACTGGCAACGGCAACGGACACCGAAGATTAGCGTGGACGCGAGTTTTCAAAGATCGTGATTAACGAAACGGGAGAACGATAAGAATGTGAAAAAGGGGCTGTTCTTCTTTTCGAAATGGAGAAAAACGATTTTTTATACTCTATCGTTAAAACAATATCGATATTTATAGTCTTCTTTATTATCGACGATATCCTTCGTTCTCTCTCATATTTCTCATTTATTTCTTTCCAGTTTCATTTTTCTTCTTCGTTATATCTCAAGGATTACATCTCTCGACTTATCCCTATCGTCCTATCGTAGTCAAATTTCATAAACGATCAATCGTTTCTTTTGATTTGGTGGGAATGAAGAAATATTTTTTTTTTAACTGCTACAATTGAAGCCGATCGTTTCTTCTCCCGGGGCGAACTTTGGGTTACGCCCAAGGACACTCTATACCCGGTTTTCACAACGCAAACACGCAAGATCCTTCGAGGCACCGCCGCGCGACGATTGACGATATTACGACGAGCGACACCCACATCGACTCGCGACACAAGCACAAAAACACGAGAATGAAAACGCTGACGACTGGCGTTCGAAGTTTTTTTTTTTTTACACTCGCGTTGAGCTGTCCACCGGATTCACACTCTTTTTTTCTTCTTCTTCTCTACTTCGAGATTATATCATTCGGATGCGATGAAAAAAAAAAACAAAATCACCACCTGCGCTTTGTAATTCCGCGTTTTACGAGAGACACGCCGATACGCACCAGTGTCAATCGTCGCGACGTCTTCGACGTGCAGAAGCACACAGGCTGCGCGATACACAAGGCACGCGAGACCCGACACGGTCGAAAAGATCAAGTGGCGCCATTTGTCGGGAGATGGGAGAAGCTTCGGTGAAATGATTCTAAGGGCGGCGCCGTTACGGGGCGTTGCTATGTGATAAGGACGGAATTACAGTTTTTCTTACCGTCCGTCGATGTTTCGTTTTCGAAAGATCGCGACCACGGTCTTGTATACAGTCTGGAAACTCCTCCGCTGAAAGTAACCTCCTTAACGAAGTCAAGTTTAATTGCTGTAGCAACCACTAGAGGCGTTCCGATCTTAGTTGCGAACTTATAATGCCAACAGGCATAACCTGAAACCCCTTCGATATTGCTATCCTTAGATATTACGTTTATTTCGTTTATATCACGACTATTAGTGATAATTATATTGAAAATGAGATATCAGTGTGTGGTCCCAAATTGCAGGGTAAGGAGTTCAGGCCGGACATCGATGGTTGTCGGTAGACGAGTACGGAATCCAGGCCCAGGGGCTGAATTCCGTACTCGTCTACCGACAACTATCGGTGTCGTTAGCGAGCGATAGCCTATGGGAATCGCGCCTTTCCGCAGGAATCTTTCTTGCAATTGGCTGCCGCTCGCTAACGACACCAATAGTTGTCGGTAGAAAAGTACGGAATTCAGCCCCGGCACTGTATACAAGCCGTGATCGCGACACTCGATTTTATTTTCGTTTAAAACCGGGAAAATTCAAACTCGAATTTTAGCATAATTATGCATACCCGCTAGTTTGACCGTGTTTTATTCGATGTTTTACATAGCTTCCGCACAAATGAAATAAATTTCGATTTCGGTGAAAAACAAACGGAGACCTCTAAGTTTATACACGAAGTTTTTGAATATGTCTTTTGATTGTAAACAATGAAATTTTTTTTTCTCCCCTTTTAACAAACTTTTAAACGGAGCCTCGAAAAAAATAACAAAATTGGCATGTTCTTTATTTCTTCAGTTTCCTCTTCCAATGTGTTATAAAATGTTAAATGAGACTAAAAGTGTTATAACTATCGACAATTGTTCTGAATAAAATGGCTTCGCGGTAGAAGATATAGCGTGTAACAAAATGAGACTTTTCACCCCCCAAACAAACTTCATTTCTCAACGATTTTCCCCTCGATATTCAAGGCTTTCGAAGAAACAGAGGGATGAACGGAAGGGGTAAAATAATGATGCAAGGTATAGCGGTTCCCACGGTTGTTCTGAAGCCAGAGTAATTTACACTACGATAGATTATTCACCACCGAGTTAGAACGTTGCGTTACCAGGAGGGGTTGTTTTCTTATTTATAGAATTTGCGGGTAAAGAAAATTTCAAATTTATACAACGTCTAGGAAGGGTTCGGACTTTTCCGGAACTCGTAGAAGTGAAATAACACATTGGACTATGAACTAAAGACGTGCCGAGCGACTCAGAGATATGGGAGTCAGAGTTAGTCTCAGGACAGCATTAAATTTCACAAAGCTGAGCGTTTATTTGGCTCATAGTTGGCCACCATCGACAATCGAATGGGAAACAACGAAATGGGATCGTATAAAATTTAACGTTATTTGGTGTATGTCCGTTCTAAGTTCCGTGGGACTTCTCGTACCTCTTCTAATCTCGATCTACGTGCATCAATCGTCGTCCCTCGTTTTAACACAATCGGCGTGTTTCGTCGGTGCTATCTGTAATTTTATAATCAAAATTATTGTGTACAGAGTGCAACGCAAACGAACGCAGGTGAAATAATTTTTAAATGCATTTTAACGCGACAATAGAAAAACACTTTTAGTGGTCGGTTGAATTTAAAAAAAAAATGCTGCAATTTGCTATTCTGGAAATTGCTTCCTCGAAGCTTCATTATCGAAGAGCTTCTTAGGTAGATTTTATTTCAAAACAAAATTTTACTCCAGAATCGAACAAGATCGACGGACAAATTCCACGAGCTCTTAACAAATTCCCATATAATTTGTTTTTGAAAAAAATTCAAGATTCCACAAATTCAAAAATGCCTCGATCGAACTTCTCCAAATTCAATACCGAACATTCTTCGATGCCGACCGATACATGTAGGAAATTTTATCTTTGATAAACAAAAAATTACACGAGCCAGAAACTCAAAGACGAACAGCTCTGTTAGGGTGGTTCTTAATTTGGTGATGTTGAAAATTCTTTGGTATTGTTCCTCAAAAGTAATCAACATATCTGGAAAAAAAATTGGGCGCAAGCGGAACTTTGTCCAATAATTCTAACCCACCCCACCGAGCTGTCGAATTTTTATATGAAAAAATGCATGCATTCAAAATTTTTTTAAGAAAATTGTTTATTATTTCAAAACTATTTATGATAAAAGAATTTTATATAACGTTTTTGTAGGAAATATGATGCTCTACAAAAAAGGTATCCTGTGAAATTCTCGTGAATCTAATACTTATCACGTAATTAGCAAAAAACTGTCATCATTTATTCCAAAAGTCGATCATTATGGTCAAAACAGGTGTTTGACGTCGAATAGCTGCAATTTATTTTTCGTATGTATATAAGATTATGAAGAAATACGTAGCGCACTCAACAATGAAATGTAAACGATATTCAAATTTTCAATTTTATCAATTTTATTGTGAATTATAATGAATGATGTCATATATTTTAAAAATCAACTTACAATAACGAATTACATCGGTTGGAGCAAAGTTGCTTTGTTAATATCAGGATATTTTTTTTTATATTCTTCAATTATTTGTACAATGAATTGTTTCTGATTCTCATCATAAGTGAGACGATCATTGTACTCTGTAATAAATTTCACTCCTCTTTCCGCAACATCGTTAACCACTTTAATTCCTTTAACTATTTTTAAGCCTTGTAAATAATTTTCATTAGAAATCCACTCGCTCACATCGATATCAAAAAATGAGGAGTTGATTTCGAATCTTTCGAAAAAAGCCATCGATTTGGAACTGATAAAGAAATCAATGTCCTTATCGATCAAAGAAGAAAAATTTATCATGAATGATAATAAAATTGATAAAATTGAAAATTTAAATATCGTTCACGTACTGTTATTGAGTGCAATACGTATCTCTTCATATTTCTAATCGCATACGAAGAATGCATTGCAGTTTTTCGACGTCAAACTCCTGTTCTGGCCATAATGATGGACTTTTGGAATAAATAATGACAGTTTTTTGCTAATAACGTGATAAATATTAGATTCACAAGAATTTTACAAGATACCTTTTTTGTAGAGCATTAAATTTCCTATAAAAACACAATATAAAATTTTTTTATCACGAATAGTTTTGAAATAATAAACAATTTTCTTAACAACATTTTGAATGCATGCATTTTTTCATATAAAAATTCGACAGCTCGGTGGGGTGGGTTAGAATTATTGGACAAAGTTCCGCTTGCGCCCAATTTTTTTTCTGGATATGTTGATTACTTTCAAGGAACAATACCGAAGAATTTCCAACATCACCAAATTAAGAACCACCCTAAGCTCTATCGATTTCATTGAAAAAAAATTCAAAATTTCATAAATTCAAAAAAACTCGATCGTGTCTGTCGAAATGTGATACGAAATGACAAACGATGTGCCAAATGTTTCCACGAAAGACCAAAAATTATACGAACTAGAGCCCTCAACAAATGCGTAAATTGATTTTTCAAAAAAATTCGAAATTACACAAATTTGAAACGCCTCGATCGATTTTTCTTCAAATTTCTGCGGAAAATTTTAGCCCGGTGGTTGAAAATTTTTATGAGTTACGGATTAACGACGAATTTTCATGATTTTCAAGATTTACTGATTTACTTTTGTCACAAATTTCACCCCGAAAGCCGAAACCAATTTGCAGTTACAGCGGTTTCAATTTTTCACCCTTATTGCACACACACACACACACACGGACATTCAGACAGAAATTTGTTCTATGTGTGATTTTCTGATATTTACGAAAATTATTACAATGGCAATGAGAATAAGATTTTTTCTTTCTCGAACACAAAACGATTTCTCTACGAGGAAGCAAAACACATAATGAGACAAAGGAATATCAGTAGTGTTTTCTTCCCTAAACGACCACCAATAGTATTTTTACTCTTACGTAAGGATAATCAACGATTCGACGAATCGTCCCTGAGAATATATTTTGTCTTTTGAGATCAGATATTGATAAACGAATTGGAGGATTTTGTGAAAATCGTCAAACCCCACGAGCGAGCAGTTCTTCAGCGTTACGTGAACCGAGGTTCGAAGTTTCACGCTGCAATAACAATCGTGAATTATATGACGACGGTTGTCGTGATCTGTGGACCATTGTTTCTTCCGCAACGATTTCCAACATACGCCGTTTATCCATTCTCGGTGGAATCACATTTTGCCAAATGCATGATTTATATACATCAGAGTTTCGTTGGTTTTCAGTGTTCCACCGGTGCAACGGTGGATTGTCAAATTGCGTTAATGATGTGGTACGCCGGTGCCAGACTCGAGCTTCTAACGCACGAACTAAAGAACATTTCCGATCACAATGAATTTCGTTCTTTCGTAAAGAAGCATCAAAGATTGTTGTGGTACGCGAACGAGGTGTCCCATACGATGCGATATATTGCGTTTACCACGTCGATAATGAGCGGACTTGGAACGATTTTCAGTGGTCTGCAATTATTGAGTGTAAGCAATTAAGCCCGTAGTCTGGTCTAGAGCGAGATTTTTGACGGCATTTTTAATGTGCAATAACGTTTAAACCGTTGAAGTTGTCTTGATGAAAATTTACACGTGCATTTATTGATCCTTAGAGAATACTTGTACGTTGAAAAAAAAAATTATTTTTAATATTTTCATGTAGTTTTTTGGCTTGTTGCAACATGGTGCGCCGAAATCGGCGCCCACTCTGGACGATGTTGTATGCATCTGAAAAAACAACAATATATATATTCTCAATCTGTATGAGTATTCTGAGCACTGGTAGCAGAATTGGTACTTAAAAAAATTTTTTTATTGAGTCGAACAATAATTTTGTCGACATTTTATAACTCGTCGAATACCCGAAAATGTATGAAATATCATTAATAAAAGTTCAACAGGCCGCCAATTTTGTCAAAATTTTTTTTTAAGTACCAATTCTGCTACCAGTGCTCAGAATACTCATACAGATTGAGAATATATATATATATTTTTTTTCGGATGCATACAACATCGTCCAGAGTGGGCGCCGATTTCGGAGCACCATGTTGCAACGAGGCAAAAAACTACATGAAAATATTTAAAATATTTTTTTTTTTTTAATGTAGAAGTATTCTCTGAGGATCAATAAATGCCCGTGTAAATTTTCATCAAGACAACTTCAACGGTTTAAACGTTATTGCACATTAGAAATAACGTCAAAAATCTCGCTCTAGACCAGACTACGGCCTTAAGATCCCGTCTATCCAATAGAGCTTATTATCTTCTTCGAATCATGGATCGAAGTTTTGTTTTTTAAGTCCTCTACCGTTTATTTTCGGTTAATGGCAAAATCTTACAATATTATGAGCAAACGATTATGTTGCACGCGGCATGATTTTTCTTTTCCTTTTATCCTCTCAATTGCGATAACGATATTGAAGAATCAACCTTTCGCGGTGAAAATGCAATTTGGACCGGTGGTACTGGTTGCCGGAATGAATCTCTTCGTTTGCTCTTGGCCGGCTGATAATATGATCAGAGTGGTGCGTAATTGGTATATGGTCTGAAAGCGAAAAAAAAACAAAAAAACAAAAAAAAAATACAAAACATAAGGAAACGAATAAATTGGATTGTACATATTTATTTTAGTGTCATATGATGGGTACGGCCGTGTACAATTGCTCGTGGATCGACATGCCGCCGGGAATGATGAAAAATTATCTAATGATTCTTCGAAGATCTCAACGGCCGGTAATCGTTACCGTTCCTGGATTTCTTCCTACTCTTTCGTTGCGTTCCTACGCTACGGTAACAACAAAAATTTCAGAATATCTTAACGATCTTAAGGACGACAACTTTCCAATGCTAATCCGATTAGTTTCATTACACTTTCAGTTTTTGTCAACGGCATTTTCCTACACTACGACGCTTCGTGTCGTTGTCAGTACAGATTCGTAAAACTCACAATAACGATACGTTTATGAGTACAGGGACGAGTATTTTTTAATAAATTTTTTTATGGAATATTCATTTCTTCTTTTATTCTTGCAAGCTCATAATTCATGTATTTATACCTCTATGCAAAGCTCACTCATGACTCTTGGATAATAATCCTGCACTATAAACTCGAATAAAACCGTACCCACACGACTTATAGGCCTGTTACGATAGAGTTGTTGAAACAACTTTGTTGCAGCAGGGTTGTTGCAACAATCCCATTACGGTAGGGTTGTTGAAACAACCCTCTTACAGTAGGGCTGTTAAAACAACCCCTTTACAGTAGGGTTGCCGAAACAACGTGTTTACAGCAGAGTTGTTAAAATAAACCTCTTACGTTAGGGTTGTTAAAACAATCGTATTGCAGTAGGACTGTTAAAACAACCTCCTTACAGCAGCGTTGTTGAAATAAACCTCTTACAGTAGGGCTGTTAAAACAAACGTATTACAGTACGGGTGTTAAAATAACCCGTTTACAGTAAGGTTGGTAAAACAACCCCTTTACAGTAGCGTTATTGAAATAACCCCCTTACATTAGGGTTGTGAAAATAACCCTCTTATAGTAGGGTTGTTAAAATAACCCTCTTATAGTAGGGTTGTTAAAACAAACGTATTGCAGTACGGGTGTTAAAAGAACCCGTTTACCGGTTAGTAAGGTTGGTAAAACAACCCCTTTACAGCAGCGTTATTGAAATAACCCCCTTAGAGTAGGGTTGTGAAAATAACCCTCTTACAGTAGGGATGTTAAAATAACCCTCTTATAGTAGGTTTGTTAAAACAAACCTATTGTTAACAGTAGGGCTGTTAAAACAACCCCTTTACAGTGGGGTTGGTAAAACTACCCCTTTACAGCAGCGTTATTGAAATAACCCCCTTACAGTAGGGTTGTGAAAATAACCCTCTTACAGTAGGGTTGTTAAAATAACCCTCTTATACTAGGGTTGTTAAGCTAACCCTCTTATAGTAGGGTTGTTAAAACTATTACAGTAGGGCTGTTAAAACAACCCCTTTACAGTAGGGTTGGTAAAACAACCCCTTTACAGTAGCGTTATTGAAATAACCCCCTTAGAGTAGGGTTGTGAAAATAACCCTCTTACAGTAGGGTTGTTAAAATAACCCTCTTATAGTAGGTTTGTTAAAACAAACCTATTGTTAACAGTAGGGCTGTTAAAACAACCCCTTTACAGTGGGGTTGGTAAAACTACCCCTTTACAGCAGCGTTATTGAAATAACCCCCTTACAGTAGGGTTGTGAAAATAACCCTCTTACAGTAGGGTTGTTAAAATAACCCTCTTATACTAGGGTTGTTAAACTAACCCTCTTATAGTAGGGTTGTTAAAACTATTAGAGTAGGGCTGTTAAAACAACTCCTTTACAGTAGGGTTGGTAAAACAACCCCTTTACAGCAGCGTTATTGAAATAACCCCCTTACAGTAGGGTTGTTAAAATAACCCTCTTATACTAGGGTTGTTAAGCTAACCCTCTTATAGTAGGGTTGTTAAAACTATTACAGTAGGGCTGTTAAAACAACCCCTTTACAGTAGGGTTAGTAAAACAACCCCTTTACAGTAGCGTTATTGAAATAACCCCCTTACATTAGGGTTGTGAAAATAACCCTCTTATAGTAGGGTTGTTAAAATAACCCTCTTATAGTAGGGTTGTTAAAATAACCCTCTTATAGTAGGGTTGTTAAAACAAACGTATTACAGTACGGGTGTTAAAAGAACCCGTTTACCGGTTAGTAAGGTTGGTAAAACAACCCCTTTACAGCAGCGTTATTGAAATAACCCCATTAGAGTAGGGTTGTGAAAATAACCCTCTTACAGTAGGGTTGTTAAAATAACCCTCTTATAGTAGGTTTGTTAAAACAAACCTATTGTTAACAGTAGGGTTGTTAAAATAACCCTCTTATACTAGGGTTGTTAAACTAACCCTCTTATAGTAGGGTTGTTAAAACTATTAGAGTAGGGCTGTTAAAACAACCTCTTTACAGTAGGGTTAGTAAAACAACCCCTTTACAGCAGCGTCATTGAAATAACCCCGCTTACAGTAGGGTTGTGAAAATAACCCTCTTACAGTAGGGTTGTTAAAATAACCCTCTTATAGTAGGGTTGTTAAACTAACCCTCTTATAGTAGGATTGTTAAAACTATTACAGTAGGGCTGTTAAAACAATCCCATTATAGTAGGATTGGTCAAACAACCCCTTTACAGCAGCGTTATTGAAATAACCCCCTTACAGTAGGGTTGTGAAAATAACCCTCTTATAGTAGGGTTGTTGAAATAACCCTTTTATAGTAGGGTTGTTAAACTAACCCTCTTATAGTAGGATTGTTAAAACAAACCTATTACAGTAGGGCTGTTAAAACAACCCCTTTACAGCAGCGTTATTGAAATAACCCCCTTACAGTAGGTTTGTGAAAATAACCCTCTCACAGTAGGGTTGCTAAAATGACCCTCTTATAGTAAGGTTGTTAAACTAACCCTCTTATAGTAGGGTTGTTAAAACAAACCTATTACAGTAGGACTGTTAAAACAACCCGTTTAAAGTAGGATTAGTAAAAGAACTTCTTGACAGCAGCCTTATCGAAATAACCCCCTTACAGTAGGGTTGTGAAAATAACCCTCTCACAGTAGAGTTGTTAAAATAACCCTCTTACAGTAGGGTTGTTAAACTAACCCTCTTATAGTAGGGTTGTTAAGACTATTATAGTAGCGATGTTAAAACAACCCCTTTATAGTAGGATTGGTCAAACAACCCCTTTACAGCAGCATTATTAAAATAATCTTCTTACAGTAGGGTTGTTAAAAGAACCCTCTTACAGTAGGGTTGTTAAAACAACCTTCTTACAGTAGGATTGTTAAGACATAAAGGGATCGAAGAGATAAACGGTGCATAGAGGGATAGAATTCGACGTTGTGTTAGTGTGAAACGTAAATTGTTTCCCTTCTTATATGTACATATAATAACGCAACGATCCCCCTACGTAAGGTGCGAAAGCAAAAGCATAGAAGGCAATAAGAACGTAATGCACCGGTTCCCACGGATATTCTCATATTCCAAGGGTATATACCGCAATTAGGGATAAGTACGAGTGATTATACGTGTACGCGAGAGGCTGATATACCAGAGTCCAACGTATATTTATTTATTCATAAGATTTGCGGTAAGGCCTTAGATGAACATTATCACGGCAGTTATCCATTCGTCCTTTCAACCGCGAAGATCGTAAAAGTGAAACAAACACCCTCTCGACTAACGCTGAGAATAAAGCACCGTTAGTATCGATATGAGACTCGAAACAGCGATGTTTTTTTTTACAAAATTCAGCGTTTGTTTGGCACACAGCTTGGCAACCAACGAGAATCCCGAGAAAATTCGACAAAATCAAATTGAACGTAATCTGGTCTCTGCCTCTGCTGAGCTCTTTGGGACTTCTTTTGCCACTGTTAATGTCGTTCTACAAGCATCATAAGAGTTCGTTGATTCTCACTCATTCCATGTGTTTTATCGGTCCTAATTACAATTATATCATCAAAATGATCGTACACAGGATACAACGTGAACGAAGGTAAAATAATTAAAAAAAATTAAACTTAAAAAAAAAAAATCAACCCTTTCCGCGTCATACATGTCTGCGTAATTTTTTCTCCGGGACCAGATATCAATCAACGAAATAGAAAGTTTCGTTAAAACAGCCAAGCGCCACGAGAGACACTCGTTCTTCATCGTTATGGTCAACAGAGTATCAAAGTTTCACGCTGTTATAACATTTTCGAATTATCTTACCTCTTGTACTCTGCGGACCATTCTTTCTTCCTCAGCAGGTTTCAACAGCCGCCATTCATCCATTTTTCGTTGAGAAATCGTTAAACCAAATATACGATTTATGTTTATCAGTGTTTCGTTGGTTTTCAGTGTTCAACGGGCAACACGATAGATTGCCAAACGGCTCTGACGATGTGGTTCGCTGATGCGAGACTCGAACTTCTCGCTAATGAACTTAAACACGTCCGGGACATCAGGGAATTGCGTTTTTTCGTTCGGAAAGTTAAAAAACTACTCTGGTACGCGAACGAAGTGTCGAAAACGTTACGTTACATGGCACTTACGACACTGGCAATGAGTTGTACGAGGAGGGACCCAAATGAAACGGGAATTTCGTCATAATTTCTTTATTTTTTAATATTTTTACACCAAATTTTGATCACCTTCAAAGCATTCTCCTTTGACCACAACGCACCTCTGCAAACGATCCTTCCAATGTTCAAAACATTTTTTAAATTCACTTATCGGTATGTTCTTTGAGCCTTCCAGCGATTTTTGTTTTACCTCCTCCACAGTGGCAAAACGCTTTTCTCTCATGTCCCTTTTGAGTCTGGGGAACAAAAAAAAATCACAGGGGGCTAGATCCGGTGAGTAGCGAGGGGGTGGACAATTGGTGTCATGCAGTTTTTGGTCAAAAACGCGCGTTGTCATGACGGAGGAACCAGTCACTTGTGCGCCAAAGATCTGCTCTTTTCTTCCGGATACTCTCCCTCAATCTTTTCAAAACCTCCAAGTAGAACTTCCGGTTGACAGTTTGACACCCGGGGGAACGAACTCCGCGTGCACAACACCTCTGCAATCGAAGAAACAAATGAGCATTGTCTTGATGTTTGACTTCACTTGGCGAGCTTTTTTTTCGGACGAGGAGAGCGAGATGTCTTCCAGTGGCTTGATTGCTGCTTTGTTTCGGGGTCGTATCCATAGCACCACGATTCATCACCGGTAATCACCTTGGAAAAAAGTTCAGGGTCCTCTTCGAGCTGATTTTGAAGTTGAAAACATGCCCGAAGTCGACGCTCCCTTTGCTCGTCTGTGAGAAGGCGAGGGACAAATTTGGCTGCAACTCTGCTAACGTGCAAATCTTTGGATAAAATCCTCTGAATCGAACTCCACGATATCCCAGACATCTCACAGAGTTGATCAATGGTTCGGCGACGGTCTTCACGAATGAGAGCATTGATTTTGTCGACGTTTTCGTCACTTCTTGACGTTGAGGTGCGTCCCGAACGGGGTTGGTCTTCAAATTGACATTTCTCCATTTTTAAAACGTGAAAACCACTCGTAGACTCTGGTTTTACTTAGGGCAGCATTTCCATGAGCAGTCTTCAGCATTACGGTAGTTTCCGCGGCCGATTTCCCCAACGGGAAACAAAATTTCACAGCCGCGCTTTGCTCTCGACAATCGGCCATCACGTTTTCGCCGAAGTGGAAAAAGTTGTTTCACTACAAAAATTCCCACGGGCGAACCGATGCACTCACGGCGACGGAACTTCGCACACTAACTCAGGAGACGTGTCCCCAACGGACACCCGGTCGAGCAATGGGTTCCCCGCACTGTCCCTCCCCGCCGCAGCGCAATTCCCCGTTTTTTTTGGGTCCCCCCTCGCATTAGAACGG
Source organism: Oxytorus armatus (assembly GCA_958009045.1). Classification (NCBI taxonomy): domain Eukaryota; kingdom Metazoa; phylum Arthropoda; class Insecta; order Hymenoptera; family Ichneumonidae; genus Oxytorus; species Oxytorus armatus. The sequence continues at coordinate 28,908,221 of OY253748.1, read as the reverse complement.
TCTTCAGTGAAATCCAAATATTATGTGTAAGTACCTGGTATTGTCGATAATCTCGCAAACTCGAACGGATTGAAACTAAAATTGCATCTAAATCGAATTATTTCGATTCTCGAATTTTTCGAAATTCTAACGTAACCTGACGATATATTAAAAGAATTAACGAAGATTTTTACGTATGACATGGGTCATACGCAAAAACCCGACAGGGTATACGTTGGAAAAAAAAAAAGAAAATAATAATAGTAACGACAAGTTAAATATGAGAAATAATTTATTGGCTACCGCGTTATAAATATAATTGTACATGTAACAACATCACAACAAAAATCTCCATAGTAAAGCACTATATATAGATAATTTTCATAAATAGAAACTCCGTTGTCTCTTCACGAGTCGAAAAGTACTCGAAATTTTCAGAAACTTTTAGAACGTATACCTCGCGTTGCTAAACAAGCGAACATTTCGATATCGCTTTTTTTTTGAGTGTGCGTTGTTACGAGTGTCGGCAGCAGTTTCCATTTTTTTTAAATTTATCATACACGTTATAAAAAAAAAAAAAAACAAGAAAGATTTGGGTCCCCCCCTCGTTTTAGAACGGTCTTCAGTGAAATCCAAATATTATGTGTAAGTACCTGGTATTGTCGATAAACTCGCAAACTCGAACGATTGAAACTAAAATTGCATCTAAATCGAATTATTTCGATTTCCGAATTTTTCGAAATTCTAACGTAACCTGACGATATATTAAAAGAATTAACGAAGATTTTTACGTATGACATGGGTCATACGTAAAAACCCGACAGGGTATACGTTGGAAAAAAAAAAAAGAAAATAATAATAGTAACGACAAGTTAAATATGAGAAATAATTTATTGGCTACCGCGTTATAAATATAATTGTACATGTAACAACATCACAACAAAAATCTCCATAGTAAAGCACTATATATAGATAATTTTCATAAATAGAAACTCCGTTGTCTCTGCACGAGTCGAAAAGTACTCGAAATTTTCAGAAACTTTTAGAACGTATACCTCGCGTTGCTAAACAAGCGAACATTTCGATATCGCTTTTTTTTTTTTTTAGTGTGCGTTGTTACGAGTTTCGGCACCAGTTTCCATTTTCTTTTAATTTTTCATACACGTTATAAAAAAAAAAAAAAAAAAAACAAGAAAGATTGCACGTGATTTTTTGATTACAGTCCATTCGTTACAAAGATACTTGTCGCGCTATTAGCGATGCACCAATCATCGTAAAATATAGCGAGCCTCTGTTCTATCGAATTTTCGATTGTTTTTTCTCAATATCTCGATCGAGGTCACATCCATAAACTCCTTTATATATAAACTCGTGGCGCACTTAGGGGCGTACAGACAAAAAAAAAAAAAACATTCGTAAAACGAATGATTTACGAATTATTCGTAAATCGAGGGATACTAATTTTTCGTTTTTATTTCAACTCAGAATAGATAATTTCTTCGAATTTCTTTTCTTTTAACAAAACTATTCTCCAATCACATTTTCGCCTATTTTCAATTTCATGCGATTCGGGAAAATCTCGTATATCGCGTACAAAGAATTTTTCGACGCGAAGAAAAATACGAAAAAATTCTTTCACGACTTTTTTCTTACTCTAGAAATTCGCCTCGCACGAGAACTCGATTTATTTTTTCTTCCTCTCTTTCGTTTTTTCAAGCAAATTTAATACTGAACATTCACAACACGAATACACATATTATTCATACGCAACGTATACAAACATTAATGTATAAACTTTAGACCTGTCTATTTTTTTTGTAATAGATACCTTCGAACTCGTTGCGAAAGGTGAAGTGAATTTTCGGAGGCTCGCCCGTTTCAGCGACAATTTTCAACGCTTCGCTGAGCGCTTGTCGGGGGAATATTTTATTTTTTTATTATAAATAATCACTCCACGCTCGCGGAGCGTTGAACCGCGTTCTCGTGGAAAAACAAAACCAGTTTTCCGATCAACGGAATAAACGACTAAAAATTATTCTCTTTCTCGTTGCCATTCTCCACGTTTTCTCTCTTTGCTGCTATTAGATTTTCCCACTGTGCTATCAAAGTACTACGTCTTCTTGGATTCGGCTGAAAGAAACAAAAAAATGAATCCATAATTAATTCAGGATTAATTAATATATTATTTAATTAATCCTTTATCAATGAAATATTAATTAATGTACAATTAGTTCCAAGGAAATTTGTCGTAAGAAAAAAAAGGTTTTATTAATTTTTTTTTTTACCTTGTGTCTTCCCTTGTTGTCTCGTTCCGACTCATCCTCGTTCAATGTATTCGAGGACGTGCCACTTCTCAAAGAATTCGCACCATCGTAAATATCCGAATCGTTATCATTGCCAATATCGAGAAGATTTGGCTGAGATTTCGCGAGCATTCTCGATCTCATTAATCTAAAATTTCGAATAAGAACAAAAATATAATAATCTCATTGTTACGTCTCTTAAAAAAAAAACAAAAAAAAAACGACATTATATAAAAATGATGATCGTAATTTTTTTTTGCTTAAATCTCACGAACCTCAATTCGTTCTCGCGTTCCTTCATCTCATTGAGTTCTTTCTGAATTTTCTCCTCAACGGGAACGTAACCCTTGCGAACCGGTGGTTTTTTCGGCTCGTCGTCGAGCCCGATTTTCATATCGAGAGTTTTACCGAACGCTTTCAGACTAAGCGGATTCAGTGTTATCGTTGGTGTTGGCGGTGGCGTCAATGGATCACCGTCGACGGTTTTTGAACGGAAAATTTTGCCGCGAGTCGCGAGAAATCGGTGCATAAGGCCCTTTTGACTCGGTGTCGTGGCGAAACGCAATGGGGTTGGCGTTGTGCGAGCCGAAATTACGCCGTTCGTCATTTTCGGCGTTAAACTCGGTGTCGTTGGTGTCAGGGTCGTTGGCTCGAGAATCTGCGGTGTCGAGGTTGTTCTCTTGAGCCTACCGGACACCAAAGCCTGTGGCATTCGTCGAACCTGCCGATTTTTCGTTCAATTTACCGATTAAAAAATTTCACGTGCCGTTTCGCAAAGAAAGATAATTCAAGGGGATGATTTACGACGATATTTTTTAACTTGATGAAAAAAAATAAAATAAATATCGAAAATCGCCAACGAACGAATTTTGACGATGTTTCTACGATCGTGTAAATAAATATCGAGATTGAAATCGAAATAATTTGTGGAAAATTCCTTATTTCTTTGAAAACTCGGCAAATATGTTTAAAAGTCGAAATTCTCTTACAGTATTTTATCTATCGTTGTGAATTTCTTTTTCTTTACATGATCGGACAATCACTTCGAACAACACTCTCATTTGAAATTTTCCATACGATTTTTTTTATACAAAATAAAAATATAAAATACGTTTCTTCCGGCTTTTAATCGTAAAGTCACCCTTACATTACTTGTCTTTTCCATTTTATAGATTACAATTATGCTCTATGGATATTTTTATTAAAATGTTATTTTTATAAAAGATATCTTTATTAAAATGTTATTTTTATAAAAGATATCTTTATTAAAATGTTATTTTTATAAAAGATGATTTTATTGAAATGCCCGAATTTTTCATCTCGATCAATTTGCATCTAAGCACTATTTGCCAGACGAAGAAATCGGTTACAGATTGAAACGGTAATCTTTTTATCCTTAAGCTAGTAGTCTGGTAACTTGAGCCGATTTTCATGTCTTTTTTGGAGGGCGTTTTTTTGTAGGAAAATAAAAATGAATCGTTTTGGATATTCAGAATGTTTTTATTTACATATTAGAGATACAAAAAAAATTTTTTTTCAAAAAATTTAATAGTTTATTATTATTATTATTGATCAAAGTTGGCACCTCGAAAAAGAAGCGCGTGGACTTTGGAAAAAAAAGTTTTTTTTTCCAAAGTCCGCCATTTTGTTATTTATCCATGAAATTTAACTTCAGTAGTTCCGACCAGAATGACATGTCTATAGATTAAGAATTATCAAGAATTTTTGATTTCAGATAACATCAAGAGCCAAAATCACCGGGGCCACCCACGCGCTTTTTTTTCGAGGTGCCAACTTCGATCAATAATAATAATAATAATAAACTATTAAATTTTTTCAAAAAAATGTTTTTTTGTATCTTTAATATGTAAATAAAAACATCCTAAATATCCAAAACGATTCATTTTTATTTTCCTACAAAAAAACGCCCTCCAAAAAGCCATGAAAATCGGCTTAAGTTACCAGACTACTACCTTATGGAGATTGGAACGCTTCAAACTCGTTCTTTGACTAAACCGAACGAATTGACTTTTTTGAAAATTGATATTAATATTATTTTTGGTTAAGAGCATGGACTTTAACACAAATTACACTTGACTATGGTCAATTTATTCACGAGATTATTTTATAAACGATGTTATAAATTAAGCGCTCATTTGACTGGTCGGCCTTTACAAAGATTTATAATTTTTTGTTGTCCTTAAATTCATTGTATTCCAATTACCATTCAATTCACTCCATTTAAACATTTCTCTCGACGAACAATTGAGGCCCGGCTTTTCCATTAATTTTCTTTAAAAAATTAAAGAAGACAAAAATTAGAAAAATTAAAAAATAATTCACCTCCATTAAGACCAATTGGAGACGGAGGAGAAAGAAAAAAATGACACTGGTCGAAGAACGTTCCGTCTTCACGAATTTCGTGATACTGACTTTTGGGAAAGTGAATAAATTTAAAACTTCGACGAAGAAAAAAAAACAAAAAAAAACAAAACAATAGTAGATTTGAAAAGTCTTTTATGTAATTCTGGCTATTTCTACTGGGACACAAACACACACAGACAAATACGCTCTCGTCATAATACGTGGATGGAATTGTCATGAGAGATATTGGAACGTGACCGAGTGAGTAAACATATATGAGACGATCAGCGTTTTTACCTGTAATACGACACATTACGTGGCCTTCCCCCACTTATTTTTTTTTCCAAGTCTTTCCTATACAACTTTGTGTATACAGAATTGTATTGTATTGCATTATAAACGTGACGCACACCCTAAGTGTACGTTTCGTTTTTTTTTTCTTTTTTTTCTTCCTCACTTTCGTCATTATAACACGAGCGGGTAACAGCTGAGACAGGTAACAGACTTTTTAAGATGTTGAGCCGGGGGAGGAGGAACATAAATCATACATGCATATAGAGGCACGTATATTGAAAATTTCAAAGTTTCAAAATTCCGTAATTCAGTGATGCACAATGATTTCAGTAAGAGTTACCAAAATTTACTCGTAAAATTCATTAAAAAATGACAGCACAGTAAAAAACGAACAACCCGTTAATGATATTTTAATATTTTTGAAAAGTCATTCAATAACATCGAATTTTTCGGCAACCTCTAGACTACGAAGTGAATCTTTTAGACATCTTATTCGAAGAGTTATCGAAAAATGACGAGTAAGACGACTTTTCAGAAATGATTAAGCGACGACGATTAAACGTTAAAAAGGGATGTTTAATTTGTTTAATTGACGAAATAAAAAATGTATCGAAAATAGAAAAACGAAATATTGTTCTAGATACTTTTGTGGTCGGGTGAAAAAAAAATATTTCGATCGTTATACGAAAAATTCAAAGCGGTATTCAATTTCTTGAATATTTCTTGTGCGTTGAAAAAAAATGCCAACAATTATTCGTTCGGGAAATTTGATCTTCGGTATGACAAGATTACAATTCTCGATAAGTGAATTTTTTACACTACAGCAGAGGGAATCGAAAGTGAATTGGCTTGAAAAATATGAAAATTTTCGTTTTATCTTGCATCGCACATTTCCGGGTGTATTTCACCATTGAAATTTTTTTCTTTCTCGTACGTGAGAATGTTTTTATTTAAATTAAGGTAGTAGTCTGGTAACTTAAGCCAATTTTTATGTCTTTATTGGAGGGCGTTTTTTTTTTTAGGGAAATAAAAATGAATCGTTTTGGATATTCAGGATGTTTTTATTTACATATTAAAGATACAAAAAAAAAATTTTTGAAAAAATTTAATAGTTTATTATTATTATTATTATTGATCGAAGTTGGCACCTCGAAAAAAAAGCGCGTGGGTGGCCCCGGTTATTTTGGCTCTTGATGTTATCTGAAATCAAAAATTCTTGTTAATTCTTAATCTATAGACATGTCATTCTGGTCGGAACTACTGAAGTTGAATTTCATGAATAAATTACATTTTTTCAAAAATTTTTTTTTTTTTATCTTTAATATGTAAATAAAAACAACCTAAATATCCAAAACGATTCATTTTTATTTTCCTACAAAAAAACGGCCACCAAAAAAGACATGAAAATCGGCTTAAGAAAAAAAAACTTTTTTTTCCAAAGCCCGCCATTTTGTTATTTATCCATGAAATTTAACTTCAGTAGTTCCAACCAGAATGACATGTCTATAGATTAAGAATTATCAAGAATTTTTGATTTCAGATAACATCAAGAGCCAAAATCACCGGGGCCAGCCACGCGCTTTTTTTCGAGGTGCCAACTTTGATCAATAATAATAATAATAATAAACCATTAAATTTTTTCAAACTAATTTTTTTTTGTATCTTCAATATGTAAATAAAAACATCCTAAATATCCAAAACGATTGATTTTTATTTTCCTACAAAAAAACGCCCTCCAAAAAAGATATGAAAATCGGCTTAAGAAAAAAAAACTTTTTTTTCCAAAGCCCGCCATTTTGTTATTTATCCATGAAATTTAACTTCAGTAGTTCCGACCAGAATGACATGTCTACAGATTAAGAATTATCAAGAATTTTTGATTTCAGATAACATCAAGAGCCAAAATCACCGGGGCCAGCCACGCGCTTTTTTTTCGAGGTGCCAACTTCGATCAATAATAATAATAATAATAAACTATTAAATTTTTTCAAACTAATTTTTTTTTGTATCTTTAATATGTAAATAAAAACATCCCAAATATCCAAAACGATTCATTTTTATTTTCCTACAAAAAAATGCCCTCCAAAAAAGACATGAAAATCGGCTTAAGTTACCAGACTACTATCTTAAGAGACCCGGTCACAAGGTGTCTCGATATCTTCCATCCACATATATTCACGCTCTTTATGCAAATTGACAAAAAAAAAATATTTTCATCCAACGTATTCATTCAGAAATATTCGAAATTTCAACAGGTGTTTTCTCCAGCTCACACACACACACACAAACACGTGTTTGGTCTATACGTTTTATAACTACGACCCAATTCTCCGGTCGCAGCTGGAAACTTTTTACCACTGTATTATATTAGATCGTAAAATATGTTTCACTGTGGAACGTGTGAAGAACCATTGGTTAAGCGCTTTATCGGAATGCTCAGAATCGTAGAGTAGAAAAAAAAAAAACAAAAAATTGAACACACACAGCAGAGTTAAGAAAAAAGGGGTACGTAACATTTCCATTGAAATTCATTACAACGCGGCACTGTTACATTTTTTGTTGTTGTAAATTGTATGTTTTTTTCTCTTTAATTTCCCAAAAGAAAAAAAAAATCATCCACGCCATTTTTATCGTCATTTCTTTTCCCAATCGTAACCGCACTCGCGGCCAAATGATAAATTAAATCGACGAATAACAATGATAATGTACCTTGGAATCGACGCTCTCGTCGGAAGTTGTTTTAATGCTACCGACGTTCCTGAGCTCGTGTTCCCGCTCGGTAACTTCCTCAATTTCTTTCTGTATCCTATCGGTGGCCTTCTTTAATTGCTCCAGCCTGCGATCGCTCTAAAAATCGTTAAAATCACGCACTCGCACAGATAACAGCACGATCGTTTGGTGAAACGAGGTTTCAATTAACGATTTATCGAAAAATTTGTGTTTCCACCGTTATAATTAATTGTTTATTAATTTTTTTCTTTATTACTGATATATCGTTTAATGTTTTGTATTGTCTTTTATTTTATTTTTATCGTTAAAAACAAAAATTACGTTATTTCGTTCGAGGTTTAAGGTTTGCCGACGATCTTAAGGATATTATTAAAAAGCGTGTGATGCTCTCGCGTCGGTGGGCCAGCGCACAGTCTCTCTCTGCTGCCCGGCAAGAATGTCGGTGAGCGATTGAAACGATCGCCGAGCGACTGAGAGAGACGGAGAAACGGGAGAGCGAGAGGGAGAGAGAAAATTCTTTCCCCCTTAACGCGTAGAACGAACGGGTTAACTGTATCCGTTGCTTCTTTTCCTTTCTAAAAAAAAAAAAGAAAAAAAAAGATAAAAAAACCGAAAAATGGGCCAAACCGATCTTCCTATATTCATTCGAGCTTCTGGAGGGATCTCTCTGCATAAAATTCGCGCGGTCTGTCGCGAATATTCTCGCGAATATTGCTCCGCAACCTCTCACGATCACGAGGGAACGGCGAAACCATGAATTTTCTCTCGCGAAAGTGTGTAATACGTGGAAAATAGAGAGACTCATCGAAATTTTTTGATAAACACGGTGAAAGTTTTCCTCGTTTTTTTTTTTATTTTTTTTTGTCGCGTTCTTAAGATTTCTGGTAATACGATACGAGGGCCATTTTTTCTGGGTCACATATGATTCGCTGGTTTTTCTTTCGCCAACGATGGAATTTTTTTACTACCGCTTTCAATACTTTGAATTTTTCGTTCGATTTCCGAGTGTGGAAAAATTTAAGAATCATTGCAACTTTCGAAATATAATTTTCGCTCTTTTTCGTTTGAACTGGTCAAATATGGAAATGGAAAAAAAACTATATTAGCCTCTGGAATTTGGCTCGGAATTTTTTATTATTTTGTAACAATCCTAAAATGCATAGCCTTTTTTTTCTACATTTTTTTTTCGCTACCCACTTTTTAGTAATGACTTTGAAAAAAAAAAAAAGTATTTTACATAAAACCAAAGTTTAGCTGTGATCAGCAAAAAATGTCTCAAAAATTCTCAAAAATCCTCTGTGTGAAATAATAAATTTTAAACCCTAAACCGAAGTACACCGGCTTAAGACCGTAGTCTGGTCTAGTGCGAGATTTTTGACGTCATTTCTAATGTGCAATAACGTTTAAACCGTTGAAGTTGCCTTGATGAAAAATTACACGTGCATTTATTGATCCTTAGAGAACGCTTGTACATTAAAAAAAAAAAATTATTTTAAATATTTTCATGTAGTTTTTTTGCCTTGTTGCAACATGGTGCGCCGAAATCGGCGCCCACTCTGGACGATGTTGTATGCATCTGAAAAAAAAAAATATATATATATTCTCAATCTGTATGAGTGTTCTGAGCACTGGTAGCAGAATTGGTACTTAAAAAAAAATTTTGACAAAATGGCGGCCTGTTGAACTTTCATTAATGATATTTCATACATTTTCGGGTATTCGACGAGTTATAAAAAGTCGGAAAAATTATTGTTCGACTCAATAAAAAAATTTGTTAAGTACCAATTCTGCTACCAGTGCTCAGAATACTCATACAGATTGAGAATATATAGATATTTTTTTTTTCAGATGCATACAACATCGTCCAGAGTGGGCGCCGATTTCGGCGCACCATGTTGCAACAAGGCAAAAAACTACATGAAAATATTTAAAATAATTTTTTTTTTAAATGTACAACTATTCTCTAAGGATCAATAAATGCACGTGTAAATTTTCATCAAGACAACTTCAACGATTTAAACGTTATTGCACATTAGAAATGACGTCAAAAATCTCGCTCTAGACCAGACTACGGCCTTAACAATTTGAGTATTGAACAAAGTATTTATCAGCATTTTTTCAGATTTTTAAATTACCGCTAAACCCTTGTTTTGAGTAAAATAATTTATTTTTTTTTACTACTAAATAGTAGTTAGCGAAATAAATCTAGAAAAACGATATCTTACATTGTGAGATTGTGTCAATATTACGAAAAAAATTGTTGACCATGTTCCAGAGGGTGTGTCACAGTCAGGTACCACTGTAAAAAAAAATGCCTGTTTTCCGATAAAAATGTCGTTGCGGGTAATTTGAAGAAAAAAAGTAGCAACTTGAATAATACGGCGGCGTTCATGATCACTTATAAAACTAAAAAAATGTTCGTACATGAATTAAACATTTTTATTAACTACGATCTGTGCCCCGCGGTTTCAGTCTTAAATTTCCGTCCTCCGATTAAACGCGCCGCCGTTACCGTTCCTTAGGCTCATAGCACAAACTTATATAGCGTAAAGCCTTCCCGTATAAACGGGCTATCTAATGCAAAAAAAATTTTCCAAATCGGACGAGTATCTCCTGAGATGAGCGCGTTCGAACAAACATACAAACGTACAAGCTCACCCAGCTTCATTACAGTAGTAAGATATTCGTTGTAGATTTTTTATTTTCGTTCTAAAAGCTCATTATCAAAGTGAATAATGTCAAAAGAGGTGTTTCTTGGCCGTCTGATATTTCGTACACGCCCGACAAAATCCCATAACGCGTCCGTTAACGCCGTCGTGAAAATCGAGAAATCGCACCGGATTCACACATCGAGTTTGGCGTGTGGCGAATAAAAAAAGGAAAGAAAAAAAACAAAAATATATATAATATGGATCTCGACCGATTTAAATAGCGGTTCGACCGCTTCTCTTTTTAAGGTCATCGTCCCGTCATCTCTTGCCCCGTACCATTATCATTGCATTTCACATACGTTTATAATTCCCCCGTGTAAACACGTACGTAACGACATTTATTCGTATATGTACGCCGCAGAGTTCGAAAAATGCGAGAGCAAGTTTTAAGTAAGTTAAGGGGTTAGAGTCGCGGATTAATCGAGTATTAAATCTTTAAAGAGTCGCTTTTACACATTTTGTCTGGAGAATGTAAAAAAAAAAAAATGTAGAACGTTGAATTTATTTATAAAAAATGATTGTATGTCGTTAACCCAAAAAGAATATTTTCTAGTGATTTTTCAAAATTTTATTAGTACACGATAAGTTTGTATTGAAAGAAAAATGGTTATTAAGGCGGTAGTCTGGTCTAGAAATTTGAAAAAATCGATTTTTTAATTTATTAATTTTCTTATTCCTTAGACCTTTATTCATACGTTCCTGAGAACCGTTTATTGATATTTCAAAAATTAGCCGAGAAATAAAAATTCTAAGCAAGCCGGGCGCTCAGGTAGCGCGGTCGGGAAGCAGCTAACGCAGAGGCTACTGAGTCGCTCATTTAACGGTGTCAAAACTTTGAACGCGTTTATCTAAGAACTATGTTTTTCAAATCGGCGCCCACGATATCTCGATAACTAATGGACCGATCGAGCTCAAATTTTGCACGTATCTAAGGTAGCCTGTTTCTGAGGACTGGTAGCAGAATTGAGTCGAACAATAATTTTGCCGACATTTTATAACTCGTCGAATACCCGAAAATGTATGAAATATCATTAATGAACGTTCAGCAGGCCGCCATTTTGTCAAAATTTTTTTTTTAACTACCAATTCTGCTACCAGTGCTCGGAATACTCATACAGATTGAGAATGTATATATATATTTTTTTTCAGATGCATACAACATCGTCCAGAGTGGGCGCCGATTGAGGCGGCTTTCGGCGCACCATGTTACAACAAGGCAAAAAACTACATGAAAATATTTATAATATTTTTTTTTTAACGTACAAGTATTCTCTAAGGATCAATAAATGCACGTGTAAATTTTCATCAAGACAACTTCAACGGTTTAAAAATTATTGCACATTAGAAATGCCGTCAAAAATCTCGCTCTAGACCAGACTACCGCGTTACGGTAGTACTCTGGTAACTTAAGGCCTTACATACGTCGAGATCTTTCAAAAAATCGATTTTTTTGTTTACAGATTATTATTCCTTATAGTCTTAGGCGTATTTCTGTGTAAGCTGATTGTAAAAATTCCCCATAGTTCAAAAGTTATTGTAGATAATGTGACTGCCTGATAATGTGAAACACGCTCGAATCAACGCTACCAAAGCAACAAAAGAGGCCAGAACAATTCGTCGATTAGAAGAAAAATAAACAACAACAATTTTTTACTGACAAGGAAGGCGTACAATATGAAGCTGGAATGGGAGATTAGACGTAAGTTAACTAAATAAATTTAAAAAATTCATAAAGTTCTTGCTCCAGCCGCGCGCGACTTCGAGCGAAACGCGCTTGAAACTTTAAACGCGTTTTTCTCAAAACTACTTTTTCTGACACGGTCGGCATGATAACTCGTACAGTTTTTAATATTTTTTGATGATTTTTTTTTTAAATATTCGGAATTGTTTTTCCTATAGTCTGTCGAGCCGGATTTTTAAAATTATAATTAGAAAATTTTATAAAAACAATTAAAGTGTGACTTTTTTGACACCAACTTAACATTTTTTTTTAAATTACCGTAAATTGTTCAATTTTTCGAATTTCAAAAATCCGGCTCGACAGACTATAACTACTACCTTATTTTACAAGAATTTCTTTACATTTTGCAGATCCGTCAACATTTGAGGAAGAAATACTGCCGACCGTGGAGCAACTTTTTTTTTACAGTGCTTCAAAAAATGTGATTTTTCATGTTGTAATTTTTGAAAAAAAAAATTGAAATCAATTTTTCTACAAACTTAACACAGTAATAAACAATGTGTAAGAATTTTTTTATCAATTTCTATTTCTATCCCTCCTAAAAACAGTTTTTCTTTTGGTACGTTTTCGGTACCGCTGGACGTATGTAAGGCCTTAAGCCGATTTTCATGTCTTTTTTGGAGGGCGTTTTTTTGTAAGAAAATAAAAATGAATCGTTTTGGATATTTAGGATGTTTTTATTTACATATTAAAGATACAAAAAAAAATGTTTTTGAAAAAATTTAATAGTTCATTATTGTTATTATTATTGTTCGAAGTTGGCACCTCGAAAAAAAAGCGCGTGGGTGGCCCCGGTGATTTTGGCTCTTGATGTTATCTGAAATCAAAAATTCTTGATAATTCTTAATCTATAGACATGTCGTTCTAGTCGGAACTACTGAAGTTAAATTTCATGGATAAATAACAAAATGGCGGACCCCTTCTTTGCTAAAGTAAAAGGATTTTTTTTTCCAAAATCCGTCATTTTGTTATTTATCCATGAAATTTAACTTCAGTAGTTCCGACCAGAATGGCATGTCTATAGATTAAGAATTATCAAGAATTTTTGATTTCCGATGACATCAAGAGCCAAAATCACCGGGGCCACCCACGCGCTTTTTTTTTCGAGGTGCCAACTTCGATCAACAATAATAATAATAATAAACTGTTAAATTTTTTCAAAATATTTTTTTTTGTATCTTTAATATGTAAATAAAAACATCCTAAATATCCAAAACGATTCATTGTTATTTTCCTACAAAAAAAACACCCTCCAAAAAAGACATGAAAATCGGCTTAAGTTACCAGACTACCTTAAATCATTTATCGATATTAACTATCGATAATAATAATTTGGTTGTTATTCAAGCTTTTTTTTTTAAGTTTTATTGCATCTTTTAAATTTATCACGCACCGTGAAACAGGTCGTTTGACGATTTTACTATGAGCGGAAGAAAATTTTTAACGTGGAACATTTTAATCGTGTATCAAAGTCAGGTCAATCGTCCAATAGTTCAATAACTCGGCGTGTAATCAGCACTTTTACATGCATCGATATACCGTGAAGAAATTTCGATTGCCAACATTCGCGCGTATCGAGTTCCTAATAATATTAATTACTCATATCGTTTCGATTTTATTTTTTTTGTCTTGTCATCGTTGTATTTCAAATCCTTTCTTTTTTTTTTCATCCCATGGTACTAATAAAGGATATTGAACTTCATTCTATCTTACATGGAAATATATAATCATGGGTTATATTCATAATCTAACGGTTGGAAAGTAACGACGAGTGTAACGAAGAACTTTCAGTCATTATCGTCAATTTCTCCATTAGCATAGACACATTATTATTGTTATTATTATTATTATTATTATTATTGTGCCATTTATATATCCTGAATGTTCGCTTCCCCTCGTTCGACTTAACCGTATAATTGCACGCGTCACAATAATTAAACGGGTTCGTGATAGAAATGTAAAAGCGTCTCACGACAGTCTCGCGTTAACGCTGGTATTCTTCCACCTTCCATTTTTATCTATCTCATTTGTGATTCCGAAAATTTTCCATAACTGTGCGGCTATTGAGATTTACGAAAAAATTTTAACAAATCTCTGACCCGTTTTACATCCTCGACAATACAATTTTTGTTCGATGGTTGGCCAGAGACTCTTCTTGATGTTAAACGGTAAAAAAAAATGAAAAAAAAAACGAATCTGCGAAGTTTAAGATGTTCTGTATAGCGTGTGAACGTTACGTTACTTACCTCCATTTTCATGTTTGCCACAGGCACCGCTTTGCGTTACCGTCAAAAGTCAACTGGCTTGTACCAACGTGTGTGCCCTTATCAGACAGTCTCTATGATACCGCACACTTCAGATATGAAGAGAAAAAAAATATATACATATATACACACACACACATATATGTACATATATAAATATTATATATATATTACAAATACAGGGTGTCGCAAAACTAGCACGTCAGAGTGACACGGGAATAAGATTGGCTCCGGACCTATCAGAAATAAACAAATATGATCTCGGTAAGAGTCTCATGGTTATCGAGCAAAAACGTCTTTTTCGATTTCTCGGAAAATCGCTACCCCCAGTAAATATGTTATTCCGCTACCATTGCTACGAAAGTCCAAATCGTAAGCAAATCAAAGTTCAAATTCACCACTAAATCCTAAAGTGGTCGGAAACATATACGAAAACAGCGAGATAACAAGAATAGGGATTGTCCGAAAAATTAAAGAAAGATGATTTCTTTGAAAATCGGTATTCCTTTTAGCGGAATAACGAGTGCTAGGTAACGATTTCAATCAACAAAGACGATTTTTCTCGAAAAACATGAGACTTTTACTGACGTCATATTTGTTTATTCCGATAGATCCGGAGACAATCTAACGCCCGGTGTCACTCTGACGTGCTAGTTTTGGGAGAGCCTGTATTGAGTATATATTTTGTCACGTTTATCTGATTGCAAACGACGCGAAACGTCTATGATTATCACTTTACGTTGTATTTATAGATATACATATTAGGGCGATTTTTCTTTTTCGACGATTTTTTTTTTTTTTCAGTCCCCACCCGAAATTTTGTTGGATATGTCGAAGAAGAAATTCCCCGAAAGTTACAGCCCTTAATATTAATTCTAAGTACTTTCCCAAAGCGTGAGAAGATTTTCCATCGAAAATACACGTAAATCGAATTTGTTTTTTTTTTTTTCAAATTTCTATAACTCAGCCGCATTTTATGCCATCATATTGTTCTTGGTTTCGATTTACTCGGAATAAAACAATCTAAAAAAGTGCCTTTTGCGGCGAAAGTGTAAATTGTACTGGTGAGTTGGTACGGGTCACTGAAGTTGATTTTTACCCAAAATTCTCGTTTTTTTTTTGCTGTTATCTCCGAAACAATTAACTTTACGAAAAAAATGTTAATGAAAAATTTGTTGGAAATTTAATTTCCTATAGAAAAGGTCCTATCGACCCAATTGCTTAGATTAATATTTCTTGAGATATTGAACTTTTTTTATTTTTAATTTTTTTTATCATTTAATATTTCATATTTTATAAATTTTATACTACTCATAAGTTAAAGTTCAATATCTCAAGAAATATTAATCTCAGCAATTGGGTCGATAGGACCTTTTTTGTTGGAAATTTAATTTCCTACAAAAACGGTCCTATTGCTTAGATTAATATTTCTTGAGATATTGAACTTTTATTATTTTTTATTTTTTTTATTATTTAATATTTCATATTTTATAAATTTTATACTATTCATAAGTTAAAGTTCAATATCTCAAGAAATATTAATCTCAGCAATTGGTTTGATAGGACCTTTTTTGTAGGAAATTAAATTTCCAACAAATTTTTCGTTTACATTTTTTTCGTAAAGTTAATTATTTCGGAGATAACAGCGAAAAAAACGAGAATTTTGGGTAAAAATCAACTTCAGTGACCCGTCCCAACTCACCAGTACAATTTACACTTTCACCGCAAAAGGCACTTTTTTGGATTGTTTTATTCTGAGTAAATCGAAACCAAGAACAATATGATTGCATAAACTGCGGCTGAGTTATAGAAATTTGAAAAATAAAATAAAATTCGATTTACGTGTATTTTAGATCGAAAATCTTCTCACGCTTTGGGAAAGTACTTGGAATTAATATTAAGGGCTGTAACTTTCGGGGAATTTCTTTTTCGACATATCCAACAAAATTTCGGGTGGGGACTGAAAAAAAAAGAATAGTCGAAAAAAAAAAATCGCCCTAATATATGTATATCGTATTGAATTTATAAATACATACAAGTATCGTTATGTCTTTGTCGAAAACCGGTACATTTGTCGTGTCTCGTAGATGAAGGTGCGTGTACCATTCGTACATTTTTCTTTTCTTCACGCAGCCATCTAAATACCCGAGATTTAAATTAATAAATGAAGAAAACTCGCGGTACATTTCGCTCTCTAGTACAATTATTATTTTTTTTTCATGATCAAATAATCTGGAGCCTCATTAACCCTGATAGATTTTTCGCTTTTTTTTTCTCAACCCACCCAAAAAAATATTACATTCGCATGAAATTTCGTCACGATATTTAGACTCGATTATTTTTCGTGGTTGAACTTTTCATCACTTATAATTCACTCCAGTGGTTTTTCTTTGCTCCGCAAATTGTGCGATTATAAAGCCGCAATTCGAATAATCGGGAAAGATTTAATTTGGAAACCTAGAAATAAAATTTACCGATTTTGTCTCAAAGTTCATTTTGTCATGTTGAAAATTTAGCAGTCGTTTTTATTGAGACTGGTGGCAGGAATTTTTTTTTAAATTTATTCAATTTTTACGATACTCCAAAGTGTCTTGAAAAGTTCTTTACATTCGTAATTGCGATAATTCGCCGATTACGAGACGTTTGCAATGTTAAAATCTTATCGCGACTTTGTTACTAATTTTGTCATTAAAAAAACACAATCATCGTAAAATCTTGGGAAGGGGAGGGGAACGATTAATTGACTGAAAGAGTCGACAAATTAGTTTGAGTAATTTTAACAGTAGTGTTAAAATTACTCGTAGAATTTTGAAAATTTTCCCTCTATTTCCATTAAAATCGATTGTCATACGAAACTTTTAAATGCCATAGGAATTATCAATACCCTAAAGCTAAAAGGAAGCTCCTCAATCTTTTTTAACTTGTCGAGAAAAAAAAAACACCTATCCAAAATCACAAACGAGCGATTTTTCGAAATTTTTCGAGGATCATGCATAGCCAAAAATTCAGATCCGATATAAAAAGAATTGTCGTAGTTTCCTTTTAATCAAAATAAAGGAAATTCTTAAAAACTCGAACTGCTCGCACAATTTTTTCTATACCGAAGTTAATAATTTTTAAAATTTTTTTTCAAATAAAAAAAAATATATATATAACGCCCATTTTCCAGATTTTTAATAGGACCGAGCTGGGAAATGTAAAAAGCACCATTTCCGTTTCATAATTAATTTCGAAAAATCGACCTTTCAATATTAAATACCCGTACGTAATAGTATTTCATTGGGGAGGGGAACGATTAATTGACTGAAAGAGTCGGCAAATTAGTTTAAGTAATTTTAACAGTAGTGTTAAAATTACTCGTAGAATTTTGAAAATTTTCCCTCTATTTCCAGTAAAATCGATTGTCATACGAAACTTTTAAATACCATAGGAATTATCAATACCCTAAAGCTAAAAGGAAGCTCCTCAATCTTTTTTAACTTGTCGAAAAAAAAAAAAAACACCTATCCAAAATCACAAACGAGCGATTTTTCGAAATTTTTCGAGGATCATGCATAGCCAAAAATTCAGATCCGATATAAAAAGAATTGTCGAAGTTTCCTTTTAATCAAAATAAAGGAAATATTTAAAAACTCGAACTGCTCGCACAATTTTTTCTATACCGAAATTAATAATTTTTTTAAATTTTTTTTCAAATGAAAAAAAAATATATATAACGCCCATTTTCCAGATTTTTAATAGGACCGAGCTGGGAAATGTAAAAAGCACTATTTCCGTTTCATAATTAATTTCGAAAAATCGACCTTTCAATATTAAATACCCGTACGTAATACTTTGTTTTATTGAAAGAAAAAAAAAATAAAATAAAAAGAAGAAAAAAATGATTTTCTGATCAGATCTGATTTTGGTGTTTGCACGCCTCTGCGGTACCACACTATCTATTTAAGCCCGAAGTCAAATTCCACAGGACCCTGAGATTCGTCTGACCGAGACGCACCTTTCCACTTCCGATCGATGATCTACCGGGCGCACTCGACACTCCGGCGCGCGGCGTTCCACTCCAGAGATCTGCGCGGTGCGCGTAACTTTTATTTATATATTTTATATTTTTCCCCCTCGCGCAAACGGAAGACTTTACTTCCAATAGTACGAGACCGCAAAATTTTCTGTTCATGGGTTTTCTCGATTTTTCCCGCTCTTTGGGAAAAGTCAACAAAAGCAACAATAATACGCAAAAATTTTTACGCTATTTAACAAATGTATAAAAAGTTTGAGTATGATCTTTCTGTGTGTGTAAATGTGTGAAACTCAACGTTTTACTTGGTACGCTGGTGCGCCACCAACTACTGCCATTTTACCTGGTGCGTGACCTTGTTCTCCTACCGTTCTCCAAACAAAAGCAAAGAGATGGGATATATGGTACGACTATCTGTATATATATATATACATGTACATGAGGGTATTCCAGATAAAATCGACGGATCCCCGAGCGTCATGATTTTTCATTATTATTCTCCCTATTAAAACGTAGATTTCCATGAAAATAACATTTTACGTTAACTTGAAAAAATTTTCAATAATTCGTTTGGTCCTTATCGACGAAAGTGTGGAATTATTATTTTTTTTCACAGCCATCGTAGAATGAATTTCGAGGGTAGTGGCATGAATTTGCGCATGGAGAAAAATGAACATATTTTATTTCTCATTAATTGTATATTTTCGTTATTTTATGTTTGAAAGAGAGAAAAAAATTATTTCTCTACAGAAGTATTATTAACTATTTGAATAGTGAGCATTTTTCAACTAAAACTTCATTAAAAAATGAATTTGTAACACAATATAAAAAGATGTGTCGTTGGTATCAAGAGATTTATCCGAATGATTTTTTACTCGAATTACATGTCGAAGAATAAATGGAGAAAAAAACATTAGCATTAAAAATTAATCTTCAATTTTTTGTACCGGAATTAAGCTAATTGTCGGAAAAAAAAAATCAGTGTAGTGCTTTATTACATTTTGTCCATTTGATCTGAAATCCCCCATATACATATATATATATATGTGTGTGTGGATACTCTATATAGTACATTTTTTTACACAGGTGACTCCCGCCTCTCGGGAGCGTTCGACTCCACTCTAAACGCTGGGGCACCGCCTAAAGCCTCTCCACCATCATCCACACATTACAGGACATGCTTCAAGATTCTTCGGATGTTATAAGAAAAAAAAAAACGTCTAATTATGTAATTTCAGGGTTTTTCGTCAATTTTCATATTTTTCATTGTATTAATTTTACGTGAATTATTCGTAAAAACAATTGTTCAAACACAACGATAATTTGGCAAGGAAAAACCCCATCGAATTTCATAATTACAATGAAAATTTCATAATTCGACTGTATATCATATTAAGTAGTAGTAGTCTGGTAACTTAAGCCGATTTTCATGTCTTTTTTGGAGGGCATTTTTTTGTAGGAAAATAAAAATGAATCGTTTTGGATATTTAGGATGTTTTTATTTACATATTAAAGATACAAAAAAAAAATTTTTTGAACAAATTTAATAGTTTATTATTATTATTATTATTGATCGAAGTTGGCACCTCGAAAAAAAAGGGCGTGGGTGGCCCCGGTGATTTTGGCTCTTGATGTTATCTGAAATAAAAAATTCTTGATAATTCTCAATCTATAGACATGTCATTCTGGTCGGAACTACTGAATTTAAATTTCATGGATAAATAACAAAATGGCGGACTTTGGAAAAAAAAGTTCTTTTATTTTAGCAAAGAAGGGGTTGTAAAAATAAAAAGAAATTTAACTTCAGTAGTTCCGACCAGAATGACATGTCTATAGATTAAGAATTATCAAAAATTTTTGATTTCAGATAACATCAAGAGCCAAAATCACCGGGGTCACCCACGGGTTTTTTTCGAGGTGCCAACTTCGATCAATAATAATAATAATAATAAACGATTACATTTTTGCAAAAAATTATTTTTTGTATCTATAATATGTAAATAAAAACATCCTAAATATCCAAAACGATTCATTTTTATTTTCCTACAAAATAACGCCCTCCAAAAAAGACATGAAAATCGGCTTAAGTTACCAGACTACTACCTTAAGTAAGTTCGAGCCGTTCGTACTAGTAAAATGAGTGCTAAATAAAAAAAAATCGTTTATACAAAGTCTCGTGCATGAATTAACTATGATGAATCGTAATTTGTATCGCAATATATGTTCTTAAAAAAGAAACTCATAAATAACAATGTATTTGCAAAATAATTAATTGGTTTGTGCCATTTTTCAAAAAGATAATTATTCGTTCAGTTTTTTCGCAGAATCATTCGTATTTTCCTTTGGTTTTGATTTAATACGGCTCATTCTCATGAAAGCAGCTCTACGAATTAACCATTCGGATATTTCATAGTATTCTTCGATGATTATTAGTAATGTTCGATGATTTAATGCAGAAAAAAAATTAATGATGATCGAAGCTTATATTGTTTTGACTCGGGCCTTTCTACACGAGTGGCCCTTGGAATATGCGATCAAACAGTTATTAAAAGAATGTTCTATATCCTTCCGAATTATTTTTCATGTGCTCTCTGAAAATTTCCTGAATTCAAAATGCATTCTATATGTTTATTTATTTCAGAAAGTCGTGAAAGAGACAGAAATGACTGCGCCTCTACTGAGAACCGGAAATGATCAATTGCCTTACGATATAGATGTCATTTTGATATATATCATTAAGATTGATTATCATGGGACTTTTTAAATAGAGCCTTCAATAAATAAAACACCGCTGATGTAATTTAGTGAATACCCTGTTTCCGGCAATATGTTTAACGATAAAACGTACGGTCCAACATACGAAACTCTTAAAATCTAAATTACTTTTCTCACATTGTGTCAATGTTGTGTGTGTCCTACAATATCCAATGAACAGAAAGTCGGAATGAAAACATTCTGCTCAACGATTTTAGGTTATGTAGTATTCTAGGTTATGTAAGGAAAACACACATATTCGTATCGCAAGTATTTCTCAACGTTTAACAAATCCGTGGTGAATATTGATTAAAAAATTCTCGTACGACTTCAAATTCCAAATTTCACAAAGGATCAATTGGTAATTTCGAAATGGCACAATTTTCACCGATCGCCAGTAAGTTATTGGATATTCAAGATTTCACAAAAAGTTGTGCATTAAAGAAATCAAGATTTTTTTAGTAAAGTTACGTTTAAAAAATATCGATTAATCGATGACAAACTCTTGTGAAATATTATGAATTTTGAAAATTTTACAGAATCTCCGGTTACAAGAGGATTACAGAATAAAAATTTAACGGGTAATCCGCGTATAGTTAGAGATTTGGCGGCAACAATACACGCGAGTATTCAACAATGGAACAACGTGCATCTGCACGGTTTGTCAATATTGAAAAATATAACGGAAATTAAAAACGACGACACGTATCACGTTGATCTGGAGTATCTTTGCGATGATCTTACCAAAGATTGCGACACATTGGTACGCAAATGAATTCACCACAATGATGAACATTCTATTTAAGCAACAAGAACAAAAATGTCATTGCGATTTAACCAATTTTGTTTATTATTTCAAGGACGAAATTGTCGGTGATTTTAAACAGTCGGCTGTTCAATTGAACGCCGTGAAGTCGTTGCACAAAGGAACCAATAAATTATTTCAAACCTGGCCAGTGGAACGTTTCGGTAAGTTCAGATTAAAACAAAAAAAGAACAAAATTTGATATCATTTTAAGAATGGCGGAGCGGACTCTCCAAGATTCTTTTTAACTTGGTGAAAAAAAATCATCGACAAAGATATTCAGATCAGGTTACAAAAATACGAGATTCATTTGATGAAAGAAGAAAAAAAACAAAAAAAATAAGACAAATCGAATTTACAATTTGGTGTATACCAATCTGAATATTTCGTTACCTGACCAAAAAAGTATTTAAACGAATTTCTCGTTTTCGATATACGATACAGTTTTTTCGCAAAATATAAACAAAAACTGAGGAGAAAAAACGCTTTTTCCGAGTTTCAATCGTTGGAGGGCTTAACAATAATGTATTGTTATAAAAAAAAGTATAAATATATGATAAAATTTCAGTACAAACTGCCGAATTAATTTACGAAGCGTACAGACAGGAGGCCGAGGTGAAACGGAAAATTTTGGAAAATGTAGCTCACGATTATCGTGACTGTTGGAAAATGTTGCATCTCGCTGCTTGGGTCCATCAAACGAGAATATCGGAGGGTATAACGACAGCACTGGAATCAATGCTGATAGAAACGGGACACAGATAACGAGATTTGGAGAAAAAAAAAAAACGATATTAAAATAAGATTTATCATAATTACGAAAATGTTTCCATTTTTCTTTTTCCATTAATCTTCTTATTTTTCCTTTTTCTTTTATTAATTCCATTAATTGACGCTGTCATCTTACGTTACGTGAGAATATAAGTATATTTCGATATTTAAGCAAACGACTATTCTACACGGTGAGCAACCGGTGCAATGTTCGGAATAAACAAAGTTTTTCATTCGTTTGTTTGAGCGTATGATTTTTTTTTTGCTTCACCGCCACTTCTTCCACTATTTTCGATTTTAGGAAGCGCTGCTCCGTGTCAAGTATTTTTATACAACATATAGTACAAGAGACCGAGGGGAATTATCTAAATGGAGCGAATGAGAAATAAAAAAAATTAATTGTTTAGAGGACAAACATATTTTCATATTTACAATACGAAATCAAACACGTCGATCGTCATAAATGCGTGATATCACGTGGATGGAATTGTGTTCTCAGATTTTTTTTCTTCTGTTCTTCATTTCTTCCCATTACGCGCTAGATAGAATGTGTTGTTGAAACTTTGGAAATCTCGAGATGAATCAAAAAATTGTCGTCGTCGCGAATTTAGCACACAAGGTGTCAATCAAATAATTTATTATTTCCAAATCTCCCGCTAGTTTGTCATAATTCGCCATCTTCCACGAAGTTAAAGTACTTTATCAAATTTTTTTAGATTCATCCATTCCGGTAAAACCCCCCCCCCAACTACGAAGTATTTTTGAGCGATATTACAAATTGGCGAATTACGACAAAACATTTCAAGAGATTGGGAAAGTAAAAAAAAAAAACAGTGCGACAAACTCGAGGGAGGAAATGCCTCGTTGATAGAATATAATTTCCCGTCTTTTTTTCTTCTTTCGATTGTTGCAATCGCGGATTATATACGACAGCGTTTAATCGCCTTTACGATACCTACGTTACAATACTCATCGACTCAACGATCGAACTAAATATACTTTTAACTTTCGCGCTGTACAGAGTTTGTACTATTTACAAAAATAACTTAATTTCCCGGATACTCTATCCTCCTTTCGTTTAAGTATTTAAATTCGAAAAAAAAAAAAAAAAAAAAACTAACAATTTCAGACTAATCAAATACGTGAGAGATGCCAAGAGCAAAGTTGGAATTTAAACTTCCATTACTCGCAGAGACTAGCGTACATTCTTTTGCGGCTCGAACTTGCTTTGTTCTTCCCTGCACCTCGAACTCGAGGATTCACGAGGTTTCGTACTCATTCGCGCAGAATACTCCCGAGGCTAACGGAGAAAGCTTAACACTCCAATGAGAATTAAACAAAAATGTATGTGATTTTTTTTTTTCTTCTTCTAAACTTAAGACAAAACAAAAATGATTGCCATTTTTTTTTCTCATATTGAGCTCGAGCGATTCCCGACGTTTTAAACGTCGCACGAAAATTTAGTCATTCTACAGAGTAGTGTGAGGAAAAACGAAAGAAAAAAAAACCCTTCAGTAAAGTACACGAAATTCACGAGAAAAAAAAATGAAGGAAGTAAGCATTAATCTAATTTTACGAGCATCATTTGCCTAAGATTCAAAACGACGGGACTCGTAAAAGTGTCGTGTGCCTTGTCAACAATTAAAAATAATAATAATAATAATAACGAATCGAGAAAATAATAATTTTTTTTCGCAAACTGAGAACGGAAAGTGAGAACGCACATCGTGAATTTCGAAAAATATAAATTCAATAGGAACAACAGTTTCGACGATTCATCCTCAAATCAGCTTCTGGTATTTCGATTGAATTCCTCACTAAGTGCCTCAAAGTCCAAATCGGCATCCAAATTGCCGGCGTTCGGCATTAAACTATTATCAAGAATGTTATCAGGCATAATATTTTTAAGCCTCTCCGAGACCAATTCATCGACGAGATTCGTTTGATCAACGAGGTGCAATTGTTCGACCAATTTTTCGTCCATCATGAGATGTTTGTCGATGACACTGCCACTCGTCAATATATCCAAATGCGGTATGTGATCGTAACCGGTAATTTTCGTGATATCGAGATTATCCGCGCCGCCGAATAAGCTCGTGTCGCACGGGTTTGTCATAATGGGCACGGAATGTTGTAGAATCGGTAAATTATCGTTTATCTTACAGAGCCTCGTGTCGATCAACATTTTTTCATCATTGCCATTGATCTCCGAACGTTCACCCTTGACGTTAGTCTCGTCGCTAACGTTATCCTCGATCGGTACAATTTTCGCGATCATTTTGTGAAAACCTTTAACAAAATGTTGCGATCCCGTCTCGAGGCTCGCGTAATCATCGGTAATTTTCCCGTAATTCTCCGTGTTATCCTTCGCGTAAGAGCTGACAGTTGTATTCTCCAATTTGAAGCCCTGTTCCATCGGCTCGAGCTTTATAAAAGCTTGCTGTAGCGTCTCGATAATTGGCAACGGTTGTTTAACTTGTTCGTAATTAACGTTCAATTTGTCAAAAACACCGGGACAATTGTTCATGGTGAGTCCGTCGGTTAATTTCGTAAAGCCATCCTTGTGATTGGTTAATTTACGATAAGACGCTGATTTCGTTGAGCTTATATTGATCTTTTGAAAGCCCCGATTTTCCGACAATTGATTCTGTATCTCGGGATTGGATATCAATAATTTCGACATACTGTTGGATTTCGTGACCTCGGTGTTGCCAATTGGACTGGAATTTCTCGGCATCAGCGTCAGTGCCATAAGTACCTCGGGACAATTTGTCGTAACGTGATTGTCGTTTTTACGTTCGTTCAAAAAATCCGATACACTAAGATCGGAACTTTCCGAGAAACCGCTCGACATTCTCTCCTCAAATTGTTCCTTCGTGTCGTCGATATTGTGAATTTTTTGTAATTTACAGGGTGGCTGATCGAGAGACGCGTTAGCCCCGTCGTATGTATCGTCGGATTTTTTTAATGCCTCATTGTTGATACGATAAATACCGGGATCGAGACCAAGCGCGTCGCACAATGTTTCCTCGTTGATATTCACAATATCACCATTGTCACGATCAACGTCGCTCGCTACGCTCAACATTGCGCCAACCTGTTCGCGTATTTTCTCGACGAGTGTTTTCAATTCGTCGAGAAAATTTCTCACGTTACGATCGGACTTTAGGATCAAATGTTCGAACATCGATTGGGCATTCAGTACCGGTTTAGCCGCAATTTTTATTATCTCAAGATTATCACAAACCGCTATTGCCTCTTGAAGCTTGGACTGTCGACGTTCAGACTTCGCTTCCGGTGTCACGTAAGCCCATGGACCGCGCTTTTTACCTTTCCTCTTAAGCGGATCTTGAACGATCGGACGTTTTAGTTCGGGTTCCGGTGTCGGCGGTGGAAGTTGCTCCGGGCTACCGTGATCCGGATGCATCTCAAAGTGTCGCGCCATGCGCGTTCTACCGAGATATATCTTGTTGCACGTTTGACAACGAAAGTGATCGGATATCTTACGTTTCGGTACTTCAAGTCCGCTGAGAAGCTCCTTCGGTGAACCGTCGTGCTCGAGTTTATCGGCATTTGTATTGTAATCGCTGTAACCACCGTCCGAATCGTCGAGATCCGGTTGCATAAAGTCCAAATGATGAAGATGCTTGTAATCGCGCACCATGTGACGCGGTGGTCTCGACAATCTGCCCGATCTTGTTCTCGCTATCACCTTCTTGCGATCGTCCTGAAAAATGTTTAGTTTTTCATTATTTTATTGTCGAGACACGAGTCGGGAATATCGCGGGTATATTTCGTCGTTGAATAAAGTTTTTTTTTTCTCACGCCATGTCGAAAGGATTGGGAATAGAGATGAAAAGATGGAATGAGAAAAAAAAATGGTAGTAGTAAAAAGTTTATAACGTTTTATG
Source organism: Oxytorus armatus (assembly GCA_958009045.1). NCBI lineage: Eukaryota > Metazoa > Arthropoda > Insecta > Hymenoptera > Ichneumonidae > Oxytorus > Oxytorus armatus. The sequence goes on along the minus strand of OY253748.1, from coordinate 28,881,579 downwards.
AACATTTTTTTCCAAAAAATACCTCCGGGACTATCTTTGTAACTTGTCGCTGTAGTTGTATGCCAAATTTCAAGTTGACAGGTCAAACCGTTTAGGAGTTAGAGGGCTGTGACAGGACAGACAGACGGACGGACAACAGAGTTTTCCCATAAGGGTTCCGTTTTTCGATACGAACATTTTTTTTCAAATATATACAAATTCTTCCGTATTCATAAAATGTGATAAAAACCTTAGTGTCCTCGTGGTCCTCGTCCGTGGGAGTTGTGATTTTTGTCACCGGTGCGGTCGGCCTTACCGCCGTTTTCTTAGGTCTGCCGCGCTTTCCACCGCGGGCTTTCAACAAATTGCTCGGATTTCTCATTCGAAGATCGAGCTCTTCGGGAAACACGACTCTGCAATAATGATAAATCGTTCAATCGGAACTTACGAATATCAACAGAGTGTGTTCTTATTCTCTTGTACATTGAAAAAAAAAACTCTTGGTTAAACGTTCTAGAACCTATTTTAAATTTATCTTTAAGTAAACGATTGAGAGGAGCTTGACATTTTTAGAAAAACGTTTGTATAATTTACATACAATTAAAACTTAAGAACTATCGATTTAAAGAAGAGGCATAGAAAAAAAACACACACATATTGAAACTTGTTGTTACTCCGGTCACAAGTTTAGTATCAAAAAGTGGCGTTCGCCGAAAGAATTTAAGAACGATGAGAAATTATGCGTGCGAGCAACCAGCGAGTCTTAATTTTCATTATATCTTAATAACTGACCTGTAAACAATTCTCTCATTGGGCATAGCGGCCTCTTGGCTTCGCTGTTGCAAAACATGAGCGATTTGCTTGAGCTGAGATTGAGTGAGTTTCTGCATACTGTGAAAAGTGTGTCCCTGTTGAACAATTTGTATGGGATTTTCGCTCGAGCCAAGTGGTTTGGTAGTGTCTGTTTGTTCAGCAGTAAGGGCAACGGGACTATGAAGTCCAGCGACTTTAGCTCTTTTGACTACTCTCGCTGTTGCCAATGTCGCTTCGTTACGTTTATCCTTTGTACCATTTTGTGTATACTTGGTACGATCCGTTGTTTCATTTTGTTGGCAATACGTTGTTCTGTGAGCATAACGTGTGTTCGTATTATTCACGGTCGTAACGTTATTCTGATTATTAACTACCGCGTTCTGCCTGTTACTCGTGGTTGTGGCGTTTTTCGTCTGTGGCTTGAGTATCGACACGGTTGACGAGGAATTTTGCGCCGTTGGGCGTAACAGTGATGAGGCACATGTATTGACCGTTTTAACATCTTGAGCCTTCAAAAGCGACGCTGTTCTCAGTATTAACGGAGAATTCGTCGCTGTCGTGACTTTCGTGGCGCTCGTAACTGGCACACTTTTAACGAAAGTAGTCGCGGCGTTGCGCAAAAATTGCGCCGGTATCTGTACAGATTTCAAGAAAGATCCGGTAATCCCCGTTTTTCCGGCATTCCCATTGGCTGTAGGAAGATTCTTCGAGACGTTATTAGCGTCCTGATTGGTCTTCGGTGTTGGCATGATAAATTGTTGATTATTGGTCGCGCGAACAATTCCCGTAGTACCTTTCATCGCGTGAGTCAGAGGAGTCAAAGAGTTTACGATTCTCTGAGAGGATCTAGTGACGTTACCGCTCACGCTCGTTGAATTAGCATTTTGATGTGAAAATTCCGAGGCAGTAGTTAAAATCTGTGATGCATTGAGCAATTGCGTCGATATTGTTCCGCCGTTCAAAAGTTGCGTAGTGATCGGAGTGGCTTTGATTATCTGAGGCGAAAGAGTACCGAGCAAAGCGCCTTTGGGCAGCAATATCGAATTTTGACTCGTAACGTTGCCATTTTGATGCGCACCATTTATGCCGTTTAAGCCGATACTACCAACTTTACTGGCACTCGGTAGTATCCTAACTTTTTTTCCCGTTTTCAGCAAAGTCTGCGCAGGCTTAACAACGAATTGGGAAGACGGCAGTATAATCGGCAATCTTTGTAAAATTTGAGCCTGCGAGTCGCGCAACTCGTTTCTCTGAAAATTTCGCGACGACGAGCCGTCGATCGTGAAACGAACGTCATTGTTTTGATCGGAGGTATTGGTTTCGGTGGTTTTCATGGAATTCTGTTGAGTTACATAAATCTTTGTTACATCGTCGCCGTCCGTAAGCTGTTCGAGTAATTGACGACGGGCCGAGTCATTGGAACTCGTTAGATCAATATCCTCGATGGACATTGCTTCCCGCTCGAGGCTCTCGTCTCTCGATAAACTGCTGTTTGTCCATTCTTGAATATTCACACATTCCGGCTTGACAATGCCGTTGTGATTTTGATAATTTAACGTATCCATTGGTACATTTGTGCACGCCGAATTGTCACCATTCTCGAGACACGACGATCTCGTAATGTCACGAATTATAGCATTTTCCTCGTGCTCGTAGGTTATGTCGTCGTTTGCCTCGTCGATAACCGTATCAACCTCGAAAGTTAACCTCAAAGCGGCTGCTTGCGCGTGTGTTAAATGTATCGTCGGTGAATCCGAACCGTCACCCTGCAAATATGCAACAAACTCGTTGTCACGATCGTCATCGTCGACAACCTCCTGGAATGCCTGCCGAAGAAGATCCGAGGTGCCATTACACGACATCGAACCATTTGTAAACACTGTCGTGTTAGCGATATCCGCCATATCCGAGGGATTAAAAAAACGTGAAATAAAAATTAAGAAAATAAAACGTCGAATACTATTGTTCACGTTTATTTAATCACGATTTTTTCCACCCTGATACCTTAATAATCAAACGGACTATATACAGGCTCGAGAGTTTTCACCAGAAACGAGTCTTCATTGTTATACGTTTCATTACACTTTGCATCGGATATATATATTTTTTTGGGTTAAAAAATGCTCACTTTGCCCAGAGCGAGAGAGAAGAAAAAAAACCTTTCCCGCGAGTTGCATTTACACGAAGGGTTGTGTGGGTGCACTGGACTGAATATTGCGGGATGTGGAATGTGCAGGCAGGGTGCATATCACTAGAAGAAAAAACGCACGTATCGTAAAAGCTAGGGCGCATGTAAAGGCGCCATTATCCTGATGTTTAGAACATCGCACCGCCAGATGTCGCACGGTTCAACATTTTTTGTTACCATCTTAAGGATTACGCGAAAATCCCAACCATGGAGCCTAGAGTAAAAGGAGACCAATCTTCGTACTCTAAAGAAACATAAAAAATTCAGCAAAAAAACGTGTCGCTGCGGTCGCAAACTGGTCCGAGTGAAGTAGGCAAGAAATAAACTGTACGTGGAACCTTGCTGAAGCTAGGCACCTACGGTCATGTGTAATTACACACGAAGGGTCATGTGTATATTACACATGACCCTTCGGTGTAACTAAGTGCAATCACGCGTCATCATTATTATAACAATTTTATGAAACTTTTAATTACTGCCAATCTGTAAAAGTAAGAACATAGAACAGCATTATATCGACTTTATAATATACTAACAAAAAGAAATGAAATACTTTCGTAAAGGTTACAAAAAAAACCAATGCGATTTATATTTAACGAAATTTAAAGTACAATAGGTGAGGAGATTGTGCATTGACTATTTCAGGATCAATAAATAACTATAAAGGCATCCCAGTTAAAAAATACAGACGATGGGCGTGTAGCAAAAAAATGAGGTAAACATCGGGTTTAGGCGACCCTGCTCCGATTCCTTTCGTAATAGGCTCATCCGACGCGCTTTCGCACGCGAAACAACTTTTTCCTCTGACAAAATTGGGGGACGTTATTTATTAAAAAGTTATTAACAAATAAAGTTAATAATTCATACAGCCATTTCCTTATACAAGCCAGTCCCAATCATCTTGTCCTTCACATGTGTTGTTAAGAATACCCCCTGAGTAACATACAAAAAGTTTTATCCGTCGCTCATTGTTTGTTAAAAAGTTATTAACAAAAGAAGTTTCATAAATCAAAAATGAAATACTTATACTAGTGTATGGTGAACAGTACACGTATGAGCGGGTTCGCTGCGCCCCTCGAGCACCCCCGACACTCCAGCCCAAAAACAACCCAAAACAAACTCTAGGCTCCATGATCCCAACAAAAAAAAAGGTTTCGATAAGGACTTTGGGTTATTGGCAGATGATAAAATACTTAAAAACACAATCATGTTAAAGATGCTAAAAGTATTAATTTTGCACAATAACAATGCTAGAAAATTATTCACAAAATTGTTGAACAACATTCGAACAAAACGTCGGAAAATACCTTTCGTTTTTCTTTTATGTATAAATGAATTCGTTTTTTTTCCACATGTGAATCGTGGTACTCAAAAGAAAAAAAAGAAGAAATTTCCATGAAATTTCATCTTTTCTCTGGAAAGTTACGCGCGAAGTGTACCATTAAAAATAAGTTACCAACTTCACACAGGTCACTCGACAGTTGTTAAGTGGTAAACTTCACGTTATCGGCGTTCGACTTTTCGATCGATCAGTCATACTCCGTGTCTCCGAACAACGACGTACTCGTGTCTCTCGGGGCGCACTCAAGTGTGATAGCGAAAAAAAAGATTCGTCGCGAATATAAATCGCGATGTCTCGGCGACTTTAGGTATAATAACAACAACAAAAATTCCATCATCCATCTATAAATTTTCGAAAGTGAAATTCGCAAAGGCCCGGAGAATCGAGGTTTGACGTTCACGAAAGAGTGATAACGCAATAAAGTGTGACAGTGGTGTAATGTCGGGCTTCGACGAGAATCCCTTTGGTGAGCCAACTGTCAACGATCCGTTCGCGGTGAGTTTTTATTTCTTCACTATCAATTTTCATATACGAAGGAATAACACGAGATCATATCTTGTAACGAAAGTCTCGATTAACCATACGGGTGTTAACGTCCTGTTTTCCACAACAGCCGGTCGCCCCGCGGTTGTCAAAAATTTTGTCGAAAAAATAGAAGAAAAAAACACCTCACATCTCCCCTCTCCCTGTGGCTCCTTCATATAATCACTTTGTGATTCATCGTATGTCCGATATCGCTCGGACATTGCATGCATTACGTATATAGGGTGGCGAAACTGATAACGATCTCGATTGATAAGATTTCTTTTTGTTGTGCAGTCAACATAGTTTGAAATTTTCGCAAAAACCAGAAAATAAATACAACATTGCCGAGTCTTGAAACTCCTAAGTGGATCTCTTAGGATCTTTATAATTTAAATCAAATACTTCAATTTTCCTTATTTTTGCATTTTTAATTTAAACTTTGTAGTTTTAAATTGTAATTTAAATTTTATAGTGTGCGCTAATACGAATGAACATTAGCTGTGCGAAATACTGTAGAAGAATCGGAGAGTATTGTTTATTTATATTATTTGTTTGCGTAAGAAGTTATTGAAGTTAAGGAATTTCTTTTCGCTATAGATCGTATTATCTTGAAACATCAAATGCATTTGGCATTATTTTTTTGTGTATGCAAAGGGCTTACTTCCTTTTTACTAGAGCTATAAAGACCTTAGTAGTGTAGCAACGATCGGCGAAATAAAAGCTTGCCTTAAGTTTCCATGTTTGTTTCTTACCCTCCGTTATCAGGTACTGCGACTCGAACATTACGAGAGCTGTATATATGAATATACTAGTTCCGAGCTCAAGAAACTTTATTTTCCTCGGTAGCAACCTGGTAAGTGATTCTAATCTGATAAAAATGGAGTTTATCAATGATTTTAGGATCCTGCAGTGAGAAGAGCGGCGACGGCGACTCCTGCAAACAGAGGCATCGAAGATTACAATCCTTTCGCCGAGCCAAGCTCGCAAGGAGCTACTCAGGTTCGAGGAGCTGCCAATCCACCGATTTACGGTGGAGTTGGAGCTACTCAACAGCCAGCGACCTTACAACCAACGAGCCAAGAAGTTCCGCCTCCTCCTTACGCTCGCAGTCCACAGCAAACAGTTCCTTCGTCCAATTTGGGCAGTACTCTGTCACCTAGCGCCGAGGTAAATTCATATTTCTTAAATTTGTGGGAAAAAACAAAATCTATCGCAATAGTTCTTTTGGAGTTACACGTGTATTGTGAATTTTCTACAGCAACGCGCAGAGGAGGAATGGAAAGCCAGAAGAGAGGAAGAACTGAGAAACACATCGTACTATCGTGAGTACAATTAATATAATAATTACGAGTCATCGTTCTTAAAGGAATCGCACAAAAAATTACAGGATTCTAATTATTACATAGAATCAGCAATTTTAAAAATTTACATTCAAATGATATTTTCGTTTTCATCATTCGATTTTTACTAACGTCGGTGCATATTGGAAACTGACTAACGTCGGTTCCCAATTTGCACGTTTTTTTGTTAGTCGGATACTCTCAAACCTTTCGTTCTTTTTTTTTTTCGGAATTCTCATTACAATTTTGTAAAAATATTCATTCAATTTATGTTTTAAGTCAATTATTTTTTAACGGAAAAATTGATCGTTACGACGTACTAATTAAAAAAGTATCAATGTTTCAGCAGGACGAAACAATTGGCCACCGTTGCCGGAGAAATGTTGCTTTCAACCGTGCTTTTATCAGGACATTGACGTCGATATTCACACAGATTTTCAGAAAATCGTCAGACAACTCTACTATCTGTGGATGTGTAAGTTTAACTTTTGATTTGTATTGTCAACAATTTTTTATTCTTCAATTCAAAATAACGAAATGTTAAAAGAAGCACAAGTTAAAAAAAAAAATGAAATAACGATAACTCAAAAGGAATTTACAAATAACTAGCACGAATAAGTGATATTTATAATTCACCGATGATCGATCTACGTTTGAATTAAACGTACTGACCGATCTTTTACAGTTCACAGTCTCGTACTGATACTGAACGTCGTCGGTGGATTTGCTCTGATGCTATGCGACGGAGAGTTCTCAACTTTTGGACTCGCTATTCTGTACGTTATTCTCTTCACGCCGTTCTCATTTGTATGCTGGTTTCGGCCAGCATACAAGGCTTTCAAGTACGTCGCAAATTTTACATTATCCACGAGATTCATATATTGTATGAGTTATTCGCGGATTCGAAAAATTCCACTCGACTGATTATCCGCAACGTTGATTTTACAGGAGCGATAGTTCAATCAACTTCATGGTATTTTTCTTCGTTTTCTTCTTCCAACTTGTCGTTACGGGTATACAGGCCATCGGAGTTCCTGGCTCGGGCACTTGGTAACCATTTTTTTTTGCTCTGCACTCTTATTATATTCGTTCCATCGACCACAGATTTGTAACATTTGTACATTTCTGTCCCCTTTACTAATTTCTAATTATTAAAAAAAAAAAATGTATTTCAGCGGTATAATCAAGGCGATCGGTTCGTTCAACGGTACTACCAAAGGTATATTCGTTGGAATTTTACTTCTGATGATAGCAGCTTGTTACTGCGTCGCAGTTGCTGGTGATCTTTTGCTTTTGACAAAGGTACGTCCGATGTTTGACAACAGACAAAAGTTCGATCTTAGGCTTACCTTAAATCTCGTCAATAAATCGAATTAAGGAGGTTCGCTCATTTGCTTAGCATGGCCACACCCCACGGTAGTCACATTTTTCTCACGTGACCATAGCGGAGCGTTCCAAACAGTCAAAACAGTCCTAAATTTTTTAACGTTAATTTTCATCAGTTTTCATATAAACTGATTTCAATTTTTTTTAAATGCTCAAATCTGTTCGCGGATTTAATGCACCCTGTATCTTGGAATTCCAAAAGAAAAAAAAAATCCTCAACCAAACATTCTCAATCATAGTTTTCCTCGATTACAATGTACCACGATTAATTATCGCCTCTCTTTCATTGCAATTCTTTCAGATACATCGTATTTATCGAACGTCGAGTGCGAGCGTGTCGAAAGCTCAGCAAGAATTTGCCACGACGTTTCTTCGTAACGAGCACGTTCAAAACGCCGCCGGTAACGTTGCGGCTAGTGCTGTACGCAATCAAATGGCCGGCGCGGCTCAACCGCGTTATTAAAATCACAAATTCTTTAGTAACGCTTGGTGAAAAATGAAAGAATGAAAAAAAAAAAAAAACAACAAAATTAACTATACGCGTGCATACTATGACAAAAGTAAAAAACCTGATGCAATTCTAACACAAAAAAATTAATAAAAACATGCGAGAATTTAACAATTACAATCAAGATTAAAGGCGCGTATAGTTTACGAATGAGAGAAACGGGGTGTGAGAGAACAAAGAACAGAAAAAAAAGCAATGAAACTGAAAGATATATATATATATTTCACTCATTGTGTGTCGTTTTACGCTTTTTTTTTGTTATATGTATAAAATATTAATTTTGAAGTTTGTGGGTCGTTCGACGAATTATTGTGTAATTTACGAGGATAACTTTAATCGACTATGTCCGAATTCAATCTCTCTGACAAGTTCACTTTCTCCTTTTTGCTCGCTATAACAGTATTTTTGAACAAAAATAAAAATAAAAAAAACAAAAATGAACGATTCGATTATCGCTTATCGCGTAGATCGGGCGTTTATTATTTGGCACAGCAACTCCCGAAATCGTGATAGTTCGAGAACCATCACTCGCTTTACCTTCGAATTGAATGACAAACTCGTGCTGTCAAACCTCCGTGTCGTTGATGGGTGGGGGGGGGGAGCATTCACGAGATTTTGTTATCGTAAGTTTTTCTCGCTCTTTTTTTCTTCTGTGATTCATCATTCCCGAGATCTCGAGTCCCTCTTGAACTACGATTTACGACGGAAGCGGTTAACGATATATTTTCTATAAGATATATAAACAAAAGTACGATAGTAAAAAAAACAAAATGCAAAATAAATGGTTTTCCGTTATTAACAACATCTAAAGTAGTTGAAAAATATACTTTTCTTTCCACGTAGATAATTAAATACTCGTTGGTCTCTAGGTTTACAGTGACGTCATGAGATTTTGTAGACCTAGACGATCGAGAAGTTGAATAGCTAAAAAAAAAAAGGATCGAACCGGCGAGAATTTTAGAAGTTTGAAGAAAATCCTTGAGTTCTTTCTATTAATGTTTATCGTCGAGATAAACATAGTTGGGAAGCACTTGAGGCAACTGCTGCGATCCGTTTGTGTCAAAGCGGCGTTAAATTTTTAGAATCATTGATGCAAATTGTCGCGCGTTTATCGAGAGTATTTTTGACGATGAAATTCGTAAAAACGAAATCGATTGAATTGTCAATTTTCGACGAGATGTACGTTTTTATTCAGACTTATGTCAATAGATAATTCAAAATGACGTACGTCAATTTATATAAATTATTCTAAAATCCCGGCTCAGACAAAACATGATTGCAGTCATCACCGAAGGTATAATAGTTGAATTTAAAAAAATATATATATACTTTCACGACGTGCGAGAATCAATAATATTTCTGTACCTTCTTCGTGAAAAGCAGCGGCAGGATCAACGGGAAAAGGACAACCCACATCTGTGCCGTTCGATGCTAGAGTACCGAGGAGTTGTGCCGCGACGATAGCGTCCATGATATCGACGTGATTTCTGTACATCAAACGCGCGTGACCCTCGGCCAATCTGTCGAAAGTAATTAAAAAAAAAAACAAAAAATAAAAACAAACATTTGCCCTCGTAGGTTATTTATATGTCAAAAAAATACGTTTCATATGTTAAGTTTTCACGAGACAACAAAATATCCACCGTATAAGGCTGTCGAGGAGTCTTATCGTCGTTCTCTCTTCTCGCCTGTTCGGATTCGATCTATGGTACAGAAATACCGTACTGAGAACTCTTTCGGCCTCGCTCGTGAGCACGGGTTTTAGCGAGTGTACGTGCGTCAAGTATTCGCGCAAACTGTCCTCTTTCCAGAGGCCCTCGGATTTCAGGAGATCCATATCTTGTTCCAAGTCCCTGAGAAAGAAGGAAACGGCGTGTTAACGAACAAAGAAAAAAACAAAAAAAAATGATTCCTATATGAAATGTTCTCGTGCACTGACTCGTCTCTACGGAATTCGATTCAAAGACACACAGAGCAATTTGTAGAAGTGCTACTCAACACAGAAAATGTGCACAGTTGAAAAGCGTAGTTAAAGCGTGTACGATTAAAAATTGTAGAGATAAAACGTGTAGAATTGAAAAGTGTAGTGTCAGAACGTGTAAGGTTGAAAAGTGTAAAGTTAAAACGTATTCATGGAGAGTGTAAAGTTAAAATGTGAACGGTTGAAAGGTGTAAACTTGAAACGCGTACAATTGAAAAGTCTAGTGTTAGAATGTACACTCGAAAACTATGTAGAGTTAGAACGCACAGTTCAAAAGTACAGACGTAAAACGTTTACACGTGAAAAGTGTAATTAAGGCGTGTATCGAAACTATATGTTCAATTATATTTCTGCAAAAACGAGACACTAACCATGACTCATTACGAATTGTTTAAGGTAGGAGTCTGGTAACTTAAGCCGATTCTCATGTCTTTTTTGGAGGGCGTTTTTTTTGTAGGAAAATAAAAATTAATCGTTTTGGATATTTAGGATGTTTTTATTTACATATTAAAGATACAAAAAAAAAATTTAAGTTTATTATTATTATTATTATTGATTGAAGTTGGCACCTCGATAAAAAAGCGCGTGGGTGGCCCTGGTGATTTTGGCTCTTGATGTTATCCGAAATAAAAAATTCTTGATAATTCTTAATCTACGGACATGTCATTCTGGTCGGAACTACTGAAGTTAAATTTCATGGATAAATAACAAAATGGCGGACTTTGGAAGAAAAAAAACTTTTTTCCAAAGTCCGGCATTTTGTTAAAAAAAAAACTTTTTTCCAGAGTCCGCCATTTTCTTATTTATCCATGAAATTTAACTTCGGTAGTTCCGACCAGAATGACATATCTATAGATTAAGAATTATCAAGAATTTTTGATTGCAGATAACATCAAGAGCCAAAATCACCGGAGCCAACCACGCGCTTTTTTTTCGAGGTGCCAACTTCGATCAATAATAATAATAATAATAAACTATTGAATTTAAAAAAAAATAAATTTCTTGTATCTTTAATATGTAAATAAAAACATCCTAAATATCCAAAACGATTAATTTTTATTTTCCTACAAAAAAACGCCCTCCAAAAAAGACATGAAAAACGGCTTAAGTTACGAGACTACTACCTTAAGTTTTGTATAATACAGTATCTGTTGTATTTATTACTTTTTGTTATTTCCATCGACGGGCTCGCAGGCAGCTTTTAATATATGATTCGACGTCATACGATCCCATTCTGGATTTTTGTTGTCTCTGAGCAAGAGAATAAGATCGAAACGCGACAAGAGTGGATTGCCCAAACGCGTTTTCATCTCCTCGCCTTCGACGAATTTTCCACCTATCGGATTTATCGCCGCGACAACGGTACAACGAGAATTCAACGTACTGACTAATCCAGCCTTCGCTATCGATATAGTCTGTTGTTCCATTGCCTCGTGAAGCGAGGCACGATCTTGCGAATTCATGGTGGTAAATTCGTCCACGCAACATACACCACCGTCCGCCAACACAAGAGCACCGCCCTCCAAGTGCCAACCGTCCGTATCCTGAAATTTTTACGTTTACAAAAGAAGCAAAAAAAAACGAACTTCAAGTTTAAAAAAATTTTTTAATTAAAATATAATCAATGGAAAGTCAAAAAGTTATATGATCTTGAAACTCAAAAATCGTAACTGAAAGTATTTCGAAATCGTTCGTTTCGTGTCCAATGGAAACATTTCGACATTCGAACGAATTCACTGTCATCAGCTTTCAAACGGTTCAAAGTATTTTTTTCTTTTTTAGTTTGGAATATTCAAGGAAAAGAGGAAACGAACCTTGACAGCTGCTGCGGTCAATCCCGCTGCTGTAGTGCCGACACCGGTTGTCAACACCGAGCGAACAGCCAAACGCGAAGCAGCACGAAGAAACTGCGATTTTCCAGTTCCCGGATCACCGATAAGTAACAGATGTGGCTCACCCCGTACACGAGTACCTTTTAAAGAAAATAAAAAAAAAAATTAAAATACTACAAAATCGAGTCTCATCGGAATGAGATAAAAAATAAAAAATACATAAAAATATATATTTTTTATTTTTCATCTTATTCCGATGAGAATCGATTTTGTAGTATTTTTATTTTATTTATTAGAGTAATCTCAATTTTGGAAATTTTTTAATATGATACTTCTTCCGTTAGGTGTACGCAGTGCTGAGGATTTGAAGTGGAACGCGAATACTCTCGTCAATTTCCATTAATCTTTGACGAATTTGAAAATTTTTTATTGAGACGGATCACATTGAGATCGTTCAAATATTGTGGACCCGCGCGACGAAAATGTGCGAAGGCGGAAAGTCGGGGTCATCCGTCTACCTCATGATTTAAGGTAGTAGTCTGGTAACTTAAGCCGAATTTCATGTCTTTTTTGGAGGGCGTTTTTTTTGTAGGAAAATAAAAGATGAATCGTTTTGGATATTTAGGATGTTTTTATTTACATATTAAAGATACGAAAAAAAAATTTTTTGAAAAAATTTAATAGTTTATTATTATTATTATTATTGATCAAAGTTGGCACCTCTAAGTTGGCAGCCCGGGTCCTAACTTTTTTTCTACCGAACCGATTGCTTTCAAATTTTAACAGGCTACTCTACACACTTATAGTTCTCGTCGGAACTACCGAGAAATTTTTTCACCCCTAACTTTTTATTTTACAACCCCTTCTTTGCTAAAATAAAAGGACTTTTTTTTCCAAAGTCCGCCATTTTGTTATTTATCCATGAAATTTAACTTCAGTAGTTCCGACCAGAACTATAAGTGTGTAGAGTAGCCTGTTAAAATTTGAAAGCAATCGGTTCGGTAGAAAAAAAGTTAGGACCCGGGCTGCCAACTTCGATCAATAATAATAATAATAATAAACTATTAAATTTTTTCAAAAAATTTTTTTTTTGTATCTTTAATATGTAAATAAAGACATCCTAAATTTCAAAAACGATTCATTTTTATTTTCCTACAAAAAACGCCCTTCAAAAAAGACATGAAAATCGGTTTAAGTTACCAGAGTACTACCTTAAGGTTTTTTGGAATGAAAACTACCACACAAGCGGGTTAAAGCGGAAATCTCTTGTCGGGGCTAGGGCGAAAACAATTCGACCGATTGGGTTCATTTTTATCGAAGATGTATTTTACACGAGGGCCTATTTTACCCCTTAACCCATTCGCAATCCGTGAATTACGAGATCGACGGCAATGACACGATTTTTCAACCCCGCACATTTTCGTTGCGAACGTGTGCAATTGTGAGTACCAAACAGTTTTCAAATAATTGATAATAATAGCAATTATTGGGAATATCGATAGACTATAATAATTTAAAAAATGATTATAATTACCTGTGTCATTAGTTTTCCGTACACCACCGGCAATCACAACCGCTATCGCTAATTTAACGATATACATACCGTAAATCTGCAAACATTAATTTTCTTCTTTAAATAACTCTTCACTTTTTTTTTTCGTTCAGCATCGAGAAAAGAAAATGAATTGATCGTACTTGGGGTGAGATCGACGCAAGAATATTGTCCCTGCCCATCAACGGATTGTCACGATATTTGTCCCAATAATTTGTAAAGATAGCCTTAATCTCGGAGGATGAAAAATTCGATTCGGATATTTTACGGCGTACGGAAATACTGTTTGCCATCATAACAGTCGTTGCTTCCATTCTACGACCTTCCGCCAAAGCTCCCCAACGTCTTATGATTATACCGCTGAGAAATTAAAAAATATATAAAACTAATGAATAACGACTAACGGAAAAATCGCGAAAATTTTGATAAATTATTTTATCGTATTTGAAAAAAATTTGACTACTCATTCTCATTTTCGATAATTTCATAATTGTTTAAATTAAATTTATAAATTCAAACCTAATGTCTACTTGATCGCCTGGTCTGCACTTGTCGACGAGATCGTCGATCAGAATAACTTGTAAATCAAGGGTGTAAGAATTGCTCATATCTGCCTTAGATTTTTCCTATTTTTTGGGAAAATATAATTTAATTTTTCTTAATAACGATTGGCTTATACATTTTTTTTCCTTATAAATGATAAAGCGATTTTTCCTTCGATCGGCCCTTTAATGCAGTTCAAACAATAAGAATCGTTCATTTACACAATTAAAAACTTTTTATCTTCAAATCAAAGTTTCTTATTAATTTCACAGTTTTTGAATTCGATATTGAGAGATGGAATACGGTTAAGAAGTAACGTGAACGAGAAAATAAATAAACGAATGAAATTCTCAAAGTTTCACTCAATTCTATTCCAGTCTTTTGACGAGTAAAAAAACTTAATTGAATTTGAACAAAAAATATCACTATTAGAGTCCCCTCCACCCATGAATAGTATGGCAAGGTAAAAAAAAAGAGAAAAGAAAAATCGAAATGAGAAAAATTCCTTTAAAAAAAAATTAAACCTGCCTGAATCTTTATCTCTTGATAATCGGCGCAATCGTCCTGTTGCAAAGACGATAGTACAGTTATGCTTCTAGCTTTACAAGCTCCGCACTCCTTGATGTCCTGAAAGATTTTTCTCTCCCATTCCAACTACATGACGTACAACGACAAAAGTAAATACAAGGTAGCGTCAAAGATGAATAAAAAAAAAAAAAAGGGAATAGAAAGTAACGAGTTGAGGTGAAACAAACTTTGACGACAGTAACGTGATTGCACTTTCGGCACTCGTAACGTTTGGCAAGTTTCAAGACGGTTGGCTGAGATATTCGTACTGTGATTCCGGTAGTTGATACAAGCTCTCCTATACGCTCTCCTATATCCTGATTCATGTTAACAGGTACTCCAATTATTCTAGTTCGAACCTTCGTCAGGCAGGATCAAATTTTTTGAAACACATTAAAAGAAATTCTATTATCAAGAAAAAAAAAAACAGCAGATTCCAAAAAGAATAATTACTCTTCGTTTGACTGTCTGTTCGTCGGTTACCATCGATTCTTGAGCCTTAACTGCGGACTCGTCGCACAGTGACAAATATTTCCTAGGGCGATGACGTATTTTTTTTGCATTCTCGACATCGACCTCGAACAACGTGACAAAACTGAAATAATATGTTTATTTTTCTAATGTTTGCTAAGAAAAAGCTGTCTTTTGTTTGTCAATTTCATTCAGGATGCATCGAAGAACGCTTTAGATTCATCAGAAATTACGCCAGCTGCATGATCATTTTTTAACTTTACGAACAAACGAAATTGTAACAAAAATCTTAAAGAGTGATTATCAGAAATACTCCTACGATTATGTAAACAGATATTCAGAATTAAATCCAATTTTAAATGTATTTTTTTCAATAGGCAACAAATATTTCAAAAATAAAACTTCTCTCGCAATTAATGGTACGTACAACGTGAACATTTCTTTTTATCGTCTAATGAGCATATTTTAAGTCTAACACGAGACAAGACTGTTTTCCTATGAAGTGTATTCTATTTGCTAGAATAAGAATTTTTGGGGAGTTCAGCCCACACAATTTTTTGTTTTCAAGTATTAGTCGGCGTACATAAGGAAATTTGTAAATTCGTTAATACTTGTGCCACTTTAAGTGAAGTTCGGTACTCACAGAATTTGAACGCAGAGGAAAATGTTTTAACGAGTATATAAAGAAAATTAGTTTGGTATGTTAAAATCATTTGCGAATGACTACAGCCGAATATAGAAGAAGAAAAACAAGAGACAACAAAGCAAGAAAATGTTTGAGGGTTTGTCGTGATTTATGTTTGCATTATTTATAATGATCCTTTTAGATTTACTTGGAAAAACGTTTTATCTATTTCGAAACTAAACACTGAGTTTCAAAAATCATTCAATAAGTCACAATATTTCATTTCTAATAATAACAATTTCTTATTAATAACAAAAATCGCAGCGAAAATTAACATTTTATCATAGTAATAGAAAAAAGTAGTAATTCACCGGTAAGCCAACACTACAGTTTGTATCTGTCTTTTAAAAAAAACTATTAAAATTCCTAAACAACAATTTATACGTGACACTTACTTGACATATATCGAGTAGTGCAAATCAACTTCCGGTGCATTCAATATTGACGTGAGTTCGCACGTGTGATGTTTTAAAAAGTAATCTGTTAACATGTTCAAAAACAACAAAAAAAAACACTTTGTTACTGCGGTTCACTTTTAAGGTTAGTTTTGACACTCGTTGGATTGTCTAGCGGCAAAAACACGCGAGTACATGTGTAACGTAACACGTAAAACTTTTTTTTTTCGTTACGATTATTTATTTTGCATGTAAGATACTTGGAGAACGGCGAAATTTCACATTTTATAAGTCAATTTGATGATTCGTTGCTCGCAGAACGGCGATTGTGAAACAACTACGAACATGAAAATTCAAAATTTGGCGCGCATGCACATTCGAGAAAAGATTGACGCGCAAGCGCCATAATAAGTACTCCCGTAATGGCGGGGAATTCAAAAGGCTTCACAACTAAATGTGGGACAAACATGTTTTATTCTTCTTCGGTAAATATCGAGTTAACTTCCGATGGCCTTCGGAATGGGCCGATTCGACGCGTTTTTGCACGAAAAACAATTTTTTACTCTGACAAAATTGGAGGTCGTTACATATTAAAAGGTTATTAACAAATAAAGTTAATAATTCACACAGCTATTTTCCCTATATGTCAGTCCCAATCATCTTCTCCTCCACATATGTTGTCAAAAATAGCCCCTTGAGTAACATACAAAAAGTTTTATAGGATTGAATGAAGGAAGAAAGGATTTCAAGTTCGAAGAATTATCCCTTGAGCGAAGCTGCTTGACGAGATTCTCAAATCGAAAATCCTCACTTTCTCATGATTGTAGGAAGTGGGCAGATTGGCACTGAGAGAAATAGCGAAATGTTAACGGCAAAAAAGAATGGCTAGCTACATTGATGCCCATAAAGGTGAACAATAATACAAGTTTCATGCTGCTTCAATTATTTTACTCGAGAAACCCTAAGAGAATTTTCGAGAATTTTTGAGAATTTTCGAGAATTTTTGAGAATTTTCCATCGCTGGTTCGCATCAACTACTCACACAATCGGTTTTATTCAGATGTCATACAAGAATTCACGAGGCTGGAGGTTCTACAGTATTTACGTATTTATTTACAGGTATGACGAGCTAGGTTAAAGATATGTTCATCTTGTCTCTCATTTTCCTTGGAATTGACAGGATTACAGTATTTCCAGTGTTGCATAATTTATTTCGCTGACAAAACCAAGTATTCTCGTATTTATAAGAACGGAATTTTGATGAAATTTTTCTCTGAGCCAATAGCATGCTCACAGTAAGTCTACATATCCGTTTTTTTTTACTCAGGGCAATTCCAAATAACGAGCTAGTGGCGTACGTACGAGGTCTGTTAAAAAAGTATCGCGAATTTTGAATTTCCGCGGGCTACGTATATTCGATTTTCCATTTTTTTTTGTGGCGTTAGGTTGGTACTCGTGTCGCTCACTTATGCTGAAAAAATCGGCCATTTTGAATTTTTAGTTAATTGTTGACAGCTGTTTTGGTTAGAGGTGTTTTGGCTTGTCTTCGATTTTTGCCTATTCCAAAAAAGCAGCTTCCATTGCGACGATTGAGCTTTGGTTTCCACGTCATAACCATAAACCCACGATTCGTCACCAGTTATGACCCTCTGGGGCAAATTTGGGTCGTCGCGGACCGAGTCCAAGAGCTCCTTAGCA
Source organism: Oxytorus armatus (assembly GCA_958009045.1). Lineage (NCBI taxonomy): Eukaryota > Metazoa > Arthropoda > Insecta > Hymenoptera > Ichneumonidae > Oxytorus > Oxytorus armatus. Next base: position 28,863,774 of record OY253748.1, on the reverse strand, counting down.
ATGTTAACGCGACACTGTTTTTGTTCGAAATTGAGCAATTTTGGCACGAATTTCGCGGCGACCCGGCTCATGCCCAAATCATTGGTAAAAATCGAATAGCGCGAGCCAATCGATATGTTTAGTTCCCGGCAACTTCTCTAACGGTGATTCGACGATTGGCCAATATTATTTTCTTCGCTTCATCAATGTTTTCGTCTGTCGTTGATGTACTCGGGCGTCCGGAACGCATTTCGTTGTTCGCATCTTCTCGGCCCTCTAAGAACATTTTGTACCACCGATAAACGTCGCTTTGGTCCAAGGTAGCTTCATCATATGCCACAGTCAACATTCGGAATGCGTCCGCACACTTAATTTTCTTTTTCACACAAAATTTCATACAGATTCTTTGATCCATTTTTTGGAACAGGCGAAAATCGAAGAGAAGCCAAAACACGTCTAACCAAAACAGCTGTCAACAATTAACTAAACATTCAAAATGGCCGATCTTTTTCAGCATAAGTGAGGGACATTAGTAGCAACCTAACGCCACAAAAAAATCGAATATACGTAGCTCGCGGAAATTCAAAATTCGCGATACTTTTTGAACAGACCTCGTATAGGATGCGGATCTGAAATAGTCATCAAACCTCCCAGCAGAGGGATCCCTAGCGGGTCAACCAGAACAGAATTACACCTTAGAGACAGTGTAGATATGGAGCGCTACTGACAAACTCATCGCAATCCTTGTAAATGCCAGGAGAGTGGTTATGTCAGTAGAAGGTTGCTACAACTATTTCAGTAAGTCCAATGGACGTTGTACTTGCTACGGTGATCCCGTCTCAATTTTAATTTAATACCGCTACAGTTTCAGAGTCTACTCTATTTTCGCCCGTGAATCTGTTCCAAGAGTTAAACAAAAAGTTGTAACTTTCGTACGTTTTCATTTTTACCAATTTGTTTTTTATACTCGGAAAAGGGGGAATTGAATGTTCCGTGAAGAAACAATTAGCAAAAATAAAAAATAAAAAGAGCTGCGTAACTGTCAGGTTTGTAAGAATTAGAATGAAAAAATCATGGACCAAAAGCCCCGAGGTAAGGTTGACGGATCTGTCGATTTGATCTGGAATGCCTCGTATACAATTGATGAGATCCAATATACAATAATGTACAAAGTACACATAAAGGTATTGAACAAAAGCGAAAGAAAACTTTCGAGCGTAGTTCTCCCCGAGTTTAGTGTAAAAGCGCGCCTCGTTGTGGAAGAGTGGGGAACGAGCGAGCGGCAGTTAGTCTTTAGTGCGCGCATGCGTCGTAGACTCGCCGGCATACATCTGCTCTGTGCTGGCGCTTGGCGCTTTCAGTGCGTCTCGAACAATCGTGGACGGAGGGTTTGTCGGGCCGGGTTAATATTTTTATTATCTCTCTTTCTCTCTTCTTATCACCCCGCGGCGAAGTTATATCGTTTAATTAATAAATTAATGATAATTAAAAATACAACAAAATCGAGAAGTAAATAAAATTTCTAAACGGAAAAAGGATATCTGCGTGAATTAAAATTTCTTGGATATTGAAAGTGGTTTCTTTTCCGTTGTTGTTGATTAATTCTACGAAACGCCGAGTTATCTATGAGTTATAATTTCGTTGCTTTTTTATTTATTTTTTATTCGTTTGAGAGAAAAAAACCAGTTGTGTAAGTAAAAAGTGCCGTTATTTCGACGATAAATAGGTGTGCGAATTACAGTCATGAGTGGTCTAAAGTTTTTGTGCGTGATTTTGACGCTTTTCGCTGCCGGCGCCACGGTACAAGCGAGGCTCAAATGCGACGCTGTCAAACCTTATTTCGAGGCACAGGGTTTTCCGTCTTCCGACATACCGAAGGATCCAATATCATGTGAGTTATTATATTTCGTAAACGTACTCTTATTTCTCATTACAAATTAAATCGCAATTATCAAACGAAGCAATATGCATTTTCGTTGATTAACGTCGGTGACAAGTTTCAACAAATATTCAAACTTTACGAACAATTTACTCACTGTTATTAGTGAACAACAAAGTTCACAGATTCTGCATAATGAAATTATCACTTGCATTTATTCGATCGGTTTTTATTGATTTTTATTGATTTTCTCGGAAATTCACGAAGAAAACCGTTTACAAATCAAATTCCTTGCGATACCCTCGAAAAAAAAGAAAACAAAATAAGAGTCGTAATTTACGATTGTTCTTGAAGATTTTAGAGATACCTACACTTTGCCAACAATTTTACCCGCTACGTACGAAAATTGTATCGTAAAAACTTTTTCGTTGTCGTCGAGTGGGGAAAAGGAAAAAAGTCGTTCGAAGTTTCGTGCTGGTCGAACCGGTGTGACGCGTTCGTTACGAAGCAGAGGACAGAGAGAGGTTATAATCTTTCGGCTCTGTGTGTCTCAGCCGCACACATTTATTACTCCCGGTGTGTTTCCCACGCCAGCTTATACATTATGCATCTTGAAAGAAAAAAAAAAAAAGAGTTGCGTCCACTGTTTCGCGCGGTATATATACAACCGTTTTCGCGACGTTTAGGCACGCAGTGGAATCTTATTGTATACGGGTATTACGGGCGAAATCGACCGTTTCGTTTTAGTCTCGCCGTTAACATTTCTTAAAAATTTGATTACAAGCACGTAAAAACAATACGTACAATTTTTCTTCTATTATAGATACTATAGATACTGCAGAAAAATGAATATTAATATAATTTTTTTCTATTTCTTTCGTTCGTTTATATTTTAAAAAATGTATTTAATTATTCGAGTCTTGAAAATGTAATTTTTTCTGCTACCACGTACCGGCGTGATAGCAGCGAAATGAAAGAACACTTCGGATTTTTTACGGTGAACTCTTGATTGAAAAAAAATTACATTTATAAAACTTCAATAATTAAATACATTTTTTAATGTAAATGAACGAAAAAAAATAAAAAGAATATTGATATTCTTTGGTATTCTTTTCGGTAGGGGAAAATGAATATTAACGTTTTTTTTTCTATTTCTTTCGTTCGTTTATATTTTAAAAAATGTATTTAATTATCCGAGACGTAAAAATGTAATTTTTTCTGCTACCACGTACCGGCGTGATAGCAGCGAGATGAAAGAACACTTCGGAATTTTTACGGTAAACTCTTGATTGGAAAAAAATTACATTTATAAAACTTCAATAATTAAATACATTTTTTAATGTAAATGAACGAAAAAATAAAATAAAAAGAATATTGATATTCTTCGGTATTCTCTTCGATAAGAGAAAAACGAAAAATGAAACATCGTCGAGGGTCACGGACCTGTTGATTTGACCTGTAATGCCCCATACATGTATTAAGACGTTTCTCGCACGAGCGTGACGGAGAAATCGCGATTTCAGGGTTACGGGGAGGATTATAGGATTGTAGTTTTTATATTGTACAGCGCTATAAAAGCAGAGACAAGCATTATATATTTTACAACGAAACGTAATGGCTTCTGGGCTTCGGCGAATTAAGAGGCGACGAGTGGTCTGGAAAAAAAAAAATTTATCCTACGTTGAAATCTCGTGGGAACGTTTCGAAATCGTAGGGTAATTGATTCGTCATCCATGACAAAATAATAAAAATCATAATAAAACGAATCCATAAATGAATCCATAATGAAAATGTGTCTTTTAAAATCTCTATAGTAATGATATTTGGGAAATAGATATGCCTACGGGGCAAAAAAATTAAGCATAACTGGATATGACGTTGAGAAATATTATCCTTTCAACCTGTCGATTGATTTTGAAATATCCCATATTACGCGAAAGACGTGCAACATTTTTTGCCAATATCAAATTGTATTTCATGTTGCACGAACGTGGTACAAACAAATGGGCGTAAACAGTGGCAATTTCACTGAGATAATCATTTGAATTACGCCATTACAGTTTTGGTAACAGTGCCCCCGACGGGGGTTTACATAGAAGACGACGAGCACGGTTTCTCGGTCGCAAAAATAAACGGATTCGCAGCTTCCACACATGCTTTAACTCACTCTCTGCATTTGGTTTAGCGAGCTGGGCGGGGTGTCGGAGGAGGAGGGAGGAGGTCATTTGTGGAGTTTTATTTTTCTTACGCGTGTGTGTAAGCGCCTGCGAGCCAAATGCTCTCGTGGCGCCGCGCGTTAACCCTTTTATAGCCCGTTTGCTTGTGTAAAAAAAGAAAGGAAAAAAAAAACAAATTAAAAGGAAAAAAAACACATTTTTTTTCGAACCATCAACGAGGAGGACGACTGAGCCTCGAGATTTTCGTTCCGATTTATATTCATACAATTTTCTTTTTCATTATATTCACAAACGATCGGAGAATATCTGAATCTAGTGAAATAATGTAGTAGGAATAGTCTGACGGAGTGATTCCTTTTTTTTTTTTTTCCAAAAACAAAGGAATCACAGTATTTCCAACTTTAGTATGCAATTTAAAAAAAAAACAATTGTTGTTTAATAATTTATAAAAAATTGTCCAATCAAAAAATAGAAAAAAAACCTCTCGTCAGACTATAAAGAAAATAATTGTCAAGATTTAGAAAAAAAACGAAGTTAAAAAATATTAAAAATTGACTGAGTCGTCGTGCTGACACTGTCTAAAAACGTATTTTCGAGAAAAACGCGTTTAAAGTTTCCGGTAGGTACAACGAGAATCCGATGTCCAGTCACATTCATCGCTATAACGGGGTGAAGTTTTTTATCGCTTTAACATATATTTGCAACGGGGTGGAATTTTTTTTTTTTTTTTTTGAAAAATTCTTAAAAGTATAAAGAATAAAAATCGGTAAAAAAAATTGGATTTTTTTTTTAATTTCAAGGATATGTGAGCCTTTAGGCAGAGTAACGATACTTTTGCCGAATAAAATTAAAAAAATTGAACCGAATATTTCGAATTCCAAAGTTTCGTCAAGCGGATATATGTTTTCCCTTTTGTATGCATATATATAATTCATAGGTTCAATACTCTTTATAATCAGGTTGTGGAGAAATGTACGTTCAGCATCGGCGTGTGACAAATAATTGCCTGATTAATATTTGCCGTCTGACGATTATCCTAGCTATACCTATGACGCAAAACCATCATATATTTATCTATATACACACACACACTATCCTACTAATATATAAATAATGTACTATACGCTTCAAAACGAGGGGACTCTGGACGAATTAGTCTCGGGCTTTCATTTCGTTTTTACCTCGGACACCATGTCCGGCAAATATTCCGCGCGCAAAGCGTAAAAGTCCGTAATGAATGTAGATGTAAATTCACGCATAATGAAACACGAATAAAGGTATAAAAGAAAGAAGAAAAAAAAAAACGGAAAAAAATGATCGCGAATTCACATTTCTTTACGTCAGCGCGACGCCATACATTTTTCATCCAATCGTCACACGTGGTTTTTCTTATTTTTTTTTACGCATCTCTAATTTTCCTACTTACTAAACGTTTAATCGTGGTTCTATCGGACGAATATATGGCGCATATTATAAAAAAATTATATAACGAATATTATTGCTTATAAAATTGTAATAATATTTTTATCCGAGAATCAAAGCCGTTCCGCCGAAGCGATCGATGATTAATTCGTTTGAGGGTGGAAATAGGGTTAGGACAGCGTTTTCTCAATGATTTTCATGAATTTTTTTGTAGTATAAAAAATGAATATAATTTATTGAAATTTTGAGAATATTTTATACATATATTTAAGTATATACTATAAAATTTTTGAGGAATTTCCTTGAAAAACACCGAAAATATTCGCGACCCCATATTGCAGGTCACAATCAGACTCAGCATTTTGCGTACATTCCGGAAGCCGCAATTTTCATCTGAAATCAAACGAGGTTGGAATTTACTTTTATTATATGTCTCTCTTCTATATGAACCTAAATGCTATAAAAAAAATAGAAAATTGAATTTTTTACAGGGGTCAAAACGAAAAACCATAATTTTTTTACAATTTTTACAACTTTATTTGCGAAAAAAAAATTATTTTAAATAATGATAATATTCCGATTTTAGGTTCATATAGAGCGCAATACTATGAAGAAAGTAACTGCCAATTTTCGAAACGATTGGTTGAAAACTTTTCAAACTAGCGTGTACGCAAGTTAAAAAAACGTCGTTTTCAGAAAAACGCGTTTGAAAAAATAGTACGCTCGGTTATGCACGTGGCGCGCTCGGGGCCTGAAGGAGAGCTACTCACTTTAATGGATTATAACAATAGAACGAGTCGGAATTTTCATTTAAAATTTTGGGAACATATTTTTCAATAGTTTTACGAACAATTTATGAAATTAAAAAAAAAATCGATTTTTTGAACCGTCTAACCCTATTTCCCCCCTTAAGGTGGTAGTCTGGTAACTTAAGCCGATTTTCATGACTTTTTTGAAGGTCGTTTTTTTTGTAGGAAAATAAAAATGAATCGTTTTGGATATTTGGGATGTTTTTATTTACATATTAAAGATACAAAAAAAAAATTTTTTGACAAAATTTTAGTTTATTATTATTATTATTATTATTGATCGAAGTTGGCACCTCGAAGAAAAAGCGCGTGGGTGGCCCCGGTGATTTTGGCTCTTGATGTTATCTGAAATAAAAAATTCTTGATAATTCTTAATCTATAGACATGTCATTCTGGTCGGAACTACTGAAGTTAAATTTCATGGATAAATAACAAAATTTATTTGCTAAAATAAAAGGACTTTTTTTTCCAAAGTCCGCCATTTTGTTATTTATCCATGAAATTTAACTTCAGTAGTTCCGACCAGAATGACATGTCTATAGATTGTGAATTATCAAGAATTTTTTATTTCAGATAACATCAAGAGCCAAAATCACCGGGGCCAGCCACGCGCTTTTTTTTCGAGGTGCCAACTTCGATCAATAATAATAATAATAATAAACTATTAAATTTTTTCAAAAAATTTTTTTTTTGTATCTTTAATATGTAAATGAAAACATCCTAAATATCCAAAACGATTCATTTTTATTTTCCTACAAAAAAACGCCCTCCAAAGAAGACATGAAAATCGGCTTAAGTTATCAGACTACTACCTTAAATCACATTTGCTTCGCGCGAAGGTTAAATAATCGTTAAGTTTTCTGAAATTTTTCAATTTTCTGCGCAATTTTCCTAATTTTTCCTTCCGTACGAACCTTCTACACAGTATTAGAAAACGTAAAAAAAAAAGATGAATGAAATCGGTAAAGTCGTTCTCAAGTTATGTTATCTGAAATAAAAAATTCTTGATAATTCTTAACCTATAGACATGTCATTCTGGTCGGAACTACTGAAGTTAAATTTCTTTTTACTTTACAACCCCTTCTTTGCTAAAATAAGAGGACTTTTTTTTTCAAATTCCGCCATTTTGTTATTTATCCATGAAATTTAACTTCAGTAGTTCCGACCAGAATGACACGTCTATAGATTAAGAATTATCAAGAATTTTTGATTTCAGATAACATCAAGAGCCAAAATCACCGGGGCCAGCCACGCGCTTTTTTTTCGAGGTGCCAACTTCGATCAATAATAATAATAATAATAAGCTATTAAATTTTTTCAAAAAAAATTTTTTTTGTATCTTTAATATGTAAATGAAAACATCCTAAATATCCAAAACGGATCATTTTTATTTTCCTACAAAAAAACGCCCTCCAAAAAAGACATGAAAATCGGCTTAAGTTAACAGACTACTACCATAACCGAGGCTGCGGGTCTCTGTTGAAAACACCATTAACGACGGAGTTTAACCGAATCGATTGAGGATTGTATATCGAAGCGTTGAATCGATTGAGGATTGTATATCGGAACGTTGATTCGCGACGAGTCTCTTTGTCAATGCTGTATACATATTGACAATTTGACGCCCATGGACGCGTACATAGACGCATCGATCAATGGCCGTTACTGTGTTCATTTTGTGCTCTCGCCCAATCCCCCTTTCGCGTTGGCCACCAGATAACAGAAAAAAAAAAAATCATACCGATGCCGGACAAGCGTCATGCACTTTACGGCCGTACGATAAACGAATCTGGGACCATTATTTTCTCCTTTGTTTTTTTTTTCTTCTTCTTTCGTTGTTTTTATTATTCACTCGAAGCTACTTGCGTATATCGATGATCGGGTTATAAATATGAAGCTCATAAATATTCACGAGTGATCGCATTTACGCGACACCGAGCGAACAAACAAATCGATTCTCGTCAAAGTTCGGTTACAGGCAGGGAAGAGCACTAAAGTCTGGAAGGGAAAAAAAAACAAAATTGTATCATTGATAGATATATAAATAACGATTAATAGATCGTATAGGATTTTTCGTCAGTTTAGACTTTTCGTTCTGTACCGATATTTCGACAATTCATGCACCCAATCGTTCTTTCCACAAACAAGATTGAAAAAAATATATCAATGGCCCTAATTTTCACAGATTTTTCCATAGAAATTTCGTAATTCCATATTTATCGCGAGTGAAAAGTTTAAAGGGGAAAATCTCGGACGTTCTGACGAGGGAAAAAGTCGAGCGGAGGAGTGCTCGAAGCAGAGCGACGACTTCACAAAGCGTGTCGAAAGTTCGTACGGAAATGGGGTGGAGGTATCGGCGGGCCAAAGTGTGCGAGAGCCACGGAGGAGTGGAAAAGTGGAGAGGAAAAAAAAACGCGTATATGTATGTACGCGTAATAAGTATGAAAGTACGGAAAGAAAAAAAATATATGTTAACGAAAGTATAAAAAAAAAAAATTAAAAAAATGAATAAACGCATACGCGCAGCGGTATTAACTGATCGCGGCCCGTGCAAAGAGAGCTTTTTTTTTTCTCTAACACTCGCGCGACACGCGGGTTAACTCGAGGTAGAGAGAGAGGGAGCGAGTGGCGGGACTTGAAAAGGATTCGACGGTATAAAGGGGGACCACAACGCGCGAGAACGCGTAAAAAGAGCCGCGCGCGCGACCCCGAGGGAGTTGCGATACACAGCCGTATGAACGCGAAAAACCCCGGCCATCCTTCACGTACAACATGTATGAAGCCTTTGTGCGTCTTTATATATATATATATATATATATATATACACATATATCCGGCATCACCCCATTTTCTTCTCACTCGCTTCATTATCAAAAAGTCTTTTACCGTTTCACGATTTATCCTCGTTTTTTTTTCTTTTCACTCTCTCATTTATTGCAAAAGGCCAAAGGCATCAGTGAAATTTACCTTACCGGTATTAACGGAATGTAGTAGGTACGGGCGAAAGATTTGAAATAAATAAACTGATTCGAGTGCACTTCCTCTGTGGAGCAACTCTTTTCAAAGATTTTTAATTCACGTGGCAATCGCGTTACACATATTTCTACGAGATTTTGTTTCGTAAATTACCCGCGAAACTTGATGGAAATTCTCCGCGAATAGAGGAAAGTGTCGCTTGAATAAGGTTAATTTTATTTTAACGTAATCAATTTTGCTTGAGTCAATGGAAATTTTATTTGAATAAATCTGATTTTCATTGAGTCAAAATAATTTTCTTTTAACGCGACAAAACCAATTTTTTCCGGTCGAATTAGAATTTCTTTCTCCGCACACAAGACACAAACGTCCCATTTTTTTTATTTTTTATCTATGTCGTTTGAATAATGTTAATTTTCATTTTAACGTAATCAATTTTTGCTTGAGTCAATGAAAATTTTATTTGAATAAATCTGATTTTCATTGAGTCAAAATAATTTTCTTTTAACGCGACAAAACCAATTTTTTCCGGTCGAATTAGAATTTCTTTCTCCGCACACAAGACACAATCGTCCCATTTTTTTTTTTTTATCTATGTCGTTTGAATAATGTTAATTTTCATTTTAACGTAATCAATTTTTGCTTGAGTCAATGAAAATTTTATTTGAATAAATCTGATTTTCATTGAGTCAAAATAATTTTCTTTTAACGCGACAAAACCAATTTTATTCGGTCGAATTTGAATTTCTTTCTCCGCACACAAGACACAATCGTCCCATTTTTTTTTATCTATGTCGTTTGAATAATGTTAATTTTCATTTTAACGTAATCAATTTTTGCTTGAGTCAATGAAAATTTTATTTGAATAAATCTGATTTTCATTGAGTCAAAATAATTTCCTTTTAACGCGACAAAACCAATTTTTTCCGGTCGAATTAGAATTTCTTTCTCCGCACACAAGACACAATCGTCCCATTTTTTTTTTTTTATCTATGTCGTTTGAATAATGTTAATTTTCATTTTAACGTAATCAATTTTTGCTTGAGTCAATGAAAATTTTATTTGAATAAATCTGATTTTCATTGAGTCAAAATAATTTTCTTTTAACGCGACAAAACCAATTTTATTCGGTCGAATTTGAATTTCTTTCTCCGCACACAAGACACAATCGTCCCATTTTTTTTTTTATCTATGTCGTTTGAATAATGTTAATTTTCATTTTAACGTAATCAATTTTTGCTTGAGTCAATGAAAATTTTATTTGAATAAATCTGATTTTCATTGAGTCAAAATAATTTCCTTTTAACGCGACAAAACCAATTTTTTCCGGTCGAATTAGAATTTCTTTCTCCGCACACAAGACACAATCGTCCCATTTTTTTTTATCTATGTCGTTTGAATAATGTTAATTTTGTTTTAACGTAATCAATTTTTGCTTGAGTCAATGAAAATTTTATTTGAATAAATTTGATTTTCATTGAGTCAAAATAATTTTCTTTTAACGCGACAAAACCAATTTTTTCCGGTCGAATTTGAATTTCTTTCTCCGCACACAAGACACAATCGTCCCATTTTTTTTTTTTTTTTCTACGTACCCGTTACGTAGGTTTTTCCCTTCGGACCTCGCAAACGTTATATCGTTAATTCTCGAAATTATTTAGATGGGGAGTTTCTCATTCGTTCGTCTCGTCGCTCTGCTCGTATATATATTATATAGAGTCCCTTTTTTTTTTCCCCCAAAGGGCCAAAGGATCCAAAAAGAGTCGCGGAATATTCGAGCATAACGCGTATACCCCCGGACAAAGTTGTACACTGGACGCTCGGGGGAGGGGATACCACCGAACGATAAATATAAATTCAAATCGGACTGAAATATGTATACGTATACATATATATAGATAGATAGAGAACATGTTACCCTTTTATTCGGGACGAGTTTCGGGGCAGCGTGCGCGTCTGATTTGCGAGGTCCCGGACGCCTCGAGCCCGGTGCCTCGATTCTTCCCATCCCCCGCGTCCATGGAATTTATGACCGATGAATTATGCGCTTTGTTCCCTCTTATGGTCGGAGCCGAAAAAAAAAATCCGCCGAACCGAGTTAGACCGAACGAACAAGAGATACACGACAAGTTTTGCGCAATACGAACAAAAAGAAATTAACAATAGTCGTAATAACGGGGGACGATACGAGATTTGAGAAATTATTCTTGAAACGAAAAAAAAAATTCCAACGAAAATAACATTTTCATCGTCGTCAAATCGGACACCGTATGTATCGCGAAATTTGATAAAATCATTCGTCGATGAAAAATTTAATAAAAAATTATCTTTGATAAAGATCGTAGTGAACTGTCGAAAAGGCAAAATGGCTCATTCTTGTACGTACAGTGGGTCAAAAAAGTATTCATACATCTTGTTTTTTCGCGATAACTTTACAGACATAACCGATACGCAAAGAAAGCCAATTTTATTTAAGGGAGAACACCACTATGACCCCCTGTTTTTTTTTCACATTTTTCAAGAATTTTTTTTTGTGGGAAAAAAAAGAGATATTCGCAAAATTTTTTTGGGTTTTGTTCCTTGTTTATTAATGTATCAAAAAACATTTTTCGAGGTTTAGCAGCTCAATCCTAAGTGTACGAATACTTTTTTGGCCCGAAAATTTTCGTTTTTTTTTTTGCATAATTCTTCTATTATTCCTGGGAAAAAATTCTCCATTTGCAGTTTATCTCTATAAAGTTATCGCAAAAAAACAAGGTGTATGAATACTTTTTTGACCCACTGTATATTTATTTAAAATCCTCCGTTCGTTCGGTCGTTCGCTTAAAATTCCTCGATGCACCGTATATCAAACGACACGAATTACTCAAATGTCATGAGAAACTCCAAACGAACTTTCGCACAATAAATACACCAATAAATTTCTGCACTTTGCCTAATTGATCCATTGAGGCAGCTCTCGCGGAGAACGGATTGCAACCTTTTCTCTATGTGATATATATGCGTGCATGCCGTTGCGGATGAAAGAGGCCGAAGGAATGGTTATCGGTTTGAAAAATAAAACGGAAAGTAATTGCGATATAGGAAATTAAATGTGGCTAGGAAATTAAACGAGAAGGACTGAGAACGAGACTGGCTATTGCAGTCCTTTAAATTCATCGTCGGCATCGTCTGTGACTCTTATAACGCTCTTTGATATATGCTCACGCTGTCTGTGCGTGTGATGTTTATTCAGCATAGTATATATAGAATTCTCGACGATATACACGGGCGATTCCGGTTCATTTCGATAACCTCATCGTTAAAAGGAAACATTTATTCGTATTCAAATGTCCGTAAATTTTCGTATTTAGCCAGACATTTTGTAAAATTTTGCTTTTAAAGTACTCTAAAATGCACACATTTCTGATGTAACATTACAAAATATCGGATATAACGCACGTGTCTTGATCCGTAAGAAAAGTTACCTCCGGGTTAATTTAAGCGCTCACGTACCGCTGCGCGCGCTGAAAACCGTGTAAATTTGAAAAATTATTATAAACGTTATATGGTGAAAAAAAAATTAATTCGTTGATTTCACATTTTTTTATTAACTTTTCAACTATAAGAAAAATAAATAAAAAATTTGTTTTCTCTTAATATTAACATTATTTTTTACGGGTATAAATGGACTACTGATGAAAATGATGTCGCCTCCTTGTCGACATCATAATTTCACCAAACATTATCCAATCTCCAAAAATAAAAAAAGAATCTAGTAAAATAATGTAGCCTGATGGAGGGATTATTATTATTTTTTAAATAAAGGAATTACAGTATTTCAAACTTTAGTATGCAATTTAATAAGAAAAATTACTGCTTAATAATTTATAAAATAAATTGTTCAACGAAAAAATTTAAAAAAACTCTCGTCAGACTACAGAGAAAATAATTATCAAGATTAAAAAAAAAAAAGTTAACAAATATCGACTGAGTTATCGTGCTGACATTGTCTAAAAACATAGTTTCGAGAAAAACGCGTTTCTGATGGGTAGCCGTCCGAACCCGATGTCCGGTCACATTTATTGCTGTAACTTTGTAACGGAGTAGAAATTTCTTTGGGGGGGGGGGGGGGGGTAAGGTTAATTCGTACAAAAAAAGGCATGTTTTTGTGATTTTTTTGTGACGACGCAGTTAAAATCTCTTTATTAAAACTAATGGTACAGTAAAATATGACATTCGAAGAATATTATATAAAATTTTCACGAAGAAATATTAAAAAATACGGCAATGGCAGCAATTATTCGGACGTGTCTCGGAAAAAAGTGGAATTGCGGTGTCCCTCATAACTTGGTGCTGGATCATCTGAAATGAAAAAATGAAAGTTCATTTGTTAGATAATAGTTTTCCCCAGGTAACGCCGGGAGGGTTTTTTGAAATTTCAATTTTTCAATTTTTTGGAACATTTTGAAGGGAAAAACGCCATTTTTACGAAAAAAAAAATCGCGTTTTCCCTTCAAAATGTTCCAAAAAATTGAAAAATTGAAATTTCGAAAAACCCTCCCGGCGTTACCTGGGGAAAACTATTATCTAACAAATGAACTTTCATTTTTTCATTTCAGATGATCTATTATATCAATTCTACATTTTTCCGAGACACGTCCGAATAATTGCTGCCATTGCCGTATTTTTTAATATTTCTTCGTGAAAATTTTATATAATATTCTTCGAATGTCATATTTTACTGTACCATTAGTTTTAATAAAGAGATTTTAACTGCGTCGTCACAAAAAAATCACAAAAATATGCCTTTTTTTGTACGAATTAACCTTACCCCTCCCTTAACAGTTTTTTTTCTATCTGTTAAAAGTACAAAGCATAAAAATCTGTAAAAGGAGAAATTAATTTTTTGAAAATTTCAGGGGTACGCGAATGTGAGCCTTTAAGGCGGTAGTCTGATCTAGAGCGAGATTTTTGACGTCATTTCTAATGTGCAATAACGTTTAAACCGTTAAAGTTGTCTTGATGAAAATTTACACGTGCATTTATTGATCCTCAGAGAATACTTGTACATAAAAAAAAAAAATTATTTTAAATATTTTCATGTAGTTTTTTGCCTTGTTGCAACATGGTGCGCCGCAATCGGCGTCCACTCTGGACGATGTTGTATGCATCTGAAAAAAAAAAAATATAGATATATATTCTCAATCTGTATGAGTATTCTGAGCACTGGTAGCAGAATTGGTACTTAAAAAAAAAATTTTGACAAAATGGCGGCCTGTTGAACTTTCATTAATGATATTTCATACATTTTCGGGTATTCGACGAGTTACAAAATGTCGGCAGAATCATTGTTCGACTCAATTCTGCTACCAGTCCTCGGAAACAGGCTACCTAAGGTACGTGCAAAATTTGAGCTCGATCGGTCTATTAGTTATCGAGATATCGTGGGCGCCGATTTGAAAAACATAGTTCCGAGATAAACGCGTTCAAAGTTTTGATACCGTTGCGCGCGCGCGCGCCGCGCTACCTGAGCGCGCCGGCTCGCTTAGAATTTTTATTTCTCGGCTAATTTTGGAAGTATCAATAAACGGTTTTCAGGAGCGTATGAAGAAAGGTCTAAGGAATAAGAAAATGAATAAAAAAAAATCGATTTTTTCAAATTTCTAGACCAGACTACCGCGTTAAAAAAAATTCCATTCCCATGCGAATTATAAAAGTGGCTAAGAGCAGAAAAACTGTCGGGTGTTTCGCAAACTTTTAGCTCCAGCTAATGTGCAAAACGGTTATGCAATAATGTGATATTAGTCTTCCGTAATGTTGACAGTTACACAGGACCCAACGGTATCCAACACGGGGGCTTGAGTTTACGGTGCTACGAGCATCTCTGGATTCTCTTGTTTCCCCGACGATGCGGGGAAGCGGATTAACATTTAGCTGACTCAAGAGAAACAGCGAAATGAAGAGACCGAACCATCTCTCTCCCCTTTGGCTGAGGCCGAAGGAATGAGAGAGATGGAGAGAACTTGTGGCGACGACGGCATCACGTTGAATGTTTGAAGAACCAGTGTGTTTGTGCGTGTGTGTGTGTGTGTAAGCCTTCCGAAGCAGCTGCAGTGACCACGAGAACGAGAAAACAAGCCACCGCACCCCGAGCACGGTGAATTGTTCTCGTGTGGCAACAAAATCTCGTTCCCCCGCGTCACTCGCCCTTGGTGAAAATGACCGCGGTTTAGCACCGTATCCGGCTACAGCATCGTTAGTCAGAAACTTTGGAATCTGGTCGCTCCTCCACGTTGAGGGAGAAAGTGTGATAGAAATGGGGTGGTTGCGCGGAGGGTGGGCCCCGTAACTTTTTAGTTCTACCTCTTCTCGTCATTAAGGGAGGGGTAAGGGTTTCAGCGTAAAAAAAAAACACTTTTTTTCGATTTTTTTTCTCAAATATGGATTGAGCAATTTTATTCGTACCTTTTGTACATTATTGAGCATACTTTTGACAATGTTGTGTAATTTTTTTCATGCAGAAATATTGAAGCATAAGCCCGTAACGGAGCTTCCCCCAGAACGTCTTGGAAAACAAATAATTTGCGGTGTTCACTATAACTCGGCCGGAAATTATCTGAAAATGAAAAACCATGAAAATTTAGTCAAATTATAATCAAATCTTCCCCCCAACGTTCTCTGATAATTTTTTTTTTCATTTAAAAATTTTTCCCGGCCATCCAAAGTGTGAACTGTTATTTTCCACGAAGAATTCCGTCATTTTGTGGGTGCGAAACACCCTTAATGTAAAAAAAAAAAAATTTAACTAAACGTTGGGGGGAGGTATTTTATATGTAGAAAATGTGTACAAAGTTTGAAATTAATCGGTCGAGTAGTTTTTAAATGGCAGTGAACACGGACTTTGAAAAAGTAGTTTTGAGAAAAACGCGTCTAAAGTGCACTGCTGGCCCCGACCGCCCGCAGCTGTTAGAGGTATAGCGTTAAAGGCCAGGAGATTGATAAGACAATAGCTTCAAGAATATTGCTTGGATCGGTTTAAAATTTTAAGGACATATTCTTGAAATGTTAAACAATAAGATGAGACAAAAAAAAAATTCGATTTTTCGAAAGTGAAAACCCTTACCCCGCCCTTAATCGGAGAGACTCCCGGGTTTCGTATCCCTTCGAACAATCAAATACGCCGTACTGCGATTGTCCCCTTTCGTATCAAGGTCGTGATGTTGAAGTTTGCATCGTTGGAAAGCAACGGAGGTGGGTTTTTGTAAATTTTCATTTACAGCATTGCTCTTGCTTCTCGTGCCCATTTGAGTCTAGGTCCCTTGACAGGAGACCCCAATAAAACGTTTTAACGATTTTCGTCATCGATTATCCAATCTTAAGGGTGATTAACGATGTAAAAAAAATCTATTTTCGTTGCATTCCAACGATGCGAACTTCAACATCATTCCAGGTCCCGTTTCCATCTTCAATGGGGTCCCTCTTTCCAACCTTTCAATTTCTTCGACGATAACCCACAATATAGCGGAGAATCCTTTCTTTCTCTTCCTTCTCGTCCGACGAATAAAAGGTTCTTTGCGATTGATTTCAGGAACGATATTGTTTGCGGATTAGATACGTTCATTGACGTTTGTCTTCTCTGTTACATCTGCCCCCCCCCCCCCCCCCCCCCTCCGCCCAAGACAATTCGCCGGAAGCTCCGGAGGATATTCTTTTCTCATCATTCTTCATCTCGTTTTTCTTCGTGTTTTCCTTGGATAATATGATACCATTCGCTATAAATCAGTTGGTTATCGTGATAGTTTTATTAATGCGAGTGCGCGCTCTTTCGTGCTACATGCTTAGGTATAACCGCTTTTTTTTTTTTTTTTCTTTCGTTCACTTTTATTTGCGGGACGGCGTCCGGCAAAAGATGTCTCAGCAACAGCGGCGTATTCTTCTTTAACGCTCGATGCTACCGCTCCTTGTGTTTGATGCTTGCTTTTGCTCGCCGCCTCTGGATGATGATGATGATGATCGCCTCGACACTCGGTCGGTCTATACTCCCGGAGAAACGATAAGCGCTAACAGCAATGTGAAACACGAGAATCACTCCCTCTCTCTCTTTTCGTCGACAACGTCCGCACGTTCTTTCCTCTCGCGCTTCCTCTATCTTTTCCTTTCAGGTTTCTTACCGCTCTTGCAGAAACGCACTCGAAAGCCCCGCGCGAGTCAGAATCCTCGCTTTTGCTCATTGTGTGTTTTCTCTCTGCCGGTTACCACCGAACATCCCCCCTCTCCTCTCTCACTCTCTTTCTCTCTCCTCTCTCACTCTCTTTCTGGTGTTGAGCACACCGCGGGATAAAAGTCATCGCGTGTGTGCTTGGCCTCGTCGTTAGCACCTATCTCTCACTGAAAGAAAGAATTTCTGCGAGGATTTCCTCTTCGAAACTAGCGTTACGGTGATAAAAAAAAAGAAAAAGAAAAGAAGAAGCAGTAGCCGCTCGCTGATTTCAAAGAATATTCGAGTTTGTTGTGGCGTCGCTGAGAATTACCTACCGTAATCCGGTAGCTCGAGAATTTATAGCACTGTTATATGATAACATTTCTTACCTACCGTCGAGGAATACTTTTTTTTTTTTGTGCCACTTTTAAAAATGGATTATTAGATTTCGTTCGAGTTTTCCACCATCTTTTCCCAAAGATGAACACATATTTCCTGCAATTTACTGGACTATGACGTTGGTGATAATAATGAAATGATTAAATTCAAATAAATTTGCGAATGGGTGAAATAAATTAGATATTTAATTCAAATCGAATTTGTTCCCTTCCAATTAAAGTTTGTTGAAATGAGATAGAATCGTTTTCCTCGTTGTACATGTACCCGCTCGAAATTCTCTACGGCAGCCAGTGGACCTGATCCGTTTGACCTTTCGGGTACGGATGGTCCTTGTCATATGACCAACAGGAACATTAACGTCCCTCTAACTCTTGACTTTTACGATCTCTCGCGTTGATACAGAAAATCCTGTTTATCTATACAGATATACAGGAAGACAGATAATTTATTGAACGTACGATATTGGGCGGTTGTTGCTAACCGGACGATGATTCTGGTCTGGGCGTGAGCGTAGCCAACGAACGGTGTGCAATTCCACTTAACATCGCCGCACAACATCATTCACAACTATTTTACCTACTCCGCTAATGGAACGGTCAAACAATTCGAAAATTAATTCCACGAGTGTTTTTTTGTGGGATTTAGTGATTATATATTGGAGATTATTGTAGAATTTATACTATTTCGTGTAGATCTAACGACAATTAGGGGGCTTTACAGAGCGAGATTTATCTCATCTGAATCAAGATTATTTATAAAAATATAATTTGTTTCCGTGCAATTTTTTGGGAAAAAGTTGAATATTTCGCAATTACAGCCTCGCAATGCATTGTGTTTATTTCAATTTACTTTTTCCCACAACGCCAATGAAATTCTTTTGCTTCGAATATATTTATTGAAAATAGTGACGAATACCGAATTACACGTCTATCATATAGGTTTGTCCTTTTTCGAAATAAAATGTCACTTTCGGCAGTAAATAAGTTAATTCGAATGAATCTCTCTGTGGATATTGCGGGTGCAATATCGCATTATCAAACGGACAAACAACGTTAAAATTTATGCTAAGAGCTTGCATTTATAGAATACACGTACTTAATGCTTGTTCGAAAGTATTCGAGAGAATTACGCTCTTTCTCGAAGCTAGTGTAGCTTAAGGTAGTAGTCTGGTAACTTAAGGCCGTAATCTGGTCTAGAGCGAGATTTTTGACGTCATTTCTAATGTGCAATAACGTTTAAACCGTTGAAGTTGTCTCGATGAAAATTTACACGCGCATTTATTGATCCTTAGAGAATACTTGTACGTTAAAAAAAAAAATTATTTTAAATATTTTCATGTAGTTTTTGCCTTGTTGCAACATGGTACGCCGAAATCGGCGCCCACTCTGGACGATGTTGTATGCAACTGAAAAAAAAAATATATATATATTCTCAATCTGTATGAGTATTCTGAGCACTGGTAGCAGAATTGGTACTTAAAAAAAAATTTTGACAAAATGGCGGCCTGTTGAACTTTCATTAATGATATTTCATACATTTTCGGGTATTCGACGAGTTATAAAATGTCGGCAAAATTATTGTTCGACTCAATAAAAAATTTTTTTTTAAGTACCAATTCTGCTACCAGTGCTCAGAATACTCATACAGATTGAGAATATATATATATATATATTTTTCAGATGCATACAACATCGTCCAGAGTGGGCGCCGATTTCGGCGCATCATGTTGCAACAAGGCAAAAAACTACATAAAAATATTAAAAATATTTTTTTTTTTAATGTACAAATATTCTCTAAGGATCAATAAATGCACGTGTAAATTTTCATCAAGACAACTTCAACGGTTTAAACGTTATTGCACATTAGAAATGACGTCAAAAATCTCGCTCTACACCAAACTACGGCCTTAAGCCGATTTTCATGTCTTTTTTGGAGGGCGTTTTTTTGTAGGAAAATAAAAATGAATCGTTTTGGATATTTAGGATGTTTTTATTTACATATTAAAGATACAAAAAAAAAATTTTTTGAAAAAATTTAATAGATTATTATTGTTATTGATTGAAGTTGTCACCTCGAAAAAAAAGCGCGTGGGTGGCCCCGGTGATTTTGGCTCTTGATGTTATCTAAAATCAAAAATTCTTGATAATTCTTAATCTATAGACATGTCATTCTGGTCGGAACTATCGAAGTTAAATTTCATGGATAAATAACAAAATGGCGGACTTTGGAAAAAAAACGTCCTTTTCCATTTTCTTATTTATCCATGAAATTTAACTTCAGTAGTTCCGACCAGAATGACATGTCTATAGATTAAGATTTATCAAGAATTTTTGATTTCAGATAAAATTTTTTCAAAAAATTTAATAGTTTATTATTATTATTATTATTGATCGAAGTTGGCACCTCGACAAGAAAGCGCGTGGGTGGCCCCGGTGATTTTGGCTCTTGATGTTATCTAAAATAAAAAATTCTTGATAATTCTTAATCTATAGACATGTCATTCTGGTCGGAACTATCGAAGTTAAATTTCATGGATAAATAACAAAATGGCGGACTTTGGAAAAAAAACGTCCTTTTCCATTTTGTTATTTATCCATGAAATTTAACTTCAGTAGTTCCGACCAGAATGACATGTCTATAGATTAAGATTTATCAAGAATTTTTGATTTCAGATAAAATTTTTTCAAAAAATTTAATAGTTTATTATTATTATTATTGATCGAAGTTGGCACCTCGAAAAAAAAGCGCGTGGGTGGCCCCGGTGATTTTGGCTCTTGATGTTGTCTGAAATAAAAAATTCTTGATAATTCTTAATGTATAGACATGTCATTCTGGTCGGAACTACTGAAG
This sequence comes from Oxytorus armatus, assembly GCA_958009045.1. Classification (NCBI taxonomy): domain Eukaryota; kingdom Metazoa; phylum Arthropoda; class Insecta; order Hymenoptera; family Ichneumonidae; genus Oxytorus; species Oxytorus armatus. Next base: position 28,843,101 of record OY253748.1, on the reverse strand, counting down.
TTAAATTTCATGGATAAATAACAAAATGGCGGACTTTGGAAAAAAAAACTTTTTTCCAAAGTCCGCCATTTTGTTATTTATCCATGAAATTTAACTTTAGTAGTTCCTACCAGAATGACATTCCTATAGATTAAGAATTATCAAGAATTTTTGATTTTAGATAACATCACGATCCAAAATCACCGGGGCCACCCACGCGCTTTATTTTCGAGGTGCCAACTTTGATCAATAATAATAGTAATAATAAACTATTAAATTTTTTCAAAAAAATTTTTTTTTGTATCTTTAATATGTAAATAAAAACATCCCAAATATCCAAAACGATTCATTTTTATTTTCCTACAAAAAAACGCCCTCCAAAAAAGACATGAAAGTCGGCTTAAGTTACCAGACTACTACCTTAAAACCCGTGTTTATATAATCTCTCAACTAAATGGCCGGTACATACCTATATTTATATACCTAATGCAAGAAAACTTCCAGATATATGTGTGATAAATATAAGTACGTTTTATTCGTGTATCGGAGAGCGCAGAGTTCTTAACGCGGGACACGCGGCATCTCATGGCGCAACCTGCCGTATAGTTGCTTGGTGGCTGCTGGTCGGTTCGATACCTGATTAGATTTATCGAGATATCGTTTGCGAGTCCGGTCTGAAGCGGTTTTTTATTTTATATATGTATATATATATAGGAATATAGATGTATTGATACATTGATGCATAGCTACAAATAGTAGGTATACTGTTAACGTAGGCTCTTTATCGTTGAGAGATCGAGACCGCTGCCTCGACGCTTTTGCGCCAATAAAGATTCCATCGACATGATATTACGTACCATAGCACACATATATTCATGTTTATAGCTTTGTCTATATAAATATATATGTACATTGAGCATGTTATTTACGAACGGTTTCAAGTGCAAAAAAAAAAAATTGAGTAGTTTGTTGCGCTTTCTTTTAATCCGTAGAGGGATAAATTTTTGATCTATCGATTTTCCATTGGCAACAATCACTCTTCTCGAAACGGACAAAATGTATTTATTAAAATTGTTTCCTCTTCAATGAAGATCATTGGACTTTCGACGAAAATTGGAATATGGCCGATGGGGTAAAGAGATTGCGAAAGAAACGAGGAAGCGAGTGTGAAATTATTGTGCGTCTCGAATTTCTTTAATGACCGACGTGGTAAAGAGAGAAGGGGCGAGATCGCGAGAGGCCACGCGCGGTCTCTCATTATTCGACCTAATGCCGCTAATCGGTAGAGGCCCGTGAAGTCACGCGAATCGATTCCAGATCGTTAATCACTCTGGCCAGGATCTTGATGCATTTTATCTCTCCTACTTTTCCCACTATTTCTCGTTGAGGGTGGCGCAAAACTTCCTTTTATTTCAAGCGGGGGTGAGTGAGATGGCGGGACCACGATCAGCTAACAAAGAAGTCGCCTTTCCACGGGAAAAATTTTCCTTTTGTTAAAAGTCCGCGGTACCTTCGAGATGATGAAGAAAAAGTACCGGGGTAGAGAGTGAGTGAGTGGGGAGAGAAAGGCGGATTATCCGGATCAAATTATGTATAATAGGTTCGTCAATGGTATATACAATTTTTTTTATATTTTTTATTATTATTTCTTTTATTCAACTTTAAAGCTTTTCTCGAACGATTCACCGTGAGCAGCATAGAGACCGGATACGGCGCCCTTCTCCGTTCGTTAGAGTCGCAAAGAATGAACGATGAATAATCGCTCGGTCGTCGGGCATTCACGGTACCGTTATTAATACGATGGCGATGAAAATGCCGGAATAAAAATGTCAAGCTACGTCGAAATAATATACGAGATATTTATTGATATCGAGCGAAGAGAATAAAGATTTTTCCCGGTAATACAGTTCGGGATATATATGTCTATGGAGATCCCGGTTCCCGTTGCCGGCTTCAAATAACAAGTTGCTTCGCGACCTTACGAAGAATTCTCCTCGTTGCTGACTTCAAGGCAGTCGTCTGGTCTAGAACGAGATTTTTGACGTCGTTTCTAATGTGCAATAACGTTTAAGGGAGGGATAAGGGTTTCGGCGTAAAAAAAAAAACACTTTTTTTGCGATTTTTTTTCTCAAATATGGATTGACCAATTTCATTCGAACCTTTTGTACATTATTGAGCATACTTTTGACAATGTTGCGTAATTTTTTCATGCAGAAATATCGAAGCATAAGCCCGTAACAGAGCTTCCCCCAGAACGTCTTGGAAAAAAAACAATTTGCGGTGTTCACTGTAACTCAGCCGGAAATTATCTGAAAATGAAAAACCATGAAAATTTAGTCAAATTATAATCAAATCTTCCCCCCAACGTTCTCTGATAATTTTTTTTTTCATTTAAAAATTTTTTGGCGGCCATCCAAAGTGTGAACTGTTATTTTCCACGAAAAATTCCGCCATTTTGTGGGTGGGAAACACCCTTAATGTGAAAAAAAAAAATTTAACTAAACGTTGGGGGGAGGTATTTTATATGTAGAAAATGTGTACAAAGTTCGAAATGAATCGGCCAAGTAGTTTTTAAATGGCAGTGAACACGGGCTTTGAAAAAGTAGTTTTGAGAAAAACGCGTCTAAAGTGCACTGCTAGCCCGACCGCCCGCAGCTGTTAGAGGTATAGCGTTAAAGGCCAGGAGATTAATAAGACAATAACTTCGAGAATATTGCTTAGATCAGTTTAAAATTTTAAGGACATATTCTTGAAATGTTAAACAATAAGATAAGACAAAAAAAAAAAGTTCGATTTTTCGAAAGTGAAAACCCTTACCCCCGCCCTTAAACCGTTGAAGTTGTCTTGATGAAAATTTACACGTGCATTTATTGATCCTTAGAGAATACTTATACATAAAAAAAAAAAATTATTTTTGATATTTTCATGTAGTTTTTTGCCTTGTTGCAACATGGTGCGCCGAAAACGGCGCCCACTCTGGACGATGTTGTATGCATCTGAAAAAATTAAAAAATATATATTCTCAATCTGTATGAGTATTCTGAGCACTGGCAGCTGAATTGAGTCGAACAATAATTTTGCCGACATTTTATAACTCGTCGAATACGAAAATGTATGAAATGTATGTATGGAATATCATTAATGAAAATTCAACAGGCCGCCATTTTGTCAAACATTTTTTTTAAGTACCAATTCTGCCACCAGTGCTCAGAGTACTCATACAGATTGAGAATATATATATATATTTTTTTTCAGATGCATTCAACATTGTCCAGAGTGGGCGCCGATTTCGGCGCACCATTCTGCAACAAGGCAAAAAACTACATGAAAATATTTAAAATAATTTTTTTTTTTAACGTACAAGTATTCTCTAAGGATCAATAAATGCGCGTGTAAATTTTCATCAAGGCTACTTCAACGGTTTAAACGTTATTGCACATTAGAAATGACGTCAAAAATCTCGCTCTAGACCAGACGACTGCCTTAAGGTCAATTTCTGTCCCTCTGAATCCTCGTGAAATAACATTTTCGATGAGAGCCTAGAATAATAATACTCATCAATACGGAATAATTTAATTTCGGGGGAGAGCGAACAATAATCAAGTAATATACATAAATATATGGGATGTTTACATATATACAGATGCTCTTGATTACGTCAAATAGGTCGATGGAATATATCGAGAATATTAAATGGGCATTAATTGAGCCTTCAATGGCGCCTAAATGAACATGAAATTTGCAAATCAGCATTGCACTTACGGGAGATGAAATATACAGTCATTATAACGTTCCAATGATACATCAATTGTTAACATAATTATTAATTCCCCCATTTTTTAAAAAAGAATACGCCAAAATTGCGAAAAGAATCCAATGCTCGAATATTATTTCGAGTTTATATGAAAATTATTTAAAAATCGTTCTTTTCTACCGCCACGGAGATAGCGAAAAATTATTTTCTCACCCAGACAGCTCTCTTTCCTCTCTACTGTTCCTTTCATCACCGACATAATGTTCGGCGCCTATCATACCCCCTCAGCAATCGGTGTCCCTTGCATTTTTTTTCTCGCCATCGTTCCTTCCTTTTTTCTCTTTCTTTCTCTCCCTCTCTCTCTCTCTCTTCACTTCATCACATCTCTATCCACTCTTTTTGTCGTGTTTCATCTCCCCAGCTACCCAAGCATCCACTTTACATCTTCAAATCTCTCTATACACATCACTCTTTCGTGGTTGCCTGGCGGTACCTGCGCAACAATCCAGGTATAAGAGTGATCCTGGTGGTCCCTCCGAGTGGACCATCGAACGAGGAGAGGAGGAAGAAGCACGAAGACGAAAAAGGAAAAGTAGGAGAGCAGATCCGAGGAGGCGCTTGCAGCATATATATCCTGTCCTTTTTCCATACTGCCCTCTCCCCCCTCCTCCTTCTAAAAGATCAATGGGTGTCGAAAGTGTGGTACAGTGAGACGAGAGTGTGCAAGCTAGATGCGAGTTTGCCTGCGTTGCGGCTGCTGCTGTTAGGGCTACGGATACACCGCAACGATGCGAAAGATCCCTGAGCAAGAGGGCGGCGACACTGGTCGCTGAGCAAGGGACCAAAAGGTGCGGGAAGTATCGCTATCCCGTACCAACTCCAATGAACCAAAAAAGGACAGACTAGAGAGAGAGAGAGAGAGAGAGAGAGAGTGAGAGATTTTGTGAGCGGCGCGAAGATGTAACAGAGAAGAAGAAGAAGTGGAAACGAAAAGAAAAGAGCTCTTTCTCAGGTCCATGCGCAAGCTGGAACACGCTTGTTCGGTGCCCGAGGTTCTTCGAGCTCTTCCCAAGCTCTGAGACCCCGAGGAATGGAATGCAGAACGAAGAAGAGTATTTCCTGGGACCTAGAGTGCTCGTTCCTGTTCTTTCCACGGTAAAAATTGTACTTATTAATTGACGAAATTCTCGTACCGTTTGACGAAACAACTTTACTGAAGGTGGCCTCATTATGTTGAAGAAAAATCAGTAAAGAATGTGACCGCCTGTATCGGGGTAGCACGTCTAAACATCACGTTGCAATAACTTTACTGATAATAACATCGCAGGCGAAAACTATACAGCACATATTTACACATCCGTTTTAGTGGGTTTCGTTGGGTTTTGTTGGGGTTTTTTGGGCTTTGTTGGGTTTTGGGTTTTGGTTTGGGGCTTGTTGGGTTTTGTTGGGTTTTGATGGGTTTTGGGTTTTGGTTTGGGGTTTGGGTTACGTTGCTGCGTTCAAAACCCAATAAAACCCAACAAGACCCATTAAACCGCATGTGTAAATATGTGCTGTGTAGTTTTCGCCTGCGATGTTATTATCTGTAAAGTAATTGCAACGTGATGTTTAGAACATGGAACCCTGTATCGGCGCAGGTTTTTTCCAGTTTCCCTGTACCCCGACGCGATACAAGTCTGCTTCGTCGTCGGAGTAAAGGCACACCCGAATGCATCTCTTATAAGTTACAACTTTTAAATAACAAACCGAGAGCTCATCTTAAACTTGGAATCCCGATGTTGCCCCGGCTCCTTCTCAACCTCCGTCAATGTGTATAAAACTCTTTACGTATAAAAACATACCGGTATCAGTGGTAGTCTAGTTTAATATGGTATATACATTCACGGCTTGGGTTGCTTCGAGTCTCGGGAAGCTCCGAAAGAGTTTCGTCCTGCTGGCAATCCAGCCGGCAGCGCTCACTAAAGGCATCCGGCCTCCGACAGAAAATACAAGTGGAGAGCCTTCATCTTCTCAGCCGGCAGTAATGTTTTCCTCCGCTCTCCCGCGACAGCCCCGATTCCCAGCTTCACCGACTTCTACCAGTTTTGCGTCGAAGCACAGAACTTTTCGCTACCACCACTTTTCCGTTTGCGATAGAGAATTCACAACCTCTTCTCGTCAATTTCCCCCCTTCACATTTTCCGTTCTCCACGTGGATTATATACGAGGGGGGACCCAAAAAAAAAACGGGAATCTCATCTCTTATCTCTCGGTGTTATCTCTTTTCTGAAAACGCGTGTTAAAGTCATTTTTTTTTTTTTGAATGTTCGTTGTTCCATCAGTTCGAGAGTTTGCTGTTTGTGGTAAGTTGTTCAACTTAAATTAAAGTGCGGTTAGTAATCGCCACATCCACTTTGCGAGTGACGCAGGGCAATTTCCGAAATTCCTTAATCCTCGAGTAAATTAATTTTATAGCCGCATATCAGGCGGAAGGGTAATATTTTGTGCGAGCGTTAAAATTTACACGAGTTTCTGATGAGATTCACCTCGCGGAAAACTCTCTCGTAACTCGCCACGGCCATACAGTGAATTACGAAAACCCTTTAAACGGAAACGGAAATGCGGGCGGTTCTCTAGACGAAACGGCGCGCCACGGTCTTACCGCATTTAAAGCTCGCCCCCTCAAGGCAATATACGGAAGCGCACTGATGAATTGATACCGACATTCATCTCTCTTGCTCGCTCTTCGTATTCATCGGAGTATATGGACCGCGCGGGGGGCTTAACCGTACATGGGGATTATACGAGCAGCGTCACTCTGCCATATTCTTTTTTTTTTTTTTTTCTCCCATCCTCTGGTTCTCGCTACCTCTGGGTGCGCGTGATTGATGAGATCCACTATTTTTGGTCCGGCACTCGGCGGGCCTCAGTTAAAACGCGGGGAGAAAACTGTACGAAGAAAAAAGGGGAGAAAAGATAGTGTGACAGAGCGACGAGGGAAAGCGAGACTTTGCTCTGGCGATGCTGTGTGTCATTGGCGTTCGCGTGCCCAACAAGATATCTATAAACTTCCCGTTCTTTTGGATTCTACGTTCGATTATCAACGGTACAGTCATTGGCTCGTTGGATTCAGGCTGTAGTGAAGATTTTTTTTTTTCGACATGGTTCAAAAGCTCACTGGTTAATTAGTAGGGTTAGTCTTTCATGATAACGCGTACGGGCAACTTGTACCCATCATGGTCATCCATCTTAATTCTATAACTCGTTGACCGAACGAATTGAGGCCCTTGCTCTTTAACTCGACCCGTTCGGCATTTCGTTCCGTCTGCCCCCGGCCATTTGTTACACGATTATGGCCGAATGGTCTGGCCAACAACTGTATACCATTTAGTAAATATACTAGCTGGATCGTTCGGTATACAGCATATAATAGCTCCCGTCTCTTTGCCTCGCGAAGGGCAAAGACAGAAAAGGGAGAATGGTGTCTCGACGCTGTACATTCCTCATCCAGTGATTTATACAAATTTTATTTTAATTGGCCTCGTCTCTCGTCGACCCGCAGCTGGGAAAAAAAATGCACGAAGATTTATCGATCGCGAACACGAACTACTCGCGGTTTCAAGGAATGTCGCGCAGTTTTTGGGTTTATATTACTCGAAGAAGTATACTTATTGGTACGTAATGGTTTTGCATTAAACAGGGAAACATTTTTCGATATGGCTTCTTTAAAATTTGGTGAATTGATATATTTTTTGTAAACAACTGAAAATATTATTCATAAAGAAACGTCGGTTCATTATGGAACGATGAGTTTTTCTTCTTAATTGATTTTTCTTTGCCCGGTTGGATTTTTCTTCGGCTCACGTTTATTGCGCTGAACCGCACTGGAATAATACGCCAGCCCTCATCTCGAAGAGAGAATGCACCAGGTATATGTACATTCGTCTTAGGCACACGTCTTTCTTGCTCGAGTGAATGCATACTTACTTTGAGGAACGCGAGAGTGCTCGGCAAAACATACCGAGTGAATATATCCGCGCAAAACTATATTCTACCCTCCTGTCTCCTCTTCCAGCTGCATAAACTCGCCGCATACCGAGTACAACAGAAACGACGCGTGCATTTTACCTTCGCCATTACAATAACGCGTCTCGTGTTCTCCCCCCCCCCACCCAAGTACTCGTTCCCTAGTTCCAATAACACATGGTCAGTCGGTAACCTTTCGAAATACGAGTACACTTATATACGCAAACGTGGTGCCTCGTATATTATAGGAGCTGTGCCCCACAGTTTCATCCGCGTTAAATTTCTGTTCCCCGGATTCAACGCGCCACCGCCGCTCCTTAAGGTAGTATAGCATAAAGTTATATGGCGTAAAGCCTCCCCGAATAAACGGGCTATCTAACGCTAAAAGAATTTTTCAAATCGGCTGGGTATTTCCTGAGATTAGCGCGTTCAAACAAACAAACAAACTCTCCAGCTTTGTTATTATAGTATACGAGGTCTGTTAAAAAAGTATCGCGAATTTTTTATTTCCGCGGTCTACGTATATTCGATTTTCGATTTTTTTGTGTTGCGTTAGTTTCGTACTCGTGTCCCTCAATTATGCTGAAAAAATCGGCCATTTTGAATGTTTAGTTAATCGTTGACAGCCGTTTTGGTTAGACGTGTTTTGGTTTGTCTTCGATTTTTGCCTATTCCAAAAGATGGATCAAAGAATCTGTATGAAATTTTGTGTGAAAAAGAAAATTAAGTGCGGCGGACGCATTCAGAATGTTGACTGTGGCATATGGTGAAGCTACCTTGGACCAAAGCAACGTTTATCGGTGGTACAAAAGGTTCTCAGAGGGCCGAGAAGATGCGAACAACGAAATGCGTTCCGGACGCCCGAGCACATCAACAACGGACGAAAACATTGATGAAGCGAAGACAATAATATTGGCCAATCGTCGAATCACCGTTAGAGAAGTTGCCGAGGAACTGAACATATCGATTGCCTCGTGCTATTCGAGTTTTACCAATGATTTGGGCATGAGACGGGTCGCCGGGAAATTCGTGCTAAAATTGCTCAATTTCGAACAAAAACAGTGTCGCGTTAACAAAATCGAAAATCGAATATACGTAGCCCGCGGAAATTCAAAATTCGCGATACTTTTCGAACAGACCTCGTACAGTGAGATAGTAAGATTCGATATAATCGTGAAATTACGAGAGCAGTAATGTTAATTAAAAATTTATGTGTTAATTACGGAAGAGTGCGTTTTGTATAATCTTAAAAGTTTGCTATTTCGGAATTATAGAAACGAACCCAAGATTCCCCCGGTCACTTCGTTAAATCGATTGTTGATGAGACAATTTTGTAACGGTTGTGTGCGCGATTAAACCGAGGCTCGAGCATCGGCAAACAAGCCATTGTATTCCTCGTTAACCGACACCCGGTCTCCGGCTGCGTTGCCGAATCTCCTCTTGGTTCTCGTAGTTTGCGCAACGTTGATCCACTTTACACATATATGTACGATTACTCGCGGTGCAGACTAAACCGTGTACAGTGATTGGCTCATCTAGGTAGAACGGAGAGACAGTAAATGGTCCACTTGTCCGTACTACCCTGCGGCTAATTCATCACCTGTGACTGCCAATGATGAAGAATTGAGAAGCGGCCAATAACTGTACAGTTTGCCATGGTACTTTCTCTCTCGCAGTGAAGTGCCACTGCCAGCATCAGCCCTTCTTTTTTCCTCGCAGTTTCCCTACACAACGAGCCACCCCTTGTCGTTCTCTTTTCTCGCTAACTGCGCGAGCAACGGCTCGTACAAGCATTGAACCCCATCTCGGCTTGTAACACACGTGTATACATTCCCCGGTATGTATATTTTTCCAAACACCAACGTGTATTACCGTAATTCCAGGAAAGACGGGACAGCGACATTTTTCTCAAACGAATCGACGTATTGGAATACCATTTTTTTGCTCTTCGTATTTTCCTTCGTTAAGTGCCAATTTATTTATGAAAAAAAATTTATTAGAAAGGGTGGAAAAACGTAAAAAGTTGTCGATGAGTTTTGGCGATGGGTGTTCCATGTTTCCTGGACTCACTCTATGATATTGAAATTGCCTGACGAGTTTCACGCACGTTCACACATTGTGAATAAACCAGGGAGTACGAGGGGTACGCGTAGACGATCGCAACCCTCGTTTTTTACACGTCGCCGCGATGTCACGCCTAAAACCATAACGATCTCACTCTCGCACTGTCGACGAGTGCGCGAGCAGGCACTGTAGTGGCTATAGGGGAAACGAAACGTGATGTGGATGCACCCCCTGTCAACTCTCACTGCGTAACGCACTGTCGTACGCGTATACGCGCGTATATAACAGAGTGCAATGGCGGAATGGAACGAAATGAAAGAGCCAAACAGCCTGGAGAAGAGTGCCCGGGCTTCAGCCTATTTATTCCCATACTCGGATATATCTCTCGCGCACGCCGAGAGATATCTCTCGTCAACGTGGTGGCGTTCATTTTCTTTCGCTTTTTTTTTTTCGAGTGTTAAACAAATATTTACCGAAGGACCATTCAATTTAGGTGGCGCGGGGAGGGGGACGCACTCGGAGGAGCTTTCATTCGGGCTCTCTGACGGGTTGTGCGTTCTCTCAATCGGAAATTCCTCGTTAGGATCGACTGAATGTCTCAGCGTGAGCTTGAGGTAGTAGTCTGGTAACTTAGGCCGATTTTCATGTCTTTTTTGGAGGGCGTTTTTTTTGTAGGAAAATAAAAATGAATCGTTTTCGATATTTAGGATGTTTTTATTTACATATTAGATACGAAAAAAAATTAGTTTGAAAAAATTTTATAGTTTATTATTATTATTATTATTATTGATCGAAGTTGGCACCTCGAAGAAAAAGCGCGTGGGTGGCCCCGGTGATTTTGGCTCTTGATGTTATCTGAAATGAAAAATTCTTGATAATTCTTAATCTATAGACATGTCATTCTGGTCGGAACTACTGAAGTTAAATTTCATGGATAAATAACAAAATGGCGGACTTTGAAAAAAAGTTTTTTTTTCCAAAGTCCGCCATTTCCAAAGTCCGGACTTTGGAAAAAAGTTTTTTTTCCAGAGTCCGCCATTTTGTTATTTATCCATGAAATTTAACTTCAGTAGTTCCGACCAGAATGACATGTCTATAGATTAAGAATTATCAAGAATTTTTCATTTCAGATAACATCAAGAGCCAAAATCACCGGGGCCACCCATGGCGCTTTTTCTTCGAGGTGCCAACTTCGATCAATAATAATAATAATAATAAACTATTAAATTTAAAATTTTTTTTTTTTTGTATCTTTAATATGTAAATAAAATCATCCCAAATATCCAAAATGATTCATTTTTATTTTCCTACAAAAAAACGCCCTCCAAAAAAGACATGAAAATCGGCTTAAAGGCCAGGAGATTAATAAGACAATAACTTCAAGAATATTGCTTAGATCGGTTTAAAATTTTAATGACATATTCTTGAAATGTTAAACAATAAGATAAGGCAAAAAAAAAATTCGATTTTTCGAAAGTGAAAACCCTTACCCCGCCCTTAAGTAAAAAATTCTTGATAATTTTTAATCTATAGACATGTCATTCTGGTCGGAACTACTGAAGTTAAATTTCATGGATAAATAACAATATAACAAAATAAATAACATTTTGTTATTTATCCATGAAATTTAACTTCGGTAGTTCCGACCAGAATGACATGTCTATAGATTAAGAATTATCAAGAATTTTTTATTTCAGATAACATCAAGAGCCAAAATCACCGGGGCCACCCACGCGCTTTTTTTTCGAGGTTCCAACTTCGATCAATAATAAAAAATAATAATAAACTATTAAATTTTTTCAAACATTTTTTTTTCGTATCTTTAATATGCAAATAAAAACATCCTAAATATCGAAAACGATTCATTTTTATTTTTCTACAAAAAAAAAAAACGCTCTCCAAAAAAGACATGAAAATCGGCTTAAGTTACCGGACTACTACCTTAAAGAGTGATTATTTTTAGGCCGCTCAATCTCTCAATCGTACAAATGACAGACCTAACATATATCATTGTTTGATCATTATTTTTTTCTTTCATTTTCCTCTAATGTCTGGGCTAACTATGCCGAGTTTAACCGGGAGTCTACCGAGCCATTTTTATAAATTTCCAACAATGCGCTATTCTCGTAACACTCAAGAATAAACGCTCGTTAATCCGTACGAGTTGGAGTCGGGATAATTTCGATAATTTTCACGTGGAGTAAAATTTACGCCCACAATAACGAATTTGCCTCGGGGGAGGGGGGACGAGTCCGTTCGTATAAACATGTGCGTTAACTACACGGTGTTATATGCGCGCGAGGGTACCAATTAAAAGGGGCACGTTGTCGAACGCTATCGCATAATACATCCAGCTGTAATATACTCGGAGGCTGCATAATTTTATTACCCATCGCGGCGAGTACGGCTTTTAACGCAGGTTCCCTTTAAATTTTATGTAGAACGCTCAGCAATATTACACGTTAGCGAACGATCGTAAATATTTATTCATCATTTTAGCGAATGCCGAAGGGATAAAAATAAAACGCGTTATATCGGTTGAAAATTCTTCTCACATAATTCGCCAACAAAAAAGAAAAAAAAAAAAAAAGGATATCCACCAAACGCTGTGGGTTAAACAGCGCCCGTCGAATTTCTTTCGCCGTGGAGATTCTTCTTTTAACAAGGGCGAAAACTTTAGAGCGCCCGACAACTCTCGCATTTTCTCGTTATATCCAGCGTGTGCCAAAAAAAAAAAAGGTACACACGTTATTCCCCGCTATATATCGTCGGAGGAATTTCACGAGTGAGTAAATTGAGTTTGCTTCAACGGTATAGGGATTATACCGTGTGAGCCGAGCTTCCAAATTGGGCACCGTGAAACTTCCTTTTAAGCTTCCCCGTGGATGAGCGCAGCCCCAAGGAAGCGCGAGTCTCACGTCGAGTGAAACTAGTGAGAATAGAGAAGGACAGGGGAGTGGGAGAAGTTTGAGGAATTACAGTTATTGGCCACCCGAACAGCGATTATCCTTGGATAAGAAGAAGGGACATTTTGGTCCAATCACTGTCTCTCTCATCAGCTTATAACTTGCCCAATCACTGTGCCTCTCTTCGTCCTTAGACAGACACCGGATAAAGACAGAGCGAGCGACGAAATAATTTGACGATAAACCCTGAGACGGAGAGAGAGAGGAAACCGAAAAAGGTCTCCCTTACGTGAGAGAGGTCCAGGTACGTATAACCAATACGTGAACAACGACCTCCCACAGTCATGGGATCTTAAGCCGGCTATTTTAGATCCAGAACAAATTGAATGGCTTTTCGGCACGCCGCGGGGCTCTCTTCACGATCGAGAGAAGAGACCAACCCACGAGGACAGACTCAACGTAATACCGTATGCGTTCGCAGTCCTGTATATAATCTTTCGAGCGGTGTAATTGAGCCTTGCTCTATAATTAGACAGGTATAGACAAAGCGTTTGGTGCGATTGCAAATTAAACCGTAGGAAGCGCCGCAAGATTCTTTACGATTATCATTGTCGATGTGCAAAAATTCAAATGTACAACTCCACCCATTTATATCGTAATATATTACCAGGGGTGTTAGTTGAAATTTGCCGGTTTTTTCGATAAAGAAAACACTTTATTTTCAGAGGAACCTCAAAATTTTTTTATTCAAAGTATTGACCATTGGTTTCTACACATTTCGCCCCATCTCTCAGGCAAATTATGGATACCATCCCAAAAAAACTTTTTCTCTTTCGAGGTAAAACATTCGACGAGCCATTTTTCGACTTCTTCAAAATTAGCGAAGCACTGCTCCGCAAGGGAGTGTCCCATCGATGCGAAAAGGTGATAGTCGGACGGGGCGAGGTCTGGAGAGTACGGCGGGTGTGATAATATTTCCCAATTAAGTGTTTTTAATGTGTCTTTCACCAGTTTAGCGGTATGAGACGGCGCGTTGTCATGTTGCAAGATAACTTTGCCATGTCTTCGGGCCCATTCCGGCCGTTTTTCGATCAACGCATAATTCAAATTGATCATTTGTTGTCGGTAGCGATCCTTGTTCACCGTTTCACCAGGTTTTAACAACTCGCAGTACACCACACCACACTCGTCCCACCAAACACAGAGCATTGTCTTACGGCCAAAGCGATTTGTCCAGCGATTTGTCCACGAAAAGCGATAAATCCACTTTTCGTCCCCCGTGACAATTCGATGCAGAAAAGATTTCCTTTCGAATCGTTGAAGCAACATTTCACAAACGGTTTTTCGATTTTCCATTTGTCTATCGTTCAGCTGGTGTGGCACCCATTTTCCATACTTTTGGATCTTTCCCATGGCTTTTAAACGTTCGCAAATTGCTCCTCGAGTCACATTTAGTGTTTCTGCCAATTTTTGTTGCGATTGGGTTGGATCAACATCCAATAACGCCTGCAATTCCTCGTCTTCGAACTTTTTCGCTGCACCAGGATGTTCATTGTCTGTCAAATCGAAATCTCCACTTTTAAATTGACGAAACCATGTCTCACATGTTCTAATCACTGGAGCATGTTCACCATAAGTTTCTACCAGCAACCGGTGAGCTTCAGCTGCTTTTTTCTTTTGATGAAATAAGAAAAGCAACGAATGCCGCAAATGCGATTTACTTGGAACGAAACTCGACATATTCACTGAGGTAAACAAATATGACGCTATTATTTTGGCGGAATGTGACTTGCGTATTCTTGTAGGTTAATGTCGATAGAAAAAAATGACATACATGCCAAATCATAGAAATGTATACATATTGCTAGCGACATCTACTGGTAAAAACGGCAAACTTCAACTAACACCCCTGGTAATTGAGCCTTGCTCTGTAATTAGACAGATATAGACAAAGAATTTGGTGCGGTTGCAAATTAAACCGTAGGAAGCGCCGCAACATTCTTTACGATTATCATTGTCGATGTGCAAAAATTCAAATGTACAACTCCACCCATTTATATCGTAATATATTATAATGGATCTACCGCGTTCGTACATACCAATCAGATGAGTGATCTATAAATATATTTTATTAACGATTGCCGATACCCGGATTAACGCGAATATTGCACGAGTGATATACCCAAGCTTTATACGGTAGAATTGACATAGGTGTGGGTTTTATCCAGTCCGCAGCTTCGATGAACTCCAAAGAGAATATTTATGTGCCCCGTTCTATTTTTTTTTTTTTTCTTCGCCACTCTGTCTTTGATCTATAAATATGATTATAAATAATATCGCAATAAGATAATATAAAGCATACCCTTTGGCTTACAGCCATTACGGTTCAGTTAATAACTCGAGGCTCGAGTCAAAGACGTGTGTCCCTTTTTTTTTTACTCACTTACGTCGAAGCCATGTGTCTCTTACCCTTTTTTTTTATCAACGGAAACTTCTCCCAGCTGTGTATAACATCGGGCAGCTCTATTGTACTTACCTTTCGAATATTGTTCAGTCAAATCTGATCGGCATTGAGTTTAATCATGAATGGTTTTGGCACAACGCACGGTTATCGAAAGTTCCTCGTTAAATATATATCGAAAAGCCATTTATCGTTCTGTACAGATGAATAGCTGGGCCAACTGACTATTTTAGCTCTGCGTAGCATTTGGTTTAATGGGGGAAAGAGGGTTAGGACAGCGTTTTCTCAATGATATTCATGAATTTTTTTATAGTATAAAAAATGAATAAAAATGGTTATCTTTTTACAATACGAAGTCCGATTTTTTCTGTTTTTCACCCCTCCCAATAAGGGTACTTTCCGGATATAGAAAATCGTTCAAACTTTTTTAGGGATCTATTTTAACGACGAACAACGAATAACGATCATTTAAAAAATGGTTATCTTTTTACAGTACGAACTCCGATTTTTTCCGTTTTTCACCCTCTCATAAGGGTGCTTTCCGGATATAGAAAATCGCTCAAAATTTTTTAGGGGTCCCTTGTAACGACGAACAACGAATAACGATCATTAAAAAAATGGTTATCTTTTTACAGTACGAAGCCCGATTTTTTCAGTTTTTCAACCCCCTCATAAGGGTGCTTTCCAGACATATAAAATCGGTCAAAATTTTTTAGCGATCGCCGTTAGGGGCCTGGGCCCCAAATGTTCGCGAAAAGCTTGAGCAATACCGAAAATTAATTTAAAAAAGAAAAACTTGATTTCGTTGCGTTCTAACGATGCAAACTTCAGCATCATATATAATTTATTGAAACTTTGAGAATATTTTATACATATATTTGAGTATACACTATAAAATTTTTGAAGAATTTTCTTGAAAAACACTGGGGATATTAGCGACCCCATATTGCAGGTCACTCTGGAAGCCGCAATTTTCATCTGAGATCAAACGAGGTTGGAATTTACTTTTATTATATGTCTCTCTTCTATATGAACCTAAATGCTATGAAAAAAATAGAAAATTGAATTTTTTACAGGGGTCAAAACAAAAAAGCATGATTTTTTGCCATTTTTTACAACTTTATTTGCAAAAAAAAATTATTTTAAATAATGATAATATTCCGATTTTAGGTTCATATAGAGCGCAATACTATGAAGAAAGTAACTGCCAATTTTCAAAACGATTGGTTGGAAACTTTTCAAACTAGCGTGTACGCAAGTTAAAAAAAAGTCGTTTTCAGAGAAACGCGTTTGAAACACGTGGCGCATTCGGGGCCTGAAGGACAGCTACTCACTTTAATGACATATAACAATAGAACGAGTCGGAATTTTCATTTTAAATTTTGGGAACATATTTTTCAATAGTTTTACTAACAATTTATGAAATAAAAAAAAAATCGATTTTTTTAACCGTCTAACCCTATTTCCTCCCTTAAGGTAGTAGTCTGGTAACTTAAGCCGATTTTCATGTCTTTTTTGGAGGGCGTTTTTTTGTAGGAAAATAAAAATGAATCGTTTTGGATATTTAGAATGTTTTTATTTACATATTAAAGATACAAAAAAAAAATTTTTTTGAACAAATTTAATAGAACAAATTTAATATATTTTTTTTTTAATTTAATTTAATTTAATTTAAATTTAATTTTTTTGATTCAATTTAATTTAATTTAATTTTTTTTAATTATTATTATTATTATTGATCGAAGTTGGCACCTCGAAAAAAAAGCGCGTGGGTGGCCCCGGTGATTTTCGCTCTTGATGTTATCTGAAATCAAAAATTCTTGATAATTTTTAATCTATAGACATATCATTTTGGTCGGAACTACTGAAGTTAAATTTCATGGATAAATAACAAAATGGCGGACTTTGGAAAAAAGTTTTTTTTTCAAAAGTCCGCTATTTTACTGAAGTTACCGAAGTTTACTAACGTTTATTGAACGTTTACTGAGTTTACTGAAGTTAAATTTCATGGATAAATAACAAAATGGCGGACTTTGGGAAAAAGTTTTTTTTTCAATGTCTATAGATCAAGAATTATCAATTATTTTTGATTTCAGATAACATCAAGAACCAAAATCACCGGGGCCACCCACGCGTTTTTTTTTCCAGGTGCCAACTTCGATCAATAATAATAATAATAATAAACTATAAAAATTTTTCAACAAATTTTTTTTTGTATCTTTAATATGTAAGTAAAAACATCCTAAATATCCAAAACGATTCATTTTTATTTTCCTACCTAAAAACGCCCTCCAAAAAAGACATGAAAATCGGCTCAAGTTATCAGACTACTACCTTAAACTTTGACGAGGTAGGCTCTGTGGGAGAGGCGAGTTTTGTCAAGGTTCTTCCCTCACGTCGCTCACACGGACTCGATGTCTGTAGCTATGATCATCCAACTTACTGTATCTTACTATGTGCGTTGATTAAAAGCTTTGCGAAGCGTGGTACACCCTACGGGGTTAGCTAGACCGTGTCGGAGGAGAATCAAGAGCTTTTAGCGTTGATGCCGGATTCCCGTTGGACCAACATCCTCTGATAGCAACAGCAGCCAGCCATTTGCCACGTTTACCACACCTTTACGAAAACTTGCTCGGTGTCATCAACGATGTAAAGATAAAAACGACGTTCCGAAGAGCCTCCTCTTCGCGTCGTTTCACGAAAGGACAAAGTAGAAGAATCAAGGGATGAAATTAATGAAAAAAAATAAATATATATTCCGTTGCAATGTCGCCGTTAAATTCGCACGAGCTCCGAAAAACTTCTGCGTACTCCGCACTCTCACGGTTTTATCCGATAAAAAAAAAAGATAAATATATACGGGGATCGTGTATCTGTGGTATATATACTCGGGAGATATAGTCGTCGGGTTTCTGTACTAGTCGTATCGTTCTATACGATCCGAAAGCACTCGATAAAAGTTATTTGCGCTTAATCGGGCTTTTCTCCTCATCCTCCTCCTCCTCCTCCTTCCTCCGGCGGTATTCTCGTCGCGGCACAGCGCTCGGAATGAACGATTTCGTCGGGGAAAAAAAAAAAAAAACACGAACAGAGGGAGGAAAAGCCCGGTGAGTCGAGAGTAAAGCTCGAGTACAGTCTCTGGCCGGTGCACCAGCGAGAGGATTTTTACGAGCTTGATTTCTTTCTCGCCAAGCCCAAATAACCTGCAGGAATATACGCGTTGACGCTTTTTTCCCGTCACTACAGTCCAATGTCCTGTGCCCGTATGCACAAAAGTAATCGGTTACTCGCGTATGGAGTATTTTTTTTTTTTATTGTTTAAATCTCCAAAAAACAAAAAAAGATTCAAACATTTCCATGTACGGCAATCCGAGGTACTTTGTATGACATTTTTTTTCTCGTGTTTAAAAATTTTTACATGTCCGTGCTTACATGCGAAAAAAATTCGAGCAATGGAAAAATACGAATATTTCACGATCCAATCTCATTTTTATTTAAATGTTGATGGCTCGTTTAATGGCTATAAATGTACCTTTTTCAATTGAAACGTCAGCGCAATATGAAAAACGAAAACCGAACGAATAAATCTGATGACGTTGAAGTTTGCATCGTTGGGATGCGACAAAAATAGATTTTTTACACCATTAATCCCTCTTAAGATTGGATTATCGATGAAAAAAATCGTTGGAACGTTTTATTGGGGTCACCTTAAAAAAAAACTGGAGCTAAATGGGCACGAGAAGCAAGAGCAATACTGAAAATGAAAATTTAAAAAAACTGCGTTGCGTTCCAACGATGCAAACTTCAACATCATTCAATCTGTTCTTTTTTGGGCCGATCCATCGCGATGAACCGATTTTGTAAAATAGACAAATAATGAAATGCCCTGCGATATTTATTTGGAAGTGAAGAATCCATTCAAGTGGAATACAGGTCTGTCGGAGAGTTTTACGATTGAGTGTCTCGAGTGGAGAGAAAATGTCTCCATTCATTCGTCCTTAGATCTCGGTTGACATATATATATATATATAATACCGGTGAAGACCTCCGGAGGCGTGAGTGAATTTACTGCCACCGTGCGCGAGTGCTTACGCTCTGCTCGCCGCCGCGTTACTTATATACCTGGTGTTACCGTCCAATGAGACACGAAAAGAAAAGCAAAGAACTCGGGGCCCCGTGCATTTCGCAGCCCCCGTGGTTGATGGACCGGTAGGCACGCATTATTTTTCATTTGTACAACTCCCCGGGGTCACTTCGAAACTCTCCCCCTCACCCCCGCGCTCCCTCGTGCTCCCTCGCGCTCCCTCGCGTCGCTCAAGGGCGGCACATCGTGGTGGGTATTAAGAGTTATTACGTTCGGGCTGTTTTTCTACTGTGACGTTTCGAGAACTCCCCCCGAGAAGACAGATGCGTCACTTATATTCACCGTTGTTCGAATAGTTTTTTTCATTTTTTTTTTTGGCACACGAAACGTTGGACAATGGTTTATCGGGAATCTGGATTTCACGCAAAAATCAAGCCACGCTTGACAGCAGAGGAAGTTCTCAAATTCCGTACGGCCGTTTTTACGTGAGATCACACAAAAAGTACTCAACGGGCGATAACTCTCCGTGCGATGAAAACGAATCGATTTTACTCGCGGAGAAGTTTCACGGCGACCGTGTAATTTTAAAACGATGACAAAAAAAAAATTAACAAAAATCGGTTACGAATAACAGCTTTTAGGTATAGACGACTTAAGGTAGTAGTCTGGTAACTTAAGCCGATTTTCATGTTTTTTTTGGAGGGCGTTTTTTGTAGGAAAATAAAAATGAATCGTTTTGGATATTTAGGATGTTTTTATTTACATATTAAAGATACAAAAAAAAAAAATTTTGAAAAAATTTAATAGTTTATTATTATTATTATTATTATTATTATTGATCGAAGTTAGCACCTCGAAAAAAAAGCGCGTGGGTGGCCCCGGTGATTTTGGCTCTTGATGTTATCTGAAATCAAAAATTCTTGATAATTCTTAATCTATAGACATGTCATTCTGGTCGGAACTACTGAAGTTAAATCTCATCGATAAATGACAAAATGGCGGACTTTGGAAAAAAAAAGTCCTTTTATTTTGCCCGCCATTTTGTTATTTATCCATGAAATTTTCTTATGAATTTTCTTAAAAGCTTTTTTTTTAATTCTTAAAAGTATAAAGAATAAAAATCGGTAGAAAAAAAATCAATTTTTTTTAAATTTCAGAGGTATGCGAACCCGTAAATTCTGATGAAATTAGGTGACAATTGTATAGAGGCGCCGAATGTGTGCTCTGACCCTATCATTATAAATCTTACTATGAGAGTAATAATGGTCCTCTTAAGGTAGGAGTCTGGTAACTTAAGCCGATTTTCATGTCTTTTTTGGAGGGCGTTTCTTTGTCGGAAAATAAAAATGAATCGTTTTGGATATTTAGGATGTTTTTATTTACATATTAGAGATACCAAAAAAAATTTTTTTGAAAAAATTTAATAGTTTATTATTATTATTATTATTGATCGAATCTGGCACCTCGAAAAAAAAGCGCGTGGGTGGCCCCGGTGATTTTGTCTCTTGATGTTATCTGAAATAAAAAATACTTGATAATTCTTAATCTATAGACATGTCATTCTGGTCGGAACTACTGAAGTTAACTTTCATGGATAAATAACAAAATGGCGGACTTTGGAACAAAAAACTTCTTTCCAAAGTCCGCCATTTTGTTATTTATCCATGAAATTTTCTTATGAATTTTCTTAAAAGGTTTTTTTTTTAATTCTTCAAAGTATAAAGAATAAAAATCGGTAGAAAAAAAATCAATTTTTTTTAAATTTCGGAGGTATGCGAACCCATAAATTCTGATGAAATTAGGTGACAATTGTATAGAGGCGCCGAATGTGTGCTCTGACCCTATCATTATAAATCTTACTATGAGAGTAATAATGGTCCTCTTAAGGTAGGAGTCTGGTAACTTAAGCCGATTTTCATGTCTTTTTTGGAGGGCGTTTTTTTGTCGGAAAATAAAAATGAATCGTTTTGGATATTTAGGATGTTTTTATTTACATATTAAAGATACCAAAAAAATTTTTTTTTTTTAAATTTAATAGTTTATTATTATTATTAATATTGATCGAATTTGGCACCTCGAAAAAAAAAGCGCGTGGGTGGCCCCGGTGATTTTGGCTCTTGATGTTATCTGAAATAAAAAATTCTTGATAATTCGACCTCGAAAAATGACATGAAATTCGGCTTAAGTTAACAGACTACTACCTTAAATAATCATCTTTGAGATTTCGACAGGATACTTATTACATATTATAGCCACGTCAGGCAAGGAACACCTGGCAAAAACAGCTTACGAGATTCGACAGCCCATAAAAAGCCTATTATTTCCATGAAGATAAAATATTTTTTGCCTCGGCGGGGGGGCGCCGGCTCAACAGAGCTGGCAAGAACCAATAGTGGAGGGAAAGTAAGCTCTTGGGTAGGGCAATTACGAGATTACTCGAGTACAAGAACGGTAGTAGAAAACGTGCTGTGATGACAGATCAGTCTTTGCCGTGTCCCTTCGTCTCTCGCTCGTCCAGCAAAAAGAGTTCGGCGTTCCGGAATACTCATAACCATAGTGACAATGAAAAACGAAGAATTTCATGATATCTTGGTTAGGACGAAACATCTGTCTGCCAACAGCAGCCGCAGGGTGACAACTTGCTCTTCTACTCGGTCAACAAAGCCCTCCTGACGTTCCGCGAGACTGGCGAGCAAATTTGTGTCTGATTTTTCTATACACCTTTCGTTACCTGATGTTTTTCTCATCTTCTCTCTTTTTTCTGTCTCCAAACGTCCGTCATCCGGTGCAAGGCTCACAGCTATATGCAAGTTTTCAATCGTATTATATACGAGTGTGTACCAGCGTTATTCGTCACCATTTTAGAAACTCGAGTAAACCTTTATGTTCAACTTACTGCTCGACGCACTTTCTACCTATATCGTTGGCCTCCTTATAAAAGCAGCCCTAAAAAACGTTTCTGCTCCAAGGTTTTCGAAACAGCGGTTAACACCCGTGGGGGGGGGAAGCCCCGAAACCGGAATATCGTTGCAAATAATAATTGGCAGTTACTGCGGTTTCATTGTGAGCGCGAAATTTTAATTTTTTTTTTTTTTTTTCGCCAATCGGATTCACTTGAAATTTGATGGTAGTCAAAGGATACAATTGATCGAACGTCTATCACGTGTTTGAAATTCACTAAAGAATTTTGTTCTATGCAGATCTCGGCCAATTTTCTGAGATAATAATGTGGTTCCTAAATGTCTTAGACATTGACGCGAGCGTCAAGCAAAACTATGAGAAGAAAATAATAATTCGGTGCACGCAAGAGGGGGCCTTGTGTGAGCACCGGAGCTTCATTGAAGCGCGCGAAGACCGGAGGCGGTACAATGTGGTTTCTAAAAACTCAGGAATATCCGGTTTCCCTGCTACTCTACTATACCCCGATCTATATATACACACGCGTACTGCGTGTCAGTAAAGACTTCCATTCTCGTGTTATTCATCGAGCATTATAGAATGGTGAAAAAAAAAAAAAAAAATGTACAAGCGTGTTGCATTTCGCGATCATTCGCGAGACGAACTTTCATGGTTTCGGTTCCCATAGCATATACAAAACCATAACGGCTTTGGTTATGATGTCTTTGCACGTAACGACAATTAGGAGAGCGACGGACGAAAGAGCAGGAATGTATTATCTTGCAAAATTCCTTAAGGGGGGGGGGGGGGGTAGGGTTTTTAAGGCGAAAAAAAAGCATATTTTTATGATTTTTTTGCGGCGACATGAGCAATATAATTTTATTAAATAGAATTACATATTATTGTACGACTATTGAAGTATCTCAGGAAAAATTTTCAATTAAAAATATTGATAAATAAGCCGGTGACGTTGAATCTCCGGAGGCGCCTTGAAAAAAAGTGGTTTTGCGGTGAACATTATAACTCGTTACCGGATCATCCGAAACAAAAAAATTGATATGCATTTTAAAGGTGATGTATTTCTCGAGGTAATCAGGAAGAGTTTTTTTTTTTTTTTTTTTTCTATTTTTTGCAGCACTTGGAAGTGAAAAACGCAATTTTAGCTCAAAAAATCGCGCTTAATTTGTTATTAAAAAATTGAAAAAATTGAAAAAAAAAAAAACTCCTCCTGATTACCTGTTGATTTATGTGAAGAAGTAATGTTTAAATTTTCAAAAGGATCAGTTCAGTAGATTTTGAGTTCTAATGTTCACAAACTTCAAAAATGACGTTTTCGGGAAAATCGATTTAAAGTTTTTTATACGCGAACCCGTATCACATAATCGTAATCGTTTGAAACGCTGTAACTCCGTTAGTTTTACTCCGATTGACTTAAAATTTATACACAATATTCTCGACATATTGTTCATTCAGAAAAAAAAATAAAATAAAGGAATGCAAAAAAAATAATTTAAAAACCCTACCCCCCCTTACGGCAGTCGTCTGGTCTAGAGCGAGATTTTTGACGTCATTTCTAATGTGCATTAACGTTTAAACCGTTGAAGTTGTCTCGATGAAAATTTACACGTGCATTTATTGATCCTTAGAGAATACTTGTACATTAAAAAGAAAAAATTATTTTAAATATTTTCATGTAGTTTTTTGCCTTGTTGCAACATGGTGCACCGAAATCGGCGCCCACTCTCGACGATGTTGTATGCATCTGAAAAAAAAAATATATATATATTCTCAATCTGTATGAGTATTCTGAGCACTGGTAGCAGAATTGGTACTTAAAAAAATTTTTCGACAAAATGGCGGCCTGTTGAACTTTCATTAATGATATTTCATACCTACATTTCATATATTTTCGTATTCAACGAGTTATAAAATGTCGGCAAAATTATTGTTCGACTCAATTCTGCTACCAGTGCTCGGAATACTCATACAGATTGAGAATATATATATTTTTTTTTTTTCGGATGCTTATAACATCGTCCAGAGTGGGCGCCGATTTCGGCGCACCATGTTGCAACAAGGTAAAAAACTACGTGAAAATATTTAAAATAATTTTTTTTTTTTATTTACAAGTATTCTCTAAGGACCAATAAATGCACGTGTAAATTTTTATCAAGACAACTTCAACGGTTTAAACGTTATTGCACATTAAAAATGACGTCAAAAATCTCGCTCTAGACCAGACTACGGCCTTGAAGATAACAAGCATTTGATCCGAACTAATTCAGATTAAACAAAATAAGGTTCATTTTAGAGGTTGTCCATCGGTGTAAAAAATAATTAAATTTATCAGATGTGGTCCATAATGAGAAGTTGGTCGTATCGGCATGGAAAAACCCCCATATCTCACTGCAGCACAGGAATATATGTTTTTTAGGTAGTGAATACGTGAAATAGTTGCGAATGTGTAAAACGTATCACGTGTATCACGGTATATCGCGATGCAGGAAGTGCTCGGTGTCTGGCAGCAGACCGGAAGTCCGCGTGGCCCGTTCCGTACGATCGTTCCCTCGTTCACGTGTATATAAAGTCTCTCGATCTGATGCGGCCGTCAAACAAAAATAAACCAACACTTTTTTTTCCCCCTTTTCTGACTTTGCCGGATAACCCAGCGAGAGACGTTCGAAAGGGCGAGAATTAAAATATCACGTATAGAAATTTGTTCGGAAATTCCCGGTTTCCAGCAAAATCCCGATGGGGATTTGTTAGGGATGTTCTAAAAAGGGAGTCTGCTGGAAGTCTGCCGGGTGGGTTCCAGACTTTTTTCACTGATCTGGTCTGTCGATTCACATTTCCAATAAAGTCTCGATGGACATTTGTCGGGGGCACTCTAAAATGAGCATCTCGTTAGGGTTCCAGTTGGATCGCAGACTCTGCCCCGGATTAAAATGTCGACATTTTAAAGTTTCTGAAAACCTTAGGCAAAAAATTACAAAAGAATTTTATTTTATTTTTTCAATGGTTCGATACCAATTTCGATCGGAAATTTTCCGCTGATTACGAATAACACCGAGTTTTAGTCGAAATCTCAAAATATCAATGTGAAAAAGCCGAAAAACAAAAAAAATCAATTTTTGGACGATTTTCAATGAAATTTCGAGTTTTTCAAAGAAATGGCTACTGAATTAGTAATCAACGAGTCAAAATACATCGATATAGCGTCCTAAAAGAAAATTTAAAGAATTCAAAATTTTTTTGCATTTCGGCCAAAAAGAAGTGGCTTCACTAAAATCGCTGTAACGTTGCTTCCCGATGGAGTTGAAACTCGACTCCGTGCTCATTCTTTTCGTGATCGAAAACCCTTTAAAATGGCGCTTGAATCATTGTGCTATCATTATTTTTCGATTTTTCACAGATTTTAAAAGTCGGACCATCGATTTTTGCGAATTTCTCCATACATACCCCTTCTCATTTTTTTCACCGATTTTCAACGTGCTCTCGCGGCTACAATAATTGAGATATCGGGATGATCCAAAATGCATTCTCTAAGTCTACTCGAGACGTTTTCAAAACACTCGTCAAAACCCAAAATCGATTGAACGGGAGCCAAGTTATGACCATTTGAAATTTCGAGACTTTTAGGTTTTCGAAAAGGTGGGCAAAAAATTGCAAAAAAAATTTTTTCTCTTTTTTCAATGTTTCGATACCCTATTCGATCGGAAATTTTCCGCTGATTACGAATAACACCGAGTTTTAGTCGAAATCTCAAAATATCAATGTGAAAAAGCCGAAAAACAAACAAAATCAATTTTTGGCCGATTTTCAATGAAATTTCGAGTTTTTCAAAGAAATGGCTACTGAATTAGTAATCAGCGAGTCAAAATACATCGATATAGCGTCCTGAAAGAAAATTTAAAGAATTGAAAATTTTTTTTGCATTTCAGCCAAAAAGAAGTGGCTTCACTAAAATCGCATGTAACGTTGCTTCCCGACGGAGTTGGAACCCCACTCTGTGCTCATTCTTTTCGTGATCGAAAACCCTTTAAAATGGTGCTTGAATCATTGTGCTATCATTATTTTTCGATTTTTCACAGATTTTTAAAATCGGGCCATCGATTTTTGCGAATTTCTCCATACATACCCCTTCTCATTTTATTCGCCGATTTTCAACCTGCTCTCACGGCTACAATAATTGAGATATCGGGATGATCCAAAATGCACTCTCTAAGTCAACTCGAGACGTTTACAAAACCCCCCTCAAAATTCAAAATCGTTCAAACGGGAGCCAAGTTATGGCCATTTGAAATTTCGACATTTTTAGGTTTCTGAAAAGTAGGCAAAAAATTACGAACAAATTTTTATTTTATTTTTTCAATGCTTCTATACCATTTGCGATCAGAAATTGCCTGTTGATTACGATTAACACCGAGTTTTCATCGCAAACTTAAAAGATCAATGTGAAAAACGCGAATCTCGAAAAAAATCCACTTTTTGGACGATGGTTGGCAGGCTGATTCCCCGAGTGAGACGAAAACTCTCTTAGTATCGCGATCGGTCGTCTCACTCGGGGATTCACGCAACTGGACATGGACAGAGATCCAGTCCGGGATCCCCTTCGGAATTTATTTTACGATCGTTTCATTTCGGTCGTTGGATCTGATCGGGGCTCTAGACAAATATTTACCGGTGGCCAGTGATAATTACGAGAATCCAGCTCAGTTCCCAACACATTTTCTACACGGGATAGTGGAGTCGCGATCGTAAAGTTTAAAATGAAACATATAAAACAGCCGTGAATTTTTATGGCACGAATTCTCTGTTTAGTATCTTGTAATGTTACTTCGAAGCTTACATTCTGTTTACATCAACTTCCGATATTTTCATTACATTCGTTTGCCCGAAGGTAAAGAGTTCAGTCTTTGATTATTCCGAGTGTCCGCTGAGGGATTTGTTCGTTGTTTTTGTTTTTTTTTTCCGGTGAAGTATTTAACCTCCGTCGACATGGTTGGAACAGTCTGGAGAAATTGCCGCGAGGTTGAATGAAAAAAAAAAAAAATGAGTTTGTACGTGATACGAGAGAAAGGAAAATGAACAAACGTCACGACCACAACACACACACACTGGCTGGTACAGTTTTGCGCAGGCTGTTTCCAAGCAAGACAATTTTCATTGTTTTGCTCTTTCTCCAATCGTGTTTCTCTTGTTCTTTCGTTGACGAGCTTTTCTCGCTAGGTGTTTGTAAGAGCTCGTTAAAAAGTCATTAACATCCGCGCAGTGCTTTCGACGTGCAAGATGCGAGAGAGCGAGAGAGAAAGAAAGAGTGGTGTAATGAACGAGCGCTTTAGTATTTTATCGGGGTGCCAGCTAGTCTTCTCTTTACTTCTCTGTGGTAATGTCTGGTCGGTTTACCGTGCCTTTCGCAATCTCTGTGCTGAAAGAAAAATGAAAACAATATTACATTTAAAGAATCCTCAAAATCCACATATCACAAAGGCCATTTTGATTCCACACTCGATATTTTTAACCGTGGCTCTCTTGATTTTTCGTTCTTATTTCAATTCGTATCCCGAATCTCGATACAACTTTTGAGGTGGGAGTCGTCCAATGCTGGGAGCGCTGTATTTAGAGTTTCGTTCGGTACGAGGAGTGACTAACGCTATGCAGAGCTTTTTATTTTACAATCGTATCCCGTTGAACGCGAAAGAGAAATTCTTGAGCCTATTTACGCCCCATCGCCAGTAGCGCCTCCCCCCCGTGTTTGTTTTGTTACCGTAAACTTTTCCTCGCAGCATTTACAGCAGCAGCAGCAGCATCAGGAGCCAAGCAAGGCACAGCGCTGTTTCGTTCACTCACCCCGAATGACTTATATTTATACACGTCACGCACGTTCGGCACTATAAAACACTCTGGGCGGTGGTGACGACGATAAATGTGCTACGATCCACCGAAACTCCCTTCTTAAACTCTGTCTGATTTGAAATATTGCATTCCCAATAAATTTAGAACGGGAAGATTGCAAGACAGATAGAAAAACACGAAGGCATCAATCGTGCCACAAATTAGAGCCCGCGGAATCTAATGATTGGTGAGCATGAGCATCGCTACAATCAAAACACCCCCATAAAACTCTGTCCACGAAGTAAATATCTTTCGTTATATCCCGACGACGATAGAAGTGACTGAAGTGGTCGATGAATCATGCTGGTATGAAATCTGTATGATCTCTGAATTACCAGGGGTGTTAGTTGAAGTTTGCCGGTTTTACCAGTAGATGTCGCTAGCAATATGTATACATTTCTATGATTTGGCATGTATGTCATTTTTTTCTATTGACATTAACCTACAAAAATACGCAAGTCACATTCCGCCAAAATAATAGAGTCATATTTGTTTACCTCAGTGAATATGTCGAGTTTTGTTCCAAGTAAATCGCATTTGCGGCATTCGTTGCTTTTCTTATTTCATCAAAAGAAAAAAGCAGCTGAAGCTCACCGGTTGCTGGTAGAAACTTATGGTGAACATGCTCCAGTGATTAGAACATGTGAGACATGGTTTCGTCAATTTAAAAGTGGAGATTTCGATTTGACAGACAATGAACATCCTGGTGCAGCGAAAAAGTTCGAAGACGAGGAATTGCAGGCGTTATTGGATGCTGATCCAACCCAATCGCAACAAAAATTGGCAGAAACACTAAATGTGACTCGAGGAGCAATTTGCCAACGTTTAAAAGCCATGGGAAAGATCCAAAAGTATGGAAAATGGGTGCCACACCAGCTGAACGATAGACAAGAGGAAAATCGAAAAACCGTTTGTGAAATGTTGCTTCAACGATTCGAAAGGAAATCTTTTCTGCATCGAATTGTCACGGGGGACGAAAAGTGGATTTATCGCTTTTCGTGGACAAATCGCTGGACAAATCGCTTTGGCCGTAAGACAATGCTCTGTGTTTGGTGGGACCAGTGTGGTGTGGTGTACTGCGACTTGTCAAAACCTGGTGAAACGGTGAACAAGGATCGCTACCGACAACAAATGATCAATTTCAATTATGCGTTGATCGAAAAACGGCCGCAATGGGCCCGAAGACATGGCAAAGTTATCTTGCAACATGACAACGCGCCGTCTCATACCGCTAAACTGGTGAAAGACACATTAAAAACACTTAATTGGGAAATATTATCACACCCGCCGAACTCTCCAGACCTAGCCCCGTCGGACTATCACCTTTTCGCATCGATGGGACACTCCCTTGCGGAGCAGTGCTTCGCTAATTTTGAAGAAGTCGAAAAATGGCCCGTCGAATGGTGTACCTCGAAAGAGAAAAAGTTTTTTTGGTATGGTATCCATAATTTGCCTGAGAGATGGGCGAAATGTATAGAAACCAATGGTCAATACTTTGAATAAAAAAATTTTGAGATTCCTCTGAAAATTAAGTGTTTTCTTTATCGAAAAAACCGGCAAATTTCAACTAACACCCCTGGTAAAGAAGGAGGGAAGTTAGAGAAAAAAAAAAAAACGAAGAAGTATGACAGACGGTACGAGGAGTCCACGAATCGCGAATTAATCGTTCTGGATGCAATGCCGTACGGTGCTCGGGGTTGATGCCAGAACCGGAAGGTCGAGGGTCCTCGACTCTCGAATTTGACACGTGTCACTTGCACATGCCCACCCGCCCGCCGCGACCAGAACCGTCAATCATGCTCACTCGATCTCGTCGTCGACGCCGCGTCTGTTATGTCTGCGCGATGCTTTGGACTCTGTATTTCTCCGCCTCCTCTTCTCGTCATACTATTCCGTATGTCTCCCCTTTGCCCCTGCCGGCAAGTTGTGACGCGGGAACGCATTTCGCCGTGGGCATTGTTGACGTCGACCGCACAACGTGCCCGGACGCCTCTCTACCAATCCTCGGTAATTTCTCTCGCCCTTTGCGCTCGCTGTTCGCTGCCGCCCCCCGTCCAATTTGATTTGCAGTTGCCAGTTGCATATTTATTCCGAAGGGTGTGAAGAATAATTCCGAGTAATTTGAGTCGTGAACGATGTCTCGTTGAGAGCTGAACAACATTTCTCGAGGCCAGTAGAATCACACGAACAGTATCAATTTGAACGTCGAATCAAGTGAAGAGAAAAATACTCGAGTTAGAAGGAGACACGCGCGTGCTAGACCGGAGACCAGAGATTTTTTTCCTTGTCCTCGAGACGGTTCATCTATTATATTCACTACGGTGAAGATCCATTCCGTTTGATGTCGACGTCTTGTGTAAACATCATCCCTCTCTAAGGTTTACCTACGCGTCTCCCGCCACGACGCGAAGCAGATCCGAGTAACCGAAGTAGTAGCAGTCCCTCCGACCCTCGTACCCTTTTGCCATCGAGCGACAGCTAGGACGCCCTTCTTCCCCGACTTCACCGTGAAAACTGAGCGCATCTCTCGCGGTGGGCTATGAGCCAACAAGGCAAATAGCTGTGCACACACGACACGATAGGTTGAACTCGACGGTGTAAGACCGCGTGAAAGCACCGAATGCCATTCAACCTCACCGTCATTTTATGCATTCCCGTCTCGCGTTTGTGCAAAGGCATCAAACGAACCAACTTCTGAGGATACCGGGGACTTGTAGAATGAACGATTAGTACGACCGCAGCGAGATGTCGGACAGAGGCATGACCGCTGAAACTATCTAACCCCTATGAAATTTGACAAAATAAAAATTATAAGAATGCTCTTTCGTTCTGTTACCCACGTAGAAATTGCCAGTATAATTCTACTGGCCAAGCTTTGGGCCAATATTGGCGACCAAACTTTGGCTGCCAGTACTGGCCCCGTACTGGCTGACTATCTGGCCATACTATGGGCCATACTGCGGGCCATACTACGGGCCGTACTACGGGCTATACTACGGGCCATACTACGGGCCAGTATAAAATACAGTCTTATGCCAGTACCGGTTGAATTCTACTGGCCAAGCTTTGGGCCAATATTGGCGGCCAAACTTTGGCAGCCAGTGTTGTTTCAGTACTGGCTGACAATCTGGCCAAGCTTTGGGTCAGTATAAAATATCGTCTTGTGCCAGTACTGGTTGTCAATCTGGCCGCACTACGGGCCGGTATAATAACCAGATCTGGGCCAAAATTGGCTATAAAATACGGCCAAACTCTGGCTTCGATACAGGCTTAGTACTGGGCTATAGAAAATGCCAATACTCAGAGTGTTTCACTTTAACGGTTGCGTTCTGTAATGTAATTGTAGATTAGGTTATTCTGATCAAAAGTCCATTATTTTGCAAACAACCAAATTGTTGAATTATAATTTGCCCCGAACTTGAAATTGCACGATGAATACAATATTTTTTAGTGTAATATTTGCTTCATATAGCCTATATTTTATAAACACTGTTCTATAAACATTTAAGTACGTATTTTAGACCTGTATATGTACTTAGTCTCTTATTAATAAAAACTACTCCGAGTATTTAGTATATATCAAGTGCATTTAATTATCAAACATTTATGCATGAACAACACAGACAACACAGATATCCAAAGGATGTCCTAAAAACATCCGAAGAACGTCCTCACGTCCAAAGTACATGCTTTGGACGTACGTGTGCTGCTTGGGAAACATCCCATGTAGAAATTGCGAGTATAATTCTATTGGCCAAGCTTTGGGCCAATATTGGCGACCAAACTTTGGCTGCCAGTACTGGCCCCGTACTGGCTGACTATCTGGCCATACTATGGGCCATACTGCGGGCCATACTACGGACCATACTACGGGCCAGTATAAAATACAGTCTTATGCCAGTACCGGTTGAATTCTACTGGCCAAGCTCTGGGCCAGTATTGGCGGCCAAACTTTGTGCAGCCAGTATTGTTTCAGTACTGGCTGACAATCTGGCCAAGCTTTGGGTCAGTATAAAATATCGTCTTGTGCCAGTACTGGTTGTCAGTCTGGCCGCACTACGGGCCGGTATAATAACCAGATCTGGCCAAAAATAGGCTATAAAATACAGCCAAACTCTGGCTTCGATACAGGCTTAGTACTGGGCTATAGAAAATGCCAATACTAAGAGTATTTCACTTCAACAGTTGCGTTCTGTAATGTAATTGTAGATTAGGTGATTCTGATCAAAAGTCCATTATTTCGCAAACAACCAAATTGTTGAATTATAATTTGCCCCGAACTTGAAATTGTACGATTAATACAATATTTTTTAGCGTAATATTTGCTTCATATAGCCTATATTTTATAAACACTGTTCTATAAACATTTAAGTACGTATTTTAGACCTGTATATGTACTTAGTCTCTTATTAATAAAAACTACTCCGAGTATTTAGTATATATCAAGTGCATTTAATTATCAAACATTTATGCATAAACAACACAGACAACACAGATATCCAAAGGACGTCCTAAAAACATCCGAAGAACGTCCTTACGTCCAAAGTACATCCTTTGGACGTACGTGTGCTGCTTGAGAAACATATAATTAATTAATCTATTCGCGATTGAAATTTTCATTCTCGTTTAATACTGAAAAAAATAATGATATCGAAAGAATGAAAAAAAAATCCTTTTCTTCATCATCGTTGTAATAATAACAAAGCCCAGCGACGTGGTATTCCATATGGGAACCGAAGTCGCGCGTTAAGCGTTATTCTCCACCGTCATCGGCATGAGGCACACGAGTCAAGAGACTTATCGTTCTCGAGGGGTTAGGAAAAGCTGAAGCTGCCATCAAGAAGCACCGGCATGTTCTCCCGCGTATAGTCAAGCAATTGGAACATTGTCTACATCTCTGTTTACCCTAACTACCCAAGTCCGTGCCACCCGCGAGACACCGACTAAGTGCTTTCGGAATCGACAACGAGGTGTTACAGCCGGTGGCTTGTACCCAGAAGCGAGGTAGACCCTTTTGCGAGAATATTCAACGACCCAAATTAATCTTCCTTCTGTACCTACTATCTGTGCCCGCCCAGATACATCCAGGTCGCCCGAATTGCTTAAGGAAATTGAGACGATGAATAATGAATATGGCGAAGCGAACATGACCCAGTGAATCAAATGGGTTTCCGTTCCGATCGAATTTTTCGTTCCTCGAGAGTTTTAGGGGTTAAAGGAATTTACGAATGAAGATGAAAACATTGACAACGGTGTGATCAGGAACGCGGGTGCGAAAACAACATTGTCGCGGAAATTTAAACGTAGTAATTCGAAAGTCACTGTCCCGAGCGAGTATGCATAATTTTAAAGGGATATTCAAGAAATATAGGCACGATCAATTAATCTTTGTAATTACGTCAATTAGGATGGTCGCGCGAGGAGAAACGGTGACTGTGCGCGTATATATCCCGTTCCGAGGCTTATAACGACAAGCGATTCGTGTTTACGATAATGAGATGTGCACGGAGGAGAGTACGAAGAGGCAAAGGAGAGGATACCGCAGGCGCGTTGGTGGTACCGCTTCGGGCTGTGTAACAGCATCATGGTCAACACACACAGACACCGAGCAATGGTGAACATTCAGCGAATGAGGATCAAAAGGATCGGTTGCAAGAGCGTAAGGATACCGCTACGATTACTCGATGTTATACGATCCTATCTAATCGGTAGTTGACGGCCGATGGGAGCACACTTTTCGATCCTGTACATAACCCTTCTACGACAAACTCTCGTCGGCAAAACTCGGCGAACGAAAGAACGATCTCTCTGGGCGATGAAACGAAATATATTATTCATAGTTTTCGTACGTACCGAACTATATATCTGTAGATGTATATGGATATAACACAGACAGAGTACAAAGATCCCGCTTGATAAATCGATCCATCTGTCTTGACGCTCCTGACATCGATTATATATCACTGGACGGCGCGTGATACAAATGCATCATTCACTTTAATAGCGGTTCAACGGACCGTCTCTCGGCTGTGCGTGTATAAATCAAGCGAATGAATTAAAACAGGCTCTCGCCACGCGCTTTATTCGCTTTAGAAAACTTGCTTGGGACAGGAGGTGTTTCGAGATTCATTCGTTTTCTTTGGAAAATGCCGTTTTTCTTGTCTTATCTTGACGTTGCTCATAAAAATCGAGGGAAAATCTTACATCTATATACATAAAAATGAATCCCTATTTCCCTTGGTCACGCCATAACTCGAGAACGACTTTACCGATTTCATTCATCTTTTTTTTTTAAGTTTTCTAACACTGTGTAGAAGATTCGGTAAATATGGAGCAAAGGGGACCCACTTCCGGTGACCTTTGGAATAGGCCCATTCGACGCACTTTTTGCACGAGAAACAACTTTTTCCTCTGACAAAATTGGGGGTCGTTATTTATTTAAAAGTTATTAACAAATAAAGTTAATAATTCATATAGCTATTTTCCTTATACCAGTCAGTCCTAATCGTCTTGCCCTTCACATGTGTTGTTAAGGGTACCCCCATGAGTAACATACAAAAAGTTTTATCCGTCGCTCATTGTTTCTTTTTAAGTTTTCTAACACTGTGTAGAAGGTTCGGTAAATGTGGAGCAAAGGGGACCCACTTCCGATGACCTTTGGAATAGGCCCATTCGACGCACTTATTGCACGAAAAACAACTTTTTCCTCTGACAAAATTGGGGGTCGTTATTTATTTTAAAGTTATTAACAAATAAAGTTAATAATTCATATAGCTATTTTCCTTATACCGGACAGTCCTAATCATCTTGCCCGTCACATGTGTTTTTAAGAATACCCCCATGAGTAACATACAAAAAGTTTTATCCGTCGCTCATTGTTTGTTAAAAAATTATTACTAAAAATGATTGTTAAGGCAGTCGTCTGGTCTAGAGCGAGATTTTTGACGTCATTTCTAATGTGCAATAACGTTTAAACCGTTGAAGTTGGCTTGATGAAAATTTACACGTGCATTTATTGATCCTTAGAGAATACTTGTACGTTAAAGAAAAATTATTGTAAATATTTTCATGTAGTTTTTTGCCTTGTTGCAACATGGTGCGCCGAAATCGGCGCCCACTCTGGACGATGTTGTATGCATGTGAAAAAAAAAAATATATATATATTCTCAATCTGTATGAGTATTCTGGGCACTGGTAGCAGAATCGAGACGAACAATAATTTTGCCGACATTTTATAACTCGTCGAATACGAAAATGTATGAAATGTATGTATGAAATGTCATTAATGAAAGTTCAACAGGCTGTCATTTTGTCAAAAATTTTTTTTAACTACCAATTCTGCTACCAGTGCTCAGAATACTCATACAGATTGAGAATATATATATATATTTTTTTTCAGATGCATACAACATCGTCCAGAGTGGGCGCCGATTTCGGCGCACCATGTTGCAACAAGGCAAAAAACTACATAAAAATATTTTAAATCATTTTTTTTTTTAATGTACAAGTATTCTCTAGGGATCAATAAATGCACGTGTAAATTTTCATCAAGACAACTTCAACGGTTTAAACGTTATTGCACATTAGAAATGACGTCAAAAATGTCATAAAAGTATTACATGTAAAAGTATTTCATGTTTGATTTATGAAACTTCTTTTGTTAATAATTTTTTAACAAACAATGAGCAACGGATAAAACTTTTTGTATGTTAGTTAGGCGGTTATTCTTAAGGGGGGAAATAGGGTTAGACGGTTCAAAAAATCGATTTTTTTTATTTCTTAATTGTTAGTGAAACTATTGAAAAATATGTTCCCAAAATTTTAAATGAAAATTCCGGCTCGTTCTATTGTTATAAGCCATTAAAGTGAGTAACTCTCCTTCAGGCACCGAGCGCGCCACGTGTATAACCGTGCGGTCACTTTTTTTTCAAACGCGTTTTTCTGAAAACGACTTTTTTTTAACTTGCGTACACGCTAGTTTGAAAAGTTTTCAACCAATCGTTTTGAAAATTGGCAGTTACTTTCTTCATAGTATTGCGCTCTATGTGAACCTAAAATCGGAATATTATCATAATTTAACATAATTTTTTTTTTGCAAATAAAGTTGTAAGAAATGGCAAAAAATCATGCTTTTTTGTTTTGACCCCTGTAAAAAATTCAATTTTCTATTTTTTTTCATAGCATTTAAGTTCATATAGAAGAGAGACATATAATAAAAGTAGATTCCAACCTCGTTTGACTTCGGATGAAAATTGCGGCTTCCAGAATGTACGCAAAATGCTGAGTCTGATTGTGACCTGCAATATAGGGTCGCTAATATCCCCGGTGTTTTTCAAGAAAATTCTTCAAAAATTTTATAGTATATACTTAAATATATCTATAAAATATTCTCAAAGTTTCAATAAATTATATTCATTTTTTATACTATAAAAAAATTCATGAAAATCATTGAGAAAACGCTGTCCTAGGAAACGCAATCCACGGAACAAACCGATCAATTAACGAACGGAGAAATCTCACTGGCACCGTTTTGCCAGATCCCGACGCGACAAGACGTTTTGCATTTTCTACAGCGAATTGAAACCGGTGGATAAACAAATTATTTTACAAATATGTGTTTCGAATGAAGGGGGATACAAGAGAGAGAGAGAGAGAGAGAGAGAGAGAGAGAGAGAGAGAGAGAGAGAGAGAGAGAGAGAGAGGGGTTTACCGAGTACTCGAGACTGACATAGCAAACCGGCTATCAACTCTTTTACAGATAGAGTCGTACACGTTTCCATATATATACATAATGCGGTGTAACGCGCAGTGGTACGTATAACATGTGATGAGCGGTTTTGTACGCGTGTTTCGATCGGCATCGCGCGACTGGTTTTTGCTCTCTCGATCCTCTTTTCGTCGCATGGCAAAAGTATGGGTTTCTCTTTTCCATCGGTTAAGGGGGGTGGGGGGGGGGGGGGGGGTAGGGTTTTTAAATTATTTTTTTTGCATTTTTTAAAAATTTTTTTCTGAATGAACAATATGTCGAGAATATTGTGTATGAATTTTAAATCAATCGGAGTAAAACTAACGGAGTTACAGCGTTTCAAACGATTACGATTACGTGATACGGGTTCACGTATAAAAAACTTTAATTCGATTTTCCCGAAAATGTCATTTTTGAAGTTTGTGAACATTAGAACTCAAAATCTACTGAACCGATCATTTTGAAAATTTAAACATTACTTCTTCACATAAATCAACAGGTAATCAGGAGGGTTTTTTTTTCCAATTTTTTCAATTTTTTTATAACAAATTAAGCGCGATTTTTTAAGCTAAAATTGCGTTTTTCACTTCCGAGTGCTGGAAAAAATAGAAAAAAAAAAAAAAAAAAACTCTTCCTGATTACCTCGAGAAATACATCACCTTTAAAATGCGTATCAATTTTTTTGTTTCGGATGATCCGGTAACGAGTTATAATGTTCACCGCAAAACCACTTTTCTTTAAGGCGCCTCTGGAGATTCAACGTCACCGGCTTATTTATCAATATTTTTCATTGAAAATTTTTTCTGAGATACTTCAATAGTTGTACAATAATATGTAATTCTATTTAATAAAATTATATTACTCATGTCGCCGAAAAAAAATCATAAAAATATCCTTTTTTTCGCCTTTAAAACCCTACCCCCCCCTTAAACATCCCCGAGATTACCAACAGCGGGTAGTGCGGAATCGTGCCACTGGATTCCTCGCGTATATATATATATATACTAGCGCGTTGAATCTCGTCGATCTTGCTCTTCCGTGTACTTCGAACTCGAACGAAAAATAAAGGCAAATTTTTTTTCCTCTCCCCCTCCTTCCATCTGTACAGCTTCGGGAATAACTCGAACTGACGATTGAGTTAAAAAAAAAGAAAGAAAGAAAACGTCGGAGTAATATCGAGCACGTATCGCCCGATTCCCTTCGGACATATCGGCGACACGATTGACGTTATATAAATTAAATTCTATGTCACAATTCGTCGTACGAGCGCGAGTGAGACACGAGATTATTATATACAATAATGTCGCTACGAGATCGTGCAATTTTATGTCGTGAAATTCTACTCACGCTCCACTGTACATCAACGGATAATTATCGATGTGCGACGATTGCGTTATGATCGATACGGATGATTTTATTGGTACAACAGTCTGAAGATAACCTTTACGTGTATTAACCGCACGTTTATATATATATATATATATATATATATATATATATATATATATATATGCGATACACGGTATACGGGCGATTAATCTCTTGACTCTCTCATGACGGTCTTAATGGCCGATTCTGAGAGTGTTTGTCGTGTAACGACGTGAGC
Organism: Oxytorus armatus; assembly: GCA_958009045.1. NCBI lineage: Eukaryota > Metazoa > Arthropoda > Insecta > Hymenoptera > Ichneumonidae > Oxytorus > Oxytorus armatus. The sequence goes on along the minus strand of OY253748.1, from coordinate 28,804,703 downwards.
GATGCTTCCCAGAGGCAAAATAGACGGAGGTTTGGACGAGAGACCCTCTCTCCAAGTGAGGACACAGTCTCGCGAACCCGTATTTTCAACGACCAACATAATATATAACCAGATATCTTTGTCTTTGATCATTTTCTCCGTGGCTTCGCTTCCATCTTGATCTCTTTGTTCGTTCTATCTTGAAATCGGCGTATAATCGATAAGTGATTAGTTGTTACGGTCTGGCGGCCCCGGTTGATGTAAAAAATAAGCTCTACCAAGCTGACATCCCCACCGGGCTAAGAAAATATGTTTTTTTCCTAAAAATACCCAAAATAGACGATTACAAAGAGCGATAACCGCTCGATTGGTAATGGGAAATTTTTTTTTATAGATCTTGATCGAGTTCAGTTGAAAATGTTTTGTACAATTGCTGTGGGCCGCACCTTCTTTTATAGAAATTAAAGTAGTTGTTAACATGCCTTTTTTTTTTGACAATTGGAGTTACGATGCATTTTCTATTGAAATTTTTTTTTTTTAAATGCTTCGAAGGCTTGAAATATAATTGAATTGAATAGTCATAATATATAACCAGATATCTTTGTCTTTGATCATTTTCTCCGTGGCTTCGCTTCCATCTTGATCTCTTTGTTCGTTCTATTTTGAAATCGGCGTATAATCGATAAGTGATTAGTTGTTAGCGTCTGGCGGCCCCGGTTGATGTAAAAAATAAGCTCTACCAAGCTGACATCCCCACCGGGCTAAGAAATTATGTTTTTTCCCTAAAAATACCCAAAATAAACGATTACAAAGAGCGATAACCGCTCGATTGGTAATGGGAAATTTTTTTTTATAGATCTTGATCGAGTTCAGTTGAAAATGTTTTGTACAATTGCTGTGGGCCGCACCTTCCTTTATAGAAATTAAAGTAGTTGTTAGCATGCCTTTTTTTTTGACAATTGGAGTTACGATGCATTTTCTATTGAAATTTTTTTTTCTTAAATGCTCGTAGGCTTGAAATATAATTGAATTGAATAGTCATAATTATAGCCTTATCTTAGGACGCGGGTTAACGCCAGTATCACAGCCTGTCTACATTTTTTTTTGCCCTCTCTGGTCAGCCGAGTTTCGGTGCCTCCGTGTGTGCTTAACGATCGCCCTCTGTTAGCGAGCGCCCGGTTCTGATGTCGATCGAGTTCTCTCGGTCCTCGGCACGAAACGCCACTGCATCCCCCCCTTTTTTTTCTTGCCCATCGACGAACCCATCGGAAATGAACGACGATGCCGCCATCGGAATTCAATGATTCATCATCCCCACACCGTTAACAGCGATGGGAAAATTGTACATCATGCCTCTCGATCTTTTCTTTCTCCTTCTCGTTCATTCCCTCGTTCATTTCGTTCTGTCATTCTAAATTCACTTTGTACTCATTCATAGTCGTCATCTACGAGAGGGGACCCAAAAAAAAACACGGGAATTTCGTCATAATTTCTTTATTTTTTAATATTTTCACACCAAATTTTCATCACCTTCAAAGTATTCTCCTTTGACCATAACGCACCTCTGCAAACGATCCTTCCAATATTCAAAAAATTTTTTAAATTCACTTATCGGGCTGTTCTTTAGACCTTCCAGCGATTTTTGTTTCACATCCTCCACAGTGGCAAAACGCTTGATTGCTGCTTTGTTTCGGGGTCGTATCCATAGCACCACGATTCATCACCAGTAATGACCTTGGAAAAAATTTCAGGGTCCTCTTCGAGCTGATTTTGAAGTTGAAAACATGCCCGAAGTCGACGCTCCCTTTGCTCGTCTGTGAGAAGGCGAGGGACAAATTTGGCTGCAACTCTGCTCACGTGCAAATCTTTGGATAAAATCCTCTGAATTGAACTCCATGATATCCCAGACGTCTCGCAGAGTTGATCAATGGTTCGGCGACGGTCTTCACGAATGAGAGCATTGATTTTGTCGACGTTTTCGTCACTTGTTGACGTTGAGGGGCGTCCCGAACGGGGTTGGTCTTCGATTGACATTTCTCCATTTTTAAAACGTGAAAACCACTCGTAGACTCTGGTTTTACTTAGGGCAGCATTTCCATAAGCAGTCTTAAGCATTGCGGTAGTTTTCGCGGCCCATTTCTCCAACAGGAAACAAAATTTCACAGCCCGCGCGTTGCTCTCGACAATGGGCCATCACGTTTTCGCCGAAATGAAAAAAGTTGTTTCACTACAAAAATTCCCACGGGCGAACCGATGCACTCACGGCGACAGAACTTCGCACGCTAACTCAGGAGACGTGTCCCCAACGGACACCTGGTCGAGCAATGGCTTCCCCCACTCTCTCTCCCCGCCGCAGCGCAATTCCCGGTTTTTTTGGGTTCCCCCTCGTATACACAATGTGGGATTTCACTGAAAAAAAAAGAAACAAATTAATCATCATTAAACAAACTCTTTTGAACTTAATTATTTTTTTTTACGACCTTTGGTCTGCTGCGATGAAAGAAAAAAAAAATATCTGAATAGCAATACGTCATTACATGAAGTAGTAGTCCAATAATAATAATGTCTCAAGAAATGAGGCAATGAACTCTGTGTACTCCAGAGGTTTGGTAAAAAATACGTCGCTTTTCTTTTTTTTTTTTCATTCGTTGCCTTTCAACAACGCCTACCAACGGAAAATTGTCCCATTTTGCATATGTACTTGAAAATGCGGGATTTGAAGTTGGAGAATGTAGAATGAGCGTCTGAAAGAAATTGTAAAAGACGGGCGAGAGAGAGAGAGAGAGAACCGTCGAGTCTTCGAACTCGAGTTTGTCTCGTTGCTCTGCAGGTATGGAACGAGACGATATTTTTGTATTCGTACAGTATAAAACTCGATGAGTTTGCTCGTATACCTGCCTGGGCTGTCTGAGTTCTGCGGGGAGCGAGAAAGAAAGCGTGCTCGCGCATTCTACCGGAGTCTGTACCGGGGTCGAGGGGGGTGGGGCTCCTCTCTCTCTCTCGAGAACTGGCTGCTGCTCTGGCTCCTCGGTAATTATGAGATATTAGCTGGTAATTTATAGCTGGTTCTCGCGGCGCGTCCTTCGTCGAGCTCTCGTGTGAAGGAAACAGAAATCGAGTGAGTCTCGCAACTCTAACTTATATATACATTTTAGTATAACGCGTTACGAATCTGATTTTTCTGTATGGCAGGACATTGCGGGGCAAATCGTTCGGTCCGTGAAAGTCCTCGCACATTCTTACGTTATTTTTATTTTTACTATGTTCGAAGACGACGTGAAAAATCGGCTCGTTCTTGGCATAAGGTTTTACGGCATAAATTATTAAAAATGATTTTTCAACAGAATGATTATTAAAAAAATTAATATTAACATCAATAGCATCAAATAATATTGTGTAATAAATGAATTTGTTATTTTGCTTGTTTCAGGTGAGTTCAGATAATATACCGTCGGACGAGCAAACGAAAAAGGAGTTCTGTCCTCTTGATAAAGTCGTATGTAAGACCTCGCGTCCGGGTGAGTGAGATAAGAATTTATTGACAGTAAATAATGAAACTAAAGAAAAAAAAAACATGGAAGAAAAAAGAAAGACGAAATTTGATCTCGGTTGCCCGCACGAAAAGGAACATATTTCACGAGATATCGTTTCGATTCATTTTCTCGTTCACCACTAGTTTAACCACCGTTATATGAGCCATTCTATGTTAAGGGATAACACCACTGTTTTTTTTCACATTTTTCAAGAATTTTTTTTTGTGGGAAAAAAAAGAGATATTCGAAAAATTTTGTTGGCTTTTGTTCCTTGTTTATTAATGTATCAAAAAACATTTTTTTCACATTTTTCACGCCGCATCGTGGCGCTGGGGAAGCTCTCGCGGAAGCTCTCGCGTTAATAATATGATATTTTGAAGAGAAGTACATAGGGATTTGGAAAAATATTGTTTTAAAAAAATATTTGGAAAAATATTGTATATATTGTATACATTTGGAAAAAAATGTTTTTTGATACATTAATAAACAAGGAACAAAACCCAAAAAATTTTTTCGAATATCTCTTTTTTTTTCCCACAAAAAAAAATTCTTGAAAAATGTGAAAAAAAAACAGGGGGTCACATTGGTGTTATCCCTTAATGGAGCCGGATTTTTATTAATATTGCAATATAATATTAATTAACGATGTTAAATAAAGTATAATTAATTCATTCGAGAGTTTATAGAAAAACAATACTTTTTAGTTATGACACTTTTTTTAATGCAAGGAGCGTTATCTTAATTATAAATAAATAAACACAGCTCAAAAATCACAAAGAGTACGTTCGAGTAACACTATAAATTGGAAAAATGATTGGAAACATATATTGCATATAACGAAAAAAAAAAAAAATTCAAAACACTAGATCCGACGTAGAAATCCCCGTATATCTGTGCTTTGTATCGAGTCCGATGTTCAGAGCTTCCTCGGACTTGTAAGCACGGAATAGCGAGATAAAGTGGGTGTTTGCGTGAGCTGGTTTGGTACGTCGTGACTCTCTTAGTAGGGAATGAGAAGAGAAAAAAAAAATCAAGTATCACGGACTCTTGAACGCACCGATATTTACGAGGCGCGTTTGAAATCTTGTTTCTCTTTCATGCCAGTTTCACGTTCTTTTTTTTTTTTTTTTTGTCCCGTTCAATCTCGACCGGACAGCGATTCCTTCCCAGTATAAATGGTCGCACCGTAAAGTTGATAAGAGAGGTGGCCGATAAAGGCGAGGGCGACGACGAAGTAAGCGGGACAGAGAGCTCTTGCGAACCCGAGACTGTCAATGTTTGCCGAGTGAAGAGCACGGAGGCGTGTTTGAGTTCTGTTAGTTGCCGTTGTACAATACTTACCCGACGTAAAGGGTGACTAAAGATGCGAGTCCAAACATAGAAATATCGTGAATATTCGTTGGGAAAACGTTGAAATTGAAAATATTTTACCTTTTCGATGTGAAACATCTCTACGCGCGTTGGGAGTAAATCGGTCGATAGGGAACGTCGATGGCACGTCGTGGTGACGCTCCCCTCCACTCAACTCTGCGCACGGGTTGATTGCGCATGCGTAGGGGACGGTTCTGAACCATATGCAATATCATAGCGTCTGGCGCTGGCGAGCAACAGCCAATTGCAAGGAAAATTGCAGCGGAAAGGGCGCGACACGCATAGGCTATCGCTCGCTAACAACACCGATAGTTGTCGGTAGACAAGTACGGAATTCAGCACCCTGGATGTGCTATCCATAAGTCTCAAGGGGGGACTTACAGCGAAATTGTTTATGAATATAAGAAAACTCATTCTATACATATATACACGTAATATTGATCTAAAATTTCACCACAGTAGACGAATTGACCCATCCAGTTGTAGCGTTGCAAGGAGAATTTAAAAGCTTGTCGCTTAAGGGATAACACCACTGTGACCCCCTGTTTTTTTTTCCACATTTTTCAAGAATTTTTTTTGTGGGAAAAAAAAAGATATATCCGAAAATTTTTTTTGGGTTTTGTTTCTTGTTTATTAATGTATCAAAAAACATTTTTTTCACATTTTTCACGCCGCATGGTGGCGCTGCGGAAGCTCTCGCGTCAGGTGCTGTCATCTTCGCGGCACGCAGCAGAACTCTCTTCAACGTAGATCTGAAAAAAAATACCGAGTGTTTTCGTTAATAATATGATATTTTGAAGAGAACTACATAGGGATTTGGAAAAATATTGTTTTAAAAAAAATACCGAGTGTTTTCGTTAATAATATGATATTTTGAAGAGAAGTACATAGGGATTTGGAAAAATATTGTTTTAAAGAAAATAGGCACGCGTTTGAAATTAACTTTAATTTCAAAGGCGTGCCTATTTTTTTTAAAACAATATTTTTCCAAATCCCTATGTACTTCTCTTCAAAATATCATATTATTAACGAAAACACTCGGTATTTTTTTTCAGATCTACGTTGAAGAGAGTTCTGCTGCGTGCCGCGGAGATGACAGCACCTGACGCGAGACCTTCCCCAGCGCCACCATGCGGCGTGAAAAATGTGAAAAAAATGTTTTTTGATAAATTAATAAACATGGAACAAAACCTAAAAAATTTTTTCGAATATCTCTTTTTTTTCCCACGAAAAAAAATTCTTGAAAAATGTGAAAAAAAAACAGGGGGTCATAGTGGTGTTGTCCCTTAATAGACTCGAGACACTCCAAGGATTAGTATCAAATTTCATAACATCAAGAAAGGGATTGTCGTTATTCACGTTGAGTTGTCAAAGTCTGAACAGAAATGTAAGGTGATTTGGTTCTGGTCAAGACGATATCGGCGATTTATGTGCGGCACAAATTGTTACGGTGGATGGAAGGGAATTGGTCATGGTCGTTGTATATATTTCCCCGGACCAAAAAATTCACAATATTATACGTTTTTTTACACGAAGAACTAATCAAATATAGTCCAGCTGGTTTAATGCTATTAGGAGCAAATTTACATCAACTTCCATTAATTTTAGTAGCGGATTTCAATGTCAATTTTGCCAAAGCTGAATCATTGCCACTCATAAATTTTCTCCAAAATGAATTTCAGTTGATCATGCGCAACCACGCAAATGAGCCTAGTACAAGGTATGGCACGACTATAGATTGTAATGTTCTATAGATATCTTGAAAACATGACATCCAAAACATTCGTTTCATACTTCAGCTATCATCCGAAAGTAACAGATAACGGAAATAACCGAAGTAACAGATGAAGCAACCAAATAAAAATTACAGAAAAAAATCAAAAGCTACTTTTCTTGTTATTTTTTTTTTTTTAATTCTCCACGTCACATATCCCACAGGGTATTCTCAAGATGTTGAATGTTTCACACCTACCAGGCGTCCCACGACGGCTCATTTTTTTTTCCGTATTTTCGCCCGATCAACAATAATCTGCCAGTAACTATAAACGCTAATAATGACAATAATATCTATTATAAATTACACACGGTAAATGTAAGCGTCGCACAAGTTTACTGATTAATTTTCGACAGACTAACGTGATTACGAGAGTGACAAACGTGCCTCGCCTAATACACGCCATGGCCCTCTATATTCTCTCAACTATTCCTATATATATGTATATATATATATACACGACATTCTCCCTGTTTGTATCGCGTCGCTTTTGCGCTCGATTATACACGAGGACGAGAGGGAGTGAGCGAGATAAGAGTAGAGGGATAGAGTGTCGAGAGGGTTGACGTAAATCTATCGTCCCGGTGTATACAACCTAATTAAAGCTCGTCGAATTCCACGTGTAATTGAAGCTTCATATCCGACACGTCCCCCGCCAAACGACGACGAAAGGGCATAGAGGGGTAGTTTCTTGAGTCTCGTCGAGAGCCACGGAAGGTTTGGCCTCGTCGTCGGTGTACCCAGAGTCGAATCCATTTTCTCGAGGGATGATGCTCCTCTTAGCGAAAGCGTAATGAGATATACCGTGAAACAACTTTCTCCGCTTCTCCCACCCTCCCCCCTCGTTCGTTCTGTATTTTGCCCGGTTTTACTGCATAATTACCAAAATTAGAGTGCTCGTGTTACGTCGAGACGTGACATGGTCGAGGGGTTGCCGAGGCAGGATATTCGGATCGATTTTACCCGAGGTGAAAGTCCGTTCTTGAATAAATGGAAAATTTGAGGGTTTAAAGAGTAATACATTAGGCGGGCATGACGTTGTTTTCAATCAAATGTATTCTTTACTTTGTTATATCCGATAAACGGAGGGATGAAAGAGAATTGAAAGTGATAAAAAAATCGAAATAAATATAAAAAACAGGCTATACTCCTCCATGGAGAAAATTCGCAATGCGCGATGTTCATCGGCCGGAAGTTATTTGAACAGTTACAGCGTGCGATACCGGTGGTAGTCAGTGGAAATTCTAGTGTATATAAAACGGACTGACTCTGCGTTGCAGGCGCTCAACGATTTTTCCCGACGCTATCGATATGTCTAGAGTAACGCAGGGCATTGAGCAACGAAGCGACGGGACGAGTGACAAATCGCGATAAATTCGGGTAGCGACGACACTTTTATGATTCTCTCGTTACGCACTACCGTTCTACCGTGTCGGAAACGCGGTTATCGATACCATAACGATCGAGACAAAAAAAAAAAAACAGGCACTTCGTTGAAGCTCAGAACTCCCGGGTGCGATTATCGCTCGTGACAGAGGGACGCAGGGTTCTTCCAATGAAATTTACGACTCGAGCCGGTGGGAAACTTTTACCCGGAGAATTGAGATTTCAGAGGCAAACGACACGACTGTTGTAACCGAAGGAAAAAGCGACTTTTTTTGTCCACTGCGGTAGGGCGAAAGTAGAATCTATTAGTGGTAAGAAAACGTGTGTGAATGTTTACCCACGTCGGGTGCAGCACATGTATATACAGTGGGTCAAAATAGTATTCATGCACCTTGTTTTTTTGCGATAACTTTATAGACACAAGCGATACGCAAAGAAAGCCAATTTTATTTAATAGTACATCAGGTACAGAGTTAAACTGCAAATGGAGAATTTTTTCCCGGGAATAATAGAAGAATTATGCCAAAAAAAAACGAAAATTTTCGGGCCAAAAAAGTATTCGTACACTTACGATTGAGCTGCTAAACCTCGATATTCACTCACGGACGGTCTCACCTCTGCGTACAATGTAAACGAGTCTTCGTTTACACAATGGTTTTGACCTATTCCATGCGGTAGTAGATCTTCAAGCTCCGAACAGACACGATGGCAAAGAAAAGCGAAATATCAATATCCATGCGAGATAGAGTGATATTTCTTCGGAAACGCGGTGAAAGTTGTCGAAAAATTAGTAAAGAACTAAATCTAAGTTTCGCAACGGTGCAATATATAATAAAAAAATACGAAAGAACAAACAGCACAGAAAATAAGCCACGAACCGGTCGACCGAGAGTATTATCAGTACGAGAGCGTCGGAGTATTGTTACAGAGGCTACAAAAAAACCGTTCGCAAGTGCTCGCAGTTTAGCGAATAATGTCGCGTCAACATCGGGGAAGAGCGTGTGTCCCACGACTATTCGAAACGTTTTGCATTCTGCTCAAATATACGGCGGAACTGCCCGCAAAAAACCATTAATTAATAATATAAAACGAGAAAAACGTTTAGGTTTCGCAAAAACCTACGTAAAAAAATTCATAGAATTTTTGAAACGTGTCGTATTCTCGGATGAAACGAAGTTTAACATCTTCGGGTCCGATGGAAAAAAATTCGTCTGGCGGACACCAAATACCGAGCTCCGGCAGAAAAATTTAATACCGACTGTAAAGCACGGCGGAGGAAGCGTCATGGTTTGGGGCTATATGGGATATTATGGCGTTGGTAATCTGGCTTTTATAGATGGTACAATGAATGACCAGAAGTATATCGACGTGTTGCGCAGCAATTTGAAAGTACTAACGGTACGAGAGCGTCGGAGTATCGTTACAGAGGCTACAAAAAAACCGTTCGCAAGTGCTCGCAGTTTAGCGAATAATGTCGCGTCAACATCAGGGAAGAGCGTGTGTCCCCAGACTATTCGAAACGTTTTGCATTCTGTCCAAATATACGGCGGAATTGCCCGCAAAAAACCATTAATTAATAATATAAATCGAGAAAAACGTTTAGGTTTCGCAAAAACCGATGTAAAAAAATCCATAGAATTTTGGAAACGTGTCGTATTTTCGGATGAATCGAAGTTTAACATCTTCGGGTCCGATGGAAAAAAATTCGTCTGGCGGAAACCAAATACCGTGCTCCAGTGGAAAAATTTAATACCGACTGTAAAGCACGGCGGAGGAAGCGTCATGGTTTCGGGCTGTATGGGATATTATGGCGTTGGTAATCTGGCTTTTATAGATGGTACAATGAATGCCCGGTATATCGACGTGTTGCGCAGCAATTTGAAAGCGAGTGTAGATAAAATGGGCCTGGATGGAAATTTCTACTTCCAACAAGATAACGACCCGAAACATACTGCCATAAAAACGAGGGAATGGTTACTCTGTAATGTCCGCAAACAATTCATTACACCACCACAATCTCCGGACATCGATCCTATTGAAAATTTATGGCACTTGGTGAATGTAGAAATTAGAAAAAGAAAAATAACAAACAAATCCGATCTCTAAAGAGTGCTTCTAGAAGAATGGACGAAAATTACAAAAGAAACGACGCAAAAACTAGGAGAATCCATGCCTAAGAGACTCGAGGCGATAATTGAAGCAAAAGGGATGCACACCGAATATTAGTTATAATTAACAACTATGATGGTGTAGGTTTTCACTATAATCGTAAGTGTATGAATAGTTTTTTCGCCCGAAAATTTTCGCTTTTTTGGCATAATTCTTCTATTATTCCTGGGAAAAAATTCTCCATTTGCAGTTTATCTCTGCACCTGATGTACTATTAAATAAAATTGGCTTTCTTTGCGTATCGCTTATGTCTATAAAGTTATCGCAAAAAAACAAGGTGTATGAATACTTTTTTGACCCACTGTATATGTAAAGATATTGAGAACCATTTCGACATCACATTCAAGACTCTGTGCCAGTTCTGACTTGTTTTTCGGTGGAGTTACAGCTGGCTGAGTTCTAAATTTTTCCAAAAATGGTCACGGACGGTAAGAAAGAAAGGCATTTCGGTAATATTTCTCCATTGTACGATTATTATACCGTGAAAATGTGTGGGACGAGTCGCGAAGATATGGGCCGGGTGTGTATTCCCGTTTCGAATTATCTCTAGACAGGTTTTGAAGAGGGAAAAGAAAGTGGTGGAACGAGAGAATTGTAGAAGGTTTTGTGAGGAGGGGGTGGCACTTTGAGAATCCCATAGGAATTTCGTTGGAACTGGGTTCTTTGGATGATTCATCCGATGAGAATGACCCTCGTATCGCACAGTCGGAGAACCCCTTGTACAGTATCGCCAGTAGTCGGCAATGGTCGCGTGTTTTTTGGCACTTTCTGGCGCAATTTCTTTTCAGATGTATGGCAGAAGATAGAGAGAGGGAGGAATAAAAACCAGGGGAATACGTGCATCTAAATGGGGAGTGCTAAAATTCATGTTTCTTAAGGCTTTCAGACCGTTTCTCGGATCAATAAAATTTTATTGATCCTCCACATTTTTCTAGGACAAAAAAAACCATACACAATACAATTTATACTCTATTGAAGCAAAATAAATCAATTTTTCTCGCTGGTCATCGGTAAATACAAAAACAAAATTACTAACAAAGAAAATTATATAAAAATTTTAACAAATTTTATCTCGAGAATTCAATAGTTATGATTCTGAGTTTTACACAGCCTCGAATTTTTTCATGCAGAAATATTGAAGCATAAGCCCGTAACAGAGCTTCCCCCAGAACGTCTTGGATAAAAAACAATTTGCGGTGTTCACTATAACTCGGCCGGAAATTATCTGAAAATGAAAAACCATGAAAATTTAGTCAAATTATAATCAAATCTTCCCCCCAACGATCTCTGATAATTTTTTTTTTCATTTAAAAATTTTTGGCGGCCATCTAAAGTGTAAACTCTTATTTTCCACGAAAAATTCCGCCATTTTGTGGGTGGGAAACACCCTTAATGTAAAAAAAAAAAAAAAATTTACTAAACGTTGGGGGGAGGTATTTTATATGTAGAAAATGTGTACAAAGTTTGAAACGAATCGGTCAAGTAGTTTTTAAATGGCAGTGAACACGGACTTTGAAAAAGTAGTTTTGAGAAAGACGCGTCTCAAGTTAGCACTGCTAGCCCGACCGCCCGCAGCTGTTAGAGGTATAGCGTTAAAGGCCAGGAGATTAATAAGACAATAACTTCAAGAATATTGCTTAAATCGGTTTAAAATTTTAAGGACATATTCTTGAAATGTTAAACAATAAGATAAGACGAAAAAAAAAAATTCGATTTTTCGAAAGTGAAAACCCTTACCCCGCCCTTAAGGCATTTTCAGAAGGAAGAGAGTCGATTGAAGATGAACCACGAAGCGGAAAGCCTTTACCTTCAAGAACCGATGAAAATGTCGACAGAATCCGCGATCTTGTGCGTTCAGATCGTCGGTTGACAGTCAGAATGATCGGGGAAGAGTTGAATTCGACTCACACCACAGTTCATCAGATTTTGACCAATGAATTGGGGATGAGAAAAATCTGTGCAAAAATGGTGGCATCACGATAATGCTCCTTGTCACACAGCAATTTCAATAAACGAGTTTTTGGCCAGTGAAAACATTCCTGTGGCTCCTCAGCCTCCTTATTCGCCTGACTCGAGTCGTGACTTTTTTCTTTTCCCGAGATTGAAAAATCACCTCGAGGGAACTCATTTTGGGACACTCGAAAACATTGAAACGGCTGTAACCGACCAGCTGAAGGCTGTTCCAGTATCGGAGTTTCAGCACTGCTATGAGGATTGGAAAAACCGTTTCCAACCGCTGTGTGGCTTCAGAAGGAAGTTATTTTCAGGGTGACAATATAAAATTGTAATTCTATTTGAATAAAAAAAAATGAAGAAAAATCAGTCTCATTACTTAATTTACACACCCTCGTATAACGAAAAAGTAGAGGAGCAGTCGCGAGCTGCCGGTGAAACAGGACGAGTTTTAGATCCATAAAGAAGTCGCGAATGGGAAAATTGAAACGTCACACGATATCGTATAGAGTTTGTTTGAGGGGGAGAGGACCTCCCAGTCACTCGTGAGGTCGTTAAATCGTTGAGCGGTTAGATCGATAAAACCGATTCTTTCGATCGTTACGAACGATAAAATCCTGATCTGTAACCACAAGGGGTCAATATGGATATTATTGAGAGATTCCCATCCGTTCGTATGTTATACTGGGCGTCGAGCTATAACGATGTATTCTATACGCTTTTACATCCTTCTCTGTTTCTTTACGGCGGAGAAGACGATTTGTGAAGAAGAAAAAAAAAGCCATAATCCGATTTGGGAAGAGGGGAACACCGCTACATTAGAGTCTATTAATTTTGTTAAACTCTCTCTCTCTCTTTATCTTTAGCTTGCGGTGCGGGCGGCATTATTCAAAGCTGCAACAGCACACACCGTAATCTCCATTATTTTTCTCTTTTTACATTTCAAAAAATAATATTTCAATTCGTTTCCCTTTTGATAAAAGTCCCCGAACGCGCCACCGTTTCATCCGAGAGTTATCGTATTATTTATACGAGGAGACGAAGATATAAAGAGACAATATACCGTCTCCGGTGTGTTTGTTCTTCAGCTTCTGAATATGTCAGAAGATTTACACTTTGAGAGACTTTCAGCCCGGGCGATTGCATCATAGTATATCCATTCCATGTACATTATACCGGTGTGTCTACGCTAGCGGAATATCACGTTCGTCGGTGCTCTTGATTCAGATAACAATCGCGATAATTTACCGCGTTGTCGGTAAAACTACAGAGCGGCAAAAATTTCGGCGGTTCGGTGTGTTACGCGCGTCTTTTACCGGAGAGATTCACACAGTAATGGAAGTTAGGACGAACGAAACAGTTATTGGCGAATCCAGAGTGGACAGAGAAAAAAAAGAAAAGAAAGAACCGAGAAAGCTGATTTTTGGATATTGTGTGTGTGGGGGGGGGGGGTTAAGCTTAGAAAAGCTTAACTTCAAATTGTCGACCAAGATTTCCTATGTGCGTTCTCCGCCATCTTGAAATAAGTGTTAAATTTTGTTTTTTTTCGCAATAACTCGTCTCTCCGTCGAGATACGAAAATTGCGACGGAATATTTTTTTGTTGCTTCTTTTACGCTCTACAATTTAGGTCATATACATTTTTCACCTACCGTTCATCGTTATTGGAATATCGAACGAGAAAGTAAAGATATTTTTTTTTTTACGAAAACCACCAAAATATTTTTAAAGATTGTTAAATATAATTTTACAGTTTTTTTTGTCAAATTTACGTAAAAAAGTATCTAAGAAAAAAGTAAGTTAGTAAAAAAGCAAACATATGAAAATATATATATATATATTTTTTCATATGTTTCACAGTCGCGCCTCATTCTTGCCGTCTCCTCTTTGTGCGGTGATTCGCACGTTGTCCATGCTCGCCCGACGATTCATATGCATGTGTGTATACAAATGTGTCCAGCCAAAAACAAGTTTCACTACCTGAATTTTTTACTTTCTCGTTCGATATTCCAATAACGATGAACGGTAGGTGAAAAATGTATATGACCTAAATTGTAGAGCGTAAAAGAAGCTACAAAAAAGTATCCTATCGCAATTTTCGTATCTCGACGGAGAGCCGAGTTATTGCAAAAAAATAAAATTTAACACTTATTTCAAGATAGCGGAGAACGGACATAGGAAATCTTGGTCGACAATTTGAAGTTAAGCTTTTCTAAGCCCCCCCCGCCACACAATATCCAAAAATCAGCACTTTCGGTTTATTGGCCTTTCCAAATGTATATAATGACTGGATTATAATGGAAGTTAGGACGAACGAAACAGTTATTGGCGAATCCAGAGGGGACGAAGAAAAAAAAAAGAAGAGATTGGCTCACTCGTATGATTCCATTCTTGGCCGATTCGTACTGTTCTTTTGTTCGAATGACTAACAGCTGTATTACTGCTTAATCCGTAGTAACGAAACATTAGCTACAAGTGAAGAGAGATAGATAGCGAGTTTGAGAGAGGGCGTTGTGCCTTCGGATCTCTCGGGTTGCGGTAGCTCAAATATTTGAGGTACAGAGAGAAATTTATATTCTCGATGGTGAGCAGAGGCTCCTGGTTGTTACGTGCCTGTAAAACTCCGACACAAACATACGGGCGGCTCACTTTCAACTCGCCGAAAGCACGAACGAGATCTCAGCTTATATAGCCGAGAAGCTCTAATTACATCTAACCAATGTGGTTTTGGTATTTTCGTCAAATCCCTTTATAAAACCCAAAGGGTTTCTCTCTCAAGGACGCGAACACCACCACACTCCGCGCACGGTCGCCTTAACCTCGAGGCCCGGGAATTCCGTTGAGAGCTAATTAAGCGCTAATCGAGAGAGCTACCCAACGGATCCCTCTTTCGATATCTCGCTCTCATTATATATCCCTTTCACTCCACTCGGCTCTTTCCTAAAAGCCTCTTTCAACCCTGCTTCGTGGCCCTGATGCTTTTGTACGCGGGGCTGTGAGAATAGGGCTCAAGGTGGTGGGTGGAGCTAAGACGGTGTCACCTTTCCAAATTTGGAATGTCCGGCAGTTCCGGATTCACAGACTCCATTGTCGTATTATTACAAGGGCTCATATTCCGCATTTACACAACAGGAAATACCAATTTCGGTGGAATAAAAATGTAAAGGACAATGCAACATTTCGTTTATTTTAATTTTTTTTAATTTCATTTCGACGAGAATTCGTTGGATTTAAAGGATAACACCACTGTGATCCCCTGTTTTTTTTTCATATTTTTCAAGAATTTTTTTTTGCGGGAAAAAAAAGAGATATTCGAAAATTTTTTTTGGGTTTTGTTCCTTGTTTATTAATGTATCAAAAAACATATTTTTCACATTTTTCACGCCGCATGCTGGCGCTGGGGAAGCTCTCGCGTCAGGTGCTGTCATCTCCGCGGCACGCAGCAGAACTCTCTTCAACGTCGATCTGAAAAAAAATACCGAGTGTTTTCGTTAATAATATGATATTTTGAAGAGAAGTAAATAGGGATTTGGAAAAATATTGTTTTAAAAAAAATCGGCACGCCTTTGAAATTAAAGTTAATTTCAAAGGCGTGCCTATTTTTTTTGAAACAATATTTTTCCAAATCCCTATGTACTTCTCACGGCCAATCAGGTATCACGGCCGGTCGTTTGAAACGCTGTAACTCCGTTAGTTTTACTCCGATTGACTTGAAATTTATACACAATTATCTCGACATATTGTTCATTCAGAAAAAAAATATAAAAAAAATGAGAAAAAAAAAACCCTACCCCCCCCTTAACAAAC
Organism: Oxytorus armatus; assembly: GCA_958009045.1. Lineage (NCBI taxonomy): Eukaryota > Metazoa > Arthropoda > Insecta > Hymenoptera > Ichneumonidae > Oxytorus > Oxytorus armatus. The sequence goes on along the minus strand of OY253748.1, from coordinate 28,788,732 downwards.
CCACTAATTAGGACGTTCAGCGGCAAAAACAAACCTTAAGGAATGGCAAGAAGATTGAATGATTGGTATGCTGACAACAACCAAAATAATTGAGATCATTTCAGTTCACTGCTTCAATGATAATTCAACGAGGTCAGGAAAATTTTTTAATTTGATTATTCGATTTTTCAAATTCCCCCCTCGGTTCGCCGCAACTCAGGAAATATATGTATACACCCGTTAAATATATAATGAGTCTGTGCGTCAAGGTTTCCTGATCAATGGCCCTTAAAATTTCTACCGTGAAACATTCGCGCGTCCTCGAACGCTGTCGCAGCACCGGTAAATTTTTTCTGTCCGTTTCATTTTTGTTTCGTTCGTTTGTTTCGTCTCTCTGTCTCTCTTTACCGAGCTCCTGCAGCAGGATTGCCAACGAGATAGAGGGTGGGAGACGGGAACAGTGAAAGAAAGCCTTTGGCAAAAGACATAGTGTGGGCAAAGAGGAGAGAGGACATTGGGCGAGTTAACCCGAGCGAGGATATATTTTGTCCGGACAAAATATATCCTCGCTCCGGGATGAACGGTGCCGCGAGTATCGCGTTTCCGTTTTGGTGTGCGAACGCTGCAGACGAAACGAAACTAACGTGCAGCGTGGGCTGGACGTGCGTGATTCAGGTTTATGCGAGGATATATTCGTACGGATATTGGATAAACGATACAGCGATTGGCCCATTTGAACCGACGAACATAGGGGTGATTTCTTTCGCGCATCCAACGCTTCGTCCCTTCAAAATGACGACCCCACTGCCAATCGTTCCTCAAGGGCCAACGACTGTCGCGAACCCTGCGCGGTTCGTGTGCATTAAAGAGAATGAGCTTGGGGAAAGAGGACAGGATGAGCAAGAGGGAAAGAGGATCTGGCAGACCTAGTGAGATGAGAGAGAGAGAGAGAGAGTACGAAAGAGGACGAAGGATTGGATGGACCTGATCGCGAAGAGTGCGGACGAAAAGAGGGACCTTAAGCTGCTCGCAGACACCATGCCCCGAGCATGCATCCACCCAAACTCCTTTGCTCTCTTTTAGCCCCCTCGCGGCATTCCTTTTCTCGTTTCAACTTGAGCCTCGATCTGCCCGCCAGTTTAACCCGCGGACCAACACACTATTATGTCTGAGACCTGACGAGCTTCCTCGTTTAACTATATACAAAATATAAAACATCAAAATATAATTGTTACGGTAATGAAAAGTCCACGACAATCGAGTGATTGACTCGCGGAATTACTTTGGGAACGCGCAAAGTTATGTCTTTGCGAAAGAAAAAAAAAATGCCCGGCTAATTTTAACGTGTTCTAACGTGATTCTCAGTCGCGGAACGCGATGATTGAAGAAAAAAAAGAAACGAAAGTACAAAGAAGATTGCCAAAGTGTATTGAGGAAGTGGACAATGAGAATATACGAGGTCTGTTAAAAAAGTATCGCGAATTTTTAATTTCTTACTCATGTCCCACACTTATGCTGAAAAAATCGGCCATTTTGAATGTTTAGTTAATTGTTGACAGCCGTTTTGGTTAGACGTGTTTTGGCTTGTCTTCGATTTTTGCCTATTCCAAAAAAGCAGCTTCCGTTGCGATGATTGAGCTTTGGTTTCCACGTCATAACCATAAACCCATGATTCGTCACCAGTTATGACCCTCCGGAGCAAGTTTGGCTCGTCGCGGACCGAGTCCAACAGCTCCATAGCAATGTCAACGCGACACTGTTTTTGTTCGAAATTGAGCAATTTTGGCACGAATTTCGCGGCGACCCGTCTCATGCCCAAATCATTGGTAACAATCGAATAGCACGAGCCAATCGATATGTTTAGTTCCTCGGCAACTTCTCTAACGGTGATTCGACCATTGGCCAATATTATTTTCTTCGCGTCATCAATGTTTTGATGAATGCTTCTCGGCCCTCTGAGAACATTTTGTACCACCGATAAACGTTGCTCTGGTCCAAGGTAGCTTCACCATATGCCACAGTCAAAATTCGAAATGCGTCCGCGCACTTAATTTCGTTTTTCACAACAAAAATTTGATACAGATTCTTTGATCCATTTTTTGGAACAGGCAAAAATTGAAGACAAGCCAAAACACGTCTAACCAAAACAGCTGTCAACAGTTAACTAAACAGTGAAAATGGCCGATTTTTTCAGCATAAGTGAGGGACACGAGTACCAACCTAACGCCACAAAAAAATCGAAAATCGAATTCACGTAGCCCGCGGAAATTCAAAATTCGCGATACTTTTTGAACAGACCTCGTATACCGCGGAGCACCGAGGGGGGGCTTTTACGGGTCCTTTCACGGGTCCACAGAAATGAGCGGGAGCCGCGCACGAAGAATCAATGGGAGTTTCTCTTCGACGTTGCGTCGCCTTCGAGACCAGACCCGATCGGGCACGTCGCTAGGTATTCCCATCTATTCTGCAACGTTTTTTTTTAAGTACCAATTCTGCTACCAGTGCTCAGAATACTCATACAGATTGAAAATATATATATGTATATTTTTTTCCAGATGCACACAACATCGTCCAGAGTGGGCGCCGATTTCGGCGCACCATGTTGCAACAAGGCAAAAAAACTACATGAAAATAATTAAAATAATTTTTTTTTTTAATGTACAAGTATTCTCTAAGGATCAATGAATGCACGTGTAAATTTTCATCAAGACAACTTCAACGGTTTAAACGTTATTGCACATTAGAAATGACGTCAAAAATCTCGCTCCAGACCAGACTACGGCCTTAATCGCGTTATTACCCCACGTCCCGGATTAGGTTACGAGAGCGTCGCCATTGCCAAGTAGCAAAACAGCCACGGCCGAGCAACCGGATATCTCTGCACTATAAACACAACTATATCTTATCGAGCTTTCCATTCGCAGATCGCCATTAATAATCATCCTCTTTACCGTACGAGTGGTTCCGAGTTTGAAAAAAAAAGTTGTTAATAAAGATCCTGTTCGTTAATTTCCAAGTCATCGACGATTTCGTCCGTGCAAGAATCATGTCATCCCGGAATTTAGCATCCCCTCCAGTTTAGTCCCAACTCGTGCCCTCCTGCATAAAGAGATGTGAAGACGTCTTCAGCGTCGATTTTTTTGCATGGAATTCGGCCATTAACAAAAATGCATTAATCTTGCAACGGAAAAAAAAAGGAAACGAGGTTTTTTTTTACGTAATATGGTCACACGGCATTAGGCCTCGACGATACCGTAGAACAGAGACTCTGTACCGGTTTTACGCCATTATATAGATTCCGTATCGAATTGAAGACTTGAACGAGAACGAGGAGAACGGGGAGACAGCCTCCAGCCCCCCCCCCCCCCCATAAAATGTGAGACACGCCGCGGGAATTCGTACGCGTATAAGTCGATTGTTTATTTAGGTATGAGATTTCGATCTATTAATTCTATGGCTCGTTAGCATATTTTAACGTAAAGATTCTATAGCAAGTAAAGTATATATTCCACGTCGTCTCTGTCTCTTTGTAAGCTGTATATATATATATGCTATAGGAATATATATATACTCTCTAGTACGGTCATCTGTGGGAATGTTGAATTTTTTTTCCTTGAGGGGGCGCGCACGATACTCATCTCTTCTTCGTTCGGATGCAGCTAAAGAGGGTACCCCGCGGTCTTCGCGATCGTCGATCCTTTGCAAGAAAGACCTGCATCGGGAAATATCTTTCTCTCTCTCTCTCCCTCCCTCCCTCTCGCTTCTTTCCGATACAAATGTCTCGAGAGGTCTCTTGTGGATACTCCTGCTTCAACTCGAAATTTCGTTGATTCGGATCGAATTAAAAACCGAATAAAACTCATACAAGCGCCATTACCAATAATAAAATTCACAAATATAGCGAATATTCATAAAATAATCAATCGTTCATCCGATTCCTTCGCCCGCAAAACCGTTTGATAAATCGTTTTGAGAGAATCGCTCCGATCCATCGCTAACGCCCTCTATCCCTCTGTTTTCAGCGTTAAATATATATATGCGCGTTGAGAAAAGTGCGAGCAACCATGCGCTCATGGTGCGGCGGCCGGACTTCCATGACCGCACGTTCTCGCGCGGCTGTTCGACCGCGTGCACGAGGCTGCGCGGGGATCCACGAGGCTGTGTGTGCGATCTGCCGGTGTTACAGGGCAGACACGTTATGTATATAGAGGCGTGTGTGCGTTGGGAAATAAAGGGGAACGAGAGAGGTGGCTGTGTGCCGTGCGGACGAGGAGATGCGTTCACGGGACCGAAGGTGAACGAGCGAGAGGACGACAAGGTGTGCAGCAGTGAAGGGAGAAAGATAGGTAGATTTATACGAGAGGGAGGTGAGTGGAAGAGAGAGCAAGCGGCGGTGGGGAAGAGAGGCCCGTCGGTGGAGGGTTCGAGAGAGGCATGGGAGAGGAATGTGGTCAATGCATAAACTATAGCAGCCTGCATTCCGCAGGATCCTCAGGATCCTCAGGGTTTCCCCTCTGCCACCCCTGTCTATAGTTTGCAAATCGGCGCCCGGTTACCATCTCTTCCTCGCAGATATGATACGGTCTCTCGCAACCGGTAACACTCCACTTGTTGGATACATTATCGCTGGTTAATCGGATACTACGCGGCACGTAGATTGGCGATTCCATCGTTCGTCCGCCTGTCTGTGCGCGCAAGATAAATGTAATGCAGATCGGAAAATACGCACGGCAATCTGATCGGCATAAAAAATTCTCTCCGGTACGAGATCCATTGACGAATGATAGAGTTTGATCGAACGAAAACGGGATACTCCTATTTTTATGATCCAATAGGCCCGTGCAGTGGGTCAAAAAAGTATTCATACACCTTGTTTTTTTGCGATAACTTTATAGACATAAGCGGTACGCAAAGAAATCAGGTACAGAGATAAACTGCAAATGGAGAATTTTTTCCTAGGAATAATAGAAGAATTGTGCAAAAAAAAACGAACATTTCGGGCCAAAAAAGTATTCGTACACTTACGATTGAGCTGCTAAACCTCGATATTCACTCACGGACGGTCTGACCTCTGCGTACGATGTAAACGAGTCTTCGTTTACACAATAGTTTTGACCTATTCCATGCGGTAGTAGATCTTCAAGCTCCGAACAGACACGATGGCAAAGCAAAGCGAAATATCAATATCCATGCGAGATAGAGTGATTTTTCTTCGGAAACGCGGTGAAAGTTATCGAAAAATTAGTAAAGAACTAAATCTAAGTTTCGCAACAGTGCAATATATAATAAAAAAATACGAAAGAACAAACAGCACAGAAAATAAGCCGCGAACCGGTCGACCGAGAATACGAACGGTACGAGAGCGTCGGAGTATCGTTACAGAGGCTACAAAAAAACCGTTCGCAAGTGCTCGCAGTTTAGCGAATGATGTCGCGTCAACATCGGGGAAGAGCGTGTGTCCCCGGACTATTCGAAACGTTTTGCATTCTGCACAAATATACGGCGGAACTGCCCGCAAAAAAACCATTAATTAATAATATAAATCGAGAAAGACGTTTAGGTTTCGCAAAAACCTACGTAAAAAAATCTATAGAATTTTGGAAAGGTGTTCTCGGATGAATGGAAGTTTAACATCTTCGGGTCCGATGGAAAAAAATTCGTCTGGCGGAAACCAAATACCGAGCTCCGGCAGAAAAATTTAATACCGACTGTAAAGCACGGCGGAGGAAGCGTCATGGTTTGGGGCTGTATGGGATATTATGGCGTTGGTAATCTGGCTTTTATAGATGGTACAATGAATGCCCAGAAGTATATCGATGTGTTGCGCAACAATTTGAAAGCGAGTGTAGATAAAATGGGGCTGGATGGAAATTTCTACTTCCAACATGATAACGACCCGAAATATACTGCCATGAAAACGAGGGAATGGTTACTCTATAATGTCCGCAAACAATTGATTACACCACCACAATCTCCGGACAGCAATCCTATTAAAAATGTATGGCACTTGGTGGATGTAGAAATTAGAAAAAGAAAAATAACAAACAAATCCGATCTCCAAAGAGTGCTTTTAGAAGAATGGACGAAAATAGCAAAAGAAACAACGCAAAAGCTAGTAGAATCCATGCCTAAGAGACTCGAGGCGATAGTTGAAGCAAAAGGGATGCACACTAAATATTAGTTACAATTAACAACTATGATGATGTAGGTTTTCAATATAATCGTAAGTGTATGAATACTTTTTTTGCCCGAAAATTTTCGTTTTTTTGGCATAATTCTTCTATTATTCCTGGGAAAAAATTCTCCAATTGCAGTTTATCTCTGCACCTGATATACTATTAAATAAAATTGGCTTGCTTTGCGTATCGCTTATGTCTATAAAGTTATCGCAAAAAAACAAGGTGTACGAATACTTTTTTGACCCACTGTATAAACGGTAAATATGGAGCAAAGGGGACCCACTTCCGATCGACTTGCCTTTAATATATGTTGTCAAGGGACCCTTTCTGAACAACTTTTCCCTCTGACACAATTGGTGGTCGTTATTTATTAAAAAGTTATTAACAAATAAAGTTAATAATTCATATAGCTATTTTCCTTATAGCAGCCAGTCCCAATCATCTTGTCCTTCACATGTGTTGTTAAGAATACCCCCCTGAGTAACATACCAAAAGTCTTATCCGTCATCATTGTTTGTTAAAAAGTTATTAACAAAAGAAAATTCATAAATAGAATATGAAATACTTGCATGGTGGCCAGTACACGTATGACCGGAGGGGCTGCGTCCCCCCTGCCCCCACCGCATACCAGCCCATAGACAAACCAAAAACAACCTAAAACAACACCAGTAACCTAAAGGAACAAACAGACAAACCCAACAAACAAACAAACAAACCCAAAACAAACCCAAAACCCAAACGAACAAACCCAACAAACAAACCCAAACCAATAAACAAACAAACCCAATAAACAAACAAATCCAAAACTGTCGACCAGCGTATCGACAGTTTCTTCGACATTATGAGTACCATGTATCCGCTACATAATATAAATAATGAATAAAACAAATAATTGTTTGTTTATATGTTTGTTTGCGTTGTTTTTGGGTTATTTTTGGGTTGTTTTTGGGTTTTTTGGGCTGTTTTTGGGTTGTTTTTGGGTTGTTTTTGGGCTGGCGAGTGGAGGATTGCAAGGGGGCGCAGCCCCCCCCCCCCCTCTTATGCGTGTGCTGTTCACCATACACTAGAACAAGTAGTTCATATTTGATTTATGAAACTTTTTTTGTTAATAACTTTTTAACAAACAATGAGCGACGGATAACACTTTTTGTATGCCACTCAGGGGTGTATTCGTAACAACAAATGTGAAGGACAAGATGATTAGGACTGGCTGGTATAAGGAACATAGCTATATGAATTATTAACTTTATTTGTTAATAACTTTTTAGTAAATAACGACCCCCAATTGTGTCAGAGGAAAAAGTTGTTCAGGAAGGGTCCCTACACAACATATATTAAAGGCAAGTCAATCGGAAGTGGGTCCCCTTTGCTCCATATTTACCGTATAAACTTTTAGAGAAATGAACACCCTTCTTCGATCCACTTCCAGACCGAGAAAAATGAATTTCAATTTATTTTCTCTGACATTCATTATTTCTCCTTCTTCTATCGCAAAAATTCATTCAAATCAGCGTCGAAAAACAATCATCTGTGTCGATAACTATCGGGCTTGTGTCATCCCCGCGACAAAGATAATCGACGTATAATCCTGCATGTACAGCCGATAGTGAATTGCTCGTTCCGCGAATAAATTAATCGATTAATCCCTCGCTATTCATAACGCTGGTAAACACGAAAATTACATTAAACTTTGCCTCAATCTCTATTTAACTTTGCCCCGACAATCCCGAGTGGCCCACTCCCCTCTCGCTTTCAATTCCCATCACCACGTCATCAACCGTACGGCCTCGTCGCCGATGTTTATCAAACGAAAATGTGTAAACCGTTAGCCTGCGAACGACAGATGGTGCGGCTGATCGATCGAATTGTTCAATTAAATTTTCGCGTATGTACTCGCGTATAGAAAGTTTATAATACGTTGTCTATATTGACGGGTCTTGTTTGCTTCAGCGTTATTATGAAAGCGACGGAGGATAGGGGTGTTGAGGGTCAACAGCGACGGTGCGAATTTATTAACAGAACAAACTTTGGACAAAAAGAACGCTCGTTTTAACGCCAGTAGTGTCCTGTATTTTATCGGAGCGCTTTTCCTTTGTTCGTTGGTGGTACAAGTCTGGCGTACGTGTATATTCCAATCTCGTTGATTAAATTAAACTCGACGATGAGTAATTTTTGTCCGATACAGAGACATCACTTTGGTTCGTGTTACTCGGTTCTCGGAACACGAGCTTTGATAAAAGTATGTATATACATATCTGTAGCTATAGCTGAGCTTGATTTATCCGAGTGTAACGAAGAGAAGATCTTTATAGTTCGATCGTGGAGTGCTGTTGTCAGATCGAAGAGCCATTGCTGCAGTGGAGTTAATTTATTCAAAAATTGAGAGTACATATCAAGTAGCGGAATTGAGGATAAGATTTTATTTATTTTTTACCTACTCGTATAACTTTATCTCGCCGTTTTGGTACTATATAAATTCTGCATCAATTAACGATATTAATTTGTCAGTTTATGCATACATATATATATTATATATACAGGGTGTCCCAATAACTATTAGCACCTTAGATATCTTCGAAGCTATAAGGTTCACAGAAATACCCTCTGCAAGTGTGAGCCCTTCATATTTAAATTAAGAGGTCCCTCATCGCGAATTTTCATTTCCCATTTAAATAACATGGAAATATTTTTTTTTAACTTTGGAATTTTATTAGACTCAAACCGTTGATGTTAGGAGAGTCTTTTAGCACATTTTTGTAGAACATTTGATGCTCTACAAAAAAGCTCTCTTGTATCTAATCGATAAAAGTAACCGTACAAAAAATAATCGGTGATAATTAGCTCTGGATTCTATTTATCTCGTTTATTAGTACATAATTTTCAAATTTTTAAGAATCTTAGTTTTCGATATGAATAAATATACTACTAATATACAGGGTGTCCCAATAACTATTAGCACCTTAGATATCTTCGAAGCTATAAGGTTCACAGAAATACCCTCTGCAAGTGTGAGCCCTTCATATTTAAATTAAGAGGTCCCTCATCGCGAATTTTCATTTCCCATTTAAATAACATGGAAACATTTTTTTTTTTTATTTGGAATTTTATTAGACTCAAACCGTTGATGTTAGGAGAGTCTTTTAGCACATTTTTGTACACCATTTGATGCTCTACAAAAAAGCTCTCTTGTGTTTTATCGATAAAAGTAACCGTACAAAAAATAATCGGTGATAATTAGCTCTGGATTCTATTTATCTCGTTTATTAGTACATAAATTTCAAATTTTCAAAAATTTTAGTTATCAATATGAATAAATATACTACTAATATATACTACTAATATACAGGGTGTCCCAATAACTATTAGCACCTTAGATATCTTCGAAGCTATAAGGTTCACAGAAATACCCTCTGCAAGTATGAGCCCTTCATATTTAGATTAAGAGGTCCCTCATCGCGAATTTTCATTTCCCATTTATACAACATGGAAACATTTTTTTTTAACTTTGGAATTTTATTAGACTCAAACCGTTGATGTTAGGAGAGTCTTTTAGCACATTTTTGTACAACATTTGATGCTCTACAAAAAAGCTCTCTTGTGTCTAATCGATAAAAGTAACCGTACAAAAAATAATCGGTGATAATTAGCTCTGGATTCTATTTATCTCGTTTATTAGTACATAAATTTCAAATTTTTAAGAATTTTAGTTATCAATATGAATAAATATACTACTAATATATACTACTAATATACAGGGTGTCCCAATAACTATTAGCACCTTAGATATCTTCGAAACTATAAGGTTCACAGAAATATTTGCTCAATCAAAATTGCACAGTACGAAGGGGGCCATCCAATGATACCAAAGTACTCACCCCCACCCCCACCCCCTGGACTGGGGGTGTGGCAACTTTGAAATCTTAAATGGGAACCCCCATTTTTTATTGTAGATGCGGATTCCCCATAAAAAAAATACGTAACTTTTGTTCAAAATCCTTTTTCGATTCGTGATGGCGCTGTAATCGCAAAAAATCCCCGAAAGTACAGAAAGGCGATAATACTCACAGTTTTGGTAGTAAATAAAATTACTACGTTTGTAGTAAGTGTTCAAAATAACGACCATCAGTATCAATGCAATATTGGATTCTTTTTTTCGATTGATTGACTTGCAAGTTTTACAGCGTCAGAACTTATTGATGCACAGGCTGTAATAATTCTTTGTTGCATGTCGTCAATTGTAGTTGGTACTTCTTTGTACACTTTGTTTTTCAATGTTCCCCATAGAAAGAAGTCTAAAGGTGTTAGGTCTGGGGAACGAGCTTGCCACGATATTGGACCGCCGCGTCTAATCCAACGATTTCGAAATTTTTCGTCGAGTTGCCTTCGGGCAATCAATGAATAATGTGCTGGACATCCGTCACGTTGATACCACATGTTTTGTCGTGTAAGTAAAGGCAACTCTCCTAGCAAAAGTCCCAATGTATCTTTGATAACATTACTGTAGATGTTGCCATTCAAATTTTCATTGATAAAAAAAGGACCAATAATTTTAGCACCTATGATTCCGTGTGCTCGCAAGTGTGTATCGAGATCCTCACATTAGTTTGCGACAAATTCAAAATGAATCTGGCATTGGCAGGACTAGCGTACATCGCATTTTGCACCGTCACAAATTTCACCCGTACCATGTTAGTCTTCACCAAGAATTGCATGGGAACGAATGGGAAGAATTATTACAGCCTGTGCATCAATAAGTTCTGACGCTGTAAATTTGAAAGTCAATCAATCGAAAAAAGAATCCAATATTGCATCGACACTGATGGTCGTCATTTCGAACACTTACTATAAACGTCGTAATTTTATTTACTACCGAAACTGTAAGTATTATTGCCTCTCTGTACTTTCGGGGATTTTTCGTGATTACAGCGCCATCTATGACGAATCGAAAAAAAACATTTTACACAAAAGTTACGTATGCTTTTATAGGGAATCCGAATCTACAATAAAAAATGGGGGTTCCCATTTAAGATTTCAAAGTTGCCTCGCCCCCAGCCCAGGGGGTGGGGATGGGGGTGAGTACTTTGGTATCATTAGATGGTCCCCTTCGTACTGTGCAATTTTGATTCAGCAAATATTTCTGTGAACCTTATAGTTTCGAAGATATCTAAGGTGCTAATAGTTATTGGTACACCCTGTATATGTTTAATATAAACGAGATGAAAAGGGGAAATGATAAAGAAAGAAATATTCCAAATCAGTATTTGCACAGGCACAATTGCTCAGAGTTCCTCTCTACATTCCTGTCTCTTTCCCGTATTCCTCGTTCGCTTTAATATCAATTTCCGTAGACAAAAGAGAGCTTTCGTTGACTTTCTTTTTTTTCTTTCATGAGATCGCGGAATGAGAAACGCAGAAAAAACAGAGAGAAGCAAAAAAAAAAATCAGTAGAAATATGAAGGAAAAAGGGTGTACAGAAGCGAGTCAGCTGCCGGTGATGATGGCTGTGCGGTGGCTTGTTAAATTTCTCCTCGAACGTATCGCCGGGGTTGTGGGCTTTTGCGAATCGGTGAAAATTAACGATACGGCGGTCGTCGCGATATCGTTGGCTCGCAATAGAGAACAAGAAACGAGAGAGTCGCCGAGTTCTCATTCCTAACAATACTTTATTTTTCTCTCTCCCGTGCTACGATCGTAATAAAAAGAATTATTTTCACAATGGCGGGGAGACAACGCCCGAGAAACACGATATGTTTTTTATTCTCCCGTGAAATATAACTACTTCGTAATTTAAATCTACCCTGCTCCACCCTGAATGATGCGAAACTGCTAATAATTGAAGGAATAAAAGGAATTGAACAACATGGAAGCGATCGGTATACTTTAAAAATAATACATTTCAAATATTTAGGATATTTTGGGTTCATTTTTATTTTTTTTTCTTCAAGTGATATTTTTTCTTTGAACGTACAATGTACTTTAATGTAGCAGTCTGGTAACTTAAGCCTATTTTCATGTCTTTTTTGGAAGGCGTTTTTTTGTAGGAAAATAAAAATGAATCGTTTTGGATATTTAGGATGTTTTTATTTACATATTAAAGATACAAAAAAACATTTTTTTGAAAAAATTTAATAGTTTATTGTTATTATTATTATTGATCGAAGTTGGCACCTCGAAAAAAAAAAGCGCGTGGGTGGCCCCGGTGATTTTGGCTCTTGATGTTATCTGAAATGAAAAATTCTTGATAATTCTTAATCTATAGACATGTCATTCTGGTCGGAACTACTGAAGTTAAATTTCATGGATAAATAACAAAATGGCGGACTTTGGAAAAAAAACGTCCTTTTCCATTTTGTTATTTATCCATAAAATTTAACTTCAGTAGTTCCGACCAGAATGACATGTCTATAGATTAAGAATTATCAAGAATTTTTCATTTCAGATAACATCAAGAGCCAAAATCACCGGGGCCACCCACGCGCTTTTTTTTCGAGGTGTCAACTTCGATCAATAATAATAATAATAATAAACTATTAAATTTTTTCAAACAAATTTTTTTTTGTATCTTTAATATGTAAATAAAAACATCCTAAATGTCCAAAACGATTCATTTTTATTTTCCTACAAAAAAACGCCCTTCAAAAAAGACATGAAAATCGGCTTACGGCCGTAGTCTGGTCTAGAGCGAGATTTTTGACGTCATTTCTAATGTGCAATAACGTTTAAACCGTTGAAGTTGTCCTGATGAAAATTTACACGTTTATTTATTGATCCTTAGAGAATACTTGTACATTAAAAAAAAAAATTATTTTAAATATTTTCATGTAGTTTTTTGCCTTGTTGCAACATGGTGCGCCGAAATCGGCGCCCACTCTGGACGATGTTGTATGCATCTGAAAAAAAAAATATATATATATATTCTCAATCTGTATGAGTATTCTGAGCACTGGTAGCAGAATTGGTACTTGAAAAAAAAATTTATTGAGTCGAACAATAATTTTGCCGACATTTTATAACTCGTCGAATAATGGAATATCATGGGGGGGGGTAGGGTTTTAAAGGCGAAGCAAAAAAGCATATTTTTATGATTTTTTTGCGGCGACATGAGTAATATAATTTTATTAAATAGAATTACATATTATTGTACAACTATTGAAGTATCTCAGAAAAAATTTTCAATGAAAAATATTGATAAATAAGCCGGTGACGTTGAATCTCCAGAGGCGCCTTGAAAAAAAGTGGTTTTGCGGTGAACATTATAACTCGTTACTGGATCATCCGAAACAAAAAAATTGATATGCATTTTAAAGGTGATGTATTTCTCGAGGTAATCAGGAAGAGTTTTTTTTTTTTTTTTTTTTTTCCTATTTTTTGCAGCACTTGGAAGTGAAAAACGCAATTTTAGCTAAAAAAATCGCGCTTAATTTGTTATTAAAAAATTGAAAAAATTGAAAAAATTGAAAAAAAAAAACTCCTGATTACCTGTTGATTTATGTGAAGAAGTAATGTTTAAATTTTCAAAAGGTTCAGTAGATTTTGAGTTCTAATGTTCACAAACTTCAAAAATGACGTTTTCGGGAAAATCGATGTAAAGTTTTTTATACGTGAACCCGTATCACGTAATCGTAATCGTTTGAAACGCTGTAACTCCGTTAGTTTTACTCCGATTGACTTAAAATTTATACACAATATTCTCGACATATTGTTGATTCAGAAAAAAAATTAAAAAATGAAAAAAATAATAATTTTAAAACCCTACCCCCTCCCTTAATGAAAGTTCAACAGTACCAATTCTGCTACCAGTGCTCAGAATACTCATACAGATTGAGAATATATATATATTTTTATTTTTCAGATGCATACAACATCGACCAGAGTGGGCGCCGATTTCGGCGCACCATGTTGTAACAAGGCAAAAAACTACATGAAAATATTTAAAATAATTTTTTTTTTCAATGTACAAGTATTCTCCAAGGATCAATAAATGCACGTGTACATTTTCATCAAGACAACTTCAACGGTTTGAACGTTATTGCACATTAGAAATAACGTCAAAAATCTCGCTCTAGACCAGACTACGGCCTTAAGTTACCAGACTACTACCTTAAAAGCTCCGTTACTGACAAACGTGTATTAATAGTTGAACGTTTGCATTTCGAATTGAAGAGACAAAGAAAATAGTTGCGGAAACTAGGAAAGAGACAAAAAAAAACAAGAGTAGTCTAGTAAAACAGACATGGCACGAGCCTCCCCCATTATCCTTCCCGTCCCGTGAGAACTGCAGCACGTGCGATAGCCCGAGAAAGGCGCGATGAACGCGAGCGCGCTCTAGCTTCGTTCGACGGTTTACTCCCCTCGTGCTTCCGCGGGCAAAAGCCCTCGGTTCTCTCGTGTTTGAGGTCGCCCGACACGTGGTTCAATTTATATATATATGTATTCCAACAGAAATAACGGAGTATATATCTTTGAGTTTGGTAGTTATAATTATTTTTCTAAATTCTTCCTCGTTCCGTCATGGAATCCGAGAAAAAGTTGTCGTACTTCATTCAGTGGTGAAAGAATAAAAATAAAGTAGAATACGGGAGTCTCGGGTCTCCCGTATCGATCATTATTTCGAGGAAGATTCATTTTTTCTTAACGGAGGATAATATATCGGTGGATTTGGATCTCTCCGAGCTCTCGAACGGAAAGCACCTCACGGCAGGGCCCGTACGGGAGTCGGCTATGAATATTTCAGAAGCGGCGACATCCGGCGAGCTAGTCTGATATCGATCCTGCGGTGGGATAAGATAGCAAGGGGGGGACAGAAGGAGATATATACGGGATATATAGGAGAGGTTGTAGAAAGCGAGGAGAAAGAGAGCAACGTCGAGAGCCTCGACGAGTTATCCCTTTTGGTTTCGATTCTCGTGGGTAACTCAAGAAACAAAAGTACTTGATGTGAATTGCCCCAAATTGCGATCACTGACATCGATGTACCGATTAATTGTAGATTACGCTTTCTTCGTTCTAGTACACACGCGCAGAAACGCACACTTGTCTGTAAACGGTTACATGGTTTCTCGCAACTCGTTATTCATAAACAAATTTATGATATACACGGAGCTCACGCCGGAGTGGCAACTGTGCGTTGCTCTCTCTCTGGCGTGGTTGATTAGTCTACCTTGCGGAAACTCCGTATCGACCGTTAACTGACATAGCATTCGCCCTGTTTACCGCACATC
The DNA here is from genome assembly GCA_958009045.1 of Oxytorus armatus. Classification (NCBI taxonomy): domain Eukaryota; kingdom Metazoa; phylum Arthropoda; class Insecta; order Hymenoptera; family Ichneumonidae; genus Oxytorus; species Oxytorus armatus. Next base: position 28,773,353 of record OY253748.1, on the reverse strand, counting down.
CTACCAGACTCACTCGATCTAATTAACGAACTTAATTCGGCATACCATTCTCCGGTACAAACGGAGAGAGATCCAGTGACGCGGATCTAACCGCGTATGTCCAATGGATCATAGAGTGATGATATAGACTGTCCCCGCGTACACTGATAGACCGCGGAAATGCGTGGGCGTTTCGAGTCGAGGGAATAATTTGAATACCGCGCTCGGTTACCATAAATTAATATGCTTATTAACTTGATACCAGTTGACCGCAAATAACTATCAGAATTGGTCACATATGCCCGCTGTTACTACGATTTATTAGTGCTGGTACCACCAAAAAAATGAGGAATTATGGAAGTTTCGATATGATGACTGTATCACTCGACTATTGTGTATCAAACGTTCAAGAGCCATCCAACGCTCCAATACGGATCTACCACATTCTCCATTGTAGCATCGACGCTTTTCTCTCGTACGGTTTGGTTACGCTCGCAACCACATTGACCGGACGCTCGCCAGAGGTCTCGATGGTAGTCAGACCGGCATGTCAGCGAGCCGTACACAACGACGGACCCTACCTTCATATACCTTCTTCGTCTCTCTTTCTCTACAGAGGGCATTAACGTTCCCGCCGTGCGTTTACACGCTGGGGCAATATCTCTACGTGTCAGAGGACTCTCGCTTACTCTCCTCCCGATCCCTTTGTTTTGACCGATCGCCACCAGACCGTGACCTCTGGGTCCAACCCTTTTTGCCCGTGGTTGCTCCGCTCCCCGCTAGGCAACACGCGAACCCAACAGCAATCACGTAAGCGCGTTCGGTTTCCTCTACTTTTGTCATTCGTTTTTTCTTCTTTTTGTTATTCTATGGTTTTTCCTTTTTTTTACCTTGGGTGAGTTACTAAATCTTCACAAATTCGGGTAAAAAGTTCCCGCGCCTAGATTTTGTGAAAGTCCTTTCCGGAAGTAGTCCGTTACGAAGATGTGTACGCGGAGTAACGGATTGAAGGGCGAGTACGCTAGGAGAGGAGCTCGGTTGTGGTTACAGACGTGTAGCCACCCAGATCTAGGTACCCACGTTGAAAAATTGTAACGGCCGAGTGTTGGGCCAATACTGGTTGCCGTAGTGCCGGTACTGGCTGCCAGTACTGGGCCAGTACAGATTCGGTACAGGAGTGTAATAGCCGGCCGTTATAGTGGCACCAACGGACGCGCCAGTACCGGTCATTTAATTGGCCCGAACTTTGAACCGGACTTTGGCTCTGACTTTGGACCATACTTTGGCCCAGATCTGGCAAACTTCTGGCTTACTACTGGCACCAACGGTCGTACCAAAACTGGTTATTTCATTGGGCCGAATCTTGGCAGACGATTTTGCCGACGGTGCAAATTATATGTCAGCGAGGAATGGCAAATTAAATAGATATCGAATCGACGTCTTTTAGACACTTTTGTCGTCTAGTGGACGCCGATCCAATGTCTATTTAAATTCTATTTCTCTCTGGGAGTAATTTATATTTCTTTTTACCACGTTACCAGATGTTTCCCAAGCAGCACACGTACGTCCAAAGGATGTACTTTGGACGTAAGGACGTTTTTCGGATGTTTTCAGGACGTCATTTGGATGTCTGTGTTGTCTGGATTGTTTATGCATAAATGTTTGATAATTAAATGCACTTGATATATACTAAATACTCGGAGTAGTTTTTATTAATAAGAGACTAAGTACATATACAGGTCTAAAATACGTACTTAAATGTTTATAGAACAGTGTTTATAAAATATAGGCTATATGAAGCAAATATTACACTAAAAAATATTGTATTAATCTTGCAATTTCAAGTTTGGGGCAAATTATAATTCAACAATTTGGTTGTTTGAAAACTAATGGACTTTTGATCAGAATAACCTAATCTACAATTACATTACAGAACGCAACTGTTGAAGTGAAATACTCTCAGTATTGGCATTTTCTATAGCCCAGTACTAAGCCTGTATCGAAGTCAGAGCTTGGCCGTATTTTATACCCTATGTTGGCCCAGATCTGGTTATTATACCGGCCGGTAGTGCGGCCAGATTGACAACCAGTACTGGCACAAGACGATATTTTATACTGACCCAAAGCTTCGCCAGATTGTCAGACAGTACTGAAACAATACTGACTGCCAAAGTTTGGCCGGCAATACTGGCCCAAAGCTTGGCCAGTAGAATTCAACCGGTACTGGCATAAGACTGTATTTTATACTGGCCCGTAGTATGGCCCGTAGTACGGCCCGTAGTATGGCCCGCAGTATGGCCCATAGTATGGCCAGATAGTCAGCCAGTACGGGGCCAGTACTGGCAGCCAAACTTTGGCCGCCAATATTGGCCCAAAGTTTGGCCAGTAGAATTATACTGGCAATTTCTACGTGGGATGTTTCTTAAGCAGCACACGTACGTCCAAAGGATGTACTTTGGACGTAAGGACGTTTTTCGGATGTTTTCAGGACGTCATTTGGATGTCTGTGTTGTCTGGATTGTTTATGCATAAATGTTTGATAATTAAATGCACTTGATATATACTAAATACTCGGAGTAGTTTTTATTAATAAGAGACTAAGTACATATACAGGTCTAAAATACGTACTTAAATGTTTATAGAACAGTGTTTATAAAATATAGGCTATATGAAGCAAATATTACACTAAAAAATATTGTGTTAATCTTGCAATTTCAAGTTCGGGACAAATTATAATTTAACAATTTGGTTGTTTGCAAAATAATGGACTTTTGATCAGAACAACCTAATCCACAATTACATTACAGAACGCAACTGTTAAAGCGAAATACTCTCAGTATTGGCATTTTCTATAGCCCAGTACTAAGCCTGTACCGAAGTCAGAGCTTGGCCGTATTTTATAGCCTATTTTGGGCCAGATCTGGTTATTATACCGGCCCGTAGTGCGGCCAGATTGACAACCAGTACTGGCACAAGACGATATTTTATACTGACCCAAAGCTTGGCCAGATTGTCAGACAGTACTGAAACAATACTGACTGCCAAAGTTTGGCCGCCAATACTGGCCCAAAGCTTGGCCAGTAGAATTCAACCGGTACTGGCATAAGACTGTATTTTATACTTGCCCGTAATATGGCCCATAGTATGGCCCGCAGTATGGCCCATAGTATGGCCAGATATTCAGCCAGTACGGGGCCAGTACTGGCGGCCAAACTTTGGCCGCCAATATTGGCCCAAAGTTTGACCAGTAGAATTATACTGGCAATTTCTCCGTGGGTAAAGTCGTCCCCCGCATTTTTGCTGCCGGAAGCAAATGCGGAACGAAGAGGCAAACAGCTATGTGTATATAGATTGAGGAGTGAATAGGGCAGAGAGGAGAGCAGCAGATATAGAGACGGATACAGACGCCATCAACGACGGAGTCGGGGCACGTTCGGGATGCGCATTCGCGAACGAGTGGTTACAGCGGCGAACTGAAAACCGATAAACTCTTCGATGTCTAGACTGGTGGAGGTACACGGCCTCGAACGCTTGTTTATCTCTACGTAACAATGTGTACGGTGTATGTATAGACACCGCAGACGCGAAACGAACAACGCCCGTTTTCTGTTGTACAATCGCGGATGATGCGTTTGCGGTTTCGGTTAAATTTCACCCTTTCGCGCTTCCCGCCTCGCAAACTCCGACGAACTTTTCCCCCGGAGATCCGCGGTCTAAGAAAAACGTTTTAATATCAAGCATTACTTATCTCGCAAATGAATTTTTTTCGACGATGCAAAATTATTAGAGTTATTGCCAAATGTGTTGTATCGTCATATTCAAAGCTTCGTGATATGCTCAACAGTTCACCTAACGATTCTGAAGAGGATTAGCCCCGAATATTGGATTTTTTTTTTTTCATCTCTTGTCTCGACGAATACCCGGGAACAACAAAAAATTTAGAATATAATCGCTCTTTCGGGGATATAATGATGAGTAGTTCTTACGTGCCCGAGAGCAATGCCCATGATACGTGAGAGAAACGAAAAAAAAACACCAAGAAATATATATATATAGTTTATTATATTATATGGTGTGTAAGCTACAGACAGTCGAGAGTCCATGAATGTAGGTCGTCCGGGACCTTTCGATTCCAATTACAATAATTACCTTTGGCCCCGGCTCTCACGCTGAGAGTGAGCACCCGGGGACAAGAACATCGCGATGATAGAGGTAAAGATAAAGCGAGAAAGGGTTCATAGTGTATTCAATGGGTCCTCACGCTTCTGACAATTCGTGACTTCATTTCTGCAGTCATACCTTTCGTTCCACTTCGCTCTCATTATTCGCATTCGCGCAGAGAACATTTTCCGAGCACTTTAAACAAATTTTGTTTCGTCTCTTTCCGTACGAAGATTCTCTTTTGTCGTGTTCTTCTTTTTCTAGAAATAATAACATCTTTGAGCGCAAACATTTTCTATTCTCTTCTCACGAGCTTCAAGCAAGAATCCCAAAAATTGAACTTAAAAAAAAAACAGTCCCACTTTGATTCTCGCTTGGCAACAGTCGCGGCTACAGATCGTTTTCACGTTAATCAAACACGATATACCCGTTCGTCTTTCGTGTCTTTTCGATCCTATCTCAATTCGTTCTCATCAGTGAAAGAATTTGGCCGGCACAGATGCTTGCCTAATGAATACTTCGGGATTCTCGATGATGATTCAGCCCAAAAAACGAGAGGCTCTCAATTACGCGTCATTAGTTATAAAAATGTTCGTCGTCTGGCAGATTTTGTTGCATCCCCGACTCTTTGGTATGCAAGGGATAAAAATTTTTTTGAAAAACAAAACGATTCCGCGAAGATAAATAAAAAAGTGTTGCGTGAGAGAAGCCGAGGGCTCGATCGTATAATATATATACAGTGGGTCAAAAAAGTCTTCATACACCTTGTTTTTTCGCGATAACTTTATAGACATAAGCGATACGCAAAGGAAGCCAATTTTATTTAATAGTACATCAGGTACAGAGATAAACTGCAAATGGAGAATTTTTTCCCAGGAATAATAGAAGAATTATGCAAAAAAATAACGAAAGTTTTCGGGCCAAAAAAGTATTCGTACACTTACGATTGAGCTGCTAAATCTTGATATTCACTCACGGACGGTCTGACCTTTCCGTACAATGTAAACAAGTCTTCGTTTACACAATGGTTTTGACCTATTCCATGCGGTAGTAGATCTTCAAGCTCTGAACAGACACGATGGCAAAGAAAAGCGAAATATCAATATCCATGCGAGATAGAGTGATTTTTCTTCGGAAACGCGGTGAAAGTTATCGAAAAATTAGTAAAGAACTAAATCTAAGTTTCGCAACAGTGCAATCTATAATAAAAAAATACGAAAGAACAAACAGCACAGAAAATAAGCCGCGAACCGGTCGACCGAGAATACTAACGGTACGAGAGCGTCGGAGTATCGTTACAGAGGCTACAAAAAAACCGTTCGCAAGTGCTCGCAGTTTAGCGAATGATGTCGCATCAACATCGGGGAAGAGCGTGTGTCCCCAGACTGTTCGAAACGTTTTGCATTCTGCCCAAATATACGGCAGAACTGCCCGCAAAAAACCATTAATTAATAATATAAATCGAGAAGAACGTTTAGGTTTCGCAAAAACCTACGCAAAAAATTCTATAGAATTTTGGAAACGTGTCGTATTCTCGGATGAATCGAAGTTTAACATCTTCGGGTTCGATGGACAAAAATTCGTCTGGCGGAAACCAAATACCGAGCTCCGGCAGAAAAAATTAATACCGACTGTAAAGCACGGCGGAGGAAGCGTCATGGTTTGGGGCCGTATGGGATATTATGGCGTTGGTAATCTGGCTTTTATAGATGGTACAACGAATGCCCAGAAGTATATCGACGTTTTGCGCAGCAATTTGAAAGCAAGTGTAGATCAAATGGGCCTGGATGGAAATTTCTACTTTCAACAAGATAACGACCCGAAACATACTGCCATGAAAACGAGGAAATGGTTACTCTATAATGTCCGCAAACAATTGTTTACACCACCACAATCTCCGGACATCGATCCTATTGAAAATTGATCGCACTTGGTGGATGTAGAAATTATAAAAAGAAAAATAACAAACAAATCTGATCTCCAAAGAGTGCTTTTAGAAGAATGGACGAAAATAGCAAAAGAAACAACGCAAAAGTTAGTAGAATTCATGCTTAAGAGACTCGAGGCGATAATTGAAGCGAAAGGGATGCACACCAAATATTAGTTATAATTGACAACTATGATGACGTAGGTTTTCGCTATAATCGTAAGTGTATGAATACTTTTTTTGCCCGAAAATTTTCGTTTTTTTCGCATAATTCTTCTATTATTCCTGGGAAAAAATTCTCCATTTGCAGTTTATCTCTGCACCTGATGTACAATTAAGGTAGTAGTCTGGTAACTTAAGCCGATTTTCATGTCTTTTTTGGAGGGCGTTTTTTTGTAGGAAAATAAAAATGAATCGTTTTGGATATTTAGGATGTTTTTATTTACATATTAAAGATACAAAAAAAAATTTGTTTGAAAAAATTTTATAGTTTATTATTATTATTATTATTGATCGAAGTTGGCACCTCGAAAGAAAAAGCGCGTGGGTGGCCCCGGTGATTTTGGCTCTTGATGTTATCTGAAATCAAAAATTCTTGATAATTCTTAGTCTATAGACATGTCATTCTGGTCGGAACTACTGAAGTTAAATTTCATGGATAAATAACAAAATGGCGGACTTTAGAAAAAAAAGTCCTTTTATTTTAGCAAAGAAGGGGTTGTAAAATAAAAAGAAATTTAACTTCAGTAGTTCCGACCAGAATGACCTGTCTATAGATTAAGAATTATCAAGAATTTTTTATTTCAGATAACGTCAAGAGCCAAAATCACCGGGGCCACCCACGCGCTTTTTTTTCGAGGTGCCAACTTTGATCAATAATAATAATAATAATAAACTATTAAATTTGTTCAAACAAATTTTTTTTTGTATCTTTAGTATGTAAATAAAAACATCCTAAATATCCAAAACGATTCATTTTTATTTTCCTACAAAAAAACGCCCTCGAAAAAAGACATGAAAATCGGCTTAAGTTACCAGACTACTAGCTTAAATAAAATTGGCTTTCTTTGCGTATCGCTTATGTCTATAAAGTTATCGCAAAAAACAAGGTGTATGAATACTTTTTTGACCCACTGTACGTTAAGTTGAATTACGAGTATCAGTAATATGTCTATACGATTTATAATTCTTGGCTCTTTTATTAGCACAGAGTTTCTAAATGGTCGAGTTGGATAATTAATTATCTCGGGCACGTATTCGATTATCAAGACCCACAGTACAATATTCCATGTACATACACTCGATATTTGCTAACTGGGCACACCCCCTACGGCTCGTATGCCGTTCGTCGTTGCCTTTTTTTTTTATATTACGGAAGGTTACATCGAACAAAGGAGGGATCGGAGCGTGCGAAACAAAGAACCGCAGAATTTTGCTCGATAGTCGACCACTTACGCTCGCACGCTTCAAATATAGATAGTTGGTATATAATACATACACAGAGTTCATCGACACTGGTCAGTATACGATGAATATTCCAGTATAGTCATTAAATTCTCACGGTTGACCGTGTAATAACGAATGAAACGGAGGAACCAAATAATCGATCGCTTTTGTATCGATCACGAAATTCGGTATTGTCGTAGGAAAGAGATCGGCTGAAAGTCGATGTATAAAGTGTTACCGCAATTTAAATGTATTCGTGTTATTTATTTTGTTCAATGAGTCGCCAATTTCACCGAATAACAGACAATTGTAACTCAATGATTTGCAATAATATTATCCTAAAAGTTTGAACGAATCCAACAAAAGAGACGAAACCCTACAGAGATTCCGGAACTGGAACAGATGTCAGTTTTTTTTTTTTTTACTCGAGAGGTTTTTTTTCGGGGTTTACTATACTCGCAGGTACAGGTGGGTGTTCCCTTGATTCCCGTGAAGTGTACCGTGAGAGTACATAAGGTCAAGTGAGAGGCGGTCCAAGTGGTGTTGGTGTTCACTCTCGCGCCCTCTCGTCTACTTGCTTCACGAAGAAGTAGACGACGCGACCTGGCGCCGGTTTGTTTCGAGTACCGAGAGCGCAATTCAATGATTCGTTTCCAGACCCTTTTTCCGCATCGTTCCTTTTTTAGGTCGGTTCCCAACACCCGATTCCGTCAGTGTAAGCACGGGGTGAATACATACGTGGATACCTGAATCCACTATGCACTATATATGGTTAACTACGCGTACATCCGCCTACTGTACTAAAATCCGTTCCGGCGGACGGCCCTTGCTGTTTCTGGGTCAAGTGCCCCCGACCGGAGATGTTTTGCCTCGAAAGTAAAACTGAGTCGTCTTCAAGTGTGCCAAAATGAGGGTGGCACTTTCGTCGCGTGTTGATAGTCTTGTTTCGAGGGCGTATCACACTTAATTCAGTGCGGGACTTTTAGTTTTATGCAAAGACGCTTCAACGAGAACGCGCAGTCTAACGAGTTAGTGCGTTAAATCCTCTTAACTCTCTCTCTATGTTTCTGTGAAAAGCATCGTAACCTAAACCCTTCGTTCCCTTCTCTAAGACGTAAAATCATGAAATTTATTATCGTCATATCCTGATTATTCCAGTTACTAGTTATATTAAGGTAGTAGTCCGGTAACTTAAGGCGATTTTCATGTCTTTTTTGGAGGGCGTTTTTTTGTAGGAAAATAAAAATGAATCGTTTTGGATATTTAGGATGTTTTTATTTACATATTAAAGATACAAAAAAAAATTAGTTTGAAAAAATTTAATAGTTTATTATTATTATTATTATTGATCGAAGTTGGCACCTCGAAAAAAAAACGCGTGGGTGGCCCCGGTGATTTTGGCTCTTGATGTTATCTGAAATGAAAAATTCTTGATAATTCTTAATCTATAGACATGTCATTCTGGTCGGAACTACTGAAGTTAAATTTCATGGATAAATAACAAAATGGCGGACTTTGGAAAAAAAACGAACTTTTCCATTTTGTTATTTATCCATGAAATTTAACTTCAGTAGTTCCGACCAGAATAACATGTCTATAGATTAAGAATTATCAAGAATTTTTGATTTCAGACAACATCAAGAGCCAAAATCACCGGGGCCACCCACGCGCTTTTTTTTCGAGGTGCCAACTTCGATCAATAATAATAATAATAATAAACTATTAAATTTTTTCAAACAAATTTTTTTTTGTATCTTTAATATGTAAATAAAAACATCCTAAATATCCAAAACGATTCATTTTTATTTTCCTACAAAAAAACGCCCTCCAAAAAAGACATGAATATCGGCTTGAGGCGGTAGTCTGGTCTAGAGCGAGATTTTCGACGTCATTTCTAATGTGCAATAATTTTTTAACCGTTGAAGTTGTCTTTATGAAAATTTACACGTGCATTTATTGATCCTTAGAGAATACTTGTACATTAAAAAAAAAATTATTTTAAATATTTTCATGTTGTTTTTTGCCTTGTTGCAACATGGTGCGCCAAAAGCCGCCTCAATCGGCGCCCACTCTGGACGATGTTGTATGCATCTGAAAAAAAAAAATATATATATATTCTCAATCTGTATGAGTATTCTGAGCACTGGTAGCAGAATTGGTTCTTAAAAAAATTTGTTGACAAAATGGCGGCCTGTTGAACTTTCATTACTGATATTTCATACATTTTCGGGTATTCGACGAGTTATAAAATGTCGGCAAAATTATTGTTCGACTGAATTCTGCTACCAGTCCTCGGAAACAAGCTACTCAAGGTACGTGCAAAATTTGAGCTCGATCGGTCCATTAGTTATCGAGATATCGTGGGCGCCGATTTGAAAAACATTGTTCCGAGATAAACGCGTGCAAAGTTTTGACACCGTCCGCGCAGCTGCTTCCCGACCGCGCTACCTGAGCGCGCGGCTTGCTTAGAATTTTTATTTCTCGGCTAATTTTTGAAATATCAATAAACGGTTTTCAGGAGCGTATGATGAAAGGTCTGAGGAATAAGAAAATGAAAAAAAAAAAAAAAAAAAAAATCGATTTTTTCAAATTTCTAGACCAGACTACCGCGTTAAGTTACCAGACTACTACCTTAAACGGCCAGATCCAGATCATTTACGTGGGTACACTTTACAATTGCTTTTCATAACTTGACACTAATATGTTACCGCGTCTCTTAATATACAGGGTGAGGCACTAACTGTTGCCACGTAGAATAACTCCGAAAGTACGATAGTAGTAAAACATTTTTTGAAACAAAAGTTGCATGGGACAACGGGGGCTAACATATGGCGTTAGTTTTTTGTTGCTAGGTGGAGTCGCATCGGAGATTTCAAGGTCAACATTGTGTTTTTTTAGATAGAATGCTATGTTTTGGTACTTATTTTCTGGAAGCGGTTATCGAGACGAATCCAATGATGTTTTTTTAAATTTTTTTATATATTTTTTTGTTTAAAAAATGTTTTTTCTCTCTCGCATATCGTGCAAAATTTGACCGTGCATTTACACGGTACATTGTACGTTTGATCAAAACGCCGTGTTTAGTAAATATTTACTATTAACGCACATTTACATTACATTGTATCGTACAATGTATTACATTGTATTGTGTCTTGTACGAGACAACGATAGTAAGAATGGTAAGTCCAGTATCATCGCATGAAGCGAATGTAAATGATGTCGTATTCTTTTGGAGAACAAACCGATGTGCTTCCAATTTACGGAGAATGTCAGAAAAATTCAGTGAGAGCTAGAGACTTATACGCTGAAAGATATCCTGAGAAAAAATTTTTAATAAGAAAAAAATAAATTTTTATTTATTTTCAATATCATTGGATTCGTCTCGATAGCCCATATCAGAAAATAAGTACCAAAACATACCATTTTATCTAAAAAAAATAAAGTTGACCTTGAAATCTCCGATCCGACTCCACCTAGCAACAAAAAACTAACGCCATACGATAGCCCCCGTTGTCCCATGCAACTTGTGTTTCAAAAAATTTTCTACTACTATCGTACTTTCGGAGTTATTTTACGTGGCAACAGTTAGTGCCTCACCCTGTATAACTCGGGACAAGGCCAGAGAGTCATTAAAATGTTTGGTACTTATACGTCTCAGTTGTTAGTTGTTAGTTGTTTTTTGCGTTTTTAGTTGGAAATCTACATGCTTGTTATATCAACTCCCTTTTTCAATGTAACAAGACTCTTGATGTTTGCTTCAGTGAGATAACGCTGTTTAGCCATTTCATTTTTCGAAAGTCCAAATTTTATTTTAGTAAGCTGCAACAGGTAGTTAGGGTCCTTCTGTACTTTTGATAGACATTTTCTGCCGCAACTTTCGTGCTCCTCACACAATCACATGGAATTCTCTCGGTGCGAATAATGCAAGTCCAAAGTCGTTCGTTAACTCGTCGTCTTGACAAAGCGCACCTCGAACCGCCACCTCCCTCGGTTAAAATTAATCCAGTCTCGGATTTCTATTATACCGAGACATTGTTCTCGCGCGGACAATACAACTTCTTCGCTCGGGGTATTGCATATCCTTTCCAGCCTGGAAACAGCCACGGCTCGTGGCAGAGAATGAGGTTCGTGGACTGATGTTTCTGCTGGTGCACAGCGAAGAACTCCATGTAGGAGTACCAGAATTATAACGTTGAACTCGAAACGAGCGGAAAAATTCACACCGATGCACCGGCATATCACGATCGCATAATTGAGATGTTGATAAAAATTGTTGATGATTTTTGAAACTAACAAAATTTTAACAGTTCCAAGGACAGACCCGTTGTCTATCATATTGAACTTTAGGGCTCATGGAAATCAGGTAAATTCAATGGTTTTTGAAAAAATTGATCTACTATGTGAAGTTTGGAGCTCATCTTTTCAATTGCTCGTTTTTTTTGTTGTTTAATCGCCAGAACTATCGCTAAAACTTATCAGAAACTATAGAACTCGCTTGTGTGCGACAGGAATTCGCTTTAACTTTTGATCGGCTGAAAATTGATATGCCAACTTCGCGGACAGATCGGGAGAGTTCCCGGGTGCGGACCAGGGTGACTTCCAGTCGGGCAGTTCGCAGTTCTCCCTTTCGTCCATTCTCAGGCTGATTCTCGTCCGGTTCGTCGACATTCCTGACTGTATTATACGATGTAACCCAAATCTCTCCTTCTTCTCCCACCCTTTCGCCTTGCCTCTTTTCACGAGAGAGACCATCCTCTCTTGTTGGGTGCGAGACCTCTCGCGAGAACGCCCGGGCTTGCCCGTCACCAGGCTCTCATCTCACTTCAAAAGCAGAGGATATCTCAATTCGTCGAACGGGGCAAACAAAGACAGAAAGAGTGAGAGAGAGAGAGAGAGAGAGAGACGATGGAAACCACCCTATAATTTGCATGGCGTTGCAATGATTTTTTACGACATACCAAACACCCAATTACTGGATCATTATGAAGTCACGTTAACAATAAAACATTTTTCTTTCGTGTTTCATAAAATTTTGGTGAATTTTATTACTCAAAGCGGAGAAAATCAAGACTGTTGTTCTTTTCAGTCGAGTCGCTCGTCGAATTCTAGATCAATATTTTATCTCGATTGTACGATTGAATTGTCACTTGTGATAACATTATTTGCCGTTGCATATTTTTCACATTAAGGGAGGGGTAAGGGTTTCAGCGTTAAAAAAAAACACTTTTTTTGCGATTTTTTTTCTCAAATACGGATTGAGCAATTTTATTCGAACCTTTTGTACATTATTGAGCATACTTTTGACAATGTTGTGTAATTTTGTCATGCAGAAATATTGAAGCATAAGCCCGTAACAGAGCTTTCCCCCGGAACGTCTTGGAAAAAAAATAATTTGCGGTGTTCACTATAACTCGGCCGGAAATTATCTGAAAATGAAAAACCATGAAAATTTAGTCAAATTATAATCAAATCTTCCCCCCAACGTTCTCTGATAATTTTTTTTTTCATTTAAAAATTTTTGGCGGCCATCCAAAGTGTGAACTGTTATTTTCCACGAAAAATTCCGTCATTTTGTGGGTGGGAAACACCCTTAATGTAGAAAAAAAAAAAATTTTACTAAACGTTGGGGGAAGGTATTTTATAGGTAGAAAATGTGTACAAAGTTTGAAATGAATCGGTCAAGTAGTTTTTAAATGGCAGTGAACACGGACTTTGAAAAAGTAGTTTTGAGAAAAACGCGTCTAAAGTTAGCACTGCTAGCCCGACCGCCCGCAGCTGTTAGAGGTATAGCGTTGAAGGCCAGGAGATTAATAAGATAATAACTTCGAGAATATTGCTTAGATCGGTTTAAAATTTTAAGGGCATATTCTTGAAATGTTAAACAATAAGATAAGACAAAAAAAAAAATTGATTTTTCGAAAGTGAAAACCCTTACCCCGTCCTTAAGGGGGGGGGGGGGGGGTTGAAATTATTTTTTTGCATTTTTTTCTGAACGAACAATATGTCGAGAATATTGTGTATAAATTTTAAGTCAATCGGAGTAAAACTAACGGAGTTACAGCGTTTCAAACTATTGATTTCACGTAGTAATTTTCACGTATAAAAAACTTTAAATCGATTTTCCCGAAAACGTCATTTTCGAAGTTTGTGAACATTAGAACTCAAAATCTACTGAACCGATCCTTTTGAAAATTTAAACATTACTTCTTCACATAAATCAACAGGTAATCAGGAGTTTTTTTTTTCAATTTTTTAATAACAAATTAAGCGCGATTTTTTTAGCTAAAATTGCGTTTTTCACTTCCAAGTGCTGCAAAAAATAGAAAAGAAAAAAAAAAACTCCTGATTACCTCGAGAAATACATCAGCTTTAAAATGCATATCAATTTTTTTGTTTCAAATGATCCGGTAACGAGTTATAATGTTCACCGCAAAACCACTTTTTTTCCAAGGCGCCTCTGGAGATTCAACGTCACCGGCTTATTTATCAATATTTTTCATTGAAAATTTTTTCTGAGATACTTCAATAGTTGTACAATAATATGTAATTCTATTTAATTGAATTATATTACTCATGTCGCCGCAAAAAAATCATAAACATATGCTTTTTTTTCGCCTTTAAAACCCTACCCCGCCGTTAAGGTTTCTCTTTAAACTTTTTTCACGATTAAATACAGCGCGTTAGGATCTGCATCACTGGACCAATTCTTTCTTTCTACCTCTTTCGTTCTCTCGTCGAGGATTTTTTTTTTAACTACTCCGGACTTTGACCGAACGGCTTGGTCCCATTTCTCGTGATGTTTTTTTTTAACCCCATTATGCACTCGGATGCATTTCTCAATGTGTGGATATTAACGCGAATATATATAAGCAGGTATGCACGGTCGCACGACGTTTATTCCACGCTGTTATACCGCGGGTGTATCAAATTTCCGTGCGCGAGATTTGAGAACCATCGGGACCAAAAAGCGAGAGAACGAGGGATTGTAGGAAGGTCCACGGGAGCCAGTCGAACACTTTTGGTACCTCGTTTCTGCGTATGGAAGAGAGCGCGAGCAACCTAGCGGGACACGATAAGTTCCACAGTCGTAAATGTCAAATATGCAAAAGGCTCTCTCTCTCCTCCTTCTCCGTTCGCTTATATGCTAATTTCAACGTGCTTGTTTCTAACGACTATTTTATTACATTCATTAGGTTCACGAGACCCACCGAGATTTAGTGGACCTACCTCCAGGATAAAAATTAAAACATGAGACGAAATATCGCGAAAACATTGTAGAAAAAAAAAAAACAAGTCTGTGATTTAATGATTTGTTGGAGAACGTGAGGAACTTATAGAAAATGGAATTAGGCTTTTGGATAATTGATATTTTTATTTGTTTTATGTTAGTACTCGTGACAGAATATCACAATCGTGCACATTCTCCGTTTATAATCTTTGTGTGAAATAAAATTAACGTTATAATTAGAGTTTGCACGATCCGTGTTTTCCCCGGCTGATATTCGTATCGTTGATGAAAGGGTTTTTAACTAATCAAGTACGAGTGCCCATTTTCGAATAGTGTGCTCGTTCACAAGAGTCAAGTCACATTGAAAAGCTCGTCGTGTTCAATTTATACGTCTCTCTTTCTCTTTTCTTTTTCATCATTGCCTTCTTTTCGTTTCTCAAGTAAAGAGTCCTCTTTTGTCCGGTTCGCCGGTTCGTGAATGTAGAAAAAGAAAAAAAAAAAAGAAAAAGTTTCGTTATCCCGTGGCTCGTCGTAGTCGAGACGTCTGGCTCTCATACTATTCCCGTTCGTGGCTTTCGTGCATTCGCGGCAAGACCACGAAGAACGACGACAACGACAAATGCAAACGGCGACAACTCGACGATTGCAGACGGACTTTATCGACGCTCCGCATCGCAAGTAGCCTAACATCACGCATCGATCGTTGGCGTTATATCCAACCCAGCAACGCTTTATTCCTCGTGTCATATAGTTTTCCTGGTTGAAACATAATGCGTTCTGTGTATATTTATACATTGCAAATTTACAACGGGGCGTCTTAACTCTTCGCAAACTGTCGTCTTACCATAGCTCACTATATAATGGACATCGCGACGCGTTAGGACCTTCGTCGTCTCTTGTTTGTAGATGCCAACGTTGCGATACAACATGGCGCGCTATATCCATTCCTCATTGTTCCTATTTGGCAACTTTCTTTCGTGTATTACCGAAGCACGACCGAACGTAACTCACGCGAATTCATTATACTTCATCGGACTACCAGTTTTATTCTTTCTTTCATTTGAGAGCACACAGTCAACATACATTCCTCGTGATTAACGTCAATATTTGACAAGTTTATACAGTGGATCAAAAACCTCGTTTTTTTGCGGTAACTTTATAGACATAAGCGATACTCAAAGAAAGCCAATTTTATTTAATAGTACATCAGGTACAGAGATAAACTGCAAATGGAGAATTTTTTCCCAGGAATAATAGAAGAATTATGCAAAAAAAACGAAAATTTTCGGGCCAAAAAAGTATTCGTACACTTACGATTGAGCTGCTAAACCTCAATATTCACTCACGGACGGTCTGACCTCTGTGTACAATGTAAACAGGTCTTCGTTTACACAATGGTTTTGACCTTTTCCATGCGGTAGTAGATCTTCAAGCTCTGAACCGACATGATGGCAAAGAAAAGCGAAATATCAATATCCATGCGAGATAGAGTGATTTTTCTTCGGAAACGCGGTGAAAGTTATCGAAAAATTAGTAAAGAACTAAATCTAAGTTTCGCAACAGTGCAATATATAATAAAAAAATACGAAAGAACAAACAGCACAGAAAATAAGCCACGAACCGGTCGACCGAGAATACTCACAGTACGAGAGCGTCGGAGTATCGTTACTGAGGCTACAAAAAAACCGTTCACAAGTGCTCGCAGTTTAGCGAATGATGTCGCGTCAACATCGGGGAAGAGCGTGCGTCCCCAGACTATTCGAAACTTTTTGCATTCTGCCCAAATATACGGCAGAACTGCCCGCAAAAAACCATTAATTAATAACATAAATCGAGAAAAACGTTTAGGTTTCGCAAAAACCTACGTAAAAAAATCTATAGAATTTTGGAAACGTGTCGTATTCTCGGATGAATCGAAGTTTAACATCTTCGGGTCCGATGGAAAAAAATTCGTCTGGCGGAAACCAAATACCGAGCAGAAAAATTTAATACCGACTGTAAAGCACGGCGGAGGAAGCGTCATGATTTGGGGCTGTATGGGATATTATGGCGTTGGTAATCTGGCTTTTATAGATGGTACAATGAATGCCCGGAAGTATATTGACGTGTTGCGCAGCAATTTGAAAGCAAGTGTAGATAAAATGGGCCTGGATGGAAATTTCTACTTCCCACAAGATAACGACCCGAAACATACTGCCATGAAAACGAGGGAATGGTTACTCTATAATGTCCGCAAACAATTGATTACACCACCACAATCTTCGGACATCAATCTTATTGAAAATTTATGGCACTCGGTGGATGTAGAAATTAGAAAAAGAAAAATAACAAACAAATCCGATCTCCAAAGAGTGCTTTTAGAAGAATGGACAAAAATAGCAAAAGAAACAACGCGAAAGCTAGTAGAATCCATGCCTAAGAGACTCGAGGCGATAATTGTGGCATAAGGGATGCACGCCAAATGTTAGTATAATTAACAACTATGATGATGTAGGTTTTCACTATAATCGTAAGCGGATGAATACCTTTTTTGCCCGAAAATTTTCGTTCTTTTGGCATAATTCTTCTATTATTCCTGGGAAAAAAATTCTTATACTTCATCGGACTACCAGTTTTATTCTTTCTTTCATTTGAGAACACACAGTCAACATCCATCTCTCGTGATTAACATCAAAATATGACAAGGTTATACAGTGGGTCAAAAAGTCTTCATACACCTTGTTTTTTTGCGATAACTTTATAGACATAAGCGATACGCAAAGAAAGCCAAATTTATTTAATAGTACATCAGGTACAGAGATAAACTGCAAATGGAGAATTTTTTCCCAGGAATAATATAGAAGAATTATGCAAAAAAAAACGAAAATTTTCAGGCCAAAAAAGTATTTGTACACTTACGATTGAGCTGCTACACCTCGATATTCACTCACGGACGGTCTGACCTCTGCGTACAATGTAAACAAGTCTTCGTTTACACAATGGTTTTGACCTATTCCATGCGGTCCATGCAATGGTTTTGACCTATTCCATACCTTTTTTGCCCGTAAATTTTCGTTTTTTTGGCATAATTCTTCTATTATTCCTGGGAAAAAATTCTTCATTGGCAGTTTATCTCCGCACCCGATGTACTATTAAATAAAATTGACTTTCTTTGCGCAACGCTTATGTCTATAAAGTTATCGCAAAAAAAACAAGGTGTATGAATACTTTTTTGACCCACTGTATGTGCAGACAGAATGCTTGGCGAATTGTTATCCTGGCTGAGATTTGAGTTTCACGAATGCCAGCATTTTACCTCTTTGCGGTTGATTAGTCACTTTTTTTTCTGAGCAATTCCATTGTTTATGAATTGATCTCGGTCGAATAATCATAATTCAGAATTTTTATATACCCGGGAACGCATTGATTACTAATAAAATACTTTTCCTTTTTTCGCTACGCCGAAATACTTTTTAATCAAACTTGAAGATCCGAACGTTCGGACAATTGGCAAAAATTCTCAAGGGTTGCTCATCGCCAAAGTCGGAAGAACCTCGAGAATGGAGGAGGCGAGGATCAGTGAAAGAAAGAGGGGAAAAAAAAAGGAATAAACCATGGTTAACCCGATGTGTGCACAGCCACGCGTCCTCCGATGCTATTGTACGTTTAAATACGTCCGGGATACTCTTTGTCTTCTTTCATCTCCATCTCTCTCTCTCTCTTCAGTCTAACGTTCACACATCCATAATCAAACACACATTTAACCGACATATTCTTCTTTTTTTTGTGTTCTTCCTTTCTCCCGGATGATCATTCTCATCTCACCTCTCTTTCTCCGGGCTTCCTCGCTCTGTATTGCGGTGGGTGAGGGAGTCGACGAACGCGTTCCTTTGCCGAGTGGCCAGCGGGATCGCAATATGGAAAGGGAGCTGGATCGGCCACGCTCGTGGCGGTAAGGAATGCCAGGATCGTGGACCCTGCTGAGAGAAAAAGAAAAGAAAAGAAAAAAAAACGAAGCGAAAAGAATCCAGAGGGATAAAGACCGGGAGAAAGGCATGAAGGGAGAGAGACAAAATGAAGAAAAAAAGGAGAGAAAGAAAATGCGTGTGGCCGGCATATGATGCTATGGATGAGAAGCGTCGGAGGACTGCACGTACAGAAACCCCGGGGAAGTTAAGAAAAGAACGAAACTGGGTAAACGTCAGGTTGATATCCATCATAATAATGATAGATACACTGAATTCTTCATTACAAGTATATACAATAATTCATGAATCTAGCATCAATATTGCGGTTAATGGTTAAGCACTTCTGTGACCTGACAAATGAATTTAAAAAAATATTGAATGGCCCCACGACGTTTCAACAATTTTAGAGCATTTATCTCATTGCCCGGATGGCGATTCTCGATTAACTTGAAACATTGACTCTGTATTTTGGTTAATACCGATTTCCAAAGAGACGCCATCAAAGCCGATTAAGCCCGGAGCTTGTAGAAAGAGGAAGCGGTAAAGGAGAAACAGAGGGACGGAGAAGCGTATATATTTTGAGGTAGCCTGACCCCGGCGATCCGAAGAGTCCAAACAATCGAGCCTCGAATATCTTTGGCTCCTGGGAACACGTTTATGCGTGTCCGTTCGTCTGTCTGGCTGCCACCTCTTGGCTCCGAGTCCATTTGTTAAGACCCCGGGGCTCACTCAACGTATTATCATCGCCTTCGGGTCCCTCTCTCGGTGTATATTATTTCATCTTTACTTTTCTTCGTCACTCTCACTCTTTTCTCTTTTCTAAAGGGTCGCGTCCTTAATTTCAGTTTATTTTCCGTTACGAGATTTTGGGGGGGGGTTTCTGAAAAGTACAATTGGCTGCATGGGAACGTCGCTGAGCTTTTAAGGGGGGGGGTAGGGTTTTAAAATTATTTTTTTTGCATTTTTTTCTCAATGAACAATATGTCGAGAATATTGTGTATAAATTTTAAGTCAATCGGAGTAAAACTAACGGAGTTACAGCGTTTCAAACGACCGGCCGTGATACCGTGATACCACGTATAAAAAACTTTAAATCGATTTTCCCGAAAACGTCATTTTTGAAGTTTGTGAACATTAGAACTCAAAATCTACTGAACCGATCCTTTTGAAAATTTAAACATTACTTCTTCACATAAATCAACAGGTAATCAGGAGTTTTTTTTTTCAATTTTTTCAATTTTTTAATAACAAATTAAGCGCGATTTTTTGAGCTAAAATTGCGTTTTTCACTTCCAAGTGCTGCAAAAAATAGAAAAAAATAAATAAAATAAAACTCTTCCTGATTACCTCGAGAAATACATCACCTTTAAAATGCATATCAATTTTTTTGTTTCACATGATCCGGTAACGAGTTATAATGTTCACCGCAAAACCACTTTTTTTCAAGGCGCCTCTGGAGATTCAACGTCACCGGCTTATTTATCAATATTTTTCATTGAACATTTTTTCTGAGATACTTCAATAGTTGTACAATAATATGTAATTCTATTTAATAAAATTATATTACTCATGTCGCGGCAAAAAAATCATAAAAATATGTTTTTTTTTCGCCTTTAAACCCCCCCCCCCCCTTAAGGTTGTAGTCTGGTAACTTAAGCCGAATTTCATGTCTTTTTTGGAGGGCGTTTTTTTGTCGGAAAAAAAAATGAATCGTTTTGAATATTTAGGATGTTTTTATTTACATATTAAAGATACAAAAAAAAAATTTTCTGAAAAAATTTAATAGTTTATTATTATTATTATCATCGATCGAAGTTGGCACCTCGAAGTTGGCAGCCCGGGTACTAACTTTTTTTCTACCGAACCGATTGCTTTCAAATTTTAACAGGCTACTCTACACACTTATAGTTCTCTTTGGAACTACCGAGAAATTTTTTCACCCCGAACTTTTTATTTTACAACCCCTTCTTCGCTAAAGTCCTTTTATTTTAGCAAAGAAGGGGTTGTAAAATAAAAAGTTAGGGGTGAACAAATCTCTCGGTAGTTCCGACGAGAGCTATAAGTGTGTAGAGTAGCCTGTTAAAATTTGAAAGCAATCGATTCGGTAGAAAAAAAGTTAGGACCCGGGCTGCCAACTACGATCAATAATAATAATAATAAACTATTAAATTTGTTCAAAAAAAAAATTTTTTGTATCTTTAATATGTAAATAAAAACATCTTAAATATCCAAAACGATTCATTTTTATTTTTCTACAAAAAAACGCCCTCCAAAAAAGAAATGAAAATCAGCTTAAGTTACCAGACTACTACCTTAATCTTTCATCGAAATTGCGATTTTAATAAAATTTAAAACCTTGAATTTTCAACTGATACCATCGCGTTCTGTGACAGGAAACCAATTGAGCTGTAAACATTCGAGTCTCGAGACACCTCTGTGCTCGAAGAAAACATCATTTTTTTCGGACATTGATTGCCAACATTATCGGATGCTTATACCGATTACGCGATTAGCACATAATCACGAGTATTATGCGGAGGATATGATGATAAGTGCTTTTAGGTTTGGCATTCGAGTCAATGAGATTTTGTCGTGATTGCCGATATACAAGCATATAAAATCAGCCTTTTGTTTAATGCTCTCCGAGTGACTATTCACCGGTACACCGGCGTCATTGGCTAAATTACAATGGACGAGAGTTAAAAAAATTTCAAACTCGATGCGTTTTGCAAGTCACGAAACGTGATCCGACAATAAGCGGAGTTTTGCAATTAAAACCATTGGAATATCGACGAATAGTCGTACACGAACTCTGCGTTTAAGAGTATGTTTCCGTATGTTACCGAGAGTATATTTCTTGGCACGTATCCGGGGATACGAACACGGTGGCCAATTGTCGAAGGGTTTGGAATGTGATTAAAACCGCATTTGAAGACCGTGAACCTTTGAGTATAATGTACCCCAAAGAGATCCTTTTTCCGCAGGGATTCTCGGTCGATCCATTATTACCACGGACAATACGAGCAAACAATTCGAGTGGCAATTCTCATAGAATAATACCGTATCACAATTTACTTCATCAATCAACAATTCAATCTGAATTTTTGTTCTCTCATGGAAACACGATTATCTGTGAAATACCAGGGGTGTTAGTTGAAGTTTGCCGGTTTTACCAGTAGATGTCGCTAGCAATATGTATACATTTCTATGATTTGGCATGTATGTCATTTTTTTCTATTGACATTAACCTACAAAAATACGCAAGTCACATTCCGCCAAAATAATAGCGTCATATTTGTTTACCTCGGTGAATATGTCGAGTTTCGTTCCAAGTAAATCGCATTTGCGGCATTTGTTGCTTTTCTTATTTCATCAAAAGAAAAAAGCAGCTGAAGCTCACCGGTTGCTGGTAGAAACTTATGGTGAACATGCTCCAGTGATTAGAACATGTGAGACACGGTTTCGTCAATTTAAAAGTGGAGATTTCGATTTGACAGACAATGAACATCCTGGTGCAGCGAAAAAGTTCGAAGACGAGGAATTGCAGGCGTTATTGGATGTTGATCCAACCCAATCGCAAAAAAAATTGGCAGAAACACTAAATGTGACTCGAGGAGCAATTTGCCAACGTTTAAAAGCCATGGGAAAGATCCAAAAGTATGGAAAATGGGTGCCACACCAGCTGAACGATAGACAAATGGAAAATCGAAAAACCGTTTGTGAAATGCTGCTTCAACGATTCGAATGGAAATCTTTTCTGCATCGAATTGTCACGGGGGACGAAAAGTGGATTTATTTTGAGAACCCGAAGCGAAAAAAATCATGGCTTTCACCTGGTGAAGCCGGCCCATCGACTGCAAGGTCAAATCACTTTGGCCGTAAGACAATGCTCTGTGTTTGGTGGGACCAGTGTGGTGTGGTGTACTACGAGTTGTTAAAACCTGGTGAAACGTTGAACAAGGATCGCTACCGACAACAAATGATCAATTTGAATTAATCGTTGATCGAAAAACGGCCGGAATGGGCCCGAAGACATGGCAAAGTTATCTTGCAACGTTACAACGCGCCGTCTCATACCGCTAAACTGGTGAAAAACACTTAATTGGGAAATATTATCACACCCGCCGTACTCTCCAGACCTCGCCCCGTCCGACTATCACCTTTTCGCATCGATGGGACACTCCCTTGCGGAGCAGCGCTTCGCTAATTTTGAAGAAGTCGAAAAATGGCTCGTCGAATGGTTTACCTCGAAAGAGAAAAAGTTTTTTTGGGATGGTATCCATAATTTGCCTGAGAGATGGGCGAAATGTGTAGAAACCAATGGTCAATACTTTGAATAAAAAATTTTTGAGATTCCTCTGAAAATGAAGTGTTTTCTTTATCGAAAAAACCGGCAAATCTCAACCAACACCCCTGGTAATTTTATTCAGAACGAGTTTTATTAATGATTCGACGTTCTTACGACGAGAGTTACTCATTGAACCGAGTTAATCGAATGTTTGCACGGTCAAAAGAGATTCTCAGCGTAACGCTTCCTGGGGAAAGATTCATTTCCTGTCTCCTTGTGACTCTCTCTCTGCCTCTGGGAACTTTGTTCCTGGCGATGCCCGTTCGCAATTCTCGTATTGCTGCCAAAGGATCCCCGCAGGATGTACCTGCAGGATCAGAAAACGAACGGACGGTGTGAGGCAAAGAGGCTGATGGGAACCGAAAGCGTTCATGGTGAACGCGCTGATTTAAGCGGTCTCCATCTCTCTCTCTCTCTCTCTCTCTTTCTTTCTCCCTTTCTCTTTCGTAGTCCGTGGATTCGTGTGGACCAAATGCGCGGATTTTGCGGTCTCACCCCGGCGCTCTCTTGCCTGTCCGACCCGGCGGGCATTCAGCCTCAAATTAAACTCCCACCACCACCATCACCAACCACCACCAACCACGAAGTGTGGGGGGATGAACACAGACTGCCGTTCTCTCGCTCTCTCTCTCGACAACTCGGTTTCTACGTTGCTTGCAGCTTTCCACATCTCTATATATGTCTATATGCAATACACACTTGCGAGGTTTATACGCGTAGCCACGTGTAAACTCTCCCGCGTCGTTCCCGTGTGGTTAAATCCACCACCGCGTCGAAATGTACGTACATATGTAAATATCGTTCATCTATGGGAAAAAGACCTAAACGCTGTATTTCTAAGCATAGGGATTATGCACTCTTTTGCCTTTAAACAACCGATATATCTATATATATTAGCGTTTGCGATTGAGTTTCCGCTTAGCGCGAAATCCGCATGCACGAACACATATGAGAGGGGGGACCCAAAAGAAACGTGAATTTCGTCATAATTTCTTTATTTTTGAATATTTTTACACCAAATTTTGATCACCTTCAAAGTATTCTCCTTTGACCACAACGCACCTCTGCAAACGATCATTCCAATGTTGAAAACATTTTTTAAATTCACTTATCGGGATGTTCTTTAGGTCTTCCAGCGATTTTTGTTTCACCTCCTCCACAGTGGCAAAACGGTTTTCCTTTCATGTCCCTTTTGAGTCTGGGGAACAAAAAAAAATCACCGGGGGCTAGATCCGGTGAGTGGGGGGGGGGCAATTGGTGTCACGCAGTTTTTGGTCAAAAACTGCTTTACGGATGATGTTGAAGTTTGCATCGTTGGAATGCAACGAAAATAGATTTTTTACACCATTAATCGCCCTCAAGATTGGATTATCGATGACAAAAATCGTTAAAACGTTTTATTCCGGTCTCCTTCTAGGACCTGGGCCTAAATGGCCACGAGAAGCAAGAGGAATACTGAAAATGAAAATTTAAAAACCTATTTGCATCGCGTTCCAACGATGCAAACTTCAGCATCATCTTTACGGAGAGAGCGGCGTGGGCCGGCGCGTTGTCATGACGGAGGAACCAGTCACTTGTGCGCCAAAGATCTGCCCTTTTCTTCCCGATACTCTCCCTCAATCTTTTCAAAACCTCCAAGTAGAACTTCCGGTTGACAGTTTGACCCGGGGGAACGAACTCCGCGTGCACAACACCTCTGCAATCGAAGAAACAAACGAGCATATGTCTTGATGTTTAACTTCACTTGGCGAGCTTTTTTCGGACGAGGAGAGCGAGGTGTCTTCCACTGGCTTGATTGCCGCTTTGTTTTGGGCTCGTATCCATAGCACCACGATTCATCACCGGTAATCACCTTGGAAAAAAGTTCAGGGTCCTCTCCGAGCTGATTTTGAAGTTGAAAACATGCCTGAAGTCGACGCTCCCTCTTGCTCGTCTGTGAGAAGGCGAGGGACAAATTTGGCTGCGACTCTGCTCACGTGCAAATGCTTTGGATAAAATCCTATGAATTGAACTCCATGATATCCCAGACATCTCGCAGAGTTGATCAATGGTTCGGCGACGGTCTTCACGAACGAGAGCATTGATTTTGTCGACGTTTTCGTCACTTCTTGACGTTGAGGGGCGTCCCGAACGGGGTTGGTCTTCAATTGACATTTCTCCATTTTTAAAACGTAAAAACCACTCGTAGACTCTGGTTTTACTTAGGGCAGCATCTCCATAAGCAGTCTTAAGGCAGTAGTCTGCTTTAGAAGCCGAAAAAAAAGCGTTTTTTCAGCAATTTTTTTGAAAGGGAAGGAAATGATGTCGTTAAACGAAATTTTGAGACGATAGTGTATTATATTCAAGCTTTAAAAAACAATTTTTATTATTAAAAATTATTGAAATTTTCCAAAGTTGTAACGATTTTTCCGGGGCGCCTGGAGTCTGGACTTGTAAATCGGTGCCGGTGATGGACGTCGTGCGATGCATCTGAAACAGTCGAACTAAATTTTTTTTTAATTTTTATAAGTTCCTTTTCTATATGAACTAAAAAAATACCGAAGAAATGATGAAATTCCAAATTTTTTTGAAGTTTGAAAAAAAAGTTCACTTTTTTGAAAAAAAAAATTTACTTTAAGTTGCAAAACAAGTAATTTAAATAGTACTTTTGTCCAACTTTTTTAGTTCAAATAGAAGATAATTTAATACTGAAGCTAGATCACTTTGATTTTTTTCGTTCGGACATATATTGTTTTTACTATCGCCGGCACCGTTTTCTAAAACTTGTGAAAATGAAAACTCGAGAAAACGGGCTTTAAAGTTTTCGGTCCAAAGCGCTCGGGTCTGCCCGAGCATTCGCACCTGCTCGACGCTCGGCCACTAAAACTGATCTAGCTTCGAAAATATGTCGAATTGGCCTCTAAAATTTCGAACACATATTCTTGGATAGTTTTGGAATAGATTTAAGGCAAGAGCGAAGAATCGATTTTTTGAAGCCTGTAAAGCAGACTACTGCCTTAAGCATTACAGTAGTTTCCGCGGCCGATTTCCCCAACAGGAAACAAAATTTCATAGCTGCGCGTTGCTCTCGACAATCGGCCATCACGTTTTCGCCGAAATGCAAAAAGTTGTTTCACTACTAAAATTCCCACGGGTGAACCGATGCACTCACGGCGACGGAACTTCGCACACTAACTCAGGAGACGTGTCCCCAACGGACACCTGGTCGAGCAATTGGTTCCCCCACTCTCCCTCCCCATCGCAGCGCAATTCCCGTTCTTTTTGGGTCCCCCCTCGTATACGTACTGTATTGAATGTGCACCCATTATGATAGATATACGGAAAACTCTTTGCCAAAATGATGAAAAAAAAACTTCACCATTTCTAATCAAACTGCTAGGTTATTAAAAATCAAATAAAAAAATAAAAGTAGTACCCAACGATATAGTAATTTTTGTTTAATATTATTTTGTTCTTCCTCGGTAGTGTACAAGGGATCCGGGGGCTATTACGAAAGTGTCAATTTGTCTATTGCGAAACTTTGCGAGAAACGAGAGTGCAGTACTGCGAAAAAAATGCGATTACCTTGGAGTGGTTCAACTACGGGGTCCTCTCGCTCTCGTTCGTTCGCTCGCAAAACTCCGTTATAAATGTACTCGAGGGCTCGACGAGGCAGAAACGTGATTCGAATTCGATTAATCGGCCAGGGCTGGTAGGTTGTCCACCCTCGTTCTCACCACCTGTTATATATATATATATATATTGGTGTATGTGTGTATATATTTTATATATAAAATATATATAATCGTGCAGTACCCTCGAGACTCGAGAACCTAACGCTAGGGTTCGAGGGTTCTTCTCGGGCCATTGCACGTTATTCCCTATCATCAAATGTACATTTATTGACAAGAGTAATATGGCTTCGGGTCTAATATCGCAATTTTTATCCATACGATGACACGACTTCTAGTAAAGAAATTTGGAAAGAAAAACATCGCCTTTAAAAATAGAATACAAAATTCACAGCTTCGTCGATTTGTATACTTTATCGTAATATCAAAGTAAATACACTGGCATTAGGTGGGAAAAAAAATCATGAAAATTGAAAATTCTGAAAACCGATTCGTCTGTTACAAAATGTGCCATATATTCTTGTCTACACATTACATATGTCACGTTTCATATTCGCCCGAAAGTCTTGCGAGTGGTGTATTGGCTCGGGCGGGTAGCTGTATAAACTGGGTAAAATTGAAATCGGAAGCCCCCCCCCCCGGAGGCAAACGTGTGGAAATATGAGCGAGGATTTGGGCTTCGAATCGAAGGATCGTAGTGCCGAATTCTCAATCCCCGAAGACGTACATATGCCCGAGGAAACGATGAGGCGAAATAACCGTATAGTGATATATGAGAATGGGGGCGAAAAAAAAAAAAAAAAAAAAAAACGTGAGAAAGAAATACCTATAAAAGATTTTTATTTGACGTACGGAAAGGGCTACTGTAGTTTGTACGCGGTATAAACATTTGCATATGTTTCATGCGACGTTGAGCACGTCGAAAATCGTCATCGCGTTGCCGATCTCAACTTCATCGGATGCACACGAACGCTTCGTTGAACATATAACAGTCTGCGGAACATAATAATAGTCTTACGTGTCGTAGCTACAAATTCTCTCACTCGCGAGAGTATCGGGTTTAGCAAATAAAAAATAAAAAAAGAAGAAAATAAAGTTTAACGCACGTAACGAATTAATCTCCGTGGTGGCGTTGGAGAATCTTGCGATGAAATGGATATAAATAATCTAAAATGGAAAAATTCGTCTCGTCACGGAAAATTTGTTCGTTTAAAAAACATCAAAAATTAATCCGATTCAACCGGTATATTCACGAGCAACCCTCGGTCCGGAAATAAAATAAATCCCCGTCAAAATGATTCCCCTGGAAACGAGTGTGGCTAAGCTTTTTGTCTTCTCCCAGCACTAAAGATAAGTCGGTGGATTCTACGCACAATTCCTCCGTTATCGTTTATTATTATCATTATTGTTATTGTCGTAATAACTATAGAATTAGGTGTGTAACGGGATTTTCCGTGAAAGTCTCTCTCTCTCTCTCCCCGTTGAGGGGTAGGAAAGGAAGTTTAAAACGAAACCAACGAATATCAGGCGTTCGTTGTAGTTGTCCGTATTCCGAGACTGGAATAAACGTGCGCGCTAAAGGCGAAGAAGCGGGATGAGAGATAAAGGTAAAAAAAAAAAAAAAGAAGATGAAGAAGAGAGGGAAAAACGTGTCTCCCTTTGCGAATCAGCTGTTCTCCGGTGCTTATAGCGTGGTTACATCAGTAGGGAAGAGCCGAGTGAGTGAGGATAAGGAGAATAGAGCGGGAGGGTATATATACCGGGATGCTGCTGCTCCTCCGGTGGAAGGAAGAAGAGATTGCGCAGGGGTAAACCCCCCCCCCCCCCCCCCCCCCGCCGGCGGCTTGGTTCAAAGCATACCACAAAGAGAGAGAATACTCTCGCAAGAGGTCCTAGAGGCCCCGTCGAGATCCTTGGGAGGAAGAGAAAGAAAGATAGGGTGATGACCGGTGTGTGCATGCTAGAGAGAGAGAGAGAGATTGAACGAGACGGTGAGCGTGCGCGAATGACGAAAAGAGACGGTGAAAGGCCTAGAACCTCGACTACGAGATATAGAGAGAGGGAGGAAGAAGCTTTGAAAACGAACGAGCGAACGGACGCGTGGGAGCGCGTTCGGTTATATCTATTCTCTGATGTTCCTTCCTCTCTATGTTTCCTCGTGCGCGCACATCGTTTGCTGAAACTACTTGCACGCACACGAATGAACGAAAATCGAGATACCAGATGAGAGTTGCCCCCTTTCGTTAAAGGATCGGTTCTCTCTCTCTCTCTCACTCTCTAGGATCCTTAATCTGCGATAGAGGATCGAAGGAGAGATCACTGTGAAGTAGTCCTTTGTATATCTTCCAGGAACATCCTTCTGCTCGTAGTACCTTTCCTTCATTCATCACAATCGCGGCTTTTTTTCTTCTTCTACACTTCCTCTTCTTTGTACGATTTTTCGTCTTGTGCCCTACCGGGGAAACAAACTTTGTTGCTGTGCGGATATACCGAGGGAGATTTTCACAAATTTTTGGTATACAGGCTCGATCAGTCCGTTTCGTTAAGGGGGGGAAATAGGGTTAGGACAGCGCTTTCTCAATGATTTTCATGAATTTTTTTATAGTATAAAAAATCTATATAATTTATTGAAATTTTGAGAATATTTTATACATATGTTTAAGTTCATACTATAAAATTTTTGAAGAATTTCCTTGAAAAACACCGAGGATATTAGCGACCCCATATTGCAGGTCACAATCAGACTCAGCATTTTGCGTACATTCTGGAAGCCGCAATTTTCATCTGAAGTTAAACGAGGTTGGAATTTACTTTTATTATATGTCTCTCTTCTATATGAACCTAAGTGCTTTCAAGAAAGAAGAAAATTTAATTTTTTACAGGGGTCAAAACTAAAAAGCATGATTTTTTGCCATTTTTTACAACTTTATTAGCAAAAAAAAAATTATTTTAAATAATGATAATATGAATTTTGAAGGATGAATTTTTTTATAGTATAAAAAATGAATATAATTTATTGAAACTTTGAGAATATTTTATACATATATTGAAGTATATACTATAAAATTTTTGAAGAATTTCCTTGAAAAACACCGAGGATATTAGCGACCCCATATTGCAGGTCACAATCAGACTCAGCATTTTGCGTACATTCTGGAAGCCGCAATTTTCATCTGAAATCAAACGAGGTTGGAATTTACTTTTATTATATGTCTCTCTTCTATATGAACCTAAGTGCTATCAAAAAAATAGAAAATTGAATTTTTTACAGGGGTCAAAACAAAAAAGCATGATTTTTTGCCATTTTTTACAACTTTATTTGCAAAAAAATTTATTTTAATTAATGATAATATGAATTTTGAAGGATGAATTTTTTTATAGTATAAAAAATGAATATAATTTATTGAAACTTCGAGAATATTTTATACACATATTGAAGTATATACTATAAAATTTTTGAAGAATTTCCTTGAAAAACACCGAGGATATTAGCGACCCCATATTGCAGGTCACAATCAGACTCAGCATTTTGCGTACATTCTGGAAGCCGCAATTTTCATCTGAAGTTAAACGAGGTTGGAATTTACTTTTATTATATGTCTCTCTTCTATATGAACCTAAGTGCTTTCAAGAAAGAAGAAAATTTAATTTTTTACAGGGGTCAAAACTAAAAAGCATGATTTTTTGCCATTTTTTACAACTTTATTAGCAAAAAAAAAATTATTTTAAATAATGATAATATGAATTTTGAAGGATGAATTTTTTTATAGTATAAAAAATGAATATAATTTATTGAAACTTTGAGAATATTTTATACATATATTGAAGTATATACTATAAAATTTTTGAAGAATTTCCTTGAAAAACACCGAGGATATTAGCGACCCCATATTGCAGGTCACAATCAGACTCAGCATTTTGCGTACATTCTGGAAGCCGCAATTTTCATCTGAAATCAAACGAGGTTGGAATTTACTTTTATTATATGTCTCTCTTCTATATGAACCTAAGTGCTATCAAAAAAATAGAAAATTGAATTTTTTACAGGGGTCAAAACAAAAAAGCATGATTTTTTGCCATTTTTTACAACTTTATTTGCAAAAAAATTTATTTTAATTAATGATAATATGAATTTTGAAGGATGAATTTTTTTATAGTATAAAAAATGAATATAATTTATTGAAACTTCGAGAATATTTTATACACATATTGAAGTATATACTATAAAATTTTTGAAGAATTTCCTTGAAAAACACCGAGGATATTAGCGACCCCATATTGCAGGTCACAATCAGACTCAGCATTTTGCGTACATTCTGGAAGCCGCAATTTTCATCTGAAGTTAAACGAGGTTGGAATTTACTTTTATTATATGTCTCTCTTCTATATGAACCTAAGTGCTTTCAAGAAAGAAGAAAATTTAATTTTTTACAGGGGTCAAAACTAAAAAGCATGATTTTTTGCCATTTTTTACAACTTTATTAGCAAAAAAAAAATTATTTTAAATAATGATAATATGAATTTTGAAGGATGAATTTTTTTATAGTATAAAAAATGATTATAATTTATTGAAACTTTGAGAATATTTTATACATATATTGAAGTATATACTATAAAATTTTTGAAGAATTTCCTTGAAAAACACCGAGGATATTAGCGACCCCATATTGCAGGTCACAATCAGACTCAGCATTTTGCGTACATTCTGGAAGCCGCAATTTTCATCTGAAATCAAACGAGGTTGGAATTTACTTTTATTATATGTCTCTCTTCTATATGAACCTAAGTGCTATCAAAAAAATAGAAAATTGAATTTTTTACAGGGGTCAAAACAAAAAAGCATGATTTTTTGCCATTTTTTACAACTTTATTTGCAAAAAAATTTATTTTAATTAATGATAATATGAATTTTGAAGGATGAATTTTTTTATAGTATAAAAAATGAATATAATTTATTGAAACTTCGAGAATATTTTATACACTTATTGAAGTATATACTATAAAATTTTTGAAGAATTTCCTTGAAAAACACCGAGGATATTAGCGACCCCATATTGCAGGTCACAATCAGACTCAGCATTTTGCGTACATTCTGGAAGCCGCAATTTTCATCTAAAATCAAACGAGGTCGGAATTTACTTGTATTATATGTCTCTCTTCTATATGAACCTGAATGCTATCAAAAAAAATAGAAGATTGAATTTTTTACAGGGGTCAAAACAAAAAAGCATGATTTTTTGCCATTTTCTACAACTTTATTTGCGAAAAAGAAATTATTTTAAATAATGATAATATTCCGATTTTAGGTTCATATAGAGCGCAATACTATGAAGAAAGTAACTGCCAATTTTCAAAACGATTGGTTGAAAACTTTTCGAACTAGCGTGTACGCAAGTTCGAAAAAGGTCGTTTTCAGAAAAACGCGTTTGAAAAAATAGCAAAATGCTGAGTCTGATTGTGACCTGCAATATGGAGTCGCTAATATCTCCGGTGTTTTTCAAGGAAATTCTTCAAAAATTTTATAGTATATACTTAAATATATGTATAAAATATTCTCAAAGTTTCAATAAATAATATTCAATTTTTATACTATAAAAAAATTCATGAAAATCATTGAGAAAACTCTGTCCTAACCCTATTTCCCCCTTTAATGGCTTATAACAATAGAGCGAGTCGGAATTTTCATTTAAAATTTTGGGAACATATTTTTCAATAGTTTTACTAATAATTTATGAAATAAAAAAAAAATCGATTTTTTGAACCGTCTAACCCTATTTCCCCCCTTAATGCAATTACATTCGGGATAAATATATCCAAGTTATTAATCGCGCATCTTGTGTACGAGGAATGAAAGAATTTTTCATGAGAATTTAAGGAAAGATGGTTTTGTCAGTATTTAGGAACGGTATATGCCTTTTGAGATATTGTCAATTTAATTTTTTTTTTTTTTTCTAATACGTTCATATACACAGATCATTCCACTCGATTTAACAATTTGATGCCATCGCGTATTTCGTGATTTTTGCGATCTCTGGCTTTCAAATTCCGCGTACCTGGGTCCTTCTTTTTCTCGATGCTGAACAGCACATGTATGCGGAGAGTCGAGACACACATCGCGTGAATGGGAAAGTAGAGACGCAAAGAGTCCCAAGGCTCTCGGGAGAGATCGAGTATACTCTTTTACGTATCAAGGGACGATCTAACCCTCGTAATTGGTCCGGGAGTTGCGTGTTTCAAAGGGCGAATGTCTCGGCGATTCGCGGGACCTCTTCGCCGAGCATATTTTTTTTTGCTTCGACCTCTTTGTTTCGCTGATATATTCTCTGTCTCTATTTATTTCACCATATGGATAATCGTGCTTGCTCACAATCACTAGACGAGAATCAATTAAAAACGTGACCTCCGACCTGTAATTTATGGTATCGTCGAATCCGAGGGTTATCTCGCGTGTTATCGTTGGTTCTTCTTTCGAACGATATATGGACACTGATTTTCTGTTAAGGAATCACGTCCTCGTACACAAATTTATTTGTGAAACGAATAATTTTCATTTATCAAATAAATCGAACTTATCGATGAATAATTTTATCGTATCATTTAAAAATATAATGCATCAAAGATCGGAAACACAAAGATCCATATGAAAATCCTAACAAATCATGTTTTATCCTCTCTGCGCCATTTCCAGATGTTTTACAGTAAAATGTAACCCTGTGCACCTATTATTAGAAATATAACGAACGGGATGAAACCGCGTCAGCAGCAAAGAACATATTTCACTGCAATGTTAAAGACGTCAAAGGCCAGAGAGATCTAGAATCGTAGATGAATCTGCACACATTTCGTGTTCGCGCTGTGCACTCTTTTTACTCTGCATAGGAGAGGCCAAGCGAATTGTAGACTCGGGCGAGAGTCAAAGGATTTCTATCTCTCGGGGAAAGTTTTCAGCTTCTAGGCTCGGTGGAAAAGAGAGATGGGAAGAAAAAAAAATGAATGAAAACCCGCAGAGTCGAGGATATGAGACGAGAGTCGAGCTTGAGTTTTCTTCGAGCAAAGATTTGAAATACGCGGTTGCGCGCGCGGATGCTGTGTCCGTCAAAGGGTTAACACACGGTGTTCTTTACCGAGCCCCGGAATAGTACATACAGTGGGTCAAAAAAGTATTCATACGTCTTGTTTTTTTGCGATAACTTTATAGACATAAGCGATACGCAAAGAAAGCCAATTTTATTTAATAGTACATCAGGTACAGAGATAAACTGCAAATGGAGAATTTTTTCCCAGGAATAATAGAAGAATTATGCAAAAAAAAACGAAAATTTTCGGGCCAAAAAAGTATTCGTACACTTACGATTGAGCTGCTAAACCTCGATATTCACTCACGGACGATCTGACCTCTGCGTACAATGCAAACAAGTCTTCGTTTACACAATGGTATTGAACTATTCCATGCGATAGTAGATCTTCAAGCTCTGAACAGACATGATGGCAAAAAAAAGCGAAATATCAATATCCATGCGAGATAGAGTGATTTTTCTTCGGAAACGCGGTGAAAAGTTATCGAAAAATTAGTAAAGAACTAAATCTAAGTTTCGCAACAGTGCAATATATAATAAAAAAAATACGAAAGAACAAACAGCACAGAAAATAAGTCACGAACCGGTTGACCGGGAATACTAACGGCACGAGAGCGTCGGAGTATCGTTACAGAGGCTACACAAAAAAACCGTTCACAAGTGCTCGCAGTTTAGCGAATGATGTCGCGTCAACATCGGGGAAGAGCGTGTGTCCCCGGACTATTCGAAACGTTTTGCATTCTGCCCAAATATACGGCGGAACTGCCCGCAAAAAATCATTAATTAATAATATAAATCGAGAAAAACGTTTAGGTTTCGCAAAAACCTACGTAAAAAAATCTATAGAATTTTGGAAACGTGTCGTATTCTCGGATGAATCGAAGTTTAACATCTGCGGGTCCGATGGAAAAAAATTCGTCTGGCGGAAACCAAATACCGAGCTCCGGCAGAAAAATTTAATACCGACTGTAGAGCACGGCGGAGGAAGCGTCATGGTTTGGGGCTGTATGGGATATTATGGCGTTGGTAATCTGGCTTTTATAGATGGTACAATGAATGCCCAGAAGTATATCGACGTGTTGCGCAGCAATTTGAAAACGAGTCTAGATAAAATGAGCCTGGATGGAAATTTCTACTTCCAACAAGATAACGACCCGAAACATTCTGCCATGAAAACGAGGGAATGGTTACTCTATAATGTCCGCAAACAATTGATTACACCACCACAATCTCCGGACATCAATCCTATTGAAAAATTATGCCACTTGGTGAATGTAGAAATTAGAAAAAGAAAAATAACAAACAAATCCGATCTCCAAAGAATGCTTTTAGAAGAATGGACGAAAATAGCAAAAGAAACAACGCAAAAGCTAGTAGAATCCGTGCCCAAGAGACTCGAGGCGATAATTGAAGCAAAAGGGATGCACACAAAATATTAGTTATAATTAACAACTATGATGATGTAGGTTTTCACTATAATCGTAAGTGTATGAATACTTTTTTTGCCCGAAAATTTTCGTTTTTTTTGGCATAATTCTTCTATTATTCCTGGGAAAAAATTCTCCATTTGCAGTTTATCTCTGCACCTGATGTACTATTAAGGCAGTCGTCTGGTCTGGAGCGATATTTTTGACGTCATTTCTAATGTGCAATAACGTTTAAACCGTTGAAGTTGTCTTGATGAAAATTTACACGTGCATTTATTGATCCTTAGAGAATACTTGTACATTAAAAAAAAAAATTATTTTAAATATTTTCATGTAGTTTTTTGCCTTGTTGCAACATGGTGCGCCGAAATCTCCGCCCACTTTGGACGATGTTGTATGCATCTGAAAAAAAAAATATATTTATATATTCTCAATATGTATGAGTATTCTGAGCACTGGTTGCAGAATTGGTACTTAAAAAAATGTTTTGACAAAATGGCGGCCTGTTGAACTTTCATTAATGATATTTCAAACATACATTTCATACATTTTCGTATTCGACGAGTTATAAAATGTCGGCAAAATTATTGTTCGACTCAATTCTGCTACCAGTGCTCAGAATACTCATACAGATTGAGAATATATATATATTTTTTTTTTTCAGATGCATACAACATCGTCCAGAGTGGGCGCCGATTTCGGCGCACCATGTTGCAACGAGGCAAAAAACTACATGAAAATATTTAAAATAATTTTTTTTTTTAATGTACAAGTATTCTCTAAGGATCAATAAATGCACGTGTAAATTTTCATCAAGACAACTTCAACGGTTTAAACGTTATTGCACATTAGAAATTACGTCAAAAATCTCGCTCTAGACCAGACGACTGCCTTCAATAAAATTGGCTTTCTTTGCGTATCGCTTATGTCTATAAAGTTATCGCAAAAAAACAAGGTGTATGAATACTTTTTTGACCCACTGTACGTTCTCTCGTCTCGTCGCTTTACGAATTTTCCAAAGCATCTTGAAGCTTTGGTAAGACCTATTGTCGTTTTGTCAATAATGTAAGAGCGATGGAAAATTCGGTCAATTAATGTATCTTTCCGTTCTTTTATTTATTCCCAATATGAGCATACAAAGGCTTCGGAAAACGTTATTTTCTTACTCATTAATAATTAATAATAATCGACGTACAATGTACAACGGCAGTGAAATCAGCAGAATATTATTAGTTTTGACAGCGAGGATTCACAAAATTGTTCTCCCCCTTTACAATTATCCGGTGGTGTCATCACTCAGCACACATTGTAGAATAGTTACATCGAATAATGTTTACGTTACTATCGGTGAGAAAGTGAGAGTGGGGATAAGCGTCACAGCGAAGTGACGAAAGTTCGAGCTACCCCACGAGAGTGCTCGTCACGTTCTCTCCCTTAAACATCCCGACAACTCTCGTTAGACTCGCCACGTTCTGGGCTTATTTATGCAAATTGAATCGACGAGCCGTCCTTGAAGTGGCACTAACGAGTTTTATATACTCGAAGAATGACAAAAACCGCGGATAATATCGATGGAAAAAGACCCTTAACGCCTGTGGTAACGGATTTTCATTTATAAATCGAATATTTTCGTATAAATAAGAAAATAACCCGTTCCAATTATCGTCAATCCCCAGAGGTAGTTTAATAATTAACGTACCGAACAACCTATTATACAGCAGTATATATCGCTGATATTATAATACCCGATGAATTCGTCGCGAGAAAATCCGCATTTACTTGGTCTACATATAGGTTCCCGATAAGCCAGGTACCAGGTATCCGTAATCGTCCACACATATTTATACTCACCAATCATCTTGTATGTAATATATCTTGGCGTATAAATCAGTCCACAGTCGAGCACGCACTTTACACGGTATAATTATTATCTATGAAGGTATCATTCGCGAGATACCCGTATCCACTTCTGTACACACGGCACGTGAACGTTGTAATTGGTCGAAAACTATCGCATGGGAGCGCCGGTAGCGGATCTTTCTCGTATGCCTATTTACTATGTCCCTCGTTTTATACACTCGCGCTTCGATATTTTATATTCTCGTTCGAGCGAGGTATTCGCGGCTCTCCCTACAGCTATTGGCAATCTAATATCGGATTATTATGTTGAATGATCGTTTGAATTTAATAATTTGGTATTTAAGGTAGTATGGTAACTTGAGCCGATTTTCATGTCTTTTTTGGAGGGCGTTTTTTTGTAGGAAAATAAAAATGAATCGTTTTGGATATTTAGGATGTTTTTATATACATATTAAAGATACAAAAAAAAAATGTTTTGAAAAAATTAAATAGTTTATTATTATTATTATTATTGATCGAAGTTGGCACCTCGAAGTTGGCAGCCCGGATCCTAACTTTTTTTCTACCGAACCGATTGCTTTCAAATTTTAACAGGCTACTCTACACACTTGTAGTTCTGGTCGTAACTACCGAAGTTAAATTTCATGGATAAATAACAAAATGGCGGACTTTGGAAAAAAGAAGTCCTTTTATTTTAGCAAAGAAGGAGTTGTAAAATAAAAAGTTAGGGGTGAAAAAATTTCTCGGTAGTTCCGACGTGAACTATAAGTGTGTAGAGTAGCCTGTTAAAATTTTAAAGCAATCGGTTCGGTAGAAATAAAGTTAGGACCCGGGCTGCCAACTTCAAAGTGCCAACTTCGATCAATAATAATAATAATAACAATAAACTATTAAATTTTTTCAAAAATTTTTTTTTTTGTACCTTTAATATGTAAATAAAAACATCCTAAATATCCAAAACGATTCATTATTATTTTCCTACAAAAAAACGCCCTCCAAAAAAGACATGAAAATCGGCTTAAGTTACCGGACTACTACCTTAAGGAATTTTAATAAAAGCTCAAGGGATAAAATAAAATTTTAATCAATGCAACTTTATGAAATTAGGGATATTGATAAAAAATAATCATACTCTTTGTGGAAATTTGATCGCAAATTTCTGCACAACACGAATGTAATAATCGAAACAAAGTATTGACCAGGTGATTTCGAACAATGTGCTAATGTTCTCGTTCTCTTTATGTTTCAGGTATGTGTCGATCACACCTGTCGAGTGTGCGTTCCTCATCCTCTTGTGGCTCTGTAACCGCACCCCCCGCCCCGGTACCAACTTGGCTGTGGTTGCGCTTACATGTTCGTAATTGATGGTATCCTCCCTTTCTGGGTGGTCCACGAGTTCTTCTTGTACCTCTGTCGAGAATCTGAACATTTATTTTTATTTTCATTTTATTTTTCTTTCACTCATTTCATTGCCAATCGCGGCGAATATTTCACTACGAGATATTCCGTCCGAATTAATTCGCAAATATTTTATGACTCACTCTGACATTTGACCAGTTAATCGATTATAAGAATTGATAATCCACGTCGATTTCGTATACAAGACGCGATACATCATTTATATTTCTTAATTGTTATCGAAGCTTTCGTCGGAGCGTTTATTAATCGCGATTGAATTGAGAAAAAAAAAAAACTGCCAATCACTTTTTTCCTCTTGTAACATTTTTTTTAAATATTCCCAAGTACGGTTAATGAAGCACGTTATAGAGAGTAATTTACGCACAGAGATAAATGACGAGGTCTCCGGTCGGCTTTGCTCGAAAAGAGGTCGCGAGAGTGCACGAAGAGTTCAGCCAAGAAATTGGCTCATTACGGAACAACCGATTACCGCGGGTTAATCGTTAATCGCGAGCGAGCCCTGACCAAACACCACACACACACACACACACACACACACATATACTATGTACACACGCGCCGCCTATACATGCTTCCCCCTTCCATGAAAAAAAAAAATTCTCTCCATAATTCATAGATTGCCTGCCCGCCGGTTCACTGATTCAAACTCCGCGGTCAAAGGTCCACTTTACCTTGGTGCTGACCGCATCTCGTGTAGGAAAAATAATAAATAAAAAATAGTAACGAATTATCCGCTCGCAATAACGGAGCATGCACATATATGTTACTAGATGATATCCAGCATCCTCATTGCGCTTTAATGAAATTCGCATTAATATTAATTTTATACGAGAATTAAAAAGAGTAAAGTTTCGATTTGTACACAGCATCCGTGGACAGACCAAACATCATGAAAATTCGATCGAATCCTCATACAATACGAGGGGGGACCCAAAAAAAACGGGAATTTCGTCATAATTTCTTTATTTTTAAATATTTTGACACCAAATTTTGATCACCTTCAAAGTATTCTCCTTTGACCACAACGCACCTCTGCAAACGATCCTTCCAATGTTCAAAGAATTTTTTAAATTCACTTATCGGGATGTTCTTTAGGTCTTTCAGCTATTTTTTGTTTCGGGGTCGTATCCATAGCACCACGATTCATCACCGGTAATCACCTTGGAAAAAAAGTTCAGGGTCCTCTTCGAGCTGATTTTGAAGTTGAAAACATGCCTGAAGTCGACGCTCCCTTTGCTCGTCTGTGAGAAGGCGAGGGACAAATTTGGCTGCGACTCTGCTCATGTGCAAATCTTTCGATAAAATCCTCTGAATTAAACTCCATGATATCCCAGACATCTCACGGAGTTGATCAACGGTTCGGCGACGATCTTCATGAATGAGAGCATTGATTTTGTCGACGTTTTCGTCATTTCTTGACGTTGAGGGGCGTCCTGAACGGGGTTGGTCTTCAATTGACCTTTCTCCATTTTTAAAACGTGAAAACCACTCGTAGACTCTGGTTTTACTTAGGGCAGCATCTCCATAAGCAGTCTTAAGGGATAACACCACTGTGACCCCCTGTTTTTTTTCACATTTTTCAAGAATTTTTTTTTGTGGGAAAAAAAAGAGATATTCGAAAAATTTTTTTGGGTTTTGTTCCTTGTTTATTAATGTATCAAAAAACCTTTTTTTCACCTTTTTCACGCCGCATGGTAGCGCTGGGGAAGCTCTCGCGTCAGGTGCTGTCATCTCCGCGGCACGCAGCAGAACTCTCTTCAACGTCGATCTGAAAAAAAATACCGAGTGTTTTCGTTAATAACATGATATTTTGAAGAAAAGTACATAGGGATTTGGAAAAAAATTGTTTTAAAAAAGATAGGCACGCCTTTGAAATTAACTTTAATTTCAAAGGCGTGCCTATTTTTTTTAAAACAATATTAAAACAATATTTTTCCAAATCCTTATGTACTTCTCTTCAAAATATCATATTATTAACGAAAACACTCGGTATCTTTTTTCAGATCGACGTTGAAGAGAGTTCTGCTGCGTGCCGCGGAGATGACAGCACCTGACGCGAGAGCTTCCCCAGCGCCACCATGCGGCGTGAAAAATGTGAAAAAAATGTTGTTTGATACATTAATAAACAAGGAACAAAACCCAAACAAATTTTTCGAATATCTCTTTTTTTTTCCCACAAAAAAAAATTCTTGAAAAATGTGAAAAACACAGGGGGTCACAGTGGTGTTATCCCTTAACGCGGTAGTCTGGTCTAGAGCGAGATTTTTGACGTCATTTCTAATGTGCAATAACGTTTAAACCGTTGAAGTTGTCTCGATGAAAATTTACACGTGCATTTATTGATCCTTAGAGAATACTTGTACATTAAAAAAAAAAAAATGATTCTAAATATTTTCATGTAGTTTTTTGCCTTGTTTGCAACATGGTGCGCCGAAAGCCGTCTCAATCGGCGCCCACTCTGGACGATGTTGTATGCATCTGAAAAAAAAAATATTTATATATTTTCAATCTGTATGAGTATTCTGAGCACCGGTAGCAGAATTGGTACTTAAAAAAAAATTTTCGACAAAATGGCGGCCTGTTGAATTTTCATTAATGATATTTCATACATTTTCGGGTATTCGACGAGTTATAAAATGTCGGCAAAATTATTGTTCGACTCAATTCTGCTACCAGTCCTCAGAAACAGGCTACCTGAGGTACGTGCAAAATTTGAGCTCGATCGGTCCATTAGTTATCGAGATATCGTGGGCGCCGATTTGAAAAACATAGTTCTGAGATAAACGCGTTCAAAGTTTTGACACCGTCGCGCGCGGCTTGCTTAGAATTTTTATTTCTCAGCTAATTTTTGAAATATCAATAAACGGTTTTCAGGAGCGTACGAAGAAAGGTCTAAGGAGTAAGAAAATGAAAAAAAAAAAAAAAAATGTTTTTTTTTCAAATTTCTAGACCAGACTACCGCCTTAAGCATTACAGTAATTTCCGCGGCCGATTTCCCCAACAGGAAACAAAATTTCACAGCCGCGCGTTGCTCTCGACAATCGGCCATCACGTTTTCGCCGAAATGGGAAAAAGTTGTTTCACTACAAAAATTCCGACGGGCGAACCGACGCACTCACGGCGACAGAACTTCGCACACTAACTCAGGAGACGTGTCCCCAACGGACACTTGGTCGAGCAATGGGTTCCCCCACTCTCCCTCCCCGCCGCAGCGCAAGTCCCGTTTTTTTTGGGTCCCCCCTCCTATACAAGAAATCGTATATTGCACGAAGACGGTTCAGTGATGCGGAACGGCGGACGCTCAGGGGCCCATTCATCCGGGTAGGCGAGCCCCGACGTATTGATAAACGGCGTACGATTATCGGACTCGAATATACATACTTTATGCATTCGACCATAGGCCGGAAGAGTGTCGGTCGAGAATATCCCTCGACCGTGGTAAATCGCGTGCACGGGCAAACGCTCTCGTTATATGGC
The DNA here is from genome assembly GCA_958009045.1 of Oxytorus armatus. NCBI lineage: Eukaryota > Metazoa > Arthropoda > Insecta > Hymenoptera > Ichneumonidae > Oxytorus > Oxytorus armatus. The sequence goes on along the minus strand of OY253748.1, from coordinate 28,731,447 downwards.
ATTGAGGCGCGAGAGAAAGAGACTAAATCCCGGTCTCGATGATGCTATTGGTTGTCGAGAAGGACGCGCGATGACGTTTCTTTTCGTCCACGTGACGTGCTTGCACACGTCTCATATACACCGCAACAGTTCCCCCCCCTGTCCATTCATAACTGAATCGTTAACGCAAACAGATTAAACAAAAATTGAACAATAAAAACCGACAACCTATGAAGAGAGCAGAAAAAAAAAAAACAAATTGACAGAAACGAACGATTGTCCGAAACATTCGGTACGAGCTTGACGCTCCCTTCTTTATTCGAACGAGAATGGCATTTTACAAAGGGTACATTTCCATGTTGTGTAAATTGGTCCAGCCGTTGTAGCATCCCTGCGGTGAGGATTTTCGCGTTCGCATTTAACGGCAAACGTTGTTACAGAAGCCCGCATATTATTGTATTTGTATGAGGGATAAAGCGCTCCCATAGTTGAAAATACGTATTAGGGGACAACGAGCAGCCTTGATTCATTAGTCTCGTGAGTTCGTGATAAGTTGGAAAATCCCATCAGCCGTCAGGAAGATGCAAAATGTTATCGCTACCTTCAATCTTTTTTGCTCGGTGAAGTGCCTACAACGAAGTTTCCTAATCATCGATTTGCTCGTATCGTCGTAAATTCGAAAGTTTCGTTCGTTCGGTCGCACGGTATAATGAAAAATGTTCCGAATATCTCCTCGTGCAAATTTACAACGACACGGTTATTTACGAAGAGACCGAGAGAAAGAAACGTCACGATGTTAGAGAGGCGAGAGACGAGAGCGAGAGAAGGGGATAAATCGAAAGAGGACTTAGGAATGGGTTCCGAGTTCTCTCTCGCATGATAGACCGTGCAAAAGGAACTCGCCCGGCGCGCAGACCGTCGGTGCACAGGAAATGAATGAATGGGATGCTGCCCCCGGGGTTTAACCAGGTATGATGCCTGTTCAAGATATGTATTCGAGTGGGCTTTTCGTATGGGTGCGAGTGGCTGAGTGTTTTCTCAACAGTCTGTACAATGCGTTGTATAGGGGTAGCTAACAACACGGCCCGGCACAAGTTCACGAGAGAGAGAGACCACTTCTCCAGTCGTCAGTTCTTTCGACGCAACATCCACCTCCCAAGAGTGTCAACCGTAAATAGTGTGAACCAAGGGCTAACCGGTCATTGGCCATCGTTTTGGTTATTCATGTTGAGAAGAAAAAAAAACGAGTACCATTCGCTGTTTTTTTCGTTCACATGGATGAACCAATCACCATTTTTCTGTAAGTAACGAGTGCTTCGGACAAACGTAACATTGTTTCTTTCGGTGACCCCGTCGCACAGTGGGGCCGATTCCCGAAAAGCTGGTCAAAAATTCGAAAAGGTAGTTCATTCTGTTTGAGACGTGGTATATAAGGGTTTTTGGGGTCGCTGATTACGAATCTGAAGTCAAAACTATAAAAAAAACATGGCGAATCCAATATGGCGGACGCTATTTTCGAAATCAACCGGATTAGCTTGAACATTGTTAATCTGGGGTTTTTGAGGTCGCTGAATACGAATCCGGTGTAAAAGAAACAAAATTCAAAATGGCGGACCCAAAATAGCAATTATATATATATATATATATATATATATATATTACGGTGGGCCAAATAAAATGACTAATTTTTTTTTTCCTCGATATAATGAAAAATGTATTGTTTGGCATCTCAAAAAAACCCTCTGTAAGTATGAGCCCTTCGTATTTAAATTAAGAGGTCCCTCATCGCGAATTTTCATTTCCCATTTAAATAACACGGGAACATTTTTTTTTAACTTTGGAATTTCATTGGACTTAAACCGTTGATGTTAGGAGAGTCTTTCAACACATTTTTGTAGAACATTTGATGCTCTACAAAAAAGCTCTCTTGTGTCTAATCGATAAAAGTAACCGTACAAAAAATAATCGGTGATAATTACCTCTGGATTCTATTTATCTCGTTTATTAGTACATAATTTTCAAATTTTTAAGAATTTTAGTTATCAATATGAATAAATATACTACTGATATATACTACTAATATACAGGGTGTCCCAATAACTATGAGCACCTTAGATATCTTCGAAGCTATAGGGTTCACAGAAATACCCTCTGCAAGTATGAGCCCTTCATATTTAAATTAAGAGGTCCCTCATCGCGAATTTTCATTTCCCATTTAAATAACACGGGAACATTTTTTTTTAACTTTGGAATTTCATTGGACTTAAACCGTTGATGTTAGGAGAGTCTTTCAACACATTTTTGTAGAACATTTGATGCTCTACAAAAAAGCTCTCTTGTGTCTAATCGATAAAAGTAACCGTACAAAAAATAATCGGTGATAATTACCTCTGGATTCTACTTATCTCGTTTATTAGTACATAAATAGTAGTTACTACATATATAGTAGTTTTTTTTTAATTTTAGTTATCAATATGAATAAATATACTTAACGGCGGGGTAGGGTTTTAAAGGCGAAAAAAAAAGCATATATTTACGATTTTTTTGCGGCGACATGAGTAATATAATTTTATTAAATAGAATTACATATTATTGTACAACCATTGAAGTATCTTAGAAAAAATGTTCAATGAAAAATATTGATAAATAAGCCGTTGAATCTCCAGAGGCGCCTTGAAAAAAAGTGGTTTTGCGGTGAACATTATAACTCGTTACCGGATCATTTGAAACAATAAAATTGATATGCATTTTAAAGGTGATGTATTTCTCGAGGTAATCAGGAAGAGTTTTTTTTTTTTTTTTTCTATTTTTTGCAGCACTTGGAAGTGAAAAACGCAATTATAGCTCAAAAAATCGCGCTTAATTTGTTATTAAAAAATTGAAAAAATTGAAAAAACAAAAACTCCTTCTGATCAGCTGTTGATTTATGTGAAGAAGTAATGTTTAAATTTTCAAAAGGATCGGTTCAGTAGATTTTGAGTTCTAATGTTCACAAACTTCAAAAATGACGTTTTCGGGAAAGTTGATTTAAAGTTTTTTATACGTACCGAGCGGCTACCGAGCAGGTATAAAAATCGGGTATCACGGCCGGTCGTTTGAAACGCTGTAACTCCGTTAGTTTTACTCCGATTGACTTAAAATTTATACACAATATTCTCGACATATTGTTCATTGAGAAAAAAAATATAAAAAAAATGCAAAAAAAATAATTTTATCCATCTATGTACTCTAAATCCTATAAAATGAAACTTCATTTTTTTGAATTTTGCTCAGCTTTTCGGGAATCGGCCCGACTGTGCGTCGGTTGTCGAACGTTTCCCTTACTCCATTCTCTTCGTTTCTCGTACAGATGGGACAATTACTGTATTTCTCATATGGTCTGATGGGTCAATCACTGTGCAGCTTTATTTCATGGAGTACAGAAAATAACATAAGAGTGCGGTGGTACAGGCGGCTGTTGGAGATCACCGTTCGTTTGCTATATAGTGGTGCGAGCGAGCACGGGGACTCGCGGAGTTTCGTTTCACCGTGTGCCGTTCGTTGGAGTCCGCGCGGCACGTTTGATCTTCCCGCTCTTGTCGGGTTGTGCCCGTGTGTTTGTGTGTGCGTTCTTTACTCACATTCGTAAACGCTCCGCCGGTCGACGGCGTAAAGTACCCCGACGCTCCTATATAGCTGGGGCTCTTGCTCCCTCGAAGAATGCACCTTGCACTCAGGTATCCTCCACCCGGTGCATTCGTCGTGTCGTATATAGCAGCCTTATGGCCGTTTTACCGTGGGCTTCCTATGTATACTCAACAGCTTCCCGTCTCTTTTCCTTGCCCCAATCCCCTCCCACCCCCTACTTGGAGAACGAATCTCCTGCACAGATCTTGTTCAAACGGAATCAAAACGCGACTGGTGAAAAATGTACAAAGAAACGTTTGAATTAAGTGAACAAAAAATTGGCATCTAGGTGCTTTTCGGTTCGTAAATTTCGAACATTGGGCTAAAAAAAAGTTCCGCGGATTTTGAAACGGTGGCACTGACTCATCTACCATTTACCCCCGAACTACTACTCCGAGTGTCCGAATGAATTTCACGTACGAACGAATATAGCCAAAGCGAAAAGTTGTCGTAACACTGCACAGGATATGATACCCGTACCGCTTGAGAAGAGGCTGCGCGCACCTTCCTCCCAAATTCTCTACATTATTATTATAACCTGACTCGGACCCACCTCCGCGTTCTTTTAATGGATCGTACGTATCGGGGCCTTCCTCCTACCTCGCATAACTTCCTTTTCCCCGCGTCGGGGGCCTTCGTCTCTTTGTTCCGCGCTACTCTTTTTCGTCTTCCCCGCGGGTTTGCTGTCCTCTCGCTCGTTCCCCTTCTGCACGGTTTCCTCCTTCATCCTTCGCTCCACCAAAAGCCACTCGGATTCCTTGGTCCTCAGTTATATCCCGTCGAAGTTGCGCGTACGCGCAACGCAGCTGCGCTCCGGGCATCGCTCAACAAACAGCGGGAAATGATCGAGAGCGCGAGGAGCCAGGTGATAGAAACACATGGCGTTTGGACCTCACGCCGTTATCCACTTTCTTACCTACTTATTTTCTATATACCACCTTACCTATACCACCGTACTCCGGACTGTTGATCGGAACTCCATAGCCTGCACTTTAAACCCGAGAGATCAACGAACGATTATTACCGGATTTAGAGGCTTAACTCAACCCCCTTCGCTTTACTCAGCGTCGTTTCAAAGCCGAACTTTCACTCGACGTGGAATTAAAAAAAGCAACATCTCTCAATCGAACCCTTGTAACGACGATATATAGCTACAATTTATCGTCGAAAATACAATATATTTTTTTAAATCTCATTCTTCGGAACAGAAGCTGGGAGGTTCTTATTTTTATGTGGCAATTTTTAGAACCGCACTTTGAAAATTCTGATCAAATTATTTGATTAATCGAAGTATTTAATCGATATGAAATTTTAATCAATAGATTAGTCATTTTCGATTGATTGATGTTTTTTTTTTTAATTTGGAAAATATTTAATCCATTTCCAATCTTATAAGATAGAATCTGCGATAGATACAGTGGGTCAAAAAAGTATTCATACACCTTGTTTTTTTTGCGATAACTTTATAGACATAAGCGATACGCAAAGAAAGCCAATTTCATTTAAGGCCGTAGTCTGGTCTAGAGCGAGATTTTTGACGTCATTTCTAATGTGCAATAACGTTTAAACCGTTGAAGTTGCCTGAATGGTGAATGATGAAAATTTACACGTGTATTTATTGATCCTTAGAGAATACTTGTACATAAAAAAAAAATTATTTTAAATATTTTCACGTAGTTTTTTGCCTTGTTGCAACATGGTGCGCCGAAATATATATATATATATATATATATATATATATATATATATTCTCAATCTGTATGAGTATTCTGAGCACTGGTAGCAGAATTGGTACTTAAAAATTTTTTTTATTGAGTCGAACAATAATTTTGCCGACATTTTATAACTCGTCGAATAATGAAATATCATTAATGAAAGTTCAACAGGCCGCAATTTTGTCAAAACATTTTTTTAAGTACCAATTCTGCTACCAGTGCTCAGAATACTCATACAGATTGAGAATATATATATATATTTTTTTTTTCTTCAGATGCATATTTAAAATGAAAATATTTAAAATAATTTTTTTTTTTTAATGTACAAGTTTTCTCTAAGGATCAATAAATGCACGTGTATATTTTCATCAAGACAACTTCAACGGTTTAAACGTTATTGCACATTAGAAATGACGTCAAAAATCTCGCTCTAGACCAGACTAAGGCCTTAATAGTACATCAGGTACAGAGATAAACTGCGTATGGAGAATTTTTTCCCAGGAATAATAGAAGAATTATGCAAAAAAAACGAAAATTTTCGGGCGAAAAAAGTATTCGTACAATTACGATTGAGCTGCTAAACCTCGATATTCACTCACGGACGCTCTGACCTCTGCGTACAATGTAAACAAGTCTTCGTTTACACAATGGTTTTGACCTATTCCATGCGGTAGTAGATCTTCAAGCTCTGAACAGACATGGTGGCAAAGAAAAGCGAAATATCAATATCCATGCGAGATAGAGTGATTTTCTTTCGGAAACGCGGTGAAAGTTATCGAAAAATTAGTAAAGAACTAAATCTAAGTTTCGCAACAGTGCAATATGTAATAAAAAAATACGAAAAAACAAACAGCACAGAAAATAAGCCACGAACCGGTCGACCGAGAATACTAAGGGTACGAGAGCGTCGGAGTATCGTTACAGAGGCTACAAAAAAACCGTTCACAAGTGCTCGCAGTTTAGCGAATGATGTCGCGTCAACATCGGGGAAGAGCGTGTGTCTCCAGACTATTCGAAACGTTTTCTATTCTGCCCAAATATACGGCAAAACTGCCCGCAAAAAACCATTAATTAATAATATAAATCGAGAAAAACGTTTAGGTTTCGCAAAAACCTACGTAAAAAAATCTATAGAATTTTGGAATCGTGTCGTATTCTCGGATGAATCGAAGTTTAACATCTTCGGGTCCGATGGAAAAAAATTCGTCCGGCGGAAACCAAATACCGAGCTCCAGCAGAAAATTTTAATACCGACTGTGAAGCACGGCGGAGAAAGCGTTATTGGGGCTGTATGGGATATTATGGCGTTGGTAATCTGGCTTTTATAGATGGTACAATGAATGCCCAGAAGTATATCGACGTGTTGCGCAGCAATTTGAAAGCGAGTGTAGATAAAATAGGCCTGGGTGGAAATTTCTACTTCCAACAAGATAACGACCCGAAACATACTGCCATGAAAACGAGGGAATCGTTACTCTATAATGTCCGCTGACAATTGATTACACCACCACAGTCTCCGGACATCAATCCTATTGAAAATTTATGGCACTTGGTGGATGTAGAAATTATAAAAAGAAAAATAACAAACAAATCCGATCTCCAAAGAGTGCTTTTAGAAGAATGGACGAAAATAGCAAAAGAAACAACGCAAAAGCTAGTAGAATTCATGCCCAAGAGACTCGAGGCGATAATTGAAGCAAAAGGGATGCACACCAAATATTAGTTATAATTAACAACTATGATGATGTAGGTTTTCACTATAATCGTAAGTGTACGAATACTTTTTTTGCCCGAAAATTTTCGTTTTATTGGCATAATTCTTCTATTATTCGTGGAAAAAAATTCTCCATTTGCAGTTTATCTCTGCACCTGATGTACCATTAAATAAAATTGGCTTTCTTTGCGTATCGCCTATGTCTATAAAGTTATCGCAAAAAAACAGGGTGCATGAATACTTTTTTGACCCACTGTATATCATCGCAATATGTTCGAGTCGGAAGGTGGTAGAAAAAAATAATAATTTGATAGAGAAGTGCAATCGATCAAATATACGACTACGCTACTGGCGATAGGAATATACCACCGGATGTGCTCGTTTCTCGATTTGATCCGACGTCAATCGCAAGCTCGTCGTCGCCGATAAGACGGTTGAAACGACACGAACGAGTCGATAGATACGAGGGGTATATCGTCGTTTTTTTTCCTTTTTTTTATTACTTTTATCGTCCGTTACTCGAGTCTCTGGATATACATATATTCACGCGATACATATACAGAGCCAAGTGCAGAGAAAAATATATAAAGAGAAAGAGAGGGGCTATAATGAGATGAGAAGGAAGAAGAAAAATGATGAAACGAAGAGGCGGAGTAGTTTATAACGTTGTCGCGCAACATCTCCGTGCCATAAGAGGTCATTGAGCGTGAGAGACTGGAAGATCTTTTTTCACGATGTCGTCCCGGGAAAATATTCAACGAATATACATACACGAGGTCGATATTCCCATTATCAACGACCATTATTCGCAATAATCGTGCGATGGTAAGAATCGCAGTCAACGAAGAGGACAAGAGGGCAAAAACTTTGATGATCTCCGACAAATGTCATCACGTGCATTCGTGATGTTAGATGGTCATAGCTCATTAGCGCGATAGAACTCGCTATACGATGAAGTTTCGCTGCAACATCGAGAGAGAGAGAGAGAAAGAGAGAGAGATTTCATCAGTGGCGTTTCATTCTTTCTCCCTTGGCCGAAAGCTTTCGAAATGTTGAAGTAAATACTCGCTCGAGTATACATTAATGGCAGCTATTACCGTTTAGCTCGAGGAGTTTTTCCCGACTTTTCTCTGCTCTCTTATTCCGGAACTCGGGGCGGAACGGGAAAAGCAGGGAAAAAAGCGATTCTTTTTTTACTTCAACGCGGAAATATCGGCGCAAGAGAAAAAGTTTTTCCGTACTATATATCTCATTTGTGGTTAATGGAATGGGGTTGACAATGAGCTCGTTGAAATAACGACGTTTTAAACACCGGATTAAATCATTTATATTCGTGATATTTCATTGAATGACATATATAGATATATGTGTATGTAAAGTCATTTAGAGCGTAAAAGAGTTGCTAGAGAAATTGAAAAATTGCAATCGCGTGGCGCCGTTCTCGTTGAAGCAAATTACGCATCGTCTCGAGGCAATATATTCCACCCACATATGTATACTTATAAGTCGTCTGACAAAAATTAGAGTACGTACCGTTCGACTTCACACATTTCCGTTGTTTCTCCCGATTTAAACGAACCAGCTTCAATACCGAAGTGATATTGTAAAAAATCCAATTTTTTTTTGCATTTTGCCAACTCAAAAAATTAATGGAAAAAACGTGGAATCGAAAAAATCACTTTTTGGACGATTTTCAACGGAATTTTGAGTTTTTCAAAGAAATCGCTACTGAATTAGTAATCAGCGAGTCAAAATACATCGAAATAGCGTGCTAAAAGAAAATATTAAAATTCATAATTTTTTCGCATTTTGGCCGAAAAGAAGTGGCTGCACTAAAATCGCTGTAACGTTGCTTCCCGATGGAGTTGGAATCCCACTCTGTGCTCATTCTTTTCGTGATCGAAAACCCTTTAAAATGGCGCTTGAATCATTGTGCTATCATTATTTTTCAATTTTTCACAGATTTTTAAAGTCGGACCATCGATTTTTGCGAATTTCTCCATACATACCCCTTCTCATTTTTTTCGCCGATTTTCAACCTGCTCTCACGGCTACAATAATTGAGATATCGGGATGATCCAAAATGCATTCTCTAAGTCTACTCGAGACGTTTACAAAACCCCCCTTAAAATTAAAAATCGATCAAACGGGAGCCACGTTATCGCCATTTGTAATTTCGACATTTTAAGGTTCCGAAAAGGTAGGCAAAAAATGACAAATTTTTTTTTTCTTTTTTTTTCAATGTTTCGATACCCTATTCGATCGGAAATTTTCCGCTGATTACGAACAACACCGACTTTTTGTCGAAAACTCAAAAAATCAATGTGAAAAACGCGAAAATCGAAAAAAAAAACGCTTTTTACGCTTATTACACGGTTTTTCAACGAAATTTTGAGTTTCTGAAGGAAATGCCTACTGGATTAGTAATCAGGGAATCAAAAGACATCGATATAGCGTCCTAAAAGAAAATTTACAATATTTTTTTGGGAACAAAACAGGGGTGCAAAAAAAAAAAGAAACGTGTCTTTGAGGATTTCTGAAAATAACAAAAGTTCGACTTTTTTTCAGTACGAAACAAACGAGAATCATGTTTATTAATAATTCGAAGGGGATTCCATGTACGAGCTCTTATCTATCCTACCCCATAAACGCCTCGAGGCGCACAGGCTAATACATATCGATTGCTTGCTAACAAAAGGACGTATCCTAGATGAATTAACACGCAAAGTAATGTGGGTTTCGTTGTTTTGTTAGCTAGCAATCGATTCATATATATCATCCGAGATCCAAGTCTAACCATCGAGTAAACTCAACGTCGAGAACATCGTCTCCCCCCTATAAAGTTCGAAATAGGGACGGCTGACAGAACTGGCTGTATATGGTGGATGAAAGATGGAGAGAGAGAAGAGGGATGATTCACGAAAGCAAACACGATGATTTCATCGTCGCGGTGTATACGCGCATATCGGGCGAACAGGCACAAGAAGCTCTTTTTCTGATTGCGTCGGTACTCGAAAGCTGCGCTCGCTTAAGGCCGTAGTATGGTCTAGAGCGAGATTTTTGACGTCATTTCTAATGTGCAATAACGTTTAAACCGTTGAAGTTGTCTTGATGAAAATTTACACATGAATTTATTGATCCTTAGAGAATACTTGTACATTAAAAAAAAAAATTATTTTAAATATTTTTATGTAGTTTTTTGCCTTGTTGCAACATGGTGCACCGAAATCGGCGCCCACTCTGGACGATGTTGTATGCATCTGAAAAAAGATATATATATATATATTCTCAATCTGTATGAGTATTCTGAGCACTGGTAGCAGAATTGGTACTGAAAAAAAATTTTTATTGAGTCGAACAATAATTTTGCCGACATTTTATAACTCGTCGAATAATGAAATATCATTAATGAAAGTTCAACAGGCCGCCATTTTGTCAAAACATTTTTTTAAGTACCAATTCTGCTACCAGTGCTCAGAATACTCATACAGAATGAGAATATATATCATTTTTTTTTTTTCAGATGCATACAACATCGTCCAGAGTGGGCGCCGATTTCGGCGCACCATGTTGCAACAAGGCAAAAAACTACATGAAAATATTTAAAATAATTTTTTTTTTTAATGTATACTTGTACATTAAAAAAAAAATTATTTTAAATATTTTCATGTAGGTTTTTAGTATTTTCATGTAGTTTTTTGCGTCAAAAATCTCGCTCTAGACCAGACTACTCTGGTCTAGAGCGAGATTTATGACGCAAAAAACTACATGAAAATCTTTAAAATAATTTTTTTTTTTAATGTACAAGTATTCTCTAAGGATCAATAAATGCACGTGTAAATTTTCATCAAGACAACTTTAACGGTTTAAACGTTATTGCACATTAGAAATGACGTCAAAAATCTCGCTCTAGACCAGACTACGGCCTTAATGTTAGTCGCATTATTTTGACCGAGCCACGTACATCCTCGCTCTTCAACGTCACAGCACCACGTCCTTCCAAACACGCGTCATGGCGCATCTATACTTGAGGCGACGATGACAATGAAGAACCGGATGTTGGGATAAACTGTAGCTTCCGGACCATCTTTATGACCTACGAATGTCCCGTACGGGGTCTCGAAAAATACAGTTTACGAAAAGTGCATGCAATCCAAAATGTCTCCAAAGTAATGCTAAATTGATTTATCAATTTGTTCTTCACGTGAAAAATTGGGGAATTCATTAATTTTCCACATGGAAAATTAAACATATAGAAACAAACCGGCCGCGTTCAACTATTGGTGATGTGGGTTGGCGCTTATCAGTCAACGTTGTGCACACAGTCCTGGGTAATATACCTAAGGTATGTGCGTGTATTGTTGCGCCGTACAGCGATATCACCAGCTGTACGAATATTTCCAAGCTCTCAATGGGAAGTCCGAGGGAAGGCGCACGAGAGATCTCTCTCGAGACGTGTGCGGGAATATAGGAGAAACAACGCGTATTCGGGGAATGAGTCAACCGTGAGTTTGCTTAGCAACGCCCGATTCGTTCGTACCCGGGCAACGAGAATGACGACGAACGTTTGCGCGGTTTTTCTTCACTGGTCCATTCGCTGATGCTCCTAATTTTCTCGCTTTTTTTTTTCCTCCGTCACAATCGCTCTCCCTCTCTTTCCCTTCGTGTCTCGATTTCACGACGAAAATAGAACAAAACGCGAAGGTCCCTGCACAGAGAATATGCAATAAAAAAAAAAAGGATACGAACGTCGAAGCGATAGAACACGAGGAGAAAAAAATCCACTGGTTTTACTCCAACTCTGATTTTTCCTCGATGTGAGTTTCCGCGATGGTTTCACTGGTGAGATGCCACACATGTGCGTTCCTCCGGTTCTTCGGTACTGTATAGCTGTATTTATCATCTCCTCATTCCACCTATATACTCTTCGTTTTATTATTTTCGTCTCCATCCCCTCCGCCCCCACGTTTCTTTCCTCTCTTCTCGATCTTGAATCGAATCATTCGCGTGCGTGCATTTTCATTTATTCCAGCCGTTGTTATTGGCGTTCTATACGCACGTAGCATGTTGGTTTTATCCGTAGTGGAATGCCGAATGTCCCGCAGTCTTGCGATCGTTTCGCGCTCATATCTCTTTCTCGTGAAACAATTGCCATTGGCGAATTTTTTACTGCTTACCATTTTGCGCTACTGGCCGAAGAATTTTCCTACATATTCGCGTGTTTCATCGTGCCCGCGACTGGAGCGTCATTAGATTTCGGGTGATCAAAGAAACTTTCGGAATCTCCATCGTTTCAAAGTTTCCTTTTTATGTCGATCAAGTCCCTCGTACTATCCATGTGGTGCTCGTCACGCTCGCTATTTATCTCCGTCTCTCTCCCGATTCGGTTACCGCGGTGGTACTTTTCTTACTCGGAGCTCAATGCCCCCGAGACTCGCTCATCCCCCTGTTCTTTCTGTACTTTTTTTTTTCTTCTATCTTCGTCTTTCTCTCTTGGCGGGATTGTTGAACGGGGGAAGGGTCGCCGAGATTTTACGAAAGTTGTTCTTTCCGTGCGAGGCAAACAAGGATGAAAAAAAAAACACTTTTTCTCTTTGACTTTCTGTGATACAAGATGACGACTGGTGCGTGCAAGTTCGCCCTCAAAAAGCCCACTTTTCGTGGGTGTATAACCAGCGCTCGCGCGCGATGCTCCTCATTAGCATAACTCAACCTCTGTCTTGCAATTAAGTCGTTATTCATTATTTCTCCGGTGAATGCGCCGCCGAAATTATGTGTCGAGTGCCTGTTTCCGGTGACGTTAACTGCACGTACGTACATACTACTGGCGCAACGATGCCGTTGTTGTTGGAGCTTCGTCAACTGCTCTTTAAAGCCTCTTTGGCCCTTCCCCAAGTGCGTCGCGGAATCTTCAAAGTTTCATCGAACTTTTGGTTGTGATAACGAGGCAATAATGATTATATCTAGACGGTTGGAAAATCTCCACGGTGAATTGGATGGTGAATTTGGGTACGAAGAAAGTGGAAAACGTATCCCGACAAAATCGCTTTCTCAAGACAATTTTTCCGGAAACTAATATATTAAATTTTAGGGTTGAAGTGACGTCAAGTAGATATCATTCCGACGGAGATTTCAATTTTTCTGTAAACTCCCTTTTGTATCTATTTGAAATGCCGATAAGATTTTTGAAGTGAGCTGCAATTTGTAATCAGTGGAATGTTAACATGTTTTCCTTGCTGTGTAAATACTAAATACTTATTTTACCCGGTAATTTCAAAAGTTACAAGGCGGCAAACGCCCGTTATTTAAGTTGAATGGAGTTTTCTAAAAACGATATCAATGATAAAATACTAGTCGAACGTATCAGGGACACGGGCCTTAACTTGGTATCTTATCGCTTGTTCAAAGTGAATGGCGCATGTACCTGAACGTGACGACCGATAAAAACGTTTTTTCTTCAAATCTCATTCCTTGTCTTTCTTTTTTTTTTTATTACACCAAACAATCGGTCGTAAGTCGTCACTTCGACATCCGGTGTTGTTTCTCAGCAAACACTATCGTACCGCGAGCTGATCGGAATTTTTAAGAATCGCATTAAAAATATCATACTCCACGCGTGTTCCTAAACTTTATCCTATGGTTTGATTTTAATTCGGTGAGGATGTGATCATTTATCGAGACAAATTAACAAAAAGACACGATTTTACTTTCGCTTCAATTCATTGCTACTTATATATTTTTCGATATTGACGAAACTCGTTTGCCGCGAAGGATGCCTCTACCCAAGTAGAAAAATTTTAACGGCCGAGAGTTGGGTCAATATTGGTTGCCGTATTGCCGATACTGGCTGCCAGTATTGGGCCAGTACAGATTCGGTACAAGAGTGTAGCCGGCGGTTATACTGGCACCAACGGTCGGGCCAGTACCGGTTATTTAATTGGCCCGAACTTTGGCCCGGACTTTAGCTCTGACTTTGGACCAGACTTTGGCCCGGACTTTGGCCCGGACTTTGGCCCGGACTTTGGCCCAGATCTGGCAAACTTCTGGCTTACTACTGGCACCAACGGTCGTACCAATACCGGTTATTTCATTGGGCCGGTTCTTGGCAGACGATTTTGGCTACGGTGCAAATTACATCTCAGCGAGAAATGGCAAATTAAATAGATATCGAATCGACGTCTTTTGGACACTTTTGGCGTCTAGTGGACGCCGATCCAATGTCTATTTAAATTCTATTTCTCTCTGGGAGTAATTTTTATTTCTTTTTACCACGTTACCCGATGTTTCCCAAGCAGCACACGTACGTCCAAAGGATGTACTTTGGACGTAAGGACGTTCTTCGGATGTTTTTAGGACGTCCTTTGGATGTCTGTGTTGTCTGGCTTTTTTATGCATAAATGTTTGATAATTAAATGCACTTGATATATACTAAATACTCGGAGTAGTTTTTATTAATAAGAGACTAAGTACATATACAGGTCTAAAATACGTACTTAAATGTTTATAGAACAGTATTTATAAAATATAGGCTATATGAAGCAAATATTACACTAAAAAATATTGTATTAATCGTGCAATTTCAAGTTCGGGGCAAATTATAATTCAACAATTTGTTAAAGTGAAAAACTCTCAGTATTGGCATTTTCTGTAGCCCAGTACTAAGCCTGTATCGAAGCCAGAGCTCGGCCGTATTTTATAGCCTATTTTGGCCCGATCTGGTTATTTTATCGGCCCGTAGTGCGGCCAGATTGAGAACCAGTACTGGCACAAGACGATATTTTATACTGACCCAAAGCTTGGCCAGATTGTCAGCCAGTCCTGAAACAATACTGGCTGCCAAAGTTTGGCCGCCAATACTGGCCCAAAGCTTGGCCAGTAGAATTCAACCGGTACTGGCATAAGACTGTATTTTATACTGGCCCGCAGTATGGCCCGCAGTATGGCCTATAGTATGGCCCATAGTATGGCCAGATAGTTAGACAGTACGGGGCCAGTACTGGCGGCCAAGGTTTGGCCGCCAATATTGGTCCAAAGCTTGGCCAGTAGAATTATACTGGCAATTTCTACGTGGGTACGAGCATAATAAAAGAATATAATTTAGTGAGCCATGAGCGCGATATATTCAAAAATTTTCATTACAATCGTGAGGCGTTTGAAAAAAAAAAAAAAAAAAAGTTTCTCGACCACCCACGGTTTCCTTGCGGTTCATTGTTATCCAGGGGGAAAAAAACATTTGTCCCGTTCTCGCACGAGCGGGCGTAACTAAATTTCCAAGAATTCTTACGAAATATCGTTCTTTACGAAATAATATATACGTTAGAAATGCATGTGACGATTCGTCACCATGAATAGGGTATTTGTTCGTTCCGTTAGTATCTCTCATTCATTTTGTCTAGGTTCCATTGTGTTATTCCTGCATTATTATACGAGCGTTCGAAAATGCTCTAATATTTTCAACGTACAAAATGGCATTCCACGAGCATAGAAAAAAAAATCGACAACACCACTCAGCAGCTTCCATTGCGCGTGACCGAAATATATTTCGTTAAAAAATATTCTATTATCGTGCGTGGGATCAAAACGCCTGCCGAGCGTTTAACATTTATTTTCTGTCACGAATTAATTTGCCCGTGGTCACGCACGATCGTCGTCCAAAAGTCAGTGCATATATGCAATATCCATTTTCATCGAAATGTAAAAATTGCGTGTCACGTATCACACGCGTGTAACGCGCGATGACGAATCGAATGTGTGCACGGAATATTTAATTGTATCTACACGCATTTGGCTAATGGAAATGATATTAAAGACAAGAATACGTCAATATACGAATGAGAAAATTTTGGTATAATTTAAAAAAATGATTTTAGAGTCGCTAAAGTTCACATTTTAAACACTGATTCGTATCTCGTCGTTCGTACATGACCGGTTTGATATATTTTCATAATGTTTATCCTGTATACCCAATGAATATTCCGACGTTAAACTCGATATTCCAATTTTTATAATATACTTATGCGTATGTATAAATAAGAGGCCCGACCATTTCATACGCGATTTGACTGTTCGTTCGAGCGCCATATCCAAGCCAACAAAAAAACGAGAGCTTTTGCACTGGCCCTCGTCAATCGGTCGAGTGCGACGGTGTGCCCCCGTCGGCTGCTGCGACGCGGCCGAATCGTCCGGTTTGTTCAACGAACCGGTCATAATATCGTTGACCGGCGCGTGTTACGGAATTCGATTTTTCATCCCCGACGCATATAGCTCGTCTCTCGCACATTCGACGCTCCCTCGCGTTCTCGTGGCAGAGTTCCGTGTATTATGCTCTCGGGCTCGCCAGGAATCAACGTGTGTCGGGGGGCGAGAAATAAATTCAACTTGGCGTATAAAGTCTTTTTTTTTTACCATTATAGCGTCATGGAAAATTTGTCTTTAAAATAAATAAATAAAATCATACACGAGTACGAGAATTCAATGTACGAGTACTGGACATTCGATGATATCAAATATCATCGGTTATTTTTTTAATTTTATAAGTATTACGTGCGTATACAATGAACTGAAAATAGGTCTTTCACGGCCCCGAAGACTCTTAAATTGATTTTTTTCACATTTTTCAAGAATTTTTTTTTGTGGGAAAAAAAAGAGATATTCGAAAAATTTTTTTGGGTTTGTTCCTTGTTTATTAATGTATCAGAAAACATTTTTTTCACATTTTTCACGCCGCATGGTGGCGCTGGAGAAGCTCTCGCGTCAGGTGCTGTTATTTCCGCGGCACGCAGCAGAACTCTCTTCAACGTCGATCTGAAAAAAAATACCGAGTGTTTTCGTTAATAATATGATATTTTGAAGAGAAGTACACAGGGATTCGGAAAAATATTGTTTTATAAAAAATAGGCACGCCTTTGAAATTAACTTTGATTTCAAAGGCGTGCCTATTTTTTTTAAAACAATATTTTATATTCGGAAAAATATTGTTTTAAGTGATTATATTTTAAAAAATACAAAATCTGTCGAGAATCGATTAAGGGAGGGGTAAGGGTTTCAGCGTGAAAAAAAACACTTTCTTTGCGATTTTTTTTCTCAAATATGGATTGAGCAATTTTATTCGAACCTTTTGTACATTATTGAGCATACTTTTGACAATGTTGTGTAATTTTTTCATGCAGAAATATTGAAGCATAAGCCCGTAACGGAGCTTCCCCCAGAACGTCTTGAAAAAAAAACAATTTGCGGTGTTCACTATAACTCGGCCGGAAATTATCTGAAAATGAAAAACCATGAAAATTTAGTCAAATTATAATCAAATCTTCCCCCCAACGTTCTCTGATAATTTTTTTTTTCATTTAAAAATTTTTGGCGGCCATCCAAAGTGTGAACTGTTATTTTCCACGAAAAATTCCGCCATTTTGTGGGTGGGAAACAGCCTTAATGTAAAAAAAAAAAATTTAACTAAACGTTGGGGGGAGATATTGTATATGTAGAAAATGTGTACAAAGTTTGAAATGAATCGGTCAAGTAGCTTTTAAATGGCAGAGAACACGGACTTTGAAAAAGTAGTTTTGAGAAAAACGCGTCTAAAGTGCACTGCTAGCCCGACCGCCCGCAGCTGTTAGAGGTATAGCGTTAAAGGCCAGGAGATTAATAAGACAATAACTTCATGAATATTGCTTAGATCGGTTTGAAATTTTAAGGACATATTCTTGAAATGTTAAACAATAAGAAAAGACGAAAAAAAAAAATTCGATTTTTCGAAAGTGAAAACCCTTACCCCGCCCTTAAGAGAGAATTACTATAAAATATTTAAATGTTATAAAAAATATTTCAGTAGTTTAGGCTGTAATGAAGCTCGCTGTATCGAGCTAAAGAAAACCGTAAAAGGTGCAATTTGAAATAATCTATATTTGATCCTCCACATGCGGTAATTCAATGAAAAGTATAAGAAACATCTAAATAGAGTTATTAGCGGTACAGTGGAAAGTACCGTTTTTCATTCGCGTGCCAATTACCCTTTATCCAATTCGCCGCTGGTCTTTTATTATCATCGGTCAGTGCATCGTCATATTTTAATTGCATCACACGAACTGTCTTCTCTCAGGATGATGTGCAACGAATTGATCCGTTGTACCGGCACAAACAAACGTCTTTTCTTCCCTGAACCGAAGTAACTACTCCAGAGGCTCTTTCGATTGACACTAATCGACCAAGCGCCTGTATCCAACCAGAACAGACTTTTTTTTTTTTCATTCCCTCGTGAGACACGATCGTCGATTGCCCCCGTACACACGCGTCCATGCACGAGATCTCGCCTTCTCGCGTGGAATCATTCGCGAAGGGATCTTGAGAGATGAACCGCGGGGAGAAACTACTTTATCCTCGGCGAAGGCTCACTCGTGGCTGTCGATAAACGGTTTAACACCGCACACGGCCACGTGTCCTTTCTTCCGTTCGCTCGGTGAATGAGCTGCAACAACAAAGGGAATCTCGAAATTCCAGCGTTATGAAAGAAAAAAAAAAAAGGCTGAACTTGAGTAGAGAAAGAAAACTGGCGAATTCGATTCTTCCAGAACGATGCCGTTTCATTGAAAATAACTTGAAATCCCTCACCTTCAATGAAACTCGAAGCCTCATGTACGAGGTCTGTTCAAAAAGTATCGCGAATTTTGAATTTCCGCGGGCTACGCATATTCGATTTTCGATTTTATTTTGTGGCGTTAGGTTGGTACTCGTGTCCCTCACTTGTGCTGAAAAAATCGGCAATTTTTAATGTTTAGTTAATTGTTGACAGCTGTTTTGGTTTGACGTGTTTTCGCTTGTCTTCGATTTTTGCCTATTCCAAAAAATGGATCGAAGAATTTGTATGAAATTTTGTGTGAAAAAGAGAATTAAGTGCGCGGACGCATTCCGAACGTTGACTGTGGCATATGATGAAGCTACCTTGGACCAAAGCAACGTTTATCGTTGGTACAAAATGTTTTCAGAGGGCCGAGAAGATGCGAACAACGAAATGCGTTCCGAACGCCCGAGCACATCAACAACAGACGAAAACATTGACGAAATGAAGAAAATAATATTGGCCAATTTGTGACAGTCGCGCTAATGTGGACCCTATCGCACCGGGGAATAAACGGAAATGAGCGAGCGGATATCGCAGCGAAAGCAGCTACCGAAATGAGCACATACGACAGAACGTGCAACACACCGTTAGCATACGCAGAGTATAAAAAATGGATCTCTCACAGTATCAGACAATTGTGGAATACCGAATGGAGAAATAGCCGCATCACAAAGCTACATAATATCGGGAGCAATGTGAACGAGAAAGCAAAAGCTGTCGGGAAAAACAGAAAAGAACAGTGCTCAATAACTCGACTCAGGAACACACATCCACCTGATCACCAAAACTGAGGCACCCCAAAGTGTAGTGCCTGTAATGTCCTGCTGACAATCGAACATATAGTCATAGAATGCATGAGGTATCAAGTGCAGCGCAATCAGTGCAACATCAAATCGTCGCTAAAGGCATGCCTGAGTGGCGAAAACATTAAAAAAAACGATGAGTTTTCTCAAAGTTATAAAAATGTATGACAAATTGTGAAACAAACGAATGTAAATACCCCCAAATCGAAGCATATGTAAATATCCTGTCTTTTTCCATTTTATTTTGTATTTTTTCATATATATAGTCGTCAATAGCCTAAATGCTGAATGCGATTAAAAATATAAAAAAATAAAAAATAAAAAAATTGGCCAATCGTCGAATCACCGTTAGAGAAGTTGCCGAGGAACTAAACATATCGATTGGCTCGTGCTATTCGATTTTTACCAATGATTTTGGCATGAGACGGGTCGCCGCGAAATTCGTGCCAAAATTGCTCAATTTCGAACGAAAACAGTGTACCGTTAACATTGCTAAGGAGCTGTTGGACTCGGTCCGCGACGACCCAAATTTGCTCCGGAGGGTCGTAACTGGTGAGGAATCATGGGTTTATGGTTATAACGTGGAAACCAAAGCTCAATCATCGCAATGGAAGCTGCTTTTTTGGAATAGACAAAAATCGAAGACAAGCCAAAACACGTCCAACCAAAACAGCTGTCAACAATTAACTAAACATTCAAAAATGGCCGATTTTTTCAGCATGAATGAGGGACACGAGTACCAACCTAACGCCACAAAAAAATCGAAAATCGAATGTACGCAGCCCGCGGAAATTCAAAATTCGCGATACTTTTTGAACGGACCTCGTACAATTCCCATTCACGGGTTTTCCGGGAAATTGCAACTAGCATCGCTCAGACTCCGTACGATAAATTGCCACGGGCAAATGACCCGCTGCTAATTGCAACTGGGTTCACCGACCACGTTTATCCAACATACGCTCGCAGTCTTTCGCCGCTATTCGCTGTTCCCTATATTTAGAGAATGCACACCGGACGTTGTTGGCCTCCCGCTCGTCGTTTTAACCAGCACACCACGAGCGCTAAATGCTCGAAGCTCTGGTAAGCTTGGAATGGAAACAATGAATGCCCGATCGTGAAAGAAGAAATGTATCTGAGAATGATTGAAATCCAGAGATGAAATGAGGGATATATAATATATAATTATGTTTTCTACGAACGAACGGAGATATTGGAATTCGTTTAAGTCGACATAGAGAGTTATGATTACTCGCCTTATTTCACTGTCAATGTTCAAACGAACAGATTGAGTGGTACAAATTGACTATTCGTTCAGTTAATTGAATTTTTCGCAATGAAACTCTGTCGTCGAGAGCTCCAAATATCATTGCAACTTCTTGTTATTCCTCGGCAATTACATTATTTTTTTCGGTAAACACAGAGGTACGGAATTATGCCAATGACTATATTAATTGTCTAAGGTGCCCGTAACTGTGTTGTTAATCCTATTAGGCTCTCGTCGAGCAATTCGTACAAATCTATAATATAAAAGGGACGGTGAAGCCTAGTGTTTTTGATCGCGGAATCTCTATACGAATCGTCACGCCACCAAAGCTTACTTTCGAAAAAGTTTATACTCCGCGGCTATTATACGGGTCTGCAGACGTTAGGTATACAGAGGCAGATATAGTACGCTGGTAGCCCTTCCATGTGGTTTTCATGCTCGCACGCATGGTGTCCAGTTTCTCGGATCGATGCCGAGGTCCCCCATGTACGCCCCATTCTCTACGTCTACAGAATATACACACCCAACTATATAATACTATACAGACTATGGGACAGTAAACTATACAGCTTTTGTATCCCACACACCCCACTGCCGATTTCATATACCGTTAGGTGCGATATAGACGTATACCAACTGCATACAGCAAACTGAATGATATGGGGTGAATTCTGTTGTACGTGACGCGCCACATTGTCGCTCTGAGCAAAATCTATCCGCGTGTAAAGAGGGTACCGTTCGCCCTTTATTTGCATTTCCATCTGGTCTACCGTCGCCATACACCGATGGCGTCTCCGTGTGTCGCGTCTGTCTCGGGCACGAAGTCCTTCGGATCTGATGGCGGTGAGAGCAAAAACACTGGACTAGCAAACGGGACTATTTTGCAGGCACACTTTCACACGCACCACCATAAACGATCAGCCATGTTCACGCTGAGCCCTGAAAACGTCGCTGGGTCAAGTTCGACTTGAAACTCTCCGTCGTCAGGGGGAAAAAAAGACACGAGTGTTTAGCTGAAACCTTCCACAATACGATCACGTTCATTGCACCCTCTCCTTCGTCAATTTTATTTGTCGTTTAGTCAGGACATCGATTGGTCGTCGTTAATGTTTTTAAATCTTTGTGCATTTCTCACCATAGATGGAACAAGAGAGAGACATTTCAATGCGGGACTAGTGTCTGAAATACAAGGGGGGGACCCAAAAAAAAAACGGGAATTTCGTCATAATTTCTTTATTTTTAAATATTTTTACACCAAATTTTGATCATCTTCAATGTATTCTCCTTTGACCACAACGCATCTCTGCAAACGATCCTTCCAGGGTTCAAAACATTTTTCAAATTCACTTATCGGGATGTTCTTTAGGCCTTCCAGCGATTTTTGTTTTACCTCCTCCACAGTGGCAAAACGCTTTCCTCTCACGTCCCTTTTGAGTCTGGGGAACAAAAAAAAATCACAGGGGGGCCACATCTGATGAGTAGGGGGGGGGGGGGGGGGACAATTGGTGTCACGCAGTTTTTGGTCAAAAACTGCTTTACGAAGAGAGCGGCGTGGGCCGGCGCGTTGTCATAATGGAGGAACCAGTCACTTGTACGCCAAAGATCCGCCCTTTTCTTCCGGATACTCTCCCTCAATCTTTTCAAAACCTCCAAGTAGAACTTCTGGTTGACAGTTTGACCCGGGGGAACGAACTCCGCGTGCACAACACCTCCGCAATCGAAGAAACAAATGAGCATTGTCTTGATGTTTGACTTCACTTGGCGAGCTTTTTTCGGACGAGGAGAGCGAGGTGTCTTCCACTGGCTTGATTGCTGCTTTGTTTCGGGGTCGTATCCATAGCACCACGATTCATCACCAGTAATCACCTTGAAAAAAGTCCAGGGTCCTCTTCGAGCTGATTTTGAAGTTCTAAACATGCCCGAAGTCGACGCTCCCTTTGCTCGTCTGTGAGAAGGCGAGGGAAAAATTTGTCTGCAACTCTGCTCATGTGCAAATCTTTGGATAAAATCCTCCGAATTAAATTCCATGATATCCCAGACAACTCGCAGAGTTGATCAACGGTCCGGCGACGGTCTTCACGAATGAGAGCATTGATTTTGTCGACGTTTTCGTCACTTCTTGACGTTGAGGGGCGTCCTAAACGGGGGTTGGTCTTCAATTGACATTTCGCCATTTTTAAAACGTGAAAACCACTCGTAGACTGGTTTTACTTAGGGCAGCATCTCCACAAGCAGTCTTAAGCATCACAGTCGTTTCTGCGGCCGATTTCCCCAACAGGAAACAAAATTTCACAGCCGCGCGTTGCTCTCGACAATCGGCCATCGCGTTTTCGCCGAAAATGGGAAAAGTTGTTTCACTATAAAAATTGCCACGGGCGAACCGATGCACTCACGGCGACGGAACTTCGCACACTAACTCAGGAGACGTGTCCCCAACGGACACCTGGTCGAGCAATGGGTTCCCCCCACTCTCCCTCCCCGCCGCAGCGCAATTCCCGTTTTTTTTGGGTCCCCCCCCTCGTATCATGTTCAAGTTGCTCCTACATTCAATTGTATATTATACGGAATTATAATGATACCGTGGTCTGGCGCGGTACGTAGGTAGCGCACGAACTGAACGACAAGGACTTTTCGTAAACCCACCTTACGAGATCCAAGTCGTGAAAAGAATACGTAACGAGATGCAGTATGTACGATGAGTCGTGAGATCCGAGTCTCTCCTTTACCTCCCTATAGTGTGGCGCGTCAGGTATACGAATTTGCATATGTGGCACCATTTTATAATAATTCTTTAGGGCGGCACAGCAACAACTCAACGGAATAGCATCAGCATCAGCTACGTTGTTTTGCGCGATGAATTTCAACGATTTAAGTAGAAACAGAAATACGGCACGGAATTTTTCTCTTTTATCTGCTTTTTCAACTTTCATTGAATTCTGGAAAAATCTCAAGGTTTCGTTCCGTTCTTTTGCGTCAGCAAATTAGACTTCATCGGATCATTGAACGAGTGGACGTCACTTATTTTTCAGCAGGCACGACGATTCGACGTAATTATTTGAATTTATCGCACGGTTCTCATCTTTACCGTATGGGTAATATTTCAATTCGAGAGTTCGCCTCTTTATTCGCCACCTGTTACGTCGAACTTCGTCTCTTTTTTTCTGTATTGTTCTCACAGCGATATTTCGATTTTTGGATGCCTGTTCCCACTCTCTCTCTCCCACACACTCTTACAAAAACGAATAGTGTTAAGAAGAGCTTTGCGTTACAAAATGTCCACATTAATTTCGCAAGTAGAACTACATAAAATGACGGAATATAGAATAATTTAGCGTTGAATCGTAATTACTATCTTCCAGGCGATTTCAACAAACCTCATATACCCGCTAACCTTGTGTGACACTGTCCACTCGTTGGATGTCTGGGTCAGCCAATCGGTTGGCTCTATAAATCGTTTGACCCTATTACGTCGCTCTTACTAATTAAATACGTAGACAGCAGCGGAATGGAGAACGACAGGTCGATCGCAATTTTGTAATTTCTAGTTTCGCGTGGGAGGCCCTGTTCAATCTCCCGGGATAGATATAGATAAATCGATGGACATAGAGAAACGGAGAATATACAGAGATGCGAATGCATCTATGGTTGTGCTTCCTGGTCCGCTGATATGGTGCCAGCATGCACCGTTGTTCACGGAAATGGTGGTCTTGCGCAACCACCCCTAGTGTCGTAGGAGGATAGGGTAATGCAATATAACACGTGGAAGAGGGTGTATCCTAGCAACCCTACGTCTTCTCATCCCCTTCGTTCGAGCCCTCGGCTCTCCGACCTCCTCACTCTTATTCCCCATCCCCCCCACGATGCTCTACGGATAGAACGAACTCTCGTAAGTTAAGAACTCCAACCGTACTCTTGTTTTATTTTCATTTTACTCCGCAGTTATTACACGATCTTTAGCGTTGCTTAAATGTTTACGGTCACTCGCAGATGATTATGTCCCATATAAGAACAAAACGTAAAAAAATGGATTCTTTAACTGCGCGAGTTGTAAATTGTAACTCGGGTTACGGCGACTATAACCTGTCGTTAAATGTACTCTATTATTCATGCTCGTGTGGAATTCTACTTAGCACAATCATAAATGCTCTCCGTCTCATCCTCGCGTGCTCAAAGTTCCTACCCTAATCATCCCAAATTGGGAGCGGTCGTTGCGATAAATCTCCTCGCTCGACCGTATCGAAAAATTCACAAACGAAAAGTTTCGCAAAGTTTCAGAGTCTCGGGAAGGCTCGGGTATTTAGTTGCGTGTATACGCCTGTTGCGTATCTCCCGTGGTTGATCGACGCGCCTTCTATCGGTCCACGGAAGGCATAACGAAGGTGGTCAGCTGACGCAAAAATACGACATGTAAACACAAGTATAGAGAAAATGAAACGTTTATTATTCCTATTCAACAAAATGACCTCCCTTATAATTTATTGCGGCTTTCAAAATGTTAAGACCAATTTGTTTCGTCCAAAATCTATCTCCAAAGGTATTGTATTTGTAAGAATACACGCGTTGAATGAGAACTAGGATTATTGATAAATAAATTTTGCTAACGTATAAAACGCAATATATTTCATACGGAAAATGCTAAATAAAATATTAACGTTACATCAACTGTTATTTATGAAAAAGACCACGTTTTCTATGTCTATTTCCCTCAATATATTAGGAATAAAATTATTCCGAAGTAATCACGTTAGTGAAGTCAGAGAGATTGTAGACGACAACGGTGCTTCGCGGATCATAAAAGGGAAAGTTTTACCTGAAACGAAAATAAATAATCCTCCATATGAAATCACAATTGAAGTAAGTTTATTAAATTTGTAAATTAATCGACATTTTCTGTAGGTAATTTTGTTAAAAATATCGGAAACAAACGGTAAGTTAAATAAAACTACTGTATATAAATAATATAATTAATTAATTAGATTTGTTAATTAATTATTAATTAATTCATTTATCAAATGTCAGCTATGAAAGAATTTATGAATATTTTTCAGTTGCAAAACGATCGTTCGATTTCATACAGTAATTGCGCTCGTAAGGCTGGTCTATCTAAACGACGGATGTAAAACCGTCGCAGCTGTGTGCAATTATGTCAATGAAGAATGTACTACATCCAAAACCGACCAGCCGTTAATGTGAAATAAGCCTAGTAACTTCCAATCTGCAAAATACAAAAAAGAATGCACTATAGACAGTTTAGTTTCACAAAGAATAGCTGTTTCGGAAAAATGCTCCTCGGTAGATGAAATTGAACACGTACAAGAAGAACTTATGCTGCTAGACTGTTCGTTTGCGAAATACGTACAAACTGGGAAATTAACTAAATCAGAAAGTGGTCTTCACAGGCAAGAAAAAGAGAAGCATCTGGAAGAATTGCGTTTTGTGTGTGAGGAATTATTAAAATTCCAAACTGGTGCTACATATCACAGTTATGAATGTCTTTCACAAGATAAAGGATTAAAGATAATTCTAAAAAGAATTGAACGTCCCGAGAAGCTTCAGAACTTGTATAAAAATATTATAACAATTATATAGCCACGTAATAAAAATTTGATTAAAATAATTCTGTACCTTATTTATATATTAAATAATCATACATTAACTTACCTTCTCTTAACGGCTTGAATCCATCGTTTCTTTCTTTCTATTTCATAACTTTTTGATGGAAAACAATAGAACTTTAAGTCCGGATTTTTAACTTCAGTATTGAAGCAATCGACGAAGCTGAAATTTCCATTTGAGCGAATAATTTCGCTGCTATTCGAAGCCATAACGAACGTTTCGTCAGCTGGGTCACCCTTGTGTTGCCAGATCTTACCGACAGGGCGGCGGTGCAGGAGATACGCAACAGGCCTATAAGCTTGATGGCCTTCGGCAGTTTTGACGGTATTGAACGCAAACGAGTTCAAATCTTTCCGGGGGACGGGGATGCGAGTACGAGACATAATAAGAGAGAATGACGAAAGTGACGGGGTAGCGTAAGAGTTGTGAAACTTCACAAGCGCTCTTCGCAAACTGTGACTGTTATATATTTACTGTGTCGCCATTGTGAAGGGTGAGAAGTACGCGGGGTGGCCGGAGAATGCGCGGGGCTTCGTAGTTGGCGTTGCGAGATTGCGGGCTGTATATTCGTATCAACGACGCTATACGCTTTTCCACTTTTTCCTTTTGTTCGTCACAGTTTTGTTCTCACCATTTGTTTTTTTTTTTTCGACGCAGAAAATATATCATTGAATCAATAAACTGATTCGACAAATTTACAACGTTACTTGGCCATTTATTTTTATCCTCCGTGGGAAGAATTCTGAAAAAAAAAGAAAATAACAATGTCGGCAAAACATTGATATCATTCTGTGTGCATGAGCGACGGAGTCTCGGATTATGGCGAATTAATGGCTTGAACTTTCGTTTCACAAGGGTCTCAACGATATTCGTCCTTCGCAATTTCCATTACGAGGAAGCGAGAGGCAAAGAAAAAGGATCGTGGATGAGGGTACCAGAAGGAACGTTGATACTACATAGGCCGGGCTCCAGGCACCGGATCGTCCGGCATAACGATCTTACCGCGAAATCCCATTAAATATTTACTGCCAGGAAAATTACCCGGTCGAGCGTCTTTCCGCTCGCATTTATACACACATATATATATATGTACACTTTTATTCGCCGGAACGGAGACTATCCCTAAAAACTCAATAACACTGGTGTTCATAGACTGATTCTTACGGGGAGGGAGCGTAGAATTAACAATAAAATCCCTATGAAATTTATCGTTCGTATGATTTTAGACATTAGTGAATACTTTTTCTCGTTGGGAATGGAAAAGTGTATTTGATACAACGCCAGGCAACTTTTTCACGTCCCTTAATCTCTCGCGAGGTTCAGAGATATAAAATTTCCTCTCGTGACGTAAATATTGAGAATATCCATAACAGGATGCAGATGCGAGTCTGATTTTAACCTGAGACTGTGATGCCAAAGTAAAATATTGCAATATAGCTCCCTTAGAGTAACATGCCCTAAAAGGCAGGCATAAGATTTTCCGGAAGGGCCTGTGCACACCGACCGCCGAAACATCCATTGCGCCTCTTCTCTGGCAAATATTTGATATCCCGTCGTGCTACCATTGACTTCCGCCTCTCATCATCTCATTCTCGCATCAACGGTTTCTCAACTTAAGGCCGTAGTCTGGTCTAGAGCGAGATTTTTGACGTCATTTCTAATGTGCAATAACGTTTAAACCGTTGAAGTTGTCTTGATGAAAATTTACACGTGCATTTATTGATGCTTCGAGAATACTTGTACATAAAAAAAAAATATTATTTTTAATATTTTCATGTAGTTTTTTGCCTTGTTGCAACATGGTGCGCCAAAATCGGCGCCCACTCTGGACGATGTCGTATGCATCTGAAAAAAAAAATATATATATATTCTCAATCTGTATGAGTATTCTGAGCACTGGTAGCAGAATTGGTACTTAAAAAAATTTTTTGACAAAATGGCGGCCTGTTGAACTTTCATTAATGATATTTCATACATTTTCGGGTATTCGACGAGTTATAAAATGTCGGCAAAATTATTGTTCGACTCAATAAAAATTTTTTTCAAGTACCAATTCTGCTACCAGTGCTCAGAATACTCATACAGATTGAGAATGTATATATATTTTTTTTTTCAGATGCATACAACAGCAGAATACTTGTACATTAAAAAAAAAAATTATTTTAAATATTTTCATGTAGTTTTTTGCCTTGTTGCAACATGGTGCGCCGAAATCGGCGCCCACTCTGGACGATGTCGTATGCATCTGAAAAAAAAAATATATATATATTCTCAATCTGTATGAGTATTCTGAGCACTGGTAGCAGAATTGGTACTTAAAAAAAAATTTTGACTAAATGGCGGCCTGTTGAACTTTCATTAATGATATTTCATACATTTTCGGGTATTCGACGGGTTATAAAATGTTGGCAAAATTATTGTTCGACTCAATAAAAAATTTTTTTAAGTACCAATTCTGCTACCAGTGCTCAGAATACTCATACAGATTGAGAATGTATATATATTTTTTTTTTCAGATGCATACAACAGCAGAATACTTGTACATTAAAAAAAAAAATTATTTTAAATATTTTCATGTAGTTTTTTGCCTTGTTGCAACATGGTGCGCCGAAATCGGCGCCCACTCTAGACGATGTTGTATGCATCTGAAAAAAAATATATATATATATTCTCAAACTGTATAAGTATTCCGAGCACTGGTAGCAGAATTGGTACTTAAAAAAAATTTTTGACAAAATGGCGGCCTGTTGAACTTTCATTAATGATATTTCATACATATTCGGGTATTCGACGAGTTATAAAATGTCGGCAAAATTATTGTTCGACTCAATAAAAATTTTTTTTAAGTACCAATTCTGCTACCAGTGCTCAGAATACTCATACAGATTGAGAATATATATATTTTTTTTTTTTCAGATGCATACAACAGCAGAATACTTGTACATTAAAAAAAAAAATTATTTTAAATATTTTCATGTAGTTTTTTGCCTTGTTGCAACATGGTGCGCCGAAATCGGCGCCCACTCTGGACGATGTCGTATGCATCTGAAAAAAAAAAAATATATATATATTCTCAATCTGTATGAGTATTCTGAGCACTGGTAGCAGAATTGGTACTTAAAAAAATTTTTTGACAAAATGGCGGCCTGTTGAACTTTCATTAATGATATTTCATACATTTTCGGGTATTCGACGAGTTATAAAATGTCGGCAAAATTATTGTTCGACTCAATAAAAATTTTTTTTAAGTACCAATTCTGCTACCAGTGCTCAGAATACTCATACAGATTGAGAATGTATATATATTTTTTTTTTCAGATGCATACAACAGCAGAATACTTGTACATTAAAAAAAAAAATTATTTTAAATATTTTCATGTAGTTTTTTGCATTGTTGCAACATGGTGCGCCGAAATCGGCGCCCACTCTGGACGATGTTGTATGCATCTGAAAAAAAAAATATATATATTCTCAAACTGTATAAGTATTCCGAGCACTGGTAGCAGAATTGGTACTTAAAAAAATTTTTTGACTAAATGGCGGCCTGTTGAACTTTCATTAATGATATTTCATACATTTTCGGGTATTCGACGAGTTATAAAATGTCGGCAAAATTATTGTTCGACTCAATAAAAATTTTTTTTAAGTACCAATTCTCCTACCAGTGCTCAGAATACTCATACAGATTGAGAATGTATATATATATTTTTTTCAGATGCATACAACAGCAGAATACTTGTACATTAAAAAAAAAAATTATTTTAAATATTTTCATGTAGTTTTTTGCCTTGTTGCAACATGGTGCGCCGAAATCGGCGCCCACTCTGGACGATGTTGTATGCATCTGAAAAAAAATATATATATATTCTCAAACTGTATAAGTATTCCGAGCACTGGTAGCAGAATTGGTACTTAAAAAAAATTTTTGACTAAATGGCGGCCTGTTGAACTTTCATTAATGATATTTCATACATTTTCGGGTATTCGACGAGTTATAAAATGTCGGCAAAATTATTGTTCGACTCAATAAAAAAATTTTTTAAGTACCAATTCTGCTACCAGTGCTCAGAATATTCATACAGATTGAGAATATATATTTATTAATTTTTTCAGATGCATACAACATCGTCCAGAGTGGGCGCCGATTTCGGCGCACCATGTTGCAACAAGGCAAAAAACTACATGAAAATATTTAAAATAATTTTTTTTTTTTAATGTACAAGTATTCTCCAAGGATCAATAAATGCACGTGTAAACTTTCATCAAGACAACTTCAACGGTTTAAACGTTATTGCACATTAGAAATGACGTCAAAAATCTCGCTCTAGACCAGACCAGAGTTTTCAATTTCTCAAAGACGCGCGTTTATATACTCTCGATCCCCTTACAAAATAGCCTCTTCCCTCCTCACACAAGTAGCTTTGTCGCGCTATTCTTCGGCCCTCTCGTCGCAGACTCCACTTCGTGGGTGAAATTTTGATGCGTGAACGAGCGTAGATTTTCCGAGCGTTGAAAAATGTGTGCGCCAAAAGACATTTGTATTCCACGTTGCGGATAAGGCGACGCGACCGCCGCTGGGAATACATTTTCTTCGAAAGTGTATGATGCATCGTTCATCGTGAAATTGGAGCCATATTTTATATTATTCATTGTGTACGATTACGAATTTTGTTAACGGTTAAATAATTACTTGGACACCGAATGAAATTCGAATAATATTTCAAAGTAATGATTTCGTTTCGTTGATTGATCGGGCAGTTCCCCAATTCCCCTCGCTAAAGGCTATACTTTAATGTCTTTCACTTCAATAATATCGGAACTTTTCATTTTGACATCTCGTTTCAACGTCAACGCATCCGAGCCATATGGTTAACGTGTGACAAATGCAGTGCTACCAATGTATATATCTCGGTACCATAGTAACGGGTATACGCCCGCGAATCTTTGGGATCATTATATGCGCGAATCGAGTTAACGAATCACAGGAGCATGATATATTCTCGAGGGCGCTCATGCGAAGATATAACGTTCATATTCGCTGCCGTCACCGGTAACGAGCGTATATGCTGTCATTGTGCAATTTTGGTAGGAGGGAATTTCATAGTGGACGTATATAGAACGGACATATTCCTATGGAAGACATTTATATTTTTGATTAAATACATGAACGATCTCGTAGCGAGAGGACGGAACGGTCGAGCGCGGAATCGTCAGAGCGTTCTCGGTGTAAATTCACGCCCCAACGAATATTGCGACGGCTGGATTTTTGAATGCGTGGTATCCATCGATAATTGTCAATCTAGCTGCCGTGAGGGAAACTGACGAATTCAACGTACATATATATGTATATTATATATATATAGAGAGCTTAGTCGTCGCGCATTGATACAGGAGGAAATTGTGAAATTTCCCCATTCTAACGGAACTTTGCGAAAATCGGCCATTTATATACATACGAGGTCTGTTCAAAAAGTATCGCGCATTTTGAATTTCCGCGGGCTACGTATATTCGATTTTCGATTTTTTTGTGGCGTTAGGTTGGTACTCGTGTCCCTCACTTATGCTGAAAAAAATCGGTTATTTTGAATGTTTAGTTAATTGTTGACAGCCGTTTTGGTTAGACGTGTTTTCGCTTGTCTTCGATTTTTGCCTATTCCAAAAAATGGATCAAAGAATCTGTATGAAATTTTGTGTGAAAAAGAAAATTAAGTGCGGCGGACGCATTCCGAATGTTGACTGTGGCATATGGTGAAGCTACCTTGGACCGGAGCAACGTTTATCGGTGGTACAAAATGTTCTCGGAGGGCCGAGAAGATGCGAGCACATCAACAACAGACGAAAACATTGATGAAGCGAAGAAAATAATATTGGCCAATCGTCGAATCACCGTTAGAGAAGTTGCCGAGGAACTAAACATATCGATTGGCTCGTGCTATTCGATTTTTACCAATGATTTGGGCATGAGACGGGTCGCCGCGAAATTCGTGCCAAAATTGCTCAATTTCGAACAAAAACAGTGTCGCATTAACATTGCTAAGGATCTGTTGGACTCGGTCCGCAACGACCCAAATTTGCTCCGGAGGGTCATAACTGGTGACGAATCATGGGTTTATGGTTATGACGTGGAAACCAAAGCTCAATCATCGCAATGGAAGCTGCTTTTTTGGAATAGGCAAAAATCGAAGACAAGACAAAACACGTCTAACCAAAACAGCTGTCAACAATTAACCTAAACATTCAAAATAGCCGATTTTTTCAGCATAAGTGAGGGACATCAGTACCAACCTAACGCCACAAAAAAATCGAAAATCGAATATACGTAGCCCGCGGAAATTCAAAATTCGCGATACTTTTTGAACAGACCTCGTATATGTATGAATGTAACCAGGAAATGAGATCCGCAATCGCATGCCAAGTTTCCGATAATGTCGCTCCTCTGTTCGACGAAAAGCAATTGAAAATATTTCCCATTTGGACATACGTAGTTTCGTTTGATTTCATCATTTTATGTCCTATGTATATCAATCGTTTTACGATGTACAGTACAGAATGAGTAATTGTCAGTGATGATTTGGATAATGTTATATAGTATGGTAACAAAAGTACTGATATTTCGATGCAATTATATCGCCCTGATAACGTTATCCAATCGTGATTTAATGAGAACAATCTCCTCTCATTCCTTAAGACTGCAGTTTGGTCTAGAGCGAGATTTTTGACGTCATTTCTAATGTGCAATAACGTTTAAACCGTTGAAGTTGTCTTGATGAAAATTTACACGTGCATTTATTGATCCTTAGAGAATACTTGTACATAAAAAAAAATTATTTTCAATATTTTCATGTAGTTTTTCGCCTTGTTGCAACATAGTGCGCCGAAATCGGCGCCCACTCTGGACGATGTTGTATGCATCTGAAAAAAAAATATATATATATATATTCTCAATCTGTATGAGTATTCTGAGCACTGGTAGCAGAATTGGTAATTAAAAAAAATTTTTGACAAAATGACGGCCTGTTGAACTTTCGTTAATGATATTTCACTATTCGACGAGTTATAAAATGTCGGCAAAATTATTGTTCGACTCAATAAAAAATTTTTTTAAGTACCAATTCTGCTACCAGTGCTCAGAATACTCATACAGATTGAGAATATATATATATTTTTTTTTTTCAGATGCATACAACATCAGATGCATGCAACAGAGTGGGCGCCGATTTCGGCGCACCATGTTGCAACAAGGCAAAAAACTACATGAAAATATTTAAAATAATTTTTTTTTTTAATGTACAAGTATTTTCTAAGGATCAATAAATGCACGTGTAAATTTTCATCGAGACAACTTGAACGGTTTAAACGTTATTGCACGTTAGAAATGACGTCAAAAATCTCGCTCTAGACCAGACTACGGCCTTAAAGTTTCGAAATCGACGCACCTTTGTATAGATTCATATATTCCTCGGCAAAATCGCTCCATTTTCGATGTTTACTTTATACTCGTAAATCATCCACCCTCGGTCCAATAAAAAAACTAAAACGATTTTTGTCGCTCAGTCGGATAATCGGTGTTGCGTCTGGAAGTTAGTCGATTGGCATCCTCAATATCTTAAATCGATGGGAAATCGAATTCCCGGTTTAGCAATATTCGTGCGGAAGATGCGACCCCTTGAGGGAAATTGGCACCATCAGGGCTCCGTGTCGGTCGTATCCCCGTCGCATCTTTTGGCTGGTTCTGCTCGCCCGTTCCTCGCATCCGCGCCGGACGAATCTCCGCGCGGGAAGAGAGGAAGCTTTCCTAATCGAATCCAAGCACCTTCTGGCGCCGCGTTCTCCTCGGTTGACTATACACGTTCGAGCGACCCGCGAAGGGTAGTTTCTCCGCGCGATCCCTTGAGATTGGTTCAAATTTTTCGGCTCTTCCGCCCGCGAGCGTTTAGGCTCGGGGTTGGCATGACCGAAACTTCAGAATTTTTCACACATTGAAGCAAACGCGAGAGGCACGGCTCAATAGAAGGCTTTTCTGATGCGTAAACTTGCGTCACAAGCGGGAAGGTTAACCGGGATGAAAACGGGAAAACGAGCGAGATCGCAGCTTTTTAACCGTGTATTACAGGCCCGTGGCCTCTTCTGCCGGCCAAATTAATTGCGTGCGACAAATCATAGAGGCCTTTGATCGTCCAGCCGGAATTTAACTCGCGGCAAAAGGGGGTAAAAAACGAGAAACGCCGACGTAAGGACGCTAGTGGTTTTGCCACACGCGAATTTTTTTCCAAACATACACTCGTGCTATTTGCTGCGTCGTTTTTTCCCTTCCACCTTCTATACTGTTTACCTTTGCTTCGCGTTCGGTTTCTTTTTAACCACGAACGGGAGTATGCTCGCGGGGCTTTCTAGTGCCTTGAACATTTTTCCGCGACTCCAACTCATCCAATGCGCACACGCATAAATATATGCCTGCGACTGGGCGAATAGGTGAGTTTCGCCTTTGACGAAAATTTGTAGCGTGTAAAGAGTCTATTACGTATCTTTTACGAAATACTTATTGCAACTTAGCTAAATCAGATTTGATTACTTTACGTAAACAAAAAAGAGATTCTTCTTGCTAGAAAAGATGTTGTTTTTCGTCGTGATTGAGGGAAAAAAATGGTCGAGTCCGATCAATACTCGGACATGTATAAGACGTCGCAGTATGACGCATCGGAGTGTTATTGCCTTTCATTACACCCGGAGAGGCTGATCTTTTACGGGAAAAAAAAAATACTTCGACCTCCGGTTCCCTGTCCTCCCTGATGCTGCTTGTTTTGATCACTCCGTGGGCAACACGAACTCGTCGTTACCCTGTCGAGAGAATATTAACCAATCGAGCGTTAAGGGAAGATTCACGTCCAAATCGATGAAAAAATCGAAAAATTTTTTTTTTTTATTAATTTTCATCTTTGTGTTGTCGAGAATACGTGGGAGAAAGGATATTTCGATATATGATGTAAGTTCTCGAGATATACGGGGTCGGGCGGAGCAGTCTGACATGATGGGTGAGTCTACGGTTAGCATAAAACTTTAAGGTAGTAGTCTGGTAACTTAAGCCGATTTTCATGTCTTTTTTGGAGGGCGTTTTTTTGTAGGAAAATAAAAATGAATCGTTTTGGATATTTAGGATGTTTTTATTTACATATTAAAGATACAAACAAAAAATTTTTTGACAAAATTTAATAGTTTATTATTATTATTATTATTGATCGAAGTTGGCACCTCGAAAAAAAAAAGCGCGTGGGTGGCCCCGGTGATTTTGGCTCTTGATGTTATTTGAAATAAAAAATTCTTGATAATTCTTAATCTATAGACATGTCATTCTGGTCGGAACTACTGAAGTTAAATTTCATGGATAAATAACAAAATGGCGGACTTTGAAAAAAAAAACTTTTTTCCAAAGTCCGCCATTTTGTTATTTATCCATACTATTATTATCGGAACTACTAAAGTTAAATTTCATGGATAAATAACAAAATGGCGGACTTTGGAAAAAAAAATTTTCCAAAGTCCGCCATTTTGTTATTTATCCATGAAATTTAACTTCAGTAGTTCCGACCAGAATGACATGTCTATAGATTAAGAATTATCAAGAATTTTTTATTTCAGATAACATCAAGAGCCAAAATCACCGGGGCCACCCACGCGCTTTTTTTTCGAGGTGCCAACTTCGATCATTAATAATAATAATAATAAACTAATAAATTTTTTCAACAAATTTTTTTTTTGTATCCTTGTATGTAAATATAAAAATCCTAAATATCCAAAACGATTAATTTTTATTTTCCTACGAAAAAACGCCCTCCAAAAAAGACATGAAAATCGGCTCAAGTTACCAGACTACTACCTTAAACGCGTTTTTCTCGAAACAGGTTCGAGGAATGCACCGATTTCAAAGTTTCACCGCTCAAATTAAAGCTAATTAAATTTGGGGGGGCCCTGACGGAGTGTTTTTTTCGAAAAAATTATTGTAAATGTTTCTTTTTTAACGTTAAAGCGCAAAAAAAGCATGAAGAAATGAGTTTTTTTTTTAACGGCCGCCATTTTGTTTTAAAGGGCTTTTTTAAAAATCGGAAACCGATAGGCCCCCACAAATTTCATCTATTTCAAGAATCTTTTTGGTTTTTGAATTTCAGGCCATTTGGTGAGGCTGTAGAAGGTACTGCGCACATCACTTCGCGCCGGGAGCGGCTTCTTTGCCAAAAGCTGGAGCCGCCATTTTTAATTATTTTCTTGTGAAAAAACTCAGTACAATACTTCTTTTATATACAAATAAAACCCACAACAAAATTTTCGCAGAATAATTTATTTTGGATTGAAAAAAAATTCCTCAAATTAAGGTATTTTTGGGGGCTTTGGACGGGAACCTTCCCTTAAGCCTCCGTGGCTGACTGACAAACGATGCAACCGGCGACACGTGTAATCTTTCCCGTACGGTATTGAGAATGTGAACCTACAATCTTATATAGAGAACATATACGTTCACACCCTCCTGGTATATTCTTCACCCGAGTTGATTTATCGTTTCTTCATTATAGTTAAAAATCCACTTACAAATACATTACGTTATGAATAATGTTGCTTTTTCATCCTTCAAAGATTAAGCTTTATTATCAGCAAAGAAACAGGTTACGGTAAGTTGAGATTTTGACATTTTCACAAAAGCTCGTTCCGATTCGTAAAATTTCGGACTATCAACTCATCCAACCGTTTTGATATTCTCATACCGGAGTTCGTGTGAGCCAATGGCCCGCTGATCGTGTGCCTTGTCTACGGAAGTAGACGTCGCGACAGCGAGTCCTGGCGACTCGACGGTGCGTCGCGACGGTTAACAAATGCGACGAGGCAGTCCCGAAGAGCTGGCAATGTTAACCCCGTGCACAGAGCGCTTTACTTTTACATGAACCGCCCACGCATAGCAGTTTGCTACATACGATACGAGTTTTCTCTTCCTCGTCGTATTTCGCCGTATGTTATGTCGTTTATTTTGGCTCGTCGTTGCGACATTCAATAATAGTTGCCGAATCGATTGTCGTCTTATCCTCTCCAATACTTGTATGACTGCTAAATCGTGGTACGCAAGGCTCGAATGTCTCAGAGGATTTTTGCCTCTATCTGTAGCTCTCGGTAAATGTATTTTTTTTGGGTCTCTCTCTCTCTCTCTCCCTCTGACACTAGCTCGCGATTCCTCTCGGGAAATTTACTGCATGGATAGTAAATATCACGATTTTCGTAGAAACTCAAATAGAAGTTTCCCGGTCTCTTTTCATTTCTCCATACAGTATAAAATTCCCAGACGTTATTATCAAAACTCGTCTGCCAGTTAGTTGCGAATCCGTAAAGAATCGAAAAATAGTAATAGACCCCTTCGTCTGATGGAATATTTAATATGCGACCTATTTTACCTCGTATCTATTTTACAAACCGTACAGAAAACAAACTCTCGGACAATCCTCGTTGTATATACAGTGGGTCAAAAAAGTATTCATACACCTTGTTTTTTTGCGATAACTTTATAGACATAAGCGATACGCAAAGAAAGCCAATTTTATTTAATAGTACATCAGGTACAGAGATAGACTGCAAATGGAGAATTTTTTCTCAGGAATAATAGAAGGATTATGCAAAAAAAATGAAAGTTTTCGGGCCAAAAAAGTATTCGTACACTTACGATCGAGCTGCTAAACCTCGATATTCGCTCATGGACGGTCTGACCTCTGCGTACAATGTAAATAAGTCTTCGTTTACACAATGGTTTTGACCTATTCCATGCGGTAGTAGATCTTCAAGCTCTGAACAGACACGATGGCAAAGAAAAGCGAAATATCAATATCCATGCGAGATAGAGTGATTTTTCTTCGGAAACGCGGTGAAAGTTAACGAAAAATTAGTAAAGAACCAAATCTAAGTTTCGCAACAGTGCAATATATAATAAAAAAAATACGAAAGAACAAACAGCACAGAAAATAAGCCACGAACCGGTCGACCGAGAATACTAGCAGTACGAGAGCGTCGTAGTATCGTTACAGAGGCTACAAAAAAATCGTTCACAAGTGCTCGCAGCTTAGCGAATGATGTCGCGTCAACATCGGGGAAGAGCGTGTGTCCCCGGACTATTCGAAACGTTTTGCATTCTGCCCAAATATACGGCGGAACTGCCCGCAAAAACCAATAATTAATAATATAAACCGAGAAAGACGTTTAGGTTTCGCAAAAACCTACGTAAAAAAATCTATAGAATTTTGGAAACGTGTCGTATTCTCGGATGAATCGAAGTTTAAGGGAGGGGTAAGGGTTTCAGCGTAAAAAAAAACACTTTTTTTGCGATTTTTTTTCTCAAATATGGATTGAGCAATTTCATTCGAACCTTTTGTACATTATTGAGCATACTTTTGACAATGTTGTGTAATTTTTTCATGCCGAAATATTCAAGCATAAGCCCGCAACAGAGCTTCCCCCAGAATGTCTTGGAAAAAAAACAATTTGCGGTGTTCGCTATAACTGAAAATGAAAAACCATGAAAATTTAGTCAAATTATAATAAAATCTTCCCCCCAACGTTCTCTGATAATTTTTTTTTTCATTTAAAAATTTTTAGCGGCCATCCAAAGTGTGAACTGTTATTTTCCACGAAAAATTCCGGCATTTTGTGGGTGGGAAACACCCTTAATGTAAAAAAAAAAAAATTTAACTAAACGTTGGGGGGAGGTATTTTATATGTAGAAAA
Source organism: Oxytorus armatus (assembly GCA_958009045.1). Classification (NCBI taxonomy): domain Eukaryota; kingdom Metazoa; phylum Arthropoda; class Insecta; order Hymenoptera; family Ichneumonidae; genus Oxytorus; species Oxytorus armatus. The sequence continues at coordinate 28,692,320 of OY253748.1, read as the reverse complement.
TGTGTACAAAGTTTGAAATGAATCGGTCAAGTAGTTTTTAAATGACAGTGAACACGGACTTTGAAACAGTAGTTTTGAGAAAAACGCGTCTAAAGTGCACTGCTAGCCCGACCGCCCGCAGCTGTTAGAGGTATAGCGTTAAAGGCCAGGAGATTAATAAGACAATAACTTGATGAATATTGCTTTGATCGGTTTAAAATGTTAAGGACATATTCTTGAAATGTTAAACAATAAGATAAGATAAAAAAAAAATTCGATTTTTCGAAAGTGAAAACCCTTACCCCGCCCTTAACATCTTCGGGTCCGATGGAAAAAAATTCGTCTGGCGGAAACCAAATACCGAGCTCCAGCAGAAAAATTTAATACCGACTGTAAAGCACGGCGGAGGAAGCGTCATGGTTTGGGGCTGTATGGGATATTATGGCGTTGGTAATCTGGCTTCTATAGATGGTACAACGAATGCCCGGAAGTATATCGACGTGTTGCGCAGAAATTTGAAAGCGAGTGTAGATAAAATGGGCCTGGATGAAAATTTCTACTTCCAACAAGATAACGGCCCGAAACACACTGCCATGAAAACGAGGGAATGGTTGCTCTATAATGTCCGCAAACAATGGATCACACCACCACAATCTCCGAACATCAATCCTATTAAAAATGTATGTCACTTGGTGGATGTGGAAATTAGAAAAAGAAAAATAACAAACAAATCCGATCTCCAAAGAGTGCTTTTAGAAGAATGGACGAAAATAGCAAAAGAAACGACGCAAAAGCTAGTAGAATCCATGCCTAAGAGGCTCGAGGCGATAATTGAAGCAAAAGGTATGCGCACCAAATATTAGTTATAATTAACAACTATAATGATGTAGGTTTTCACTATAATCCTAAGTGTATGAATACTTTTTTTGCCCGAAAATTTTCGTTTTTTTGCCATAATTCTTCTATTATTCCTGGGAAAAAAATTCTCCATTTGCAGTTTATCTCTGCACCTGATGTACTATTAAATAAAATTGGCTTTCTTTGCGTATCGCTCATGTCTATAAAGTTATCGCAAAAAAACAAGGTGTATGAATACTTTTTTGACCCACTGTAGATACTTTTCTCGTTTATTTCTTTGCCTCATCCCAACAACCGACAAAGCTCTGGGGGTGGGAGGGCAGAAATCGAGACGAGGCAGCAAACGAAACGGTGCGAGTCAACCCTTTTTTCGTACATTTTTCTCGTTATTTACCCTCGCGCTTACACCCTCGTGGCAAATTCGTGGAAATGAATCGAGATTAGTTATCGAACTTTCGAACTTTCGAGTGAGAAGGGAACAGTTAGGTGTGTGTAAGCGTTCGCGCTCCGAATTCATAGTCAGGATGGGGTAGACGAGCAACAGTCAGAGATTGGGTGATGGAGGTTGAAATTAGCTTAGACGTTGGACAAGCCGGTATTGGCAGATAAGCAACAGAGCGATTGACGAAGAGTCACGCGTGCGTGACTGTTGATATTCGGTCCTGCACGCTGGTCGTGGGGTGGTTTCATCAATGTATTGTTTTCGATCGCTCGTCGTTTTCCCCTTCTCGGTCCTCCACCTGAATATCCCGTTCGTCGTTATTCTCCCAATACTCGATTCGTTTCACACGATCCCTCGAATAAACTGTTATCGTACCTTGGCAATGCATCCCCAAAATATGATTCATTCGGAACCTACCCTAAGGGGCAATGCGAATTATAGTATCGAAAGGGATGTATTATTGGGAACTGTGCTAATGTCAAGATCATAACTTTCGAAGAGTTTTTTTTAATCGTAAACTCAAACATATCAATGAAAAACGCGAAAGTGAAATGACTTTTTCTGTTCGTTTTGTACAAATCCAAAGGCGTAGTGCTCGAGCTACATGCCAGTACCAAAAAAGCCGTGCCCTTTTAAACTTTTGTTCCAAAACTTACATTTTAATCTTTTGTTATTCGTTTGCAAAGCTATTAAAGTTCCCGGGGATCCAAATTATTCTTCGTTCACGGAATACATAATGCTCGTCTCTATTGTTGTTAGGAAAAACTTTCCGGCTACCCGAGAGTGTCATTCAATTATATTGTTGGTAAACCGTGGACTTCTTGTGCAATGTTCCACTTTTTTTTTTTTTTTTGGTCGAGGAATGGGTTGACTTTCATTACGGTGAGTGCGGATGGTTGGCAGTGATGTCGAGTTCGTTGGGATTCCCCGAAGGAGTTTCCCGTTCTTCGTGGTCATTATACGACGGCACATTGAGAACAAACGGGGCACTCGTAATCGAATTGTAAATACTGTAGTCTCTACTTTTGCTCTTCTTTTTTTTTTTTTTTTTTTTTTGTCAAGTCCTCCCTCGCCGAGAGGAAAGAGAGAGAACGGGACAAAAGACTGTGTAGTCCCGTAGTCCCGATAGTTCCCTCTTTTTTTTTTTTTTTTGTTTTCATTGCTTCTTTGCTTTCTCGTAACATTTTGCTTTCCACTGTTCGGCATCTTTTTTCCTTCTATCGCTCTCCTACTCTCGGTGGCTTCCAAGAGAACGGTGGCGTTCTCGGTCCTCGAGACTAAATTGCATTTACGGAACCCTCGAACGAAGCTCACGTCACGCTGTCTGAGAGTATTTCCTCGGGTAAACTCTCACTCTATCCTCACTTGGCCTCTCTTTCTTTTCTGCATTCCATCTTTTTCCTTCGCTCTATGCTCTTCATCCTCGCCATCGCTGGACGCTCTTGAGTTCACACTTTTTCCACCCGAGTACCACGCACTCTCGTGCTTGGAAATCCTGGCAAAAACCGTTTTCTCGATTCCCTATGTTTTTCCTACGACCCACTCCCCCCGTTTTTTTTTTTTCTTCGCCACATACTTATCTCCTCTTCTCTGATGCTTCTTCGGGGAGTGTCGAGATACATCACTGAGATTTATTTGGCTACTCGCGGCCTGTATTTTTGCAGGATCATATATATTCGCAATAATAGCGATTTTATCGTATATAGATAATTTTTATTCGCGATATTTTATACTATTTCTACAGTGAACGATGTGTTTCATTGAAATTCTTGATTACGAAAGAGCCGAAGTGTCAGTGCCATTTCGAAATTCTATTAGTTGGGACACCCCCTAATTGCCGGCGGGAGCTGTCGTCGTTTCGTACAACCTTTCCAGTCCGTTCCTACTCTTCTAGACGGGAAATTAATTAATTCGATTTCTCCTACGCACCCTCTCCAGTTCCCAGTTCCACGAGGCTTTTCATCGGTGTACAAAAAAAAAAAAACAAACAAAAAAATCTGGGCTACCTCTCGATCACTGAAAATTGGTCTTATTGTTCGAGAAGAATCTTCTCCTTTACTTCCGAGTCCCGGGTCCCGGAATAGAGAGAAAAAAAAGACTAAGCTTTTTTTTTTTCCTCCGTCAAGGACAATCCGATTTCCACTGGGTGAGAAGGGTGACGGCGATTTCAGCGTCCGCGACGATGAAAAAAAAGGGTTTCTCTTTCTCTCTGCAGCTAGAGTCCTCGTTCGAGGATTGTGTGTCGCGGGGGAGATCGACGGAGTCCTAGGAAGTCCTGTCTCCCGCAGAAACAGGACGGCGCACACTTTTATTCCGCACTCGAGAGACTTTCGCGGAACGAACCTCGCTTAACGTTCTTTCTTGCTATTTTAGTTCAATAAACCCGGCTCGAGAATCTAGCGCTATCACGGTGAAAGTCAATTTAGAACTTTGGTTACACGGAAAAACACTTGCGAAATCTTTTCGCAAGGTCGTTGTGTGTATATATATTAAGTTTAGATTTTCTTCAAGTGATCCAAATGTTTTCCAACTGTATTTAAAAAAAAAATTATAACAAAATTAAGCGACGAAATCGTAAATGGGTGTCGTGAGGCGAAAAACGAAAAAAATCACTTTTTGGACGATTTTCAATGAAATTTCGAGTTTGTCAAAGAAATGGCTACTGAATTAGTAATCAGCGAGTCAAAATACATCGATATAGCGTCCCAAAAGAAAATTTAAAGAATTCAAAATTTTTTTGCATTTCGGCCAAAAAGCAGTGGCTTCACTAAAATCGCTGTAACGTTGCTTCCCGATGGAGTTGGAATCCCACTCTGTGCTCATTCTTTTCGTGATCGAAAACCCTTTAAAATGGCGCTTGAATCATTGTGCTATCATTATTTTTCAATTTTTCACAGATTTTTAAAGTCGGACCATCGATTTTTGCGAATTTCTCCATACATACCCCTTCTCATTTTTTTCGCCGATTTTCAACCTGCTCTCACGGCTACCATAATTGAGATATCGGGATAATCCAAAATGCATTATCTAAGTTTACTCGACACGTTTTAAAAACGCTGGTCAAAACCCAAAATCGATGAAACGGGAGCCAAGTTATGACCATTTGAAATTTCAAGATTTTTAGGTTCTCGAAAAGGTGGGCAAAAAAACAAAAAAATGTTTTTCTCTTTTTTCAATGTTTCGATACCCTATTCGATCGGAAATTCTCCGCTGATTACGAATAACACCGAGTTTTAGTCGAAATCTCAAAATATCAATGAGAAAAAGGCAAAAAACGAAAAAAATCACTTTTTGGACGATTTTCAATGAAATTTCGAGTTTTTCAAAGAAATGGCTACTGAATTAGTAATCAGCGAGTCAAAATACATCGATATAGCGTCCTAAAATAAAAATTTAAAGAATTCAAATTTTTTTTACATTTCGGCCAAAAATAAGTGGCTTCACTAAAATCGCTGTAACGTTGCTTCCCGATGGAGTTGGAATCCCACTCTGTGCTCATTCTTTTCGTGATCGAAAACCCTTTAAAATGGCGCTTAAATCATTGTGCTATCATTATTTTTCAATTTTTCACAGATTTTTAAAGTCGGACCATCGATTTTTGCGAATTTCTCCATACATACCCCCTCTCATTTTTTTCACCGATTTTCAACCTGCTCTCACGGCTACAATAATTGAGATATCGGGATGATCCAAAATGCATTCTCCAAGTCTACTCGAGACGTTTACAAAACCCCCCTCAAAATTAAAAATCGTTCAAACGGGAGCCGAGTTATGGCCATTTGAAAATTCGACATTTTCAGATTTCTGAAAAGTAGGCAAAAAATTACAAACAAATTGTTATTTATTTTTTCAATGCTTCGATACCATTTGCGATCAGAAGTTGCCTGCTGATTACGATCAACACCGAGTTTTAATCGAAATCTCGAAATATCAATGTGCCCAAAATTATACTTATTCTTATGATTTATATTAACGATCGTTTCGTTGTTTGTTTCAGCGAGAGAACTCAAATCATGCGGTGGAATAAGCAGCGGCGGGGAGGTATGCTGCTCGGCTGACATGGAGCTTAGATTGCAAGCAAGAGCTCGTGACAAACACGAAAAAGCAATGAGAACGACGCTTCAACGACTTCAACAGTTGCTCGTTGCGAGAGGAACCCGCTTTCACAGTGAGTAATACACACATTTATTCTGAATTCTTTTCATTATTTCATCATCATCGTTCATATTTCCGTCCTCGAGAGTATATTTTTTGATATAAGAAAAGAGCTTTATTCGTTGAATCAGAATCTCGAAGAAAAAAAAAAAAAATCTGTAAATTAGAAATTTGCGCGTTGCTTCCGTGTCTCGAAAACTTCTAAATTCTAAATTGGATTTTCCGACGCGTCGGAACAATTCGAATGGCATTGGGCATCGAGAATCAAAAGATTTTTTTTTTCTTTATCACCGTCACAAAGCTTCCACTGGTACGGAAGCAAAATTAATCGAATCTGTCGGTCGCACCGATGGTTCGTCAGACAGGAGAGAACCGAACTTATCGCGAGTGGCGTTCGTGCGGAGTGGTTGAAAAGAGACTACGATGAGAATTTTGCTACATCGTGAAAGGGGATGAAATGAGATTCCAGTGGTTATACTCGGAGCAGGGTTGTTCCTCGACCGTTCGCGATAGAAGTTGATGCGAAAAACCGGCGCCGTCCCTCTTTCATACGCCGCGGGGGTGCAGAGGGGGCGAACTTGTAAGGTTTTTTTTCTTTCTTTTTTAATTAAAGAGGGACCGCGAGTGCATTGAGAGATGAGAATTCGTGCGAGAAGTGTCGTCGGGGGATCATAGGTGGAATTTCCCGCGTGTTTCACGCACTTGCACACGTTTTTTTTTTTTTTTTTTCTCAGCGAAACCGCGAAACTCTCGGCTTTCCTTGTCCGGGGTTCGATACACGCGTTTCGCGAACGTACATGGCGCGAGCTAGTGGCCTCTCTAGTAGTATTATTATTTTTCTTCGCAACGGGGGAGTAAAATTTTGTTGCGCAGGCACAAAGTCGTCTTTGTAAGAGAGATCAAGGGTCGAGAAGTCAAGCTAGGATATATATTATTGATCGTGTAGACACTTGAAGTAATATTTAGAGGATGAAGTATCGGTACGTTGCGGAAATATTTGTTTCAGGCTTTCGAAGAAATTCTCCTTTCTGGACGAACATCGCACAGTTTAAGATAGTAGTCTGGTAACTTAAGCCGATTTTCATGTCTCTTTTTTGAGGGCTTTTTTTTGTAGAAAAATAAAAATGAATCGTTTTGGATATTTAGGATGTTTTTATTTACATATTAAAGATACAAAAAAAAAATTTTTTGAAAAATGTTATAGTTTATTATTATTATTATTATTGAAAGAAAAAGCGCGTGGGTGGCCCCGGTGATTTTGGCTCTTGATGTTATCTGAAATCAAAAATTCTTGATAATTCTTAATCTATAGACATGTCATTCTGGTCGGAACTAATGAAGTTAAATTTCATGGATAAATAACAAAATGGCGGACTTTGGAAAAAAAAACTTTTTTCCAAAGTCCGCCACTTGTTATTTATCCATATTTTGGCTCTTGATGTTATCTGAAATCAAAAATTCTTGATAATTCTTAATCTATAGACATGTCATTCCGGTTGGAACTAATGACGTTAAATTTCATGAATAAATAACAAAATGGCGGACTTTGGAAAAAAAAGTTTTTTTCCAAAGTCCGCCATTTTGTTATTTATCCATATTTTGGCTCTTGATGTTATCTGAAATAAAAAATTCTTGATAATTCTTAATCTATAGACATGTCATTCTGGTCGGAACTAATGAAGTTAAATTTCATGGATAAATAACAAAATGGCGGACTTTGGAAAAATAAGTTTTTTTTCAAAGTCCGCCATTTTGTTATTTATCCATATTTTGGCTCTTGATGTTATCTGAAATCAAAAATTCTTGATAATTCTTAATCTATAGACATGTCATTCTGGTTGGAACTAATGACGTTAAATTTCATGGATAAATAACAAAATGGCGGACTTTGGGAAAAAAAAATGTTTTCCTAAGTCCGCCATTTTGATATTTATCCATATTTTGGCTCTTGATGTTATCTGAAATAAAAAATTCTTGATAATTCTTAATCTATAGACATGTCATTCTGGTCGGAACTACTGAAGTTAAATTTCATGGATAAATAACAAAATGGCGGACTTTGGAAAAATAAGTTTTTTTCCAAAGTCCGCCATTTTGTTATTTATCCATATTATGGCTCTTGATGTTATCTGAAATAGAAAATTCTTCATAATTCTTAATCTATAGACATGTCATTCTGGTTGGAACTACTGAAGTTAAATTTCATGGATAAATAACAAAATGGCGGACTTTGGAAAAAAAAACCTTTTTTCCAAAGTCCGCCACTTGTTATTTATCCATATTTTGGCTCTTGATGTTATCTGAAATAAAAAATTCTTGATAATTCTTAATCTATAGACATGTCATTCTGGTCGGAACTAATGAAGTTAAATTTTATGGATAAATATCAAAATGGCGGACTTTGGAAAAAAAACTTTTTCCAAAGTCCGCCATTTTGTTATTTATCCATATTTTGGCTCTTGATGTTATCTGAAATAAAAAATTCTTGATAATTCTTAATCTATAGACATGTCATTCTGGTCGGAACTACTGAAGTTAAATTTCATGGATAAATAACAAAATGGCGGACTTTGGAAAAAAAAACTTTTTTCCAAAGTCCGCCATTTTGTTATTTATCCATATTTTGGCTCTTGATGTTATCTGAAATCAAAAATTCTTGATAATTTTCAATCTATAGACATGTCATTCTGGTCGGAACTACTGAAGTTAGATTTCATGGATAAATAACAAAATGGCGGACTTTTGAACAAAAAACTTTTTTCCAAAGTCCGCCATTTTGTTATTTATCCATGAAATTTAACTTCAGTAGTTCCGACCAGAATGACATGTCTATAGATTAAGGATTATCAAGAATTTTTGATTTCAGATAACATCAAGAGCCAAAATCATCGGGGCCACCCACGCGCTTTTTTTTCGAGGAGCCAACTTCGATCAATAATAATAATAATAATAATAAACTATTAAATTCTTTCAAAAATTTTTTTTTTTGTATCTTTAAGATGTAAATAAAAACATCGTGAATATCCGAAACGATTCATTTTTATTTTCCTACAAAAAAACACCCTCCAAAAAAGACATGAAAATCGGCTTAAGTTACCAAACTACCACCTTAAGCTTTTGGATTAGTGAAATTATTATACCGTACAGAGATCGTCTCTGTAGAAAATTGACTCAGCGATATCGGTCCTCGCTCTCTATGTATTTAGTTTTCATCGCACGTACACCGTTTTCGCTCTCGTCCCTGGTAAGGCAATGTTGCTAATCTTCCCATTCCGTACCATCGTTCACCGTGTAATCCGTTACTTAATCCCTCGAAATGCCCGGATATTATAGTCACGTCACTCAATTTCTCGCAGGATAACGTATCGATAAATGGAATTTTCTACATTAAAATCGGGTCCAGCTTCCGTGAAAGTTTTTGAAAAATGTCGACTGCAAAATGCACTCAGTGGTTCTTTTTCCTTTTTTGCCCACATATGGATAACGGCACAAGTGCTTTTCATTTGGGTGGAAAAAATATTTTTCATCCGAAACGTTTATCGCGTCATTGCAAAATATATGAGTCGAAGAACGATAATGTTACAGGGACGGGCGCAGATGTCTGCTATTTCGAGGAACATCGCGGAAGTGCTGGCAACAGCGAATATATATCGATATCGTCGATATATGTAACGGTGTCATATAGCGCTTCGGTGCTAGCTGCCGATGGTGCGGTAGAAATTTTCGTTCGGTAAATTGGTAATCGATAGCGAGATGACCGAGAGCAAGAGGGAGACAAAGATATGACAAGGGCGGTTGAGAGAAAAAGGAAGAATATGTATGTACCGTATCCAGCTTCCGGCAACCCCTCTGACGAATGTACATTCACGATGATTACAATATCGAGCAACGTACCGGGCATAACAACGCGAGGGCGAGCCAGCCAAGCGTTCCAGACGAAAACGTCGGGGTAAAACGGATAACTGTCGTTTGAGAACTTTTATCATAGCCAAATTCGTTTTAATAATTAGTATTACTGCATCAGTGCCACCGATGTGGTTGTCGTTTATAATTAACCCTCGCATGGCCGAAATGACGCACCGGACGACCTCGTCAGGAACCAACAGATAATTCGCATCGATAATCTAGATAATGGAGAAGTGTTTGAAAAGGGGATTGAAAATTTGAAGCGGAAGAATATTCGCTCAATAAGCCGAAAAAAAAAGCTTCGAAATAAAGTCTCCGGTCGTTGTCTACGATTGTTTCATTTTGCCCCACACCAAACCTTCGTACAACATCCTCGGGGGCGGGGGGGGGGGGGGGGGGGGGGTCGGTTGCCGGGTGAAACGGCGTAAATCTCGTGCCTCCACTTTAAGGGTGGAAATAGGGTTAGGACAGCGTTTTCTCAATGATTTTCATGAATTTTTTTTATAGTATAAAAAATGAATATAATTTATTGAAACTTTGAGAATATTTTATACATATATTTAAGTATATACTATAAAATTTTTGAAGAATTTCCTTGAAAAACACCGAAGATATTAGCGACCCCATATTGCAGGTCACAATCAGACTCAGCATTTTGCGTACATTCTGGAAGCCACAATTTTCATCTGAAATCAAACGAGGTTGGAATTTACTTTTATTATATGTCTTTCTTCTATATGAACCTAAATGCTATCAACGAAATAGAAAATTGAATTTTTTACAGGGGTCAAAACGAAAAAGCATGATTTTTTGCCATTTTTTACAATTTTATTTGCAAAAAAAAAATTATTTTAAATAATGATAATATTCCGATTGTAGGTTCATATAGAGCGCAATACTATGAAGAAAGTAACTGCCAATTTTCAAAACGATTGGTTGAAAACTTTTCAAACTAGCGTGTACGCAAGTGCAAAAAAAGTCGTTTTCGGAAAAACGCGTTTGAAAAAATTTCGTATCTGAGTGACCGCTCGGTTATACACGTGGCGCGCTCGGGGCCTGAATGAGAGCTACTCACTTTAAGGTAGTAGTCTGGTAACTTAAGCCGATTTTCATGTCTTTTTTGGAGGGCGTTTTTTTGTAGGAAAATAAAAATGAATCGTTCTGGATATTTAGGATGTTTTTATTTACATATTGAAGATACAAAAAAAAAATGTTGAAAAAATTTAATAGTTTATTATTATTATTATTATTGCTTTACTTAAGCCGATTTTCATGTCTTTTTTGGAGGGCGTTTTTTTGTAGGAAAATAAAAATGAATCGTTTTGGATATTTAGGATGTTTTTATTTACATATTAAAGATACAAAAAAAAAAAATTTTTGAAAAAATTTAATAGTTTATTATTATTATTATTATTGACTTACTTAAGCCGATTTTCATGTCTTTTTTGGAGGGCGTTTTTTTGTAGGAAAATAAAAATGAATCGTTTTGGATATTTAGGATGTTTTTATTTACATATTATAGGTACAAAAAAAAAATTTTTTGAAAATATTTAATAGTTTATTATTATTATTATCATTGATCGAAGTTGGCACCTCGAAAAAAAAGCGCGTGGGTGGTCCCGGTGATTTTGGCTCTTGATGTTATCTGAAATAAAAAATTCTTGATAATTCTTAATCTATAGACATGTCATTCTGGTCGGAACTACTGAAGTTAAATTTCATAGATAAATAACAAAATGGCGGACCCCTTCTTTGCTAAAGTAAAAGGACTTTTTTTTCCAAAGTCCGCCATTTTGTTATTTATCCATGAAATTTAACTTCAGTAGTTCCGACCAGAATGACATGTCTATAGATTAAGAATTATCAAGAATTTTTGATTTCAGATAACATCAAGAGCCAAAATCACCGGGGCCACCCACGCGCTTTTTTTTCGAGGTGCCAACTTCGATCAATAATAATAATAATAATAAACCATTAAATTTTTTCAACAAAATTTTTTTTTGTATCTTTAATATGTAAATAAAAACATCCTAAATATCCAAAACGATTCATTTTTATTTTCCTACAAAAAAACGTCCTCCCAAAAAAGACCTGAAAATCGGCTTAAGTTACCAGACTACTACCTCAATGGCTTATAACAATAGAACGAGTCGGAATTTTCATTTAAAATTTTGGGAACATATTTTTCAATAGTTTTACTAACAATTTATGAAATTAAAAAAAAATCGATTTTCTGAACCGTCTAACCCTATTTCCTCCCTTAATGCAGGCACGGTGGCTCCGTCTCTCAATTCTATACATATATGTACAACCCTCTCGGTACACACATTCGCACTCTTTCGCTTTCTCACCGCACGGTGGCGCTGTTATGCGAGTAGTCCAAAGAGAGGACCGCCGACCCTCTCGCGTTTGTCCCCGGCAGTCTACAAGACCCTCTTCTGAACTTCTATCACGCGGAGTGCCAAGTAAAGTGGAGGTACCGCACCTAGGTACGGCTAGGCACCTCGTACACTTACGTATCACACTTTTGCCATGCTCACACATACGCTATGTAGTAAATACGCGGATGACGTGAAGTGTCCGCGACTCAAAGGAAGCCGGCGAGTAGTTAGTCGCGGAGAGTAGCTCTACGTACGGTACCGACAGTCTCGCGAGTCGAGCTATATGTCTGTGTTTATGTTATATGTATGGGATGTTTCAAGCGAAATCGACGGAAACCTAGTTTTTTTTTTTCATTTCTTCATTCTATTATGTTATAGGGAACTCGAGAAAACGAATGTAATGCACTTTTCACATTTTTTTTAGGGGAAATATTTGGAAAGCTTCATTTTAAAATATATATTTATTTATGTATAATTAATAAAAATGTTGTACATTCAGCATTGTCCTTAATTAATCACTTTGAACAGAGAGACAAGTACTAATCGAGCGTTGTTCTTTTAACGGAGCTAAGAGAACGCGAATTCTACTTAGCCCATCGTTATATCCTCGTAGATTAATTTACCGTCGTAACTGCTAAAAAATTAGTCGACATTTTACCTCCTTACGCGAGGACCGACGTTTATGAATTAAAATCTCCAACACCCGCTATGCCGCTGAGAGTGCGAAGGCAGGAGAGTATCAGCTTTTATATAAGTGCACCCCTTTTCGCTACCATCGCCTTTCCCGTAGCCGCAGCTAAAGTGCTTCTCTTTCATACGTTCTCTCTTCGATTCGTTACACAGTCTCTCTCTCTCTCTAGCGCTCCTCTTCTGACGTTAAAAGGATTTTTAATCTCATTCTTCGCGACTAAAGTGACTGATGTAAGCGTACTCGCACGGACGCAAAGTTCAGTTTGCTGTGAAGGTAGGGTTTGCTCCGTTCAATTTGGCGCCAAATCAATTGCGCAAAATTGCAAAACTATTCAAGTTTCTTTCGTACATACGTTCTTTATAATTTTGATTAATATTTCTCGTTCCCTCGTTACGCGGATTTAAGATACATAAATGTTTACTATCCATTTCGAATCTTTACACTATTTTGTTTCTCAATAACACACGAATTTTTATTATGATGCTGAAATCTGAATCGTTGGAACGCAACGAAATCAAGTTTTTTTACAAATATTTAATTTTCGGTATTGCTCAAGCTTTTCGTGAACATTTGGGACCCAGGCCCCTAACGGCGATCCCTAAAAAGTTTTAAACGATTTTCTATGTCCGGAAAACACCCTTATGGGAGGGGTGAAAAACTGAAAAAATCGGAGTCCGTACTGTAAAAAGATAAACATTTTTTTTATGATCGTTATTCGTTGTTCGTCGTTACAAGAGACCCCTAAAAAACTTTGACCGATTTTCTATGTCCGGAAAGCACCCTTATGGGAGTGTGAAAAATGGAAAAAATCGGAGTTCGTACTGTAAAAAGATAAACATATTTTTTATGATCGTTATCCGTTGTTCGTCGTTAAAAGAGATCCCTAAAAAAGTTGAACGATTTTCTATTTCCGGAAAGCACCCTTATGGGAGGGTGAAAAACTGAAAAAATCGGAGTCCGTACTGTAAAAAGATAAACATTTTTTTTATGATCGTTATCCGTTGTTCGTCGTTAAAAGAGATCCCTAAAAAAGTTTGAACGATTTTCTATGTCCGGAAAGCACCCTTATGGGAGAGTGAAAAACTGAAAAAATCGTAGTCCGTACTGTAAAAATATAAACATTTTTTTTATCATCGTTATTCGTTGTTCGTCGTTACAAGAGACCCCTAAAAAACTTTGACCGATTTTCTATGCCCGGAAAGCACCCTTATGGGAGAGTGAAAAACTGAAAAAATCGTAGTCCGTACTGTAAAAATATAAACATTTTTTTTATCATCGTTATTCGTTGTTCGTCGTTACAAGAGACCCCTAAAAAATTTTGAGCGATTTTCTATGTCCGGAAAGCACCCTTATGGGAGGGTGAAAATCTGAAAAAATCGGAGTCCGTACTGTAAAAATATAAACATTTTTTTTATCATCGTTATTCGTTGTTCGTCGTTACAAGAGACCCCTAAAAAACTTTGACCGATTTTCTATGTCCGGAAAGCACCCTTATGGGAGTCTGAAAAATGGAAAAAATCGGAGTTCGTACTGTAAAAAGATAAACATTTTTTTTATGATCGTTATCCGTTGTTCGTCGTTAAAAGAGATCCCTAAAAAAGTTTGAACGATTTTCTATGTCCGGAAAGCACCCTAATGGGAGAGTGAAAAACTGAAAAAATCGTAGTCCGTACTGTAAAAATATAAACATTTTTTTTATCATCGTTATTCGTTGTTCGTCGTTACAAGAGACCCCTAAAAAATTTTGAGCGATTTTCTATGTCCGGAAAGCACCCTTATGGGAGGGTGAAAATCTGAAAAAATCGGAGTCCGTACTGTAAAAATATAAACATTTTTTTTATCATCGTTATTCGTTGTTCGTCGTTACAAGAGACCCCTAAAAAACTTTGACCGATTTTCTATGTCCGGAAAGCACCCTTATGGGAGTCTGAAAAATGGAAAAAATCGGAGTTCGTACTGTAAAAAGATAAACATTTTTTTAATGATCGTTATCCGTTGTTCGTCGTTAAAAGAGATACCTAAAAAACTTTGACCGATTTTCTATGTCCGGAAAGCACCCTTATGGGAGGGGTGAAAAACTGAAAGAATCTTTCACTCGTCATTACAATGACACAAAAGCTGTACATCGTACAGGGATTTTGTCTTACCCAATCTTAAAATCCAGACGAAAAAGTGATGTAAAAAAAAATCGTCGAGTCTCGTCGCGGATTCCTTTGAATAATGTAATTTTCCCTTTTTTTTTAATTCATTTTCTTTTTTTCCAGCTTTCTTCAAGGAATTACTCGCAGCTAGTAAGAAGGGCTTTCACGAGATGTTCAAGAAAACTTATGGCATTCTGTACGAGCAGAACGCCTATGTATTCACGGATCTCTTCAAGGAACTCGAGAATTATTACGCCAAGGGAACGGTGAGTCGCTTTTACTTGTCTCTCATCGTCCTCCCCCCCCGTCATCCTCTGGCCACCGTTATAGTATCTTCCCCGCAAACTCCCTCTCGCTCTATCGCCACTTCTCTTCTCTTATTCAATCCTGGCCGAGTCGGTTCAGCGTTAAATTGGAAAACGAGATGGAAGCTCGTTTAATACTATTAAATTCCTTATTACGACACTCGAAACATCCGGTACAAGTTTTTCCCGTCCACTCGAAACGAAATTGATCGATGCAAAGTTGCTTCTTCGCGGGCAGCGTACAGTCTGGCCCAAGCTCGTGTAGATTCTCATTTTTAAAGAAATTGCCCTTCAGAGTCTAATTACGTTTTTCTAAGTCTAATTTCGCGACGAGTAACACTCTAACGATAAAATAAAATGGTGAACACGTTTTTTTCCGATTATTTATTCTCGCGTCACCTCTTGATCCTCGTGTTTTTTCTTTTTCACACACACGTTCCCCGTCCCCATCTCCGACATTAACGGGGCTTCCCTCTTGTTATACGTACTCAACCTCTACCATCGCTACCGTCAACCCTCCCGATCGGATGAAACAGCAGTCGAGGAGAATTGCAGGGGCCTGAGTCATTGTACACCTCGAAACGTTCGCTCTCGTACCGGATAAAACGAGAGCTAAAGCACGACCATAAATCAAATTTTACACAACCGATCTCCCAGACGACCGACTCAATTTACAAAAGGCAAACTTATATATTTCCCCTTTGTCCGTAATACACGACTCTCGGACTTGTACCGCTTCAAAACGTATGCGTTTGTTAATCGGAAATACCAAAAAATGGCCAATTTTTGTGCAACACCCCAGGGACATTTCTTTGAGGACAATGACCTAAAAGTTCTATGCGTTTTAAAATCACGTTGAATTCGTACGATTTATTTTTAGGATCGATTGGATAAACAAAAAAGACTTCTAAGAGATTTGGAAACTTGACGAACTTGAAGAAACTAAATCCCGTCCTGTTCCGTTCTCAATCTATCAATGACCCGAACGTCAATCTTATATTACGTTTCACACCCCCTCGTTCTTCCGGTCAGTTTTTCACCCCGATCTTCTGACCCGCCAGCCTTCTCGTTTTCTATTTCCTGTAGAAATAGAACCCACCCTTCGGCAGTTACACTTTTTACACCACAAAATCTCCTTACTCGCGTCTCCATCCCGCGATACTCGAGTACACGCTACCAAATACATCCTTCAACTATAATATGCCTCGCGTCTCTTCGTCCCTCTCAAATATACATATGTGCATATTAGGGTGGTTTTTAATTTGGTGATGTTGGAAATTCTTTGGCATTGTTCCTCAAAAGTAATCAACATATCTAGAAAAAAAATTGGGCGCAAGCGGAACTTTGTCCAATAATTCTAACCCACCCCACTGAGCTGTCGAATTTTTATATGAAAAAATGCATGCATTCAAAATTTTGTTAAGAAAATTGTTTATTATTTCAAAACTATTTATGATAAAAGAATTTTATATAACGTTTTTGTAGGAAATATAATGCTCCATAAAAAAGGTATCTTGTGAAATTCTCGTGAATCTAATATTTATCACGTAATTAGCAAAAAAATGTCATCATTTATTCCAAAAGTCGATCGTTATGGTGAAAACAGGAGTTCGACGTCGAATAGCTGCAATTTATTTTTCGTATTTATATAAGATTATGAAGAAATACGTAGCGCACTCAACAATGAAATGTAAACAATATTCAAATTTTCAATTTTATCAATTTTATTGTGAATTATAATGAATGATGTCATATATTTTAAAAATCAACTTACAATATTGAATTACATCGGTTGGAGCAAAGTTGCTTTGTTAATATCAGGATATTTTTTTATATTCTTCAATTATTTGTATAATGAATTGTTTCTGATCTTCATCATAAGTGAGACGATCATTGTACTCTGTAATAAGTTTCACTCCTCTTTCTGCAACATCGTTAACCACTTTAATTCCTTTAACTACTTTTAAGCCTTGTAAATAATGTTTATTAGAAATCCACTCGCTCACATTGATATCAAAAAATGAGGAGTTGATTTCGAATCTTTCGAAAAAAGCCATCGATTTGGAACTGATAAAGAAATCAATGTCCTTATCGATCAAAGAAGAAAAATTTATCATGAATGATAATAAAATTGATAAAAGTGAAAATTTTAATATCGTTCACATACTGTTATTGAGTGCACTACGTATCTCTTCATATTTCTAATTGCATATGAAGAATACATTGCAGTTTTTCGACGTCAAACTCCTATTTTGGCCATAATGATGGACTTTTGGAATAAATGATGACAGTTTTTTGCTAATAACGTGATAAATATTAGATTCACAAGAATTTTATAAGATACCTTTTTTGTAGACCATTAAAATTTCCTATAAAAACACAATATAAAATTTTTTTATCATGAATAGTTTTGAAATAATAAACAAATTTCTTAACAAAATTTTGAATGCATGCATTTTTTCATATAAAAATTCGACAGCTCGGTGGGGTAGGTTAGAATTATTGGACAAAGTTCCGCTTGCGCCCAATTTTTTTTCTGGATATGTTGATTACTTTCAAGGAACAATACCAAAGAATTTCCAACATCACCAAATTAAGAACCACCCTAGTGCATATATATTAGGGCGATTTTTTTTTTTCGACTATTTTCTTTTTCAGTCCCCACCCGAAATTTTGTTGGATATGTCGAAAAAGAAATTCCCTGAAAGTTACAGCCCTTAATATTAATTCTAAGTACTTTCCCAAAGCGTGAGAAGATTTTCCATCTAAAATACACGTAAATCGATTTTTTTTTTTTTTCAAATTTCTATAACTCAGCCGCATTTTATGCTATCATATTGTTCTTGGTTTCGATTTACTCAGAATAAAACAATCTAAAAAAGTGCCTCTTGCGGCGAAAGTGTAAATTGTACTGGTGAGTTGGTACGGGTCACTGAAGTTGATTTTGACCCAAAATTCTCGTTTTTTTGCTGTTATCTCCGAAACAATTAACTTTACGAAAAAAATGTGAACGAAAAATTTGTTGGAAATTTAATTTCTTACAAAAAAGGTCCTATCGACCCAATTGCTTAGATTAATATTTCTTGAGATATTGAACTTTTTTTATTTTTTATTTTTTTTATTATTTAATATTTCATATTTTCTAAATTGTATACTACTAATAAGTTAAAGTTCAATATCACAAGAAATATTGATCTAAGCAATTGGGTCGATAGGACCTTTCTTGGAGGAAATTAAATTTCCAACAAATTTGTCATTTACATTTTTTTCGTAAAGTTAATTGTTTCGGAGATAACAGCAAAAAAAAAACGAGAATTTTGGGTAAAAATCAACTTCAGTGACCCGTACCAACTCACCAGTACAATTTACACTTTCACCGCAAAATGCACTTTTTTAGATTGTTTTTTTCTGGGTAAATCGAAACCAAGAACAATATGATAGCATAAAATGCGGCTGAGTTATAGAAATTGGAAAAAAAAAAAAAATTCGATTTACGTGTATTAGATGGAAAATCTTCTCACGCTTCGGGAAAGTACTTAGAATTAATATTAAGGGCTGTAACTTTCAGGGAATTTCTTTTTCGACATATCCAACAAATTTTCGGGTGGGGACTGAAAAAAAAAATAGTCGAAAAAAAAAAATCGCCCTAATATATATGTGTAATATATACGAAAGACTCGCACTTGTTCGAATCTTCGTGGCATCGCGTGTTCAACAACCCTCAGTCAATGCTTTTGACGTGCAAGACTGTGGGACGGGAGGAAACTCGGTACCGAGACACGAGATTATCCGAGAATATTTTTAGACTCCTGTCCGAATTTTCGGCAATAACGTTAACGAGCGCACGCTACTCTCGAACTGAAACTTTTTTCATCCCCTGTCAAAAATAAACAAGCTTTTGAATAAAAACAAAAATAAATCCCCGGACAATGATACGTCCGGTGTGTGGAAAAACAAAAACACGTTCTCATAACTTTACGAGTTATTGATGTAACGGTGGAAAATCTCTATTCGCTTGTTCCAGGTCGATCTCGATGACGCAATGGACAACTTTTTCAACACTCTTTACCAAAAAATGTTTACGGTACTCAACAGTCAGTATAAATTCGACGCCAAGTATCTCGAGTGCGTTGGCAATCATATGAAAGAGATGAGACCGTTCGGCGATGTGCCACAGAAACTCGGGGTTCAGATAAAAAGATCCTTCGTTGCGACTAGAGCGTTCAGTCAGGCGCTAACCGTTGCCGCTGACGTTCTCAAAAATATGCAAACGGTAGGGAATTTGATCCTAGAATAATTATTATTATGCTGTGACGATTGTTAAGTGTTGTTGCACGTGATTAGTCTTTCATACTCGAATAACGTTACTGTTATTATTATTGTTATTGTTATCGTGGATCCGAAAAACGATGGGTTCGCTCGTCAGCTGCGTGACACGACTATTATGAACGGAGAATTTTTATAATTATTCTCGTTGCAGCTGAAATCGTCACCGGAGTGCGCCGCTGCATTGACGAGAATGACGGCATGCCCATCCTGCAGCGGTATACCCGGCAACGTACTGGCCTGCGGTGACATGTGCGCTAACGTAATGAAGGGTTGCCTTGCCCAGCACGCGGCACTCGACACTGAATGGAATCACTTTGTCGGTAAGTGCACCCTCGGACCAGCTACGATAATATAATATAGTACCGACCCGTTCGAATCTATAGAACCTATTGCGATAATATATATTCAATCTCCTCAAGGATGACGAGTTTCACGAACAAAAAAATCATATATTTTACTTTTCGATTTTATCGTTATTTTTTATTTATTTTTTTATTTTTTTCATTATATTCCTCGTGAATATTCGGCTTTATTGCAGATTTTTAACTCCCACACTTTTTTTATTAATGGAGGGGTAAGGGTTTCAGCGTTAAAAAAAACACTTTTTTTGCGATTTTTTTTCTCAAATATGGATTGAGCAATTTTATTCGAACCTTTTGTACATTATTGAGCATACTTTTGACAATGTTGTGTAATTTTTTCATGCCGAAATATTCAAGCATAAGCCCGCAACAGAGCTTCCCCCAGAATGTCTTGGAAAAAAAACAATTTGCGGTGTTCGCTATAACTCGGCCGGAAATTATCTGAAAATGAAAAACCATGAAAATTTAGTCATATTATTATCAAATCTTGCCCCCAACGTTCTCTGATAATTTTTTTTTTCATTAAAAAATTTTTAGTGGCCATCCAAAGTGTGAACTGTTATTTTCCACGAAAAATTCCGCCATTTTGTGGGTGGGAAACACCCTTAATGTTAAAAAAAAAAAAATTTAACTAAACGTTGGGGGGAGGTATTTTGTATGTAGAAAATGTGTACAAAGTTTGAAATGAATCGGTCAAGTAGTTTTTAAATGGCAGTGAACACGGACTTTGAAAAAGTAGTTTCGAGAAAAACGCGTCTAAAGTGCACTGCTAGCCCGAGCGCCCGCAGCTGTTAGAGGTATAGCGTTAAAGGCCAGGAGATTAATAAGACAATAACTTCAAGAATATCGCTTAGATCGGTTTAAAATTTTAAGGACATATTCTTGAAATGTCAAACAATGAGATAAGACAAAAAGAAAAAATTCGATTTTTCGAAAGTGAAAACCCTTACCCCGCCCCTTAAGGTGGTAGTCTGGTAACTTAAGCCGATTTTCATGTCTTTTTTGGAGGGCGTTTTTGTAGGAAAATAAAAATGAATCGTTCTGGATATTTAGGATGTTTTTATTTACATATTAAAGATACAAAAAAAAAATTTTTTGAAAAAATTTAATTGTTTATTATTATTATTATTATTATTGATCGAAGTTGGCACCTCGAAAAAAAAAGCGCGTGGGTGGTCACGGTGATTTTGGCTCTCGATGTTGTCTGAAATCAAAAATTCTTGATAATTCTTAATCTATAGACATGTCATTCTGGTAGGCAACTACTGAAGTTAAATTTCATGGATAAATAACAAAATGAAAAAAGGACGTTTTTTTCCAAAGTTCGCCATTTTGTTATTTATCCATGAAATTTAACTTCGGTAGTTCCGACCAGAATGACATGTCTATAGATTAAGAATTATCAAGAATTTTTTACTTCAGATAACATCAAGAACCAAAATCACCGGGGCCACCCACGCGCTTTTTTTTCGAGTTGCCAACTTCGATCAATAATAATAATAATAATAAACTGTTAAATTTTTTCAAAAAAATTTTTTTTTGTATCTTTAATATGTCAATAAAAACATCCTAAATATCCAAAACGATTCATTTTTATTTTCCTACAAAAAAACGCCCTCCAAAAATGACATGAAAATCGGCTTAAGTTACCAGACTACTACCTTAATGATCTTTTAAATATCGAGACACTGATTTTTTTAATTAACAGAAGCAATTATAAAAATTGACGTTATTAACGTTGTTGGCCTTGAATGGCACTCTTTGACAAAAAAATCTTACGAAATCCCTGAACAGTTTTGAATCATCGCATTAAATAGTCATTGGTATCTTCATTCTTTTTTTTTTTTTTTACACGAACTTTGCACAGTAAATATTTTGTACGAGTAGCTACTTGCATTAACGGACTTCGCGAAATATTCAGCTCGTCTCGGTATTCCGTCCCCGGAACTCCACTGAATCAATTATAATACCCAAGCTTCGTGACTCATGAATTTTGATTCGAAAGCCCCGGGAGAGACTCGTCGGACACAATTAAGTATTCCGTAACGTTCGTCTCCGTGACTGTTTCGTTATATTTCACGAAATTCAGTCGCCCGTTCGTATATCGGACGTTTTTCCTTGATTGCTCTAAAACGATTTCCGAGAAACTCCGATTCCTCACTGTCCCCTCTCGACAGCTTAGTAAAATGTTAATTCATCATTAAAACTAGTGTCTCCGTAGCAAACGAGAAGATTCGTCATTTACATCCGGTATAAATTTCAGTGATAAATTTTCGTGCAATTTCGAAAGTATTTTTCGATTAACTTTTTCCACTTTGATTTATCTCGCTAACATATTTATATGTATTATATTTAATATTTGATTTGAGAAAAAAAACGGGGGCATGGTGAATCATAATTATATGAAACTTTGCAGAGGCGGTTGGCAAAGTGGCCGAGAGATTGTTGGGACCGTTCAACATCGAGATGCTCGTTAGACCGATAAATCTCAAAATATCCGAGGCGATAATGAATTTTCAAGAAAACAGTCACGACGTATCGCAGAGAGTATTCACGGGCTGTGGACGCCCGGTGCTCGGCAGAAGACGTCGTCGTCGCGACAACAGAGAAACGGATTTGGACTCGTCGAGTTTCGATCAAGAATCAACGAGCGAGGACAGATCCTCGACAGCCGCGATGCTCGATAAATTGGTCAAAGAGATCAGACAGAGGGTCAGAGATTCGCGACAATTTTGGATCTATTTGCCGTATCAATTGTGCAACGAGGGACTCGTAGTGCCACCGAGCAACACCAAGGAGTGTTGGAACGGCACTCACGTTGACAAGTGAGCTTTTTTTTTTTCCAAACATTACATTAAAATGGTTTCCATAGTCGCAAAGAAGAACCATTTCTATTTCTATCTTTTTAGTACGAAGATACCGGCAAATTCACAAAAACAATTTTCCTGAACACTGATTTCTTTATTTCCATCACGACATTCTCAATAATATTTCATTTTTCGCTAGGTATCTTTATCCCGTTTCATCGGACGGCGAGACTCAGACCCTTAATCCCGAAGTTCGTGGCGGAGGACCGAGGACTTCGATAGTTCGTGACCAAGTGTTGGCTCTCACGACGATTACCAATAGGCTGCGTTCGGCTTTCAATGGTCAAGATGTCGATTGGATGGATACCGGTAAATCCTCGGATAATATAGTAACAGTTTTCCCAAGAGATGAGCGGTTCAAGTTATTTAAAATAAAATCATTCTTCCAATATCTTTTTTTTTATTGATGATTTTGTTTTTTTTTTTTTTTTTTTTTTTTTTCATATAATTTCTGTCAATCCGGGGACCATTGTTACACCACTTTGTATCAAGTGGAAAAACTCGTAGATGCTAATGCGCCCTATCTCATTACAGAGGAGACGAGTTACGGCTCGGGAAGTGGTTCGGGCGACGGTAACGACGATGACGATCCAATAACCGACGACGAGGACGGTTTTCGCGAAGAATCATCGGGCTACGAGCCAAATCAAACGCCACCCGAGCAACCAAAGATACCAGCGATACCTGTTAATCCGGCGGTACCACCGCGAGTCGATATCGAGCCTAAAACATCGACGAACAACAAAACAACGACCGTCGTCGAGAGCGGTGCCGCGCGCCATCAGCAAATGCCACTGTCGCGAGCCCTCACCACTTATTTGTTCCCAATAGCGGTCATGTGGTTCGGTGGTTGCCTCACCGAGTGGCTGTGATCCGTCGACACGACGATACGCTTCAATGTGTAAATACTCTTTTTTTTTTTATCAAAATACGAACTCAATCCCCCTTTTTTTCTCTCAATCTCTTGCCGTCGACCGTTCCAACGAAAAAAAAAAAAAAAAAAACCGAACGATTCGTTCGAAAAGACAAGAAAACTTTGAGATCAGAAAGGAATACGATGAAATTCGACGAGGATTAACGAGAATCGTATTCGGGACATGAAAAATCTCGAAAGGATTACGTTGACACGTAATAAACGTCGAGAAACTACGACGGATATAAACAATGTGTAACGTTATTCACCATTTATAGGAGAATATCTCATTTTTCTCAAAGTTCGAGCGGCAAAACATTGAAAAATCTGAAAGACCGAGAGAGAGAGAGCGAGAGAGAGGAAAAGCGAAAACGTGAGGTGAATAAAAGGAGAAGAAATAATCCTGACTCGACACTCGGACGAAAAAAAAAAAAAAAAAAAAACCGTACAGCGAGTTTTGGACGATGAACAATGTCCCGATCAATGTGCTACAGTCGCGGTGAATTATAATTAACAACGGCAGTTGTTGATAATTAATATTACTAACAAAGACAAGCAAACGATGAACATTGATGACCGTACGTGCGGTAGTTTGAGAATCGGTGGGTGAAAAAAAAAACCGAAATATACGTAAGACGGAGAGAACTGAGTATACGAAAGCATACAGGACTGAAATATTTATTAATCGTGGTGTATTTTATAGGTTTTTTTTTGCTGAATGAAAATATTCAGAAAAATTTATACGGGGCACGTGAAAAATTCACGAGCTGGCTTTCGTAATTTTTCTTTTACTTTGCACGGACAATGGACGACATTGACGAAAATATTCGTTGTAGTTTCCAAATTGATACGATATCTTTCACGTTCGATGAAAATCATTCGTTTTTCAGTTTGCGAATACGTTTATTTCTTTTGGAAACTAACGCGAGTTTAACAATCAATTTATGTCGAGTGTTACGGCAAAAAAGAACGGCATCGAAAGTCATCCTTGACTTCTACTACCGGTAGGGTGATTTGACGCGTTTTGCCTCGAGGAACTTCGACGAGGAGAAATTAACTCGCGTTACTCACGATTTTGGGACACAGCGCGAAACTCTCTTGTGCGACACGACCCAACTCGGTAATTGTGCATAATTCCGTCGATAATTAACGGGAGGAAAGAAACAAAGATGTGACGAAAATTGAGCATCATTGCAATTCAAAAGTCAATTTAAAAAAATGATTAATAACCACTGTGACTAAAATATCGACATTTCATTGTGAAACGAAAGTTATTTAGAATTAACGTTTATCATTCGAGAAAAGTTTCATTTGTATTTATTTATTTGTTTAGTTTTATATAACTATTTTGACCTAGAGCCATTTTTTTAAATGTTTAAACGTTTTTTTATGCCAAATGCTGACCATCGCTGCTCACCAGAGAGAGAGAGAGAGAGAGAGGACATGTGGAAAAATATCCCAAGCAGCGTAACGCGAGGAAAAAAGAATTTCTTTTCTCGATGTTTTGTAAAATTGTAAATAATTGACGAGAGCAGTGAATATCAAGAGACAGGGCACTCGCGTGTTTTATCAAAATATTCAACAATTATTTCACGCCGACCAAATTCGCGACACGAACACCATTGACCGATAATTTGATTCGCAAACAACCTTCGATAACGGTTCAATGGTCTTCTAATTGTACGCGGAAGGAAAAAAAAAAAAACAAAAACGAAATATTATATTGAATATAATTGATGCACAATTGACGAATAATCGTCCATGAAAATCGCGCGTTTTTCCCCCAATATATCCGCTGCTCCCCGACGCGTGTCCGCGTTCGTAGAAATTAAGTTTGGTATATAATATCTTTGTGAAAGAGAGTAAGAAATATTTAAAAACAAAAAGGAACAAAAAAAAATGTGCTGAAGTGTGGCGGTGTCGAAGGCGAAAAGAAAAGCCAGGCTACTGTGATAAAATCGAATAAAGCTCGTAATCTGATAAAGCGGGTTTTTTGAACGAAAAAGAATCCAGCATTAATTTTCCACATCGCCTGGATCCCACGACTATAATATATCCTCGAAACGAAGCGGGAAGAAATAAACAAAAATAAAATTAAAAAAAAAAGAAACGTTCTACAAATCTAGTGAAATATTCAAATGAATACTATGAATAATGAATTATTTGTAATTATATTATTATATACATATATATATATATATATATATATATATACGTGCATATGTATATATATATGAAATTAATATAAAATTTATCATTACGTTCGCAGTGTTGCTCATCGAGAACGTAATGACATTTTTAGGGTCGTAATGCATTTGCATTGTCTAGGATTATCAAATTTATCGAAAAATCGGGTTTTTCTACAACACACGGCAATAATTATGAAAACAGGTACATCAATAAAAATGTTGTAAAAAAAAGGACGAAAAAACACACAGACGCACACAAACACAGACACACGCAAAACCACACCTGTACACGAAGAAATATTTGAAACTCCGTAATTCAGTTATTTGCACGATGTCGCGGGTCAACGGCGGAGTTGGGCATTGCTTGACAATATGTTTTTTTTTTGGCGAAAAATGTTTTTTAAAAGTTGAAAAACCAATTAACGATCGTCGAGTAATTGACCGATCATTCGTCGTTTCATTCCTCGCGTGCCATCCCGGACGAGAAAAAAAAAAAGTAACAAATTGCCCGACTCTGGTGAATAGAAGCTAAGCAATTTTCGTTAGGAAACAGGGTTTCGAAATATTTCGAAAAGGCCAAAAAAAACCACGTAAATTCTCGATTGTCTTCTGTGCGAGAAAAAAAAATCTTTTTTCTCACTCCAAAGTGGCTCGCCCACGCGCGCACAATTATTCAGAACAAAAAAAAAAACGAAACGAATCGTATGAAAATATTGGAAAAATGTCGAGTGCAAGAAATATTAATTTATTCGTATTGAAATATCGATGTGATGAGATAGCTAATGTAAAAAAAAAAAAACAAGAAAGACTAAATGTTTAGTGTTCCCCTCTAGCGTTGTTTGGAGTTCGACTTGTTCTTTTTTTTTTTTTTTTTCTATTTTTCCACCATACATTCTAGCGGCAGTCATTGCGGATTTTTCGTTAAATTCACAATACCGATTTGAAGTCATAAGTAATTTAGATGCATTTTTATTTTTATCGTTCCAATACGTAGCGAATGTACGAATATATTTATATACCGGAGATGGACAATTTTTTAGTTCTATTTCTATGATTGAAATCCTTTGACGTAAACAATCGACGAATAAATTACTGAAATCCGATAATTCTGATTTTTTTGTGTTACTAATTAATCTATGATGCCATATATTTTCAATGAATTCTTTTGAGGATACTTCGCGTAAACATTCCTAAGCAAAAATAAGATTCAATGAGAATTTGGAGTATTTTAAGGTGCGATAAAAAATCTTGAAGATACTAAAAACATTGATTTAAAATAACAATGCGAAAAGGTTATTGATAAAGTAGTTAAAAAATCACCGAATTCATTTGATAAGAAAGTTCATCGAACTATCGATCGAACAAGTATTTTTAAACCGTTTTATTAATAACTTTTAACCATTAATTTCACATTTCCATCGTATCGCTTGGTACTCAAATTTTTATTTAGATACAAAAAAAAAATCTCTGGTTTGTCACTGTATCCGTGAAGCGTCCTTAATCAATTACAATTTCTGTCGTACGAACAAACGGGCCATCTCTGATTTATACACTTGTAAGTTTTATATATTTTATTTGTTAATAAATTTATCTGTGCGATTGTTGGGGTGTGCGTAAGTGTGAATTTTCATGTTAAATAATGACGAGGAAGCGCTTCCAAAGTGTCATGTCTCGTAGACGATGTAGAAAACACAAAATCATATGTATGTATATCCATATATACATGCGTATATATATATGTATATATATATATTTGAAGAAAAAAAAACCGACGCGATCGAACGAACGTGTGTGCATGATGAAAGAGAGATTGATCAATCCTATTTTACGGGACGCAATTCGTACGATTTTCAGTTTTCTCGAGTAACGCGACATTCGTGAATTCAGTAATATGACGGATCGTACGAGATGATTTCCGTGTTAAAGAAAAACAAAACAAAATAAAAATAATATACAAACCAATACAGAATAAAGACATGCAAAAAAAAAAGAAGTTTTTCTCCGTTTTGAATGTTTCCTTGTGGATTACCACCCTGTTATTTAATCTGGGAGCTTGTCGAAAACCCGACGATCAAAACTCGGACAATAGGTATTAACAAAACAGCATAAGTATACACGAGAGTCGCGTCGGGATTTTGACATGTTCCCATTAATCTGCTTATTCCCCGTTACTCACCGCGTCTCCGTTGCTCTTTTATTATAACCCTGGTTGCAACTTCACAGATATTTTATTTTTCTTCGAGAGAACCTTTCGTGTCCACGGACGAGAGGGTTCTGTCGGAACGACTACGCGAGTCCGCAGAGAAAAAAAAACAACCGTAGATTTAAAACGTACCGGCGGTCGATAACACAGATTTCTCCCTAGAGATATGCTCTCGCGCGGGAGAATGTCAAAGTCCCGACAGTGAAACTGCCGACACGGCGTATCGCGCGCGTACCGACTGTTTTTGGTACGTGTACAGCCGCAAACACATCGCGGTTAGGCAATGAACGTAGTTCCAAGTGTTGGGGTTCTCAATAAAACCGAGGGACGTAACTGACTAGCAAATTATTTAATCAAATAATACACGTGGGTTCCTTTTGGAGCGAGAGAAAGTTGAATAACATAAACAACTGTTGTTGGTTGAATTTCTTATAAAGAATTTATTAAGAAAACCAGGAATGAATAGTATTATGATTATTGTTGGGTTTCGTTTAAAAATTTGTACCTCTGTTCCCTGAAGATTTTTCGATGATTACACAACAATTAACTTTTTTTTACCTAATAATAAAAACAACGACAATAAAAACAATCATCTCAATTTATTTGGACAGTTTATTTATCCATTCGCCGTTTGTTCATTAAACGCAACCCAACAATAATCATAATAGTAACTATTCTTAGTTTTTTAAATAAATTGTTTATAAGAAACTCAACCAACAACACTTCTTTATGTTATTCAACTTATTCTCGCTCCGATATTGCCAAAAGGAACCCACGTGTATTATCCGGTCAAATCTTTGCGACGAAATGTATTAATAATAATAACAATGACAATAAAAACAATTATTTCAATTTATTTGGACAGTTTATTTATTCATTCTCCATTTGTTCATTAAACGAAACCCAACAACAATCATAATACTATGCATTTCTGGTTTTCTTAATAAATTGTTTATAAGAAATTCAACCAACAACACTTCTTTATGTTATTCAACTTATTCTCGCTCCGATATTGCCAAAAGGAACCCACGTGTATTATCCGGTCAAATCTTTGCGACGAAATGTATCAATAATAACAACAACGACAATAAAAACAATTATTTCAATTTATTTGGATAATTTATTTATTCATTTACCTTTCGTTCGTTAAACAATTAACGGTAATAATCATAATACTATTTATTCTTGGTTTTGTTAACAAATTGTTTACAAGAAATTCAACCAAAAACTGTTGTTTATGTTATTCAACTTTTTCTCGCTCCGATATAGCCAAAAGGAACCCACGTGTATTATTTGATTAAATAATTTGCTAGTCAGCACGTCACTCGGTTTTATTGAGAACCTCAACACTTGGAACTACGTTCATTGCCTAACCGCGATGTGTTTGCGCTTCAACCGTTATTGCCATCTCGCGGCTGTACACGTACCAAAAACAGTCGGTATACGCGCGATAGGCCGTGTCGGGAGTTTGACTGTCGGGACTTTGACATCCTCCCGCTCTCGCGCCACTGACTCTAGGCAACTACATTTCTTCCTATACCGACACTGCCGTACCGACACGACGACGAACACCCAAAGCCACGAAGATTGTGGAGAATAGACACATCGCATCAAGGATTCGTTACGTACGTACTAATGCGTACGCAATATCCTACGTAATACCTATGTGTTTTTCAATATCCTTGAAAAATAAAAGCGAGGTGACGTGTGGAAAAATGTGTACGATGGCGGCCGACGACGGCGACGTTGAGGGGCTAATTGCCTATGAATAAATTACATTTTTTCTCGTAATAGCGTGTTTCTTCGCTGGTTGTGTATCAAAAACTCGTGGGGCCTTACTATTTCTTCATTACTCGTGCCACAATTCATCACGTGCGAATTCTATCGCAGGCTCTAACGTGAAATGATGAAACAAAAAAAACACTGCTCTTCCGACATATTTTTTATTTTTTTTTAATTCACCTTGAACGATTTATTACGTTAACGACGACTTCGACGATTTATGGCTGTTGATTGTTCATTTTATTTTTTTTGCTTCAGGACAGGGGACAGTTTCGTGGTGAAACTTTCTCGTGGATCATACTTCTGTCATAATTTATCAATAAATCATTAGTCGATACCTGTACGTTTGTTATTTTATTTATCAATCGTGTCGTTTAGCCGATTGTGAATAGCATCTAAAAAAGTTGATTCCAGGATGGAAAAGGCAAAACCAAGGTACAGTTTATTGGCGCCACACACGGTATTAGCACCACACGTAACAGAGTGTCTTTTTTTATTCATCAGCGCTGATACGTTAGCGCCCTATATTTATACTCTATCACTGTTAACGCAGCAAAAAAAAAGGATACTATAAGAATCGGAAGCCCGAGACTGGGCAGATTGGAAATAATGAATGTTCCCATTCAAGACCGATTGACGCTGATAACGCTTCTTTCACCGATCGATCGGCTCCGCAGGAGAGGCCGGGCTGCTTCTCCAAAAGAACTCTTCAACAGCCAGATTCGCGTCTAGCCGAACTCGATGAGATATGGCAACAGACAAATGTTGGTCAAGATTTTCAAACTCTCGTTAACGCTCCGCTCTCCGCGGATTGTCACTTTGTATTCAAGTCTGAAAAAAATTGGATGCTAGATGCTTCCAAGCACTATGACTTTTTCTCCGTTGATGTCAAATATTTGGCTGCCATTATCGCGTGTATTCCCTACAATGATTATGTTCAAGTGGACAGGAAATATTTTACCGTGAGTATATCTTAACTCCCTTATGTGTAAACGAGGGTCCTTCGTTTATCACCGACTCGTCGCGAATTTATCATTTTTTCATTCTACTTTTGATTTATTTACATTGTATTAAAATCATTCGGTTATTATTGAATTAATAATCAATTCGAATTACATTTTTTTTTTAATGCGAGTGAAAAAAATGCGTCTTTGACAACTCCCAATGAAATATGTGTGGACGGAAAAGTGGGTAAAACATTGTTCAGCCTTTATCACGATGTCGATCCACAGTGACGATTCGAAAATTTCCGCTAATTACGAGTTACACCAAGTTTTAGATAGAAAGCTCGAAATGTCGATGGGAAGAGCGCAAAAATATGAAAAGCGTCTCGCGTACGTTTTTCTTTTTTTTTTTTCCCCGTTTTGTAAAAATGAAGAGGGTCGAAAACCTCCTGAACTTAGCGTCAACATGATAATAAAGAATTTATGAAGAACGGAAAAATAAATTATTATATACTCTTGGATTATTTGTGATTAAACTGTATTACGGTTTCCCAGAGAGACGAGCTCACGGACATCGATAACACCGCTGAACAAGGTAAAAGAGCTTACGACGATACGCTCGTTGAATCCTTGAAAATGAAAAATATGAAAAGTGCCACCAATGAAACTCGTTTGGGAGACGACACCGGGATAAATGATTCTGGATGTGAACGGGATGGATCGTCTACCGATTGTAAAGTAAAAAACGAGGCGTACCAAGATTCGAGAAATAATATCGAAGAACGGGACTTGGATTTTTTACTGTCCCTCAAAGAACCTGTTAAAACTCATCATTATGTCAGCATCGGTTCACATATTAAGAGCGAAGGTACGCGTGAACGTAATTTTGATAAATGAAAACAATATTTATACATAGACATCTCTAATTCGTCTGTTTCAGAATCAAAGAGAAAAAACGTTCCTGCTGCTGCGGTAACAAAGTCTATCGATCTCGAAAAATGGTTGGATTTGTTATTGGAAGATTAAATAAAAATATATTATTTTCATTCGCCATAACTCGCGCGATGCCTACCACTTTGTACAATTATATTTTTATTAGTCACAATAATTCGTACGAAAAAAATAAGTCTGAATCAATATAAGCCGGAATACGGATTACAACCCGACTGAATTTGTTTCGGGCAATAAGGCACTCTCTGTTAGAGCACTGATAAAAGTTTAACGATCAATCTCGGAATTTTTTCGTGAGAAAATCGTGCATGTAAAATCGTCTACCGATTGTAAAGTAAAAAACGAGGCGTACCAAGATTCGAGAAATAATATCGAAGAACGGGACTTGGATTTTTTACTGTCCCTCAAAGAACCTGTTAAAACTCATCATTATGTCAGCATCGGTTCACATATTAAGAGCGAAGGTACGCGTGAACGTAATTTTGTTAAATGAAAACAATATTTATACATAGACATCTCTAATTCGTCTGTTTCAGAATCAAAGAGAAAAAACGTTCCTGCTGCTGCGGTAACAAAGTCTATCGATCTCGAAAAATGGTTGGATTTGTTATTGGAAGATTAAATAAAAATATATTATTTTCATTCGCCATAACTCGCGCGATGCCTACCACTTTGTACAATTATATTTTTATTAGTCACAATAATTCGTACGAAAAAAATAAGTCTGAATCAATATAAGGCGGAATACGGATTACAACCCGACCGAATTTGTTTCGGGCAATAAGGCACTCTCTGTTAGAGCACTGATAAAAGTTTAACGATCAATCTCGGAATTTTTTCGTGAGAAAATCGTGCATGTAGTCGTATACAACGAGCATAATCGCTCCGCCGGGACCGAGACGCAGGACTTTTGGTAAAAGTCCTTTGTAGAGCGCGGTGAATCTGAAGTACAAAAATAAGAGAACGTTCGATGAATAAATAAAAATTTGTCGTTTCAATTTGTCAATTAGAAAAATATAAAAGTGAGCGGTACCCCTCCTGTCTGTAAACAATCGATAGTGTCGTTAAAGTTCCGTTGTAGGAGATCCTCCCTTGAGGCCCTTGAATCCGACTTTTTGCCACGTCAAACGGAATGTTAAGGCAGGAAGCGACTGTTCCCGCTGTAAAGCCGATGGCTACCTGACAGAGGAAAAACAAAATGTTATTGGTGTGTCGGGTGTTCGATGCGTATATTGTATCGACATAGCGTATTATCAGTACTTGCTACATATGGAAATCGTTGTTTTACCTTTGTAAGGAATTCTAACCACGGATCTTCGTTGACGGGTACGAGACCCTTTACCGAATGATAAAAACCAAAGTAAAAGCAGTTGAAGACACCGTTTCTCATAACAGTGGCCGAGAGACCTTTGTTAAGACCATTGAGACCGAAACCGTCGGCTCTCACGATCTCCCGTGTAACAGCCAGTGTGGACGGACATTCTTTCACCTTTTTACGATTAGATTGAAGTTGAACTTTTATAACTTCAAAGGGATTAACCAATATACCTTCCGTTACACCCGCGCAAAATCCGGCCAAAGCAAATGTCTATAATTATTGAAAATTAGAGGATTATTGACAAAGCGTCTTGACGCCAAGTATAAAAAAAAAGTTTTTAATATATATATACATGTCTCCTCACCAAAGGCGTTGGAGTCGAACCGGCACCAAACAAAAAAAAATTTTTGTATTGCTCGAACGTGAAGAACTAAACGCGAAACAAACAGTCGTGATGTGTGTTTTATTATTTATTGTCATTTATCATTATATTCAATTATATAAATTTATATTTCCTATAATAATAATAATAATAATTTTTCTTTGCATTTGCTCACTTTTACCGCACGTTTCGGTGTTTCGACAATAATCGGCGGGACAATCCCTTTCCAAAAAGCCCCGGGACCTTCGCTTCTATACATTTTCATCATACAGTCACGGATTCCTTAAGAAAAGTTGTCAAGTAGGTACGTACGCATGAAAATGTCGGTAGTGCTCACGAATATTTTTATCAACGCGTCGTACGTGGAAACAAAAAATAATGAAAATGCTGCGCACCTGTATAGTACAAAGGATCAGAACTCCTACTGGTAGGCTTGACTTGTAACTGAAAGCGAGTCTTTACAAGATCCATTGGATGCATAATGCAAACTTCAACAAAACCGGCGGAACCTCCTGCACCAATTTGTATGGCAGCCCGCTTTAGCGGGCTGTTATTGTACCTTTCTGTGGTCCGATGTCCCATTGTATATTCTGATGAGTATCTCAATTATTTGTCACTGCTAAAAGCAGAACGTATAGCAGCTCTGATGTGCGACCGTTTAAGGTAGTAATCTGGTAACTTAAGCCGATTTTCATGTCTTTTTTGGAGGGCGTTTTTTTTGTAGGAAAATAAAAATGAATCGTTTTGGATATTTAGGATGTTTTTATTTACATATTAAAGATACAAAAAAAAATTTAATAGTTTATTATTATTATTATTGATCGAAGTTGGCAGCCCGGGTCCTAACTTTTTTTCTACCGAACCGATTGCTTTCAAATTTTAACAGGCTACTCTACACACATATAGTTCTCGTCGGAACTACCGAGAAATTTTTTCACCCCTAACTTTTTATTTTACAACCCCTTCTTTGCTAAAATAAAAGGACTTTAGCAAAGAAGGGGTTATAAAATAAAAAGTTCGGGGTGAAAAAATTTCTCGGTGGTTCCGACGAGAACTATAAGTGTGTAGAGTAGCCTGTTCAAATTTGAAAGCAATCGGTTCGGTAGAAAAAAAGTTAGGACCCGGGCCGCCAACTTCGATCAATAATAATAATAATAATAAACTATTAAATTTTTTCAACTAAATTTTTTTTTGTATCTCTAATATGTAAATAAAAACATCCTAAATATTCAAAACGATTCATTTTTATTTTTCTACAAAAAAACGCCCTCCAAAAAAGACATGAAAATCGGCTTAAGTTACCAGACTACTACCTTAAGACATTTTTAAGGTTTAGACACTTTTC
The DNA here is from genome assembly GCA_958009045.1 of Oxytorus armatus. Taxonomy (NCBI): domain Eukaryota; kingdom Metazoa; phylum Arthropoda; class Insecta; order Hymenoptera; family Ichneumonidae; genus Oxytorus; species Oxytorus armatus. Next base: position 28,657,877 of record OY253748.1, on the reverse strand, counting down.
CTCTGTTTGCCAGTGGCGCCTGTTTGTATTGATATGCAATTCATAATACTATACGTTAAAATGTTTTGTGATAATCGCACTTAAACTTCATATATACATTTCGTCTTCTTTATATGTACAACACACGCGCGAGTTTTACACAAAAATTCTATATTTCACTGTATATTTCATATTCGTATATATAATTCTCGTTTACAACACTTATCGCTCTGTAAATATGACACATCATTTTTTTCATACTATATATATATGTGAATCAGTATGAAAAAAAAAGCAGAACCCCGCGAGCGAACGCTTTTATTCCTCTGTGCGCACACACGCACAGAATGAATTCATGATTTGGGACGATGCACACGAGTGCATACGAGAGGCCTGCTGTTGACGACACTGACAACTCTCTTGTTTCGAGCCATATTTTCAACGGATGATATATCGACGAGTGAAAATTTACTTTTGAAACGATAAAAATTCTAACCTCATCCCGCTTTAATACCACAAACGTTTCGCATTGAGATATATTTTCACAAGAAAAATATAAGCATCTCAGCTTTTATATATATGTATATATATAAGGGGGCCCCGCCCAACCAGCAGAACCGATGAATGTGTTTTAAATATAAGTTTACTTACGTGATGTTAATTATTCGATATAAATGTAATCTAGGTTCGAATCCTCTTTATACAAATGCTATATTAAATGCACTTAATATTCCCGTAACGCTGCTACAATAAAACTTAACCCTTTGCACTCCGTGAGCTGGCAGCTTATATATAAATGTCGCCACAGCAGCGACAACGAAGAGCAAAGGGTTAATGTATAATAATTCAATAATTATAATTTATTGTATAAACTCGAATAACCCTGCCCTCGTCTGAGAGTCTCGTCAATAAACAAGTGAAGATATAATATGATATACAGTCGTTGTCATATCAGTTCAGTGATTATCACATTTTACACAGAATACATTCGCATTACATGAAAACCAATTTTTCCGATAAAGATTCCATTCCCATCGAGGTTATCCGCTACTTTGCGACAATCTACGTATTTATATACGACAATTCTTATCGCCCAACTGCTTGGCGGTGCGTAAAGACGCGCAAAATGATAAACGCGCGCACTTTGCCAAAAGTAGATGACATCGACAATGCGCATATAAGTACCATCTATATATTGTCTTCTTTTTACTATATAGAGACCCGCAACGTTGGCTTCTCGGTTACATCTATCGGTTGTGTTTTTTTTCTTTTTTGTTTCTTCCCTGAAAAAACAACTTGTGCTATCCGATTAAATGACGGTAAAGCAATTAAAAAGTAGCAACCATAAAACCAAACGGCGACCAAGTTGCTAGGGGGGGGAAGAAAATCGGTTATGTACGAGGTCTGTTCAAAAAGTATCGCGAATTTTGAATTTCCGCGGGCTACGATATTCGATTTTCGATTTTTTATGTGGCGTTAGATTGGTACTCGTGTCCCTCGCTTGTGCTGAAAAAATCGGCCATTTTGAATGTTTAGTTAATTGTTGACAGCTGTTTTGGTTAGACGCGTTTTGGCTTGTCTTCGATTTTTGCCTATTCCAAAAAATGGATCAAAGAATCTGTATAAAATTTTGTGTGAAAAACAAAATTAAGTGCGCGGACGCATTCCGAATGTTGACTGTGGCGTATGGTGAAGCTACCTTGGACGAAAGCAACGCGTTTATCGGTGGTACAAAGTGTTCTCAGAGGGCCGAGAAGATGCGAACAACGAAATGCGTTCCGGACACGCCCGAGCACATCAACAACAGACAAAAACATTGATGAAGCGAAGAAAATAATATTGGCCAATCGTCGAATCGCCGTTAGAAAAGTTGCCGTGGAACTAAACATATCGATTGGCTCGTGATATTCGATTTTTACCAATGATTCGGGCACGAGACGGGTCGCCGCGAAATTCGTGCCAAAATTGCTCAATTTCGAAGAAAAACAGTGTCGCGTTAAAATTGCTAAAGAGCTGTTGGACTCGGTCCGCGACGACCCAAATTTGCTCCGGAGGCTCATAACTGGTGACGAATCATGGGTTTATGGTTATGACTTGGAAACGAAAGCTCAATCATCGCAATGGAAGCTGCTTTTTTGGAACAGGCAAAAATCGAAGACAAGCCAAAACGCGTCTAACCAAAACAGCTGTCAACAATTAACTAAACATTCAAAATGGCCGATTTTTTCAGCATAAGTGAGGGACACGAGTACCAACCTAACGCCACAAAAAAAAAATCGAAAATCGAATATACGTAGCCCGCGGAAATTCAAAATTCGCGATACTTTTTGAACAGACCTCGTATAGCCCTGTACATAAGCTTCGAGAAAATGTAATCGAGAATTAAATGCATCAAAAGTTAAAAGACAGAATTAACATAATACATATATATGACACAACACATTATTTGATGACACGTGCGTATTTATTTGTACTCTACTACTTTATAAGCCGTTCAACCAGGGACGATTGACATTGGTTGCTAGCGAGGAGCATATAATCTCTAACCGCGTATGTCCATCGGAATGTATAGTTTAGCGGGAACCTTGAACCATTATCTCATCAGTGGCGACCGCATCACGATGACTCTGCACGAAAAGTCTCGATTTTTATCGTAACGTCTCTGATACACGCGCCACCGACATGCACCGCGTAAACAATTGATAACCAAGCACGGACGTGGGCGTTGAATAGGTTGAAAGGATCGTTTGTTTCCTCGCGCGGTGCCCCCGCGCCGTTTAATAATTATTCCGAGCCACGTGCCCCGACAGTGCAGTAATGCGAGTATCCGCGTTTCACGTAGTGGTCAGTTCCCTCGTGGATCGTCAACAATAATGGAACTGAGACAACGAAAGGTGCAATTTTATATTTTTCTCAAATCGCAATATTTAGATATATATATATATTCCATATTGATTTGTCAAGTGAGCTAGTTTAACCGTATGTGTAACAAATACGTATTATCAACGATTCATTTTATCTATTAGCATTATTATTGTTATTTCAATTAGAAAAAGAAAAAAGATTTAAAAACTGATCGATTAAATTGGCCGACCATTGGCGGGGAGTGACACGTAACTTTATGTATAATGCTGTGGCATCGATGTTTATGATAGTGACATTGGTTGAGTGCGCAGTGTGCATGAGTGTATGGCCTGGCAAGTGGCATGGTCACTATGGCTGCTATGGCGCGATATAACGGAAAGAATAACACGTCTTTTGAGATACGTCAAATTGCTTCCCTCCTTACCTGTAATTTTTCCATTAATAATTTGCGATAAAAGACTACGTCTAATTATCAATACTGGCTAGCAGATGCAATATACGCTTGTAAGTACACACAAATATACGTGCGCTTTTGTGCGACTCGTCCAATTTCGACTTATCGCACCGTACATAGATGCTTTGAGGTTACATTTCGTAATCTCTAAAGTACGTTTATCCCACTATATCTTATAGCGTATTTGTGGAAATATATTTTGAGTTTTTAACCGCGAAAAAACTCCAATTCCCTTACCGCCATCCGTTACAGCTAGCGATAGATATGCTTAGTATATGTATATATAATTGTTGTTATCGAGCGTGGAATATTTTACCTAATAACATAATTCTGTCGTTAGCTCAACGCCCGAGATGATACCAGACAACGGAGAGAAGCGATACCTCGCCAGAGGGAAATGAGACGGTCTTACTTTGTAATAGTACTTGTATGCGGAATTCTCTTCTTGGGCTACATAGCCATAACGAATGATCTCAAGCCTGTTAGAATGGGAACGTCCGTTTTGGACAATTTAGCGTATTCATTAAATCTGCACAAACCGTTCTACGTGGTGATCATAGATGCCGGATCCACCGGAAGCAGACTACTGGCTTTTACCTTTCATTCCTCGCTCATCAATGGCAATCTTATTTTAGACCACGAGCTCTATACTCATATAAAACCGGGTCTCGCAGCGTTTGCGGATAATCCAAAAGTAGGCGCAAAAAATCTGGCTGGCCTGCTGGAGAGGGCAAAGGGCGTTATACCAAAATCAGAATGGGCCGCTACTCCTCTCAACATGAGAGCTACCGCCGGTCTCAGACTCCTTCCCACGGAGAAAGCCAATGGTATATTGGAGGAGTGCAGAAAATTGTTTGACGAGTCGGGATTTCTCGTTACGAAAAATTCGGTCTCCGTAATGGAGGGTGTCGACGAAGGAATATTTGCCTGGTTCACGGTAAATTTTCTATTCGATCGTTTCTCCGCTCATATTTCGGAGGGTACAGTTGCCGCTCTCGATCTCGGCGGAGGCTCCACTCAAGTCACGTTTGCCCCGAGCAATTCCGATATCGATCAATTGGACAAATACATCTACACCATCAATGCCTTCGGTCATAATATGAGCATCTATACGCACAGCTATCTGGGCATGGGTTTGATGGCGGCTAGAAAGGAGATTCTCACTTATGGCATGAATATCGGCGAGTATAGTCGCGAAAAAAGAATACCGATAAACTCCGAATGCGTTAATCCCATCATTTCTAAAGAGTGGCATTACGGAGGAGAAAATTATCTCGTCAAGGGTTCGATAAATCCGTCTCGGAAGATCGTTAAGGCGCAAAGTTACGCCGGAACCGACGAGGACAGACCTGTCGTTCGTTTTTCCGAATGCCGCAAGATAGTCAGTAATTACGTAAGCACGATTCGGAATAAACCAACGGGCCTAAAAAATCATCAAGTTTACGCGTTCTCGTACTATTTCGACAGAGCTACCGAGGTGAGATATAAGCCTGAACGCGTCGAGTAATAAGCGCTAATAAAGTAGTAAGGCAGTTTGTTCTCTGGTTATTCGTATGTTCAATTAAATCTTTGTACGTGCCACAGGTCGGGTTGATAGATCCAAATGTCGGTGGAATTATAACCGTTGATGCCTTTCATAAGGCAGCGTTGACAACGTGTGAATATCCAAACGCCGAACAGCCTTTCATGTGCCTGGATTTAACGTTTATTTCCGTTTTACTGAAGGATGGATTCGACCTGGAACCGACCACAAACTTACACGTTAGTAAATATATATTATCGATATATCTATGTTGTTGGACTAATTCGTCGTTGCATTCTCCGTATTGTATGCAATTTCATTATCATTATGATTTTTTTTTTCTTTGCGTTTTGGACTTTTTAGCTCTACAAAAAGCTCAATGGTCACGAGCTGAGTTGGGCCTTGGGCGCTGCCTTTAGTTTACTTCAAAAGGATTTTTCAACATGAATTATTTTTATATTGATATAAAAGGAAGAAAGATTTGTTTCTCATGTGTACAATTTCACCAAGAGACAGACTTGGCAACGACAAATTGTAGGGACGATCGGTGGACTCGCCGAAGAATAGAAAAAAAAAGATATATCATTTATATCGTCGCGATCTGTCGGTGAAGTTCGTAATCTCTATCGTGTTAAAATTCGAGTACAGTTCGAGTTGTCATCGAACTTGAAAATCTACCTGAAATCTAGCTGAACAACTGACGAATGTATTATTTAGTTGTGAACGAAATAAGGAACACAATGAAAGATATAGAACGAGGCTTAGGGCCGGAATACATCCATGTTATTGCGTACGTCTTATATAAAATGTCGATATATAAAATGTGCACAAAAATTATTATATCGTTGTAGCAGGAGCGCATTGCCAATTGTCTAAATATCTAATTGCTTGTGAACTACAGGTTTTATAAATAACGTATGAAGTTACGGTAATAATATAACGAATATAATGTGTTACCGTTTGGAATTCATGAAACAAGAGGGACATCGATTTTTAGTGCCTTTGGGAAAATTATGCTTTTTATAATAAAAAAAAAAAAAAAAAACAGAAAAAACCGTATTACACGATTGAAACGTATACATATTGCAGTACACGCGCGTAGGTTAAATATCTCGTACATTCATTTATTTTATTCATTTAGCTCGGCATGAGTGCGCATGAGAGGATGACATCGGTGCGGTGGAGCAGTTTGCCCCGCGAATAAAGGTCCTCGCACATGAAACAACGTTAACGGAGCTACGGAGACGGAAGACATATAGGCCGTCCGTTCGCTCGCACGCAGCATCGAGTGAACGAACGGCCTATACGTGTTCTCCGTATCTCCGTCAACGTTGGTTTCACGTGCCAGTACTTTAAGGGAGGGGTAAGGGTTTCAGCGTTTAAAAAAACACTTTTGTTGCGATTTTTTTTCTCAAATATGGATTGAGTAATTTTATTCGACCCATTTGTACATTATTGAGCATACTTTTGACAATGTTGTGTAATTTTTTCATGCAGAAATATTGAAGCATAAGCCCGTAACAGAGCTTCCCCCAGAACGTCTTGAAAAAAAAAACAATTTGCGGTGTTCACTATAACTCGGCCGGAAATTATCTGAAAATGAAAAAAACCATGAAAATTTAGTCAAATTATAATCAAATCTTCCCCCCAACGTTCTCTGATAATTTTTTTTTTCATTTAAAAATTTTTGGCGGCCATCTAAAGTGTGAGCTGTTATTTTCCACGAAAAATTCCGCCATTTTGTGGGTGGGAAACACCCTTAATGTAAAAAAAAAAAATTTAACTAAACGTTGGGGGGAGGTATTTTATATGTAGAAAATGTGTACAACATTTGAAATGCATCGGTCAAGTAGTTTTTAAATGGCAGTGAACACGGACTTTGAAAAAGTAGTTTTGAGAAAAACGCGTCTAAAGTTTATGAAGTAAAAAAAGTGAAGAAAATTTTTTTTTTCCAACTTACACAGAATCATCGATTCCAGCTCCATACAGCAGACTTCCTGCGGCATTGACGATGTCTTCAGCCTCTTTTCTCTCAAGTCTTCGTTTTATTCTGGCTTCTTTGCTCTGCTGCTCAGCTTGAATCTCACGAAACTTTGCTTACTATCGGCATTTTTGTACAGGAAATTTTTTAGATGATTATAAAATGGCAAGCGCACGGTCGAATGTCTAACGACAAACTGACGCTAGTTTATTCTTTTAAAATATTGTAGTGTATAGTATACACTATATACTATATACACAATAGCAATGAATAAACTGTATACCTGTTCGACAGCTGCACTGCTAGCCCGACCGCCCGCAGCTGTTAGAGGTATAGCGTTAAAGGCCAGGACATTAATAAGACAATAACATCAAGAATATTGCTTAGATCGGTTATAAATTTTAAGGACATATTCTTGAAATGTTAAACAATAAGATAAGACAAAAAAAAATTCGATTTTTCGAAAGTGAAAACCCTTACCCCGCCCTTAAGAGGAAGGCACATGCGCCACGTGGCACGTGAGTGCAAGAGAGATAGCTGAAAATTCTTATCGGTCGTTCTTCAAAACGGGACAACCTATTACGGTGAAAAAAGCTTAGCCACTTTTTGCACACCATACTCCAGTGGCTAAGCTTATTTCATCCAAATCGATTGTGTCATTTCGAAGAAAGTACATTTCGCGTTTTCGAAGTGATAGCCGCGTGTGATACATCCCCTTGAGAGCTCTCGAAGTTTATGTCGCTATCTTTCGAATACCGAGGGCATAGCGATGAGGAAACGAGACGTTATGGAAATTTGAGATTATCATTAGCATTGACAACACAACAAAGTATTTCTCTATCTATGTCCTATTGTGCGATTGTCACAATGCCGTAGTATTATTCGTGAGGAACTATTTAGTAGGTGGTAACCTTTAACCGCGAGCAATGTTCGTTGTGACAGATATATTCCGACGTATATGGCAACGTTTCAATTTTGTCGGTTCGCGCTCCTTGAGTGAATCGCGTTAAAGTAACATATCCTCCGACAAACGAACAGAGTACGCGTTGCGTTGACGCTTGTGACCGTAACTCGTAATAAAAGAGAAAAAAGCGCGATCTCATGACACGGAGTTGCGCGCGCGCGCGTTTGCGTCTCAACAGGAGTGGGAAACAACGAATCTTATGCACACAAGAGAAAGAAGAAAAAAAAAACTGCGAAACGAACACACTATCGAGGTATATCAAGGTATATGTAGTATATGAGAAAATAGCCGCATATAAGAGTCGAGTGCGACGATCGGGCAGGAAAATCACGCGAGTATATATAAGCAATTATCGTGGACAAGTGTGCGTACGTATGACCGTGTGCGACCTTTGCGCGGTTCGTACCAGTTCGTACGTAACCTAAAACCTAACTTGGTCCGTGTCACCGTGTCCCCGTCAACCGTCCATGAAACCCTAGAGATTGAATGCGGGGAAATCAAAAGAGAAAATAACGAAACGATAATATATACAATATATAATTATTCGTTAATGCACCGCCGAGGCGTACGAATAGTCTCGGCTATCTTCATCGAAAGGTTTTAATAGAAATTCATTCGAATAAATGATCGTAATTACCAGACTGCTGACAACTGGCTCCGTAGTTAGTGCAGTAGTTTATCGTAATCTCCAAATTTCTACGTTTCAACAAGGATCGTTCAAGGTAAATGACAGAAGACATTTCCGTAAGCATGAAATCCTACTATATGGTTATACCCATCTCCGCGGGGATGATATCCGGTATGCCTTCTTTTTTGCGACGAAATTTCTCGATTTTAATTTGCGACATCAACCGCGCGATATTCTTTCGCGTGTACCAGCCACACAATGATAATAACAACAACAACAACAATCAAACACCTGTTCTTGCTGCATATATCGTTTACGCATCTCTTCCTATCCGCTTATCTGTATATCCCCGCCAACTTTTATTCGATTACCGCTCGCGCGCACATTGAGACTTATCTCTGCTTCTACAGATTGTTCAAACGACAACCCTCTCCCGACCCATTGGGATACTCGATTCTCAGAAATATTAACAAAAGCCTTAACAAAACCTCTATGACGCAGGTTCTTCATTCAACTGCCGGAAATTTAATAAATTCCATGCACATCGTCGATCGAGAATCAAAGAAAATATCGATTGAACCATCGTTAAACGTGCGCAACGTCCGAAAAAATTTGTCTTCCGATAGCCATGTAATATCGAGCGATTTGAGAACGAACGACATTATTTCGAGCTCGTTCAACGAGAATCCTGCAAAACTTATTGCGAATGATATCGACAACGTGGATTCGACTATGGGACGAGAAGAAAAAATGTTAAAAGCTCCGATGACTGGACAAAAGTACAAATCTATTCGTCCTTGGAGGCCCGTCGCGTCGTCCGGTGAGAGTTTACGTCACGAACATGCTCAGGAGTTTCTATCCGATTTGCAACATTTTTTTTTTCTCACACTTGCAGCCGCGCCGGATAGTAATGTAGAAACTGACTTTGTATTGAAAATACTTTCGTACAACATTCTGGCGCAGAATCTGTTGGAGAGTCACCGGTACCTGTATCTGCGGCATAATAAAGAGGCGCTGAACTGGGAAAGAAGGATGACGCTGTTGCAGAAGGAAATATTTAAAGCAGAGGCCAATGTCGGTTGAAAGTAACTACGCCACGAGAGGAAGTTTTTTTTTCATTCCGAAACTGCCCGATCGGTAAATGAGCGGCGCGATGAAATTGTATTTGCAGGTGATATGTCTTCAGGAGGTCCAGGTCGATCATTTGGACGAATTTTTGATGGCGTTCAAGAAGGCCGGTTACGATTATCTTTACAAAAAACGTACCAACGACAAGAGAGATGGTTTACTTCTGCTTTATCGTGCTAATCAGTTGAAGCTCGTCGATCACGCCAAAGTCGAACTTTACCAACCAAATATCGATATTTTAAACCGCGACAATGTTGCTCTCGTTGCAAAATTCTCGTTGATCGAATGTCCGACAACTCGCGTGGTCGTATCGACGACTCATTTGCTCTACAATCCGAGACGCGAGGACGTGAGGCTCGCTCAGACTCAATTGCTGTTTGCGGAACTCGAGCGATTGGCTTTCGTGAAATTGACCAAGTGAGAGTAACACGATAATCCTTAAAGAACAAATAAGAATAACGTCCTTAACGAATTTGTCCGTTAATCGGTTTTTAATCAGAATGGGTCCTCGTTATCATCCGATTATACTGTCGGGAGATTTTAATCTACAACCCCAGAGCGGGGTCTACAATTTCATAACGGAAGGTACGTTCGAGTACAGAGGGAAAGGTCGTAGTCTCGAACCGGTATTCTGCCGCGGTCTCGGCGACTCGTTGATTCCAACATCTTTGCTCGTCACGGACAATTGCCAATATTACAATGTCTTGACGAAGCGTTTACGGGCAGAAGTCGACAACGACACGACGGAGGTGAGTTATCGTAACGAACTTTTCTTTTTTTTTTTCCCTTTTCTTTTTGTACAATTTTAACGCAATAAAACTATCCCATTATCTCCGATATATAGGCGAATAATTTTGACCATGAGAAAGGCCGCGACGCTCGTGTATGTGAGAAAATGAATGACGAATCGGCAAATAGAAATGTGGTTAATACCGAAATAGACGAGTATCAGAAAGTAAAGATAGTTGAAGGAGAATACGCAAAATTTTCTTCCGGATCACTGACGCATCCGTTGAACTTGAAAAGCTTGTATCGGCACACGAATAACGAGGGGGAGAAGGAAGCGACGACGCATCAGGGAAAATGGGTCACCGTTGATTATATATTCTACAGCGGTGTCGAGCCCGTAGAGGAGTACAATCTGCCAACCGTCGGTGAATGCAAAAGTCTACCGAGAATACCAAACGGCGTGGTAGGCAGCGATCATCTCTGTCTCGGTGCCAGTTTTAATGTGAAAAAAACGAAACGATGAGAATGCAGGAAACTATCGAACTATACCTTTTTAACGCGATGTACATACAAAAAGATCTCCGTCTATATATCCTAAATAAATTGACCTTGAAATTTTTATTACAAAAATACATATCAAAAACTGCTCCTCCGGCGCTTTTGTGTTAAATCTGCTTTATATTGAGAAAACTAATGGAACATTAAAGTATTTGTACGGGCTCAATTTTGGCGCTACCCATTTGCACTTTCGACTCTTCTCTGTAGTCAACGACGCACGTTCGACCTACCGAAAATTCCCTCCTCCGTGAAACACATTGGTTCTGACAAAATGCAGAAAAATCTTTAAATTGCACTTGTAGCTCGAGCTTGCCGCCGTTAGGAGCGATAGCAAAATCGCACTTGAGATTTTTCTCTTTTCCTCTGATGCAACAGTACAAATATCTATAATCAGTTGCGTACAACGCTCGCATATCGAACAATTTTATATTCAATTCTTGCCTAAGAATTCCCGTTAAAAATACATCGTCGATCCAAAAATATTTTTTACAATAATAACTATGTTGAACCAATTTGGTGGCTACGTCGCGACTAACCACGTACAACCAGCCGGACAAAAAATCTGGATATATATTGTTGTCGAATTCGTCGCGAGTAACGAACCATTTGTTGGCCGGTTCGCGAATTGGTTTCGTGCCGCTCAAAACATATCCAGCTAATATTTCTGCCGGGGCTCTCGTGGTCGACAGGAGCCTCAATCTTTCGATAATTTCGTACAAGTTCACTACCATATCGTCATCCTGCTTCATGATATAGAGAACATTTTCACAACCGGTAGTGGCCCATTTCAAGCCCATCAAGTGTTTGTAAGTTAAATTACGATAGGCTTCATAAAAATTGCCTTGCAAAATATCGCCGAAACGATCGGCCTCGTTGCGTATAGCCGCTTGAATAACACCCAATTTTTTCTGGCTCGTATCGTCCAATAGACCGAGCAGAAATACTCTGGTTACTCCTAACCTTCGTAGCTCATCGTTCGAGTAGGCTCTTCGGAGTGCGCTGCGCGGTCCAGCATCTCCCGCGTAAGATGTTACGATCCACGTTAGGAGACGAGTCGATGCGTTGCAAACTAACGTTGACGGACGAATTGTGTATTCGAAGTTTTCGAGATCGAGCAATCTTTTTGTTTTATCGCTCGTATCATTGTGAAAATATTTCTGTGTCGAGATTAGCCCCGGCCGCGGTACCGACCCGTAACGCGTTACGTTTATAATGTTCTTTTCCACGATATTCACAAAAATCAGCAAAGTCACGCTGCACAGCGAAAGAATTGAGGCAAACTTGATAAATGGACTCATATTTATACATCGTCAAACTTACATGTTATATTGAATTCCTAAACCCGATCCGAGGATCCGATCGTTCCTCATGGCGATTTTATTCCTTTATACACAACGCACGCGCGCACACACGACACATGATGTAGAATAGTGCGTGGGCCGGCACCACGGTCTTATATACAGGTCTGGAAACTCCTCCGCTGAAAGTGACCTCCTTAACGAAGTTAAGTTTAATTGCTGTAGCAACCACTAGAGGCGTTCCGATCTTAGTTGCGACCTTACAATGCCAGCAGGTATAACCTGAAAACCCCTCGATATTGATATCCTTGCATATTACGTTCATTTCGTTTATATCACGACTATTAGTGATAATTATATTTAAAGTGAGAAATCAGTGTGTGGTCCCAAATTGCAAAACCGGCAGCAAAAAAAAGAAGAAATGTTCTACATTTTATGTGCCAAAAGACATTGATATGCGGAAAAAGTGGAAAGAGTCTATTCCAGGCATTGTAAAATGTTGTAAAATTATAAAATACGGATCGTGTATGTGAACAGCATTTTAATCATGACGACATAGTTCGCCGAATGGGTCAAGCTCGCATGCTCAACGCTAATGGCCAAGTAATTGCACGGGTAAGTTTAATGAAAAGATTTTACACATAGTTTGAGAAGATAATTACTCATATCAAGTATTTTTCAATATGTAAAGAATGCAACTCAACGAGTTTGCTGTGCCAACAAGGTTCATTGACGTCTCAATAGAAAAGGAAAATTGTGTGCCAGAGCATGGTTATGCGGAACAAGTTTCGAATTTCAAATAAATTATCCAAGTCCTGTTCCGTCCTTTAGAGTCACGAAACCGTCAATTCAAGGAATCAGTACTTGTATCGGTGAGTTTCCATAACAGAAAGTACCTATTGTATTGTTAGTATATAAAAGCAATGAAATAAAAATAATTTAAACATAAATAAATTTTCTCTATTGATATTTCAGATATCCCTGAAGTTCCATCAAAAATATGAATCCTGTCCAGTGTGTCAAGAAGCTGTGAGATTGAAAACCAGCTGCGGGTCTTCAGAGTCGCAACTGGTGCAAATGAAATCAAGCGGTGGCCTGATTCACGCAAATCCTCATTTCTTTCATCTGATCCGTCATATCGAAGCATCATTTACAAAATATTCCTCTTGAATTGATGTCTTCGATATGATTCTAGATGAAGTACTTGATTCTTACATCTTTACTTATCCCTGTATAGAGCATGGACGTGAAATCCTTTCATATGCGATAATTTACTATGTAAGATTAAGAATGAGGCAATATTACCATCAGGAAAATTCAAAACTGAAAAAAAAATTTCTTGTTAAAAAAAAATTGTCTAAATTAACTAATGAATAAATCTTATGTTAAGTTTTTGTAAGCGTTCCAGCTGTCAACATCAAGGAAGTATGAATTAAAATAAATTCTTTAATTTTTCTCTTTATTTGAGTTTTGTCAATATTCCGAAATAGACTATTTAGCAGCATGCCAAAAAATAGTAGATTAAGGTAAGTAAAAATCAGCTCTTCCCATTTCTTTACACTTCGGTTTTTAAATTTTTGCAAGTGTTTCAGTTTTCAAAGTCAAGTAAGTATGAATAAAAATAAATACTTTAATTTTTCTCTTTATTTGAGTACCTGCAATTTTCACGAAAATATAATGAAAAAGGATCGAATTAAATATATGAAACGGTTCAATATATTTCTATTTTAAAAAATGAAAACTTTTGTTTATTTTATAGGATTAAAAAAAAATCTAACGGAGAGCGATCCATCAAGATGTAGACAACTATTTCGCCTAATATATGTTCATATGACATAGATATTTACAAATAGTTTATATTTATCATGCTCGGTTAACAGTTAGAATCTTTAAAACCCGATTCATATTAAGAGCATATTTATTCAATATATTCATTAAAGTTGTCATTAAAGTTGTTCATTAAAGTCAATATATTCATTAATAACGCTTTCATAATTACATATAATAAATATACGTAATGCGGCAGAAGTCGTTAGTGGGACAGAGACAGACAACCGCGAGAGTTATCGTGGGCTTTTCAGGTTATGTCTGCTGGAATTGTAAGGTCGCAACTAAGATCGGAACGCCTCTAGTGGTTGCTACAGAAAGTAAAACGAACTTCGTTAAGACAGTCACCCCCCACCGTCGAAATTTGATGGAGTGTCCAGACGTGTATATAAGACCGTGGTCCCGACAGTCAAACTCCCGACACGGCCTATCGCGCGTGTACCAACTGTTTTTGGTGCGTGTACAGCCGCGAGATGGCAATAACGGTTAAAGCGCAAACACATCGCGGTTAGGCAATGAACGTAGTTCGAAGTATTGGGGTTCTCAATAAAATTGAGGGACGTGACTGACTAGCAAATTATTTAATCAAATAATACACGTGGGTTCCTTTTGGCTATATCAGAGCGATAAAAAGTTGAATAACATAAACAACTGTTTTTGGTTGAATTTCTTATAAACAATTTGTTAACAAAACCAAGAACAAATAGTATTATGATTATTGCCGTTAATTGTTTAATGAACCAATGGCAAATGAGTAAATAAATTGTCCAAATAAATTGAAATAATTGTTTTTATTGTCGTTGTTATTATTATTAATACATTTCGTCGCAAAGATTTGACCGGATAATACACATGGGTTCCTTTTGCCTATATCGGAGCGAGAAAAAGTTGAATAACATAAAGAAGTGTTGTTGGTTGAATTTCTTATAAACAATTTCTTAAGAAAACCAGGAATAAATAGGTTATATATAACCTATATATATAACCAGGAATATTATGATTATTGTTGGGTTTCGTTAAAAAATTTTTACCTCTGTTCCCTTAAGATTTTTCGATGATTACACAAAAGTTAACTTTTTTTTACCTAATAATAAAAACAACGACAATAAAAACAATTATTTCAATTTATTTGGACAGTTTATTTAGCCATTCGCCATTTGTTTATTAAACGAAACCCAACAATAATCATAATAGTAATTATTCCTGGTTTTTTAAATAAACTTCTTTTGTTATTCTTTTTGTTATTCAACTTTTTCTCGCTCCGATATAGCCAAAAAGAACCCATGTGTATTATCCGGTCAAATCTTTGTGACGAAATGTATTAATAATAATAACAACGACAATAAAAACAATCATTTCAATTTATTTGGACAGTTTATTTATCCATTCGCCATTTGTTCATTAAACGAAACCCAACAATAATCATAATCGTAATTATTCCTGGTTTTTTTAATAAATTGTTTATAAGAAATTCAACCAACAACACTTCTTTATGTTATTCAACTTTTTCTCGCTCCGATATAGCTAAAAGGAACCCACGTGTATTATTTGATTAAATAATTTGCTAGTCAGTCACGTCCCTCGGTTTTATTGAGAACCCCAACACTTGGAACTACGTTCATTGCATAATCGCGATGCGTTTGCGCTTTAACCGTTATTGCCATCTCGCGGCTGTACACGTACCAAAAACAGTCGGTACACGCGCGATAGGCCGTGTCGGGACTTTGACATCCTCCCTTTTCACATATGTTTCCCGGATGATTCCACCAATTCCTCTTCTTTCGGCACACATGAATATAGAGAAACACGTGTTTTGTCACTTTTATTAGCGGTCACTAATCACTCCAAGTTTCTCATCGTTCTTCGCACCGATCCTAGATGCCATTGAAAAAGAGAATTAAAGAAAAAATATTATCGCAACCGGGAGCCTTGTTTTCGATCTTGATACTCGTTTATTCCGTGTTCGTATCTCCGGATTCGCGTGCAAAGAATCCGCCTTTCTAACACGATCGGTCTTTCTTCGTTTATTCAATAAAACATTATATTTATAAAAGGAACGATTAATCGGACGATAAAACGCGCGGACAGCCGGCACGATGTTGTCGCGAACAGCTCTGTGCATTCATCGCCGAGCGCTGTCGCGAACCAACGCAGTTCCACAGGTAAAGCCGTGATTTTGTAATATGAGAGCTCACGTCCATTGGGATTATCCGCTCTTCGAGAAAACATTTTCGTTCCGATCTTTTCGATTGATTTTATGATTTCATTTCACAGAGAATCGTGTACAGAACTATGCATCTCGTCTGTCAAATAAAAAATACGACTGTGAAGAGTCACTCTGTTATAAAAATTTCGAGATATAGCCCGGTATTGGGTACCTGCACGAAAAGACATTCGAGCACAACGGAGGCTGCAAATACAATTGTGAACGGAACGGTGCTCGCGAGTACAACGATAGAAAACCCAATCGTATCGGGCGAAACAATATTAACGAGCGAATCTTTTGGGGGAACCGGAACGGAGAGCCTAACATCGAATTTATTTGAGATTATCCCGGGTGAGGAGAAAAACGCTAATTGATCGAAGCGCAACGAAACGTTATTTATGTAAAATTTCCATTCGCTCGTTCTTCCGTCTGTTAGATGCGCCGATACCTCCCGTACCGTCCGTTCTTGACGCCGTATCTTACGTCGGCGAGACGCCTTTTGAAGTCTTTGGACTCGGTGGCTGGACGCCCGTGGGTATTGTTCAACAATGCTTGGAGGCTCTACACGTCAGCTTTGGCCTGCCTTGGTGGGAATCGATAGTAATCGGTAAATCGTAATGAAAACTAAAAGTTATATCGTAAAGCTAGTCCGGTAAAAAAAAAACAAATATACCATCAAAGTTGAGGACTAACCGAAATTCGATTGAACCTATTTCCACAACGCGTGCAAATCGATCTTATAAATTATCTAGGGTTTTCGTTAAAGTAGCGATTCGGTCGAAGGAAGTCCGTTGAATGCGTGCGTAAATATATTTTTTTCAATTTCAGGAACAGTCATTCTGCGATTTATCCTCTTTCCACTAGTCATAATGTCGCAGAGAAACGGTGCAAAAATGCATAACAACATGCCAGAATTAACTCGCTTGCAGATGGAAATGTCAGAAGCGAGACGATGCGGCGATAATATACAAGGTGGGCCAACATTCTAGAACGATATTTGTCGATGTGTCGAAAAATTCGTTCGATAATTTTGTTCTTGGACAATTTCAGCGATAAGAGCGGGTCACGAGTTGACTTTATTTATGAAGGAGAAGAAGTGTAATCCTCTCAAAAACATGATAGTTCCATTCGCACAGGTATACACTCCGAATAAACTATTATCAAGGATACAAAGTCATTCGGTCGAAAAACAGAAATGTTTATCCCCATGTCCGATCTATCGAATGAACATTACGATGACATTACGAATTTGACCGATTTTTAATATTATCCATTGATGAATTAATCGTTTAATTACTCTTGCAGGGACCGATATTCATTTCGGTATTTCTAGGATTGCGAAGAATGGCCGAATATCCCGTTGAAAGTATGAAGGAAGGTGGTTTGTGGTGGTTCGCGGATCTCACAGTTTCCGATCCGTATTATATATTACCGTTGGTAACTGCCGCGACTCTCGCGGTAACGCTCGAGCTTGGTGTGGACAGCACGAGAGCCGACGCAATGGGAATGATGAGATACGTTCTTCGCGCCATACCCGTCGTAGTCTTTCCGTTCACTCTACACTTTCCTGCGGTACGTAACGGCCGAATTCAATGCGTACAACTTTCATTCGAAAAACCGCACTAATTACGAAATGGTCAATCTCCCTTAGGCCATTCTGTGCTACTGGACATCGGCAAATTTCATCTCGCTCCTTCAAGTGGCTCTCCTAAGAATACCAAATATCCGAACATTTTGCAAAATCGAACCTCTGGTAAACCATCCGAAGTCAAGTCTGCTTGGAAAAAAGGGTTTTGTTGAAGAATTCAAGAGCTGTTAGTATATTTCTCCGAAGAAAAAAAAAGCAACCGACGAACGACGTTCTAGATTCGATATAGTTCGCGGTTTTTTTTTTCAATTCGCATATCGAAAAATTCAACGACGTTTTTGCAGCGCTCGCTAACATGAAAGCGACGAGGGAAATGAGTGCGAGATACGAGGCGGACCACGTGGCGTTTCTTCGAGCGGGAAGGGGACCCATACGGAAGACCTATTCGTACGATCCTACGGAACAAATGCGGACTAAACCAGCCGACGTTATTGCGAAGAAGAAATGATTTACAATAATTGTAAATACCACAAAATGTACAGATGGACAAGAGAATCAATTCGAATTTAATATTGAAAACTGTATCTTTGTCCATTTCTCAGTTTTCCCAGGTTGTAATAGACAAATGTTGGATTGAAAAGCTTATTGCAAAATTGATTGCCTCTGTTACGTCGGTATATCCGTTAACAGCCAACTTTGACGATTAATATTTTCGTTGAAAATTCTTTCTACATTAACGGTTAAAGTCAAACAGAAAAATTATATACCATTTTCCCAAAGTTGTTCAAACTTTGACTCTGATGCACTGATTAATTACGCCGATCAGATGATTATTCTCCGTTGCAGCTGCGACGCGTTCCTTATCCGCCAATTGTTTATTGACCGCATTCTCGGAATTGTGAGTGCCAGGAGTTATCGAAACGCCAACTTTGAATCGTTTTGGCAAAGCTCGTAACAATTGAACTTTTATAGAAAGGCCGATGAGCGTGGCCATGCTGCAGTGCGGTATCGTCGGCGTGAATTGAACATGGACATCATTCTTTTTGTTGTCAACCTCATTAAGTTTAATTGATTGAAAATTATATATATATATACACATAAATATACATCGCGTATTTTTTTACAAGAAAAATTCTATGCTCACTTCGATCAAACTTTGCTCAACGACATGAAGTTCCTCGAGCGTAAGTGGATGCTCAGGATCATTGATATTCCTGATGAGATCTGTAAACACAAATGCCACGATAACAATACGCTAAAAAAATGTAAATTCCGTTCAACAAAATCCGATACCGTAACCTTAAAAAAAAAATGAATCGATCGGAGTAAAATTAACGTATTTCGGCATTACCAAATATTTCTCTCGCATCAAACTCATCGACGACGTCCTCGTTCTCGTTATCCGCGGTCACATCTCTCTCGTCGATCTTTTGGTACAATTTTGGATTCAAATTCTCGACGTTTTCACCCATCGTCATTTGACGGATAAAGAGAAAACAAGACAAACTCAATACACGCGCGCAGATAGGGTTTGTTACCAAAAATTTACGAGATGAGGTTTGTCGCGAAAACACAAATATTTTAAATATTCACGGAGTGAATCGACTGGACAATGAGGAATGAGAGATTTCGAGAAAAAAAAGGATCGTTTCTTGAACCAAGGTGTTATTGTTTAAACAAATGTGCTCGCAAAAAGAATAAAAAGGATAATGACGATAAAAGTGATGAAAAAAAAAAGACGATACGTAGTACGCCGTCGTGTCGACGCTAGATGGCGCCAGAGAGGTGAAAAAAAATCCTTAGTGCCGCCAGATGGGTGTTCCCGAGGCCTCTTATTTTGCTACTCACCTATTTTTGTATGCTCAATGGGGGAAAAAAAACGGGGCCGAATCGAAGTTTCGAACCGTAAAAGCTTCGACGGTGCAAAACTCCGAATTTTAATAGTACGAATTACATGGTTTATTCCGACGACAGTTTGAATAATCGACTCTAAATAACATCGAACGGGTATGAATCGATACCAAAAATGATACGAATTTAATACCGTCGAGTAAATATTTTTCCCCGAAAGATTACGCAGACGACAGAGCAATTTATCGAACGGTCAGTAGTATTACTTGAAAAATTCCGAATTGCTGATTTTTAGTGATCCGCAAAGTTCCGAAAATTATATTATCGAACAAGAAACTATCGGAAAGGTGCGAACGTAATAAAATTGAAGAAAAGAATTCTCGGGTATACGAATTTTTCGGACTCCGAAAATTACGGCGTCGACGATGCAGTATTCCGGAAATAAAAGTTCCGAAGGGGCAAAATTCCGAAAATTTGCAATTCGTGCGTTTAGATGACAGCACCACTGGTGTTATGTCCCATGGAGCCTAGAGTAAAGGAGTCCAATCTCTAATGGGGAACGGCCGAAAAAAGTGACCTTAAAAATTCAGCTAAAAGGGTGTCGCTGCGGGGTCGCAAAGTAGTCCGATGTGAAGTGAGCAAGAAATAAACTGTACGTGGAACCTTGCTGAAGCTAGGCACCTACGGTCAATTACACATGACCCTTCGGTGTAATTGAGTGTAATCACGCGTCATCGTTAATGTAACAGTTTTATGATACTTTTAATTACTGCCAATCTGTAAAAGTAAGAACATAGAATAGCATTATATCGACTTTATAATATACTGACAAAAAGAAATGAAATAGTTTCGTAAAGGTTACAAAAAAAACCAATGTGATTTATATTTAACGAAATTTAAAGTACAATAGGTGAGGAGATTGTGCATTGATTATTCCAGGATCAATAAATAACTATAAAGACATCCCAGTTAAAAAATACAGACGATGAGCGTGAAATAAATAATGAGGTAAACATCGTGTTTAGGGGATCCCCCTCCGATTCCTTTCGTAATAGGCTCATCCGACGTGCTTTCGCACGCGAAACAACTTTTTCCTCTGACAAAATTGGGCGACTTTATTTATTAAAAAGTTATTAACAAATAAAGTTAATAATTCATACAGTTATTTTCCTCATACGTGTACTGTTCACAATACACTAGTATAAGTATTTCATGTTTGATTTGTGAAACTTCTTTTGTTAATAACTATTTAATAAACAATGAGCGACGAATAAAACTTTTTGTATGTACTCAGGGGGTATTCTTAACAACACATGTGAAGGACAAGATGATTAGGACTGGCTGGTATAAGGAAAATAGCTGTATGAATTATTAACTTTATTTGTTAATAACTTTTTAATGAATAACGTCCCCCAATTTTGTCAGAGGAAAAAGTTGTTTCGCGTGCGAAAGCGCGTCCGATGAGCCTATTACGAAAGGAATCGAAGGGGGATCCCCAAAACCCGATGTTTACCTCATTATTTATTACACGCTCATCGTCTGTATTTTTTTAACTGGGATGTCTTTATAGTTATTTATTGATCCTGGAATAATCAATGCACAATCTCCTCACTTATTGTACTTTAAATTTCGTTAAATATAAATCACATTGGTTTTTTTTGTAATTTTTACGAAACTATTTCATTTCTTTTTATTAGTATATTATAAAATCGATATAATGCTATTCTATGTCCTTACTTTTACAGATTGGCAGTAATTAAAAGTTTTATAAAATTATTATAATAACGACGACGCGTGATTACACTCAATTATGCCGAAGGGTCATGTGTATATTGACCGTAGGTGCCTAGCTTCAGCAAGGTTCCACGTACAGTTTATTTCTTGCTCACTTCACATCGGACTACTTTGCGACCGCAGCGACACCTTTTTTGCTGAACTTTTTATGCCGCTTCAGAGCCAGCCAATTGCAAGGAAGAATCCAGCGGGAAGACGCGACTCCCATAGTCTATCGCTCGCTAACGACACCGATAGTTGTCGGTAGACGAGTACGGAATCCCAGGCCCAGGGCCTGGGATTCTGTACTTGTCTACCGACAATTATCGGTGTCGTTAGCGAGCGACAGCTAATTGCAAGGACGATTCCAGCGGAAACTCGTGACTCTGATAGGCGTGTCGACTGGCAAAAGCTTTATTGTCCTGATTTCTAATGCGCTTCAGAGGTGCGATTCTGTACTTGACGCAATATCATAGCGTCTGACGCAAAACCGCGACAGCCAATTGCAAGGACGATTCCAGCGGACGGGCGCGACACCCATTGGCTATTTCGGTTTTGCGTCGAACGCTATGATATTGCGTCAAGTACAGAATCGCATCTCTGAAGCGCATTAGAAATCAGGACAATAAAACTTTTACCAGTCGACACGGCGAGGCGTTGACGTCGCCAACAATTCACGTGTGGTGGGAAAACTGCGTATGGCTAGCCTTCGTGACCGCGAGCGTCGGTTTTTTTGACGACTGCGCAAGTTGCGGTGAGGTGGGGGGAGCGACGCGAGTAGCGCCTCTGGCAGTCGACCAGTCTCACAGAGTTTCAGTAGAGTGCTGGCATTTGTTCGGTGACGTGTTCGCGATTTACATTGTAGATTTGTTCGTTGTTCCGCTAGTATCGCGCGTGTGTTTGCTATCGCGCAGCCTGAAAGAAATAACAAGAAGAAAATGTAATATGGCGATGGTCGCGTCCAACATGAGCGGCCATATACAAAAGCAGCTCACTCGTAGCTTAGAAAGAATCCTCGAGGAGGCACATCTCAGCGGTGAGCTCAAGCTAAGCGGTCGCAAATTAAAGGACTTTCCGAAAGTCGGTAAAACCGGCTCGAAATACAGCCTCTCGGACACTGTGATAGCTGGTAAGCATTCCACTCTAGTCTTTTTTCTTTATATTTCCGTTATACATTATTGCATTCACGTTGCGAGCCTCCCGACGGCGATGTTTCACGGGTACTCGTGAAACATCGCCGTCGTTTTCCGAGAAGAAGAATTAAGTTCGATATTTTAGTAAACTCGCTGTGAAATTTTATCGGTAACCGTGAGCGCAGCTCCGCGCGTCCCCGTCATCGCGAATTACCGAGCGACCGGATAACCTCAAATATTTTGTTCGTGTCACGCCCTGCGGGATGCCGTTAATGACGGGGTTTATATTTATAGCGAGCTACATTGACATACCGGTGTAAATCGTGTACTTGGAAGAGTGAACTCGAGCCTAGTAATCTCGTACAAATTGCACGATACTTTGTTGCGCTGATAACGGAGCGAGTACAAAATGGACGTTATTGCACCGTTGAATGTATTATTGTCAGTTGTGTTGTCGTATCGAATAATTATATAATTTAACAAAAATGATGAGAAAAAAAAAAACAAACGAAAAAAATTCTCAGCTCAACTAAAAACGTCCTAGAATTGCTATTCTTATGATTTTTTTATCATCCAATTTACATTAATAATCTTTTACGAGAAAATTCATTCGGAGCTTCAATTAAAAACTCGCTTGACTGTTTTTCTCATCAAAGTCTGTTTTTCTTCGAATTTCAACTTTAGTTAGAATTTCATTAGCGGTTATAACAAGAAGAAATATGAAGAAAACATACTCGACGTACTCGTGAAAGAATTTAAGCTCGCGAAATGTTTTGCCACAGAATCGACTTGCAGCTTCGATATGAATCTCATTTGACTGTTTATCCTCTCGCTAAACACTTCTCAATTGAACTTGGACGAAATAAAATTTCGAGAATTACCAATGACACATCTCCATGCTCGTTGAAATTATTTGAGGGTTTTTCTTTGCTCTTTGCATTTTAATACCGCGTATTAGAAATTTGTGAGCTCATCGAACGTATCGGCAACGTTGCTCTCCGAGGTCTCGGTTCTTACTGGCCTTTTTTTTCCCCCTTACGTCTTTTCGTATTACCGGAAAAGATTCGACGGTTTAACCGTACGAATGTATGCTCGGATACTTGGCCCTGCACTTAACGCTCGCTCGCAACCTGACCCTCTCGAACAAAGCGTCCGAGCGGTAAAAGTCGACCGACGTCGCCATTGAGTAGCGGGCGTCTTGGAACGATAGAGAAGAAAAAATGCCTCTCGTTCTCTCTCCGTCACCTTGAGAGCGTTATTTTATTCCCCTTTTCGGGACTCTCTTACACTTTGTTTTTTTCTTTTCTTTTTAGTACCAGGAGACTATTAATAGCTCCGTGTGTCGTTCGGTTTCACGGGTGTTTTTGTACGAAGGGTGGAGAGCGCACGAGCGCGCTCTGGCACCGAGCTCTCGCTAATGTTTCCATCTTTCTTTCTTGTTTCTTTTAACTTTCGAGCGCGCGTGGCTGCTATTCTCAAATGCAGCGTTTCGCCATAACCCGGAGGAGCTTTGGTAGAAGCGAATTCGCCGATAAAGTAATTTCGAGATTTCGAGGAGGGGGAACGAGGAAAAAAGTGAATTTTTACGAAACTTCGGTGGTTTTCGGAAAAGAAGAAAATAAATAATTCACAGATTGGTTATTCAATTGGCTATTATAAATGTTCGATCGTTGATGAATTATTCAATCATTCGATTATCAATTTATTATTTATTTATTGTGTTATTAATTTATTAATTACGGTCAATTACGCGGTAGTTTCTCTACTCTTTTTGTCGCGTCAGCAACTTGAAAAATTGAATCGCTTCGCAATATTAATCGTATTTACGATATACAGGGTGTCCCAATAACTATTAGCACCTTAGATATTTTCGAAACTATAAGGTTCACAGAAATATTTGCTGAATCAAAATTGCACAGTACGAAGGGGGCCATCCAATGATACCAAAGTACTCACCCCCACCCCCTGGGCTGGGGGTGGAGCAACTTTGAAATCTTAAATGGGAACCCCCATTTTTTATTGTAGATTCGGATTCCCCGTAAAAAAAATACGTAACTTTTGTCGAAATTTTTTTTTTTCAATTCGTGATAGACGGCGCTGTAATCGCAAAAAATCCCCGAAAGTACAGAAAGCCGATAATACTTACAGTTTCGGTAGTAAATAAAATTACTACGTTTATAGTAAGCGTTCGAAATGACGATCATCGGTATCGATGCAATATTCTGGATTCTTTTTTCGATTGATTGACTCGCAAGTTTTAGAGCGTTCAGAACTCATTGATGCACGGGCTGTAATAATTCTCTGTTGCATGTCGTCAAGTGTAGTTGGTACTTCTTTGTACACTTTATCTTTCAATGTTCCCCGTAGAAAGAAGTCTAAAGGCGTTAGGTATGGGGAACGAGCTGGCCACGATATTGGACCGCCGCGTCCAAACCAACGATTTCGAAATTTTTCGTCGAGTTGCCATCGTGCAATCGATGAATAATGTGCTGGACATCCGTCATGCTTGATACCACATGGTTTGTCGTGTAAGTAAAGGCAACTCTTTTAGCAAAAGTCCCAATGTATCTTTGATAAAATTACTGTAGATGTTGCCATACAAATTTCCATTGATAAAAAAAAAAGGACCAATAATTTTAGCACCTATGATTCCCCACCATACATTCACAGACCATTGTCTTCGGTGTTCAACCTGCCGCAGCCAATGTGGATTTTCCGTTGCCCATAAATCCATGTTATGCAAATTAACGCTGCCATGATTTGTAAATGTTGCCTCATCAGTAAATAAAACGGTATTATCCAGTCCAAACCATTATTGCATTGATACTGATGGTCGTCATTTCGAACACTTACTATAAAAGTAGTAATTTTATTTACTACCGAAACTGTAAGTATTATCGACCTTCTGTACTCTCGGGGATTTTTTGCGATTACAGCGCCATCTATCACGAATCGTAAAAAAAAACATTTTCAACAAAAGTTACGTATTTTTTTTATGGGGAATCCGAATCTACAATAAAAAATGGGCGTTCCCGTTTAAGATTTCAAAGTTGTCACACCACCAGCCCAGGGGGTGCGGGTGGGGGTGAGTACTTTGGTATCATTGGATGGACCCCTTCGTACTGTGCAATTTTGATTCAGAAAATATTTCTGTGAACCTTATAGTTTCGAAGATATCTCTAAGGTGCTAATAGTTATTCGGACACCCTGTATATCTCTCGATATATAGCGGAGAGAACGGAATATCTATTTCCCGCTTCACGATATATCGCATATCCGGCAGAGTTTTTGTATCGTATAGTACAGCGCGTAACGTGATTCTCATTAAAATAATTCGACGAGACTCGATGTGGTGGATTCGTTAGAATTCCTTGTCATCTTAAAAAAAAAAAACATTTTCCTTCGCATTTAAGGGCGGGGTAAGGGTTTTCACTTTCGAAAAATCGCATTTTTTTTGTCTTATCTTATTGTTTAACATTTCAAGAATATGTCCTTAAAATTTTAAACCGATCTAAGCAATATTCTCGAAGTTATTGTCTTATTAATCTCGTGGCCTTTAACGCTATACCTCTAACAGCTGCGGGCGGTCGGGCTAGCAGTGCAGCTGTCGAACAGGTATACAGTATATTCATTGCTATTGTGTATATAGTATATAGTGTATACTATCCACTACAATATTTTAAAAGAAGAAACGAGCGAAGAAAGGAGCTGGAATCGATGATTCTGTGTAAGTTGGAAAAAAAATTTTTTTCTTCACTTTTTTACTCCTTAAACTTTAGACGCTTTTTTCTCAAAACTACTTTTTCAAAGTCCGTGTTCACTGCCATTTGAAAACTACTTGACCGATTCGTTTCAAACTTTGTACACATTTTCTACATATAAAATACCTCCCCCCATCGTTTAGTAAAAATTTTTTTTTTTTACATTAAGGGTGTTTCTCACCCACAAAGTGGCGGAATTTTTCGTGGAAAATAACAGTTCACACTTTAGATGGCCGCCAAAAATTTTTGAATGAAAAAAAAAAATTATCAGAGAACGTTGGGGGGAAGATTTGATTATAATTTGACTAAATTTTCATGGTTTTTCATTTTCAGATAATTTCCGGCCGAGTTATAGTGAACACCGCAAATTGTTTTTTTTTCCAAGACGTTCTGGGGGAAGCTCTGTTACGGACTTATGCTTCAATGTTTCTGCATGAAAAAAATTACACAACATTGTCAAAAGTATGCTCAATAATGTACAAAAGGTTCGAATAAAATTGCTCAATCCATATTCGAGAAAAAAAATCGGAAAAAAAGTGTTTTTTCTTTACGCTGAAACCCTTAGCCCTCCCTTAACGCGTTTACACGTTTTCATTTGCTCCATGCTCACCTTCCCTCGAACTTTAATCTCGGAATTCGCATTTCCGTTATGAATTATTTCCCCGTAAGAAAAACGTTTCCCTCATCCGGACAAGCTACCGGAGAGCAGGATTGTCCTCTTCGTTACCGGTGATCAGCAAAGTACTCGGGGGCACTCCCCGGATTGGTTAACTCTCAATTAATAATTTCGTATTAAATCACGGACGAATATCGGGTCAGTTTCCTCTAAGGTAACGCGTCTCTGGCGATAGGATGCCACCTTCGTTGTATTTCTCGCTCGCGCGGTAATCATCTCTGTATAGGCAGCAGTTACAACGTAAGCTAAAACTTTCGGACGTTGATCCGTGGCAGACCCGTAAGACCCGTAACCGATGACTTCAACTTGGAAAAACCGCCCAAAGGTCAGCACCGAACGCTACAACGGGTGAATGATTGATTTAAGGCCTTACATACGTCCAGCGGTACCGAAAACGTTCCAAAAGAAAAACTGTTTTTAGGAGGGATAGAAATAGAAATTGATAACAAAATTCTTACACATTGTTTATTACTGTGTTAAGTTTGTAAAAAAATTTATTTCAATTTTTTTTTTCAAAAATTACAACATGAAAAATCACATTTTTTGAAGCACTGTAAAAAAAAAGTTGCTCCACGGTCGGCAGTATTTCTTCCTCGAATGTTGACGGATCTGCAAAATGTAAAGAAATTCTTGTAAAATAAGGTAGTAGTTATAGTCTGTCGAGCCGGATTTTTGAAATTCGAAAAATTAAACAATTTACGGTAATTTAAAAAAAAATGTTAAGTTTGTGTCAAAAAAGTCACACCTTAATTGTTTTTATAAAATTTTCTAATTATAATTTAAAAAATCCGGCTCGACAGACTATAGAAAAAACAATTCCGAATATAAAAAAAAAAAATCATCAAAAAATATTAAAAACCGTACGAGTTATCATGCCGACCGTGTCAGAAAAAGTAGTTTTGAGAAAAACGCGTTTAAAGTTTCAAGCGCGTTCGCTCGAAGTCGCGCGCGGCTGGAGCAAGAACTTTATGAATTTTTTAAATTTATTTAGTTAACTTACGTCTAATCTC
Source organism: Oxytorus armatus (assembly GCA_958009045.1). Lineage (NCBI taxonomy): Eukaryota > Metazoa > Arthropoda > Insecta > Hymenoptera > Ichneumonidae > Oxytorus > Oxytorus armatus. The sequence continues at coordinate 28,629,946 of OY253748.1, read as the reverse complement.
CCATTCCAGCTTCATATTGTACGCCTTCCTTGTCAGTAAAAAATTGTTGTTGTTTATTTTTTTCTAATCGACGAATTGTTCTGGCCTCTTTTGTTGCTTTGGTAGCGTTGATTCGAGCGTGTTTCACATTATCAGGCAGTCACATTATCTACAATAACTTTTGAACTATGGGGAATTTTTACAATCAGCTTACACAGGAATACGCCTAAGACTATAAGGAATAATAATCTGTAAACAAAAAAAATCGATTTTTTGAAAATTCTCGACGTATGTAAGGCCTTAAAAACAAACCCCTACATAGTCCCGTAGCCAACGGTATATAGATTATAAAATTTTTTCGATTTTTGTTCCCGGTCTTATGCTTCACGAGAAAAACGTTCTCCCGTGAAGGTGTTTAAAAAAAAATGATTTTCAAGATAGGCTCTGTCGGTGCCATTCTGTATCAAAATGATAATAATTTTTATTTTATTTTTCATACTTCAATACGTGTTAAGGTAGTAGTTCTGGTAACTTAAGCCGATTTTCATGTCTTTTTTGGAGGGCGTTTTTTAGTAGGAATATAAAAATGAATCGTTTTAGATATTTAGGATGTTTTCATTTACATATTAAAGATACAATAAAAATTTTTTTTGAAAAAATTTAATTGTTTATTATTATTATTGATCGAAGTTGGCACCTCGAAGTTGGCAGCCCGGGTCCTAACGTTTTTTCTACCGAACCGATTGCTTTCAAATTTTAACAGGCTACTCTACGCACTTACAGTTCTGGTCGGAACTACTGATGTTAAATTTCATGGATAAATAACAAAATGGCGGTCTTTGGAAAAAAACGTCCTTTTATTTTAGCAAAGAAGTGGTTTAGTGGTTGTAAAATAAAAAGTTAGGGGTGAAAAAATTTCTCGGTAGTCCCGACGAGAACTATAAGTGTGTAGAGTAGCCTGTTAAAATTTGAGAGTAATAGGTTCGGTAGAAAAAAAGTTGGGACCCGGGCTGCCAACTTCGAGCGGCCAACTTCGATCAATAATAATAATAATAATAAAATATTAAATTTTTTCAAAAATTGTTTTTTTTTGTATCTTTAATATGTAAATAAAAACATCCTAAATATCCAAAACGATTCATTTTTATTTTCCTACAAAAAACCGCCCTCCAAAAAAGACATGAAAATCGGCTTAAGTTACCAGACTACTACCTTAAATAAACCCTCTGAACAGCAATCATATTCCTTTTTTTCATACTCCGAAAATAAATCGTCAAAGTTAGGCCTTTTCTTCGGCCGTTAGAGTGGCGTTACCCCTTGAAGTGACGTTACATTTTTTCTGAATCGAAAGGAAAAGAAAATTTGATGTCATTGAAAAGCTTTCGAGCGACAAATTTCTTTGATTGCCGTCGATTGATTTCTTTGACGTGGAACATTGAAAAACCCGCCAACATGCTTCTCCTCTCTCGTTCCCGGTGATAAACCCTGTACGCGTATGAACGAGCAGCTGCGGCAAAATGGGTGCCAACGGGTCGATACATACTCCGCTTCGTCGTGGTATTTCCAATGCGGTCGGTAACGTTTCTCGTTGTTCCCTCGAAGAGCAAAGCGATCGGGCGCCGAAATATTATAATATCGTAGTAACGTAAGGAATTCTCATGGATAGGGAAATTGGTCGCGGAATGGAACGATATGTTGAAACAAACTCAATTATAAATCGTGATGATACGGTAGAAATATCGCGAAAACCGTATGGTACGGTGTCAATTTACCGCCATCATTTTTTTTTTTAATTATTTATTCGCGCATCGTAAAGCCCAACTATCGCTCTCCGGACCACGAGATCGTTCCGATAATTCCATTCGTGCTTCGTTTTATCTTTTTTTATTTTTTTTCGCTCAAACTATTTTATATTTTAAACGCACTAATGGACTCGATATGGCGCATTAAACTTTCGTGGATTTTTCCTTTTTTAACCGAGGGGAATTCCTTCTTTACGATTGAGGTAGTAGTCTGGTAACTTAAGCCGATTTTCATGTCTTTTTTGGAGGGCGTTTTTTTATAGGAAAATAAAGATGAATCGTTTTGGATATTTAGGATGTTTTTATTAACATATCAAAGATACAAAAAAAAAATTGTTTGAAAAAATTTAATAGTTTATTATTATTATTATTATTGATCGAAGTTGGCAGCTCGAAAAAAAAGCCCGTGGGTGGCCCCGGTGATTTTCGCTCTTGATGTTATCTGAAATTAAAAATTCTTGATAATTCTTAATCTATAGACATGTCATTCTGGTCGGAACTACTGGAGTTAAATTTTATGGATAACCCGGGCTGCCAACTTCGAGGTGCCAACTTCGATCAATAATAATAATAATAATGAACTATTAAATTTTTTCAAAATTTTTTTTTTTATCTTTAATATGTAAATAAATACATCCTAAATATCCAAAACGATTCATTTTTATTTTCCTACAAAAAAACGCCCTCCAAAAAAGACATGAAAATCGTCTTAAGCTACCAGACTACTACCTTAACCGAGGGGAATTCCTTCTTTACGATTAAAAAAAATCGTAACATCATCATTATCGTACATACTCGACGTATGCTCCGGACGATGATCCATCCTCGAGGATCGTGGCTCTTCTCTGTGGGGGCGTCGTCAGTCAGTTTGGGGGGGGGGGGGGGGGGGGGGGTTTGAAATTATTTTTTTGCATTTTTTTAAATTTTTTTCTGAATGAACAATATGTCGAGAATATTGTGTATAAATTTTAAGTCAATCGGAGTGAAACTAACGGAGTTACAGCGTTTCAAACGACCGGCCGTGATACCTGATTTTCACGTATAAAAAACTTTAAATCGATTTTCCCGAAAACGTCATTTTTGAAGTTTGCGAACATTACAACTCAAAATCTACTGAACCGATTTTTTTCGAAAATTTAAACATGACTTCTTCACATAAATCAACAGGTAATCAGGAGGAGTTTTTTTTTTTTTTCAATTTTTCAATTTTTTAATAACAAATTAAGCGCGATTTTTTTGGCTAAAATTGCGTTTTTCACTTCCAAGTACTGCAAAAAATAGAAAAAAAAAAAAAAAAAAACCTCTTCCTGATTACCCCGAGAAATACATCACCTTTAAAATGCATATCAATTTTTTTGTTTGAGATGATCCGGTAACGAGTTATAATGTTCACCGCAAAAGCACTTTTTTTCAAGGCGCCTTCGGAGATTCAACGTCACCGGCTTATTTATCAATATTTTCCATTGCAAATTTTTTCTGAGATACTTCAATAGTTGTACAATAAGATCTAATTCTATTTAATAAAATTATATTACTCATGTCGTCGCAAAAAAATCATAAAAATATGCTTTTTTTTCGCCTTTAAAACCCTACCCCGCCGTTAAATTATCTCAAACGCGTGCGGTCCTCCGTACCGTTGGCTGTGAATGAAGATCGTTCGAGCGCCAATGTCGCGCCTTAAAGGTCACGTAAAACGCTTACGCGCGATCAGTCCGTACAAGAGTCGGAGCGCTCTTGCATTCTTACAGACTGGAAAAAAAAAAAGGTGAAAGATTTACTATTCTCGCGTTATCCCATCGATATTTCCAGTGACTGAGAAAAACTCTGTGCGTCAACCCTTCGGAAAGTTAATAAACGAGAGAGAAAAACGACACGCGGCACCACCGTTTCATTTGCGGTACAGAGTTCGAATTCTCGTCGCTCCCAAAGACGTGTCCGGCCGCGTCTTTCCGTCTTTTGCTACCGCGTCACTTTCACTCGCCGTGGCTTCTCGTCTCGGATCGAAATGAAGAATTAAACCTTTGTACTCGGCTGAAGCGGTGAGAATAAATTTAATCTTCGTGCTGTGTCGAGTGGGCACCGAGTTCTTCGGCACGGAACTCAAAGTATTTGAGAATCAACCTGAAACTGGTATCTGGCTTCGTTGCAAAAGCGACGAAAGGGGTTATAAATAGAATGAAAGAGCACCATTCATCGGCGAAAGTTATCATATATGTATATTATACACGGCGTATATGACCGCAATCGATCGGGCGCAAATCGGCTCTAACGAATTCCCTCGTTCCAATTTCCGGCGCAAGATACGTATTGGAAGAGGGAGGATCGCACCAGAAAAGCGAAAATAGAGAAATCGCTAACGGCAGTGTGGTAAAAAAAAAAAAACCCCCCGACACCTCGGACTCGACCGGTCCTACAAAATAATTGTATGTAAGAATTGTAACGCGGGTCGTACGTTTTGTATACGTATAGTACAATCAATAGGGAGTCCGTCTTGTCCACAAGGCACTAAAAAAAAGACAATTTTTTTTTTTTGCTTTAATAAGGTTCAGTATCACGTACTGAATGTAAATGAACGAAATGGTTACGAATTAAGGGATCGGAAGTGCCGCCATTGTGAGGTAAAGGGTATTGGCCAATATCTCCGTTACCGTCCACTTTAGGCCAAAAATGGTAATAACCTTTCTTGCAGATAATTGAATTGCCCATCTTTTTTTCGAAATAATTTTTTTTGTATCACTTACCGTTTACGACTTATACGTTTAGTGTCGTTTCGTTCGGGTTGCCACCATAGAGTGCAATGTTCTTGCCAGATTGCTCAACTTTCACAAGTTGTTTTTTGTTCTCAGTGAACATCTTCGTAATGTTGGTTAAATTTTTTTTCCTTCACAAGCGTTGTTAACATTTTCGATATCCCAATATTGTACGGTGCTGACGTTGTATCACAACCACTAAAGGCATGAAGTAGGTAAGGCATTTTTTGCAGGTAAGAATGTATTTATTGTTAATTATGTCAATATCATTAATATTTATATTCACTATGTAAAAGTGAATAAATACATTTTAACGGTCGTATAAGTCGTAAACGGTAAGTGATATAAAAAAAATTATTTCGAAAAAAAGATGGGAAATTTAATTATCTACAAGAAAGGTTATTACCATTTTTGGTCCAAAGTGCACGGTAACGGAGATATCGGCCAATACGGTTTTCATAAAAATGGCGGCACTTCCGCTCCTTTAATTTGTAACCATTTTGTTCATTTACATTCAGCACGTGATACTGAATCTAATTAAAAAAAAAAAAAAATTGTCGTTTATTTTTAATGCGCCACAATATTCCCTATTGATTGTACTAGTATGCTTCAGAGAAATGTAATAACTTCTCTCGCACGATCTCAAATCTAAACGTTAAACAAAATGAAAGATCCGCCTCTCTCTTTCCCTACAATGTCCATAAGTAACCGATTATATTATCTCTCTCGTCATCAATACCGTACTTTCGAACGCATACGATGCGATACGATTAAGGTCGTAGTCTGGTAACTTAAGGGAGGGGTAAGGGTTTCAGCGTAAAAAAAAACACTTTTTTTGCGATTTTTTTTCTCAAATATGGATTGAGCAATTTTATTCGAACCTTTTATACGTTATTGAGCATACTTTTCACAATGTTGTGTAATTTTTTCATGCAGAAATATTGAAGCATAAGCCCGTAACAGAGCTTCCCCCAGAACGTCTTGGAAAAAAAACAATTTGCGGTGTTCACTATAACTCGGCCGGAAATTATCTGAAAATGAAAAACCATGAAAATTTAGTCAAATTATAATCAAATCTTCCCCCCAACGTTCTCTGATACTTTTTTTTTTCATTTAAAAATTTTTGGCGGCCATCTAAAGTGTGAACTGTTATTTTCCACGAAAAATTCCGCCATTTTGTGGGTGGGAAACACCCTTAATGTAAAAAAAAAAAAAAATTAACTAAACGTTGGGGGGAGGTATTTTATATGTAGAAAATGTGTACAAAGTTTGAAATGAATCGGTCAAGTAGTTTTTAAATGGCGGTGAACACGGACTTTGAAAAAGTAGTTTTGAGAAAAACGCGTCTAAAGTTTATGAAGTAAAAAAGTGAAGAATTTTTTTTTTTCTCCAACTTACACAGAATCATCGATTCCAGCTCCATACAGCAGACTTCCTGCGGCGTTGACGATGTCTTCAGCCTCTTTTCTCTCAAGTCTTCGTTTTATTCTGGCTTCTTTACTCTGCTGCTCAGCTTGAATCTCTCGAAACTTTGCTTACTCTCGGCATTTTTGTACAGGAAATTTTTTAGATGATTATAAAATGGCAAGCGTACGGTCGAATGTCTAACGACAAACTGACGCTAGTTTATTCTTTTAAAATATTGTAGTGTATAGTATACACTATATACTATATACACAATAGCAATAAATAAACTGTATACCTGTTCGACAGCTGCACTCCTAGCCCGACCGCCCGCAGCTGTCAGAGGTATAGCGTTAAAGGCCAGTAGATTAATAAGACAATAACTTCAAGAATATTGCTTAGATCGGTTTAAAATTTTAAGAAGATATTCTTGAAATGTTAAACAATAAGATAAAACAAAAAAAAATGGATTTTTCGAAAGTGAAAACCCTTACTCCGCCCTTAAGCCGATTTTCACGTCTTTTTTGGAGAGCGTTTTTTTGTAGGAAAATAAAAATGAATCGTTTTGGATATTTAGGATGTTTTTATTTACATATTAAAGATACAAAAAAAATTTTTTTTGAAAAATGTAATAGTTTATTATTATTATTATTATTGATCGAAGTTGGCACCTCGAAAAAAAAGCGCGTGGGTGGCCCCGGTGATTTTGGCTCTTGATGTTATCTGAAATAAAAAATTCTTGATAATTCTTAATGTATAGACATGTCAATCTGGTCGGAACTACTGAAGTTAAATTTCATGGATAAATAACAAAATGGCGGACTTTGGAAAAAAAAACGTCCTTTTCCATTTTGTTATTTATCCATGAAATTTAACTTCAGTAGTTCCAACCAGATTGACATGTCTGTAGATTAAGAATTATCAAGAATTTTTGATTTCAGATAACATCAAGAGCCAAAATCACCGGGGCCACCCACGCGCTTTTTTTTTCAAGGTGCCAACTTCGATCAATAATAATAATAATAATAAACTATTAAATTTTTTCAAAAAAATTGTTTTTTGTATCTTTAATATGTAAATAAAAACATCCTAAATATCCAAAACGATTCATTTTTATTTTCCTACAAAAAAACGCCCTCCAAAAAAGACATGAAAATCGGCTTAAGTTACCAGACTACTACCCTAAACGAAACGTATCGAGGATCGGTCCAACGATCTGGCACTCGCGTTACGATCGTTACGATCGGGGGGGTAGGGTTTTAAAGGCGAAAAAAAAGCATATTTTTATGATTTTTTTGCGGCGACATGAGTAATATAATTTTATTAAATAGAATTACATATTATTGTACAACTATTGAAGTATCTCAGAAAAAATTTTCAATGAAAAATATTGATAAATAAGCCGGTGACGTGGAATCTCCAGAGGCGCCTTGAAAAAAAGTGGTTTTGTGGTGAACATTATAACTCGTTACCGGATCATCTGAAACAAAAAAATTCATATGCATTTTCAAGGTGATGTATTTCTCGAGGTAATCAGGAATTTTTTTTTTTTTTTCTCTATTTTTTGCAGTACTTGGAAGTGAAAAACGCAATTTTAGCTCAAAAAATCGCGCTTAATTTGTTATTAAAAAATTGAAAAAAAAAACTCCTCCTGATTACCTGTTGATTTATGTGAAGAAGTAATGTTTACATTTTCAAAGGGATCGGTTCAGTAGATTTTGAGTTCTAATGTTCACAAACTTCAAAAATGACGTTTTCGGGAAAATCGATTTAAAGTTTTTTATACGTTAAAATCAGATTTCACGGCCGCTCGTTTGAAACGCTGTGACTCCGTTAGTTTTACTCCGATTGACTTAAAATTTATACACAATATTCTCGACATATTGTTCATTCAGAAAAAAAATTAAAAAAAAATGCAAAAAAAATAATTTTAAAACCCTACCCCCCCAGCCCCCTTAATATTTCTTAGCGGGGAATGAAGACACAAAAAAAAAAATAATATAGGATAAATATACGGGGGTTTTCTCGTGAGCCGGAGAGCCTCGATCAAAGTGCCATTGAGGAATAGAATTTTTTTTCAATAATAACAACGAAAATTTTGGCGTGCATCTAATCATATGTGCGTTTGCTTACGTGCGTCGAAACGTTTATTTACGTTTGTAAATTCACGTGCGTATAAAAATTCATTTGTCAACTGTGCCGCCGGTATATGTCACGGTATCGTACCGTGAGCCTCGTGAGAGCGTCGGTTTCGCGTGTGCGCGATACCGACGCTCCGAAAGCCGCGACTTGGTGGTTTTGTTGGAAAGTTATAATTAACCATAGTCGTGCCCCGAGAGTAAAGCGGGGTACGCGTAACCGCTAACGCTCTCGGAAATAAATGAAAAGTGTGTACCGTCCAAGCTCGGTGTATGTGCACACAGGGCGAATGCTCGTTTCGAGCATTCGAGTCGCGTGCGATCCTCCGATCCGTCGGCCGGAAGTACCGAGGGATCCCCGCGATATCCGCTCCGGCGACAACGTTCCGCGCTATTTCTATCCACGGGCTTAACGACTATTCGACGCATGCTCGAGAACATTCGTTTAAATTTCATTAATCATTCACAAACTTTGGTCGTTTATCGCAAACGAGATGTATTATTTCTTTGATGCGGTCATTTTTTTCGAGTCTTCCGCAGCGTTGAATGACGAATGAAGAAAAAAAAAAAAGACAGAATACGCTGAACGGTTCTGTACGCTGCGAATTTCACGGGACACCTTGCGCTCGTGCCACTCCTTTTCACCGACAAGGGTAGAAAAAAGATATATATATATATATGCGCATAAACTATATCTCTCGCTCTCCGCCCCTATCACAATATTCGCAATGGGGTTGTTATCGATCGCGCAAAATGTCCCGCGATGCCTCACGTCTGTGTGCAAACGGCTCTTACGCGTGTCCTCTTTCATAGGCACTTAAGGGCGGAAATAGGGTTAGGATAGCGTTTTCTCAATGATTTTCATGAATTTTTTTATAGTATAAAAAATGAATATAATTTATTGAAACTTTGAGAATATTTTATACATATATTTAAGTATATACTATAAAATTTTTGAAGAATTTCCTTGAAAAACACCGAAGACATTAGCGACCCCATATTGCAGGTCACAGACTCAGCATTTTGCGTACATTCTGGAAGCCGCAATTTTCATCTGAAATCAAACGAGGTTGGAATTTACTTTTATTAGATGTCTCTCTTCTATATGAACCTAAATGCTGTGAAAAAAATAGAAAATTGAATTTTTCACAGGGGTCAAAACAAAAAAGCATGATTTTTTGCCATTTTTTTTGCAACTTTATTTGCAAAAAAAATTTATTTTAAATAATGATAGTATTCCGATTTTAGGTTCATATAGAGCGCAATACTATGACGAAAGTAACTACCAATTTTCAAAACGATTGGTTGAAAACTCTTCAAACTAGCGTGTACGCAAGTTAATAAAAAAGTCGTTTTCAGAAAAACGCGTTTGAAAAAATGAGTGATCGCTCGGTTATACACGTGGCGCGCTCGGGGCCCGAAGGAGAGCTGCTTACTTTAACGCGGTAGTCTGGTCTAGAGCGAGATTTTTGACGTCATTTCTAATGTGCAATAATTTTTAAACCGTTGAAGTTGTCTTGATGAAAATTTACACGTGCATTTATTGATCCTTAGAGAATACTTGTACATTAAAAAAAAATTATTTTAAATATTTTCATGTAGTTTTTTGCCTTGTTGCAACATGGTGCGCCGAAAGCCGCCTCAATCGGCGCCCACTCTGGACGATGTTGTATGCATCTGAAAAAAAAAATATATATATATTCTCAATCTGTATGAGTATTCTGAGCACTGGTAGCAGAATTGGTACTTAAAAAAAATTTTTGACAAAATGGCGGCCTGTTGAACTTTCATTAATGATATTTCATACATTTTCGGGTATTCGACGAATTATAAAATGTCGGCAAAATTATTGTTCGACTCAATTCTGCTATCAGTCCTCGGAAACAGGGTGCCTAAGGTACGAGCAAAATTTGAGCTCGATCGGTCCATTAGTTATCGAGATATCGTGGGCGCCGATTTGAAAAACATAGTAGAGATAAACGCGTTCAAAGTTTTGACACCGTTGAATCAGCGACTCGATAGCCTCCGCGTTAGCTGCTTACCGACCGCGCTACCTGAGTGCGCGGCTTGCTTAGAATTTTTATTTCTCGGCTAATTTTTGAAATATCAATAAACGGTTTTCAGGAGCGTACGAAGAAAGGTCTAAGGAAAAAGAAAATGAAAAAAAAAAAAAAAAAAAAATCGATTTTTTCAAATTTCTAGACCAGACTACCGCCTTAATGGCTCATAACAACAGAACGAGTCGGAATTTTCATTTAAAATTTTGGGAACATATTTTTCAATAGTTTTACTAACAATTTATGAAATAAAAAAAAAATCGATTTTTTCTAACCGTCTAACCCTATTTCCCCCCTTAATCGCTGTAGTATTTGGCGAGTATTTTTAACACGGTAAGCGGAAAATCCGGATTCTTTTTTTTGCTCCCCACGTAGAAATTGCCAGTATAATTCTACTGTATTATATGTATCTGCTGTATAATTCTATTATATGTATTATAATATTATATGTATTATATGTATCTACTGTATAATTCTACTGTAATATCGGCGGCCAAACTTTGGCCGCCAGTAATGTCCCCGTACTGGCTGACTATCTGGCCACATTATGGGCTATACTGCGGGCCATACTACGAGCCGTACTACGGGCCATACTACGGGCCAGTATAAAATACAGTCTTATGCCAGTACCGGTTGAATTCTACTGGCCAAGCTTTGTGCCAGTATTGGCGGTCAAACTTTAACAGCCAGTATTGTTTCAGTACTGGCTGACAATCTGGCCAAGCTTTGGGTCAGTATAAAATATCGTCTTGTGCCAGTACTGGTTGTCAATCTGGTCGCACTACGGGCCGGTATAATAATCAGATCTTGGCCAAAGTAGGCTATAAAATACGGCCAAGCTCTGGCTTCGATACAGGCTTAGTACTGGGCTATAGAAAATGTGAATACTGAGAGTATTTCACTTTAACAGTTGCGTTCTGCAATGTAATTGTAGATTAGGTTATTCCGATCAAAAGTCCATTATTTCGCAAACAACCAAATGTTGAATTATAATTTGACCCCGAACTTGAAATTGCACGATTAATACAATATTTTTCAGTTTAATATTTGCTTCATATAGCCTATATTTTATAAACACTGTTCTATACACATTTAAGTACGTATTTTAGACCTGTATATGTACTTAGTCTCTTATTAATAAAAACTACTCCGAGTATTTAGTATATATCAAGTGCATTTAATTATCAAACATTTATGCATAAACAATCCAGACAACAAACATCGAAAGGACGTCCTAAAAACATCCGAAGAACGTCCTTACGTCCAAAGTACATCCTTTGGACGTACGCGTGCTGCTTGGGAAATATCTGGTAACGTGGTAAAAAGAAATATAAATTACTCCCAGAGAGAAATAGAATTTGAATAGACATTGGATCAACGTCCACTAGATGCCAAAAGTGTCTAAAAGACGTCGATTCGATATCTATTTAATTTGCCATTTCTCGCTGAGATGTAATTTGCACCGTCCGCAAAATCGTCTGCCAAGATTCGGCCCAATCAAATAACCAGTATTCGTACGACCGTTGGTGCCAGTAGTCAGCCAGATCTGGGCCAAAGTCTGGGCTAAAGTCTGGGCCAAAGTCTCGGCTAAAGTCTGGTCCAAAGTCAGAGCCAAAGTCCGGGCCAAAGCTCGGGCCAATTAAATAACCGGTACTGGCCCGACCGTTGGTGCCAGTATAATGGCCGGCTATTACACTCCTATACCGAATCTGTACTTGCCCAATACTGGCAGCCAGTACCGGCACGACGGCAACCAGTATTGGCCCAAAGCTCGGCCGTTACAATTTTTCTACGTGGGTCATTACAAATAACACCGAGTCGTTGTCGAAAACTCGGGGAATCGGGCAGCTGGACGGAGTTTCGTTCGGATTTTCGGACGGAGCCTTACCGGTGACTCGTAATAATTACGGGAATTCAGCCGGTCCCTACCACAATTTCTGTCCGGGAACGTGGCGAAAAAAACGTGCACCGAAAATTTCGTTGATACGGATTGGAATTGTTTCGATATCGTATTTACGGACGTTTGAAATTAAACGTTGACGATTTTATACGTCGATGTTGTATCCGGCCGCGCTAGCGATAACGCGGATTATTTTAATCCAGGAACGAACAAGTATCGTTCGTTCGTCTTGGTCGCGTCATTTTCTCTCGGTGTATCCCCACGAACACCTACGCGTATGAAATATTTTGCCCCCCTCGTACGTACGTCTGGTCTCGCCCCCTCGAGGGCACACCTAGCTCCGCGCGAATGACGTCCGCGGTCTCCTCTTGGCAGTTTTACGAGTATTCGCTTCCGTCGACCTTCGGTGACGATAACCGGCTGTTTTACTCGATAGCCGAGTAGGGATTATCGGTGTGGCTTTTTATTCGATGTAGCTATGGATGCGTTCGTTATAACCGTTGTAGGGGAAACTCGCGAGACAATTTATATGCCCCGTACGTTTAGACCCCGTTCCCATACGCACGCTTATCCCGGATTAGTATAGAATATCGTAACAGGTGCAGCGCGGGTTCATTTCCCGAGTAAGGCGTCCGTTCGTGCTTTCACGAATGCCCGGGCTCAACGAAATTCCCGAATTACCACGCGCCCGTTATTTCTTCTAATTTTTTTAGTATATAAGTCGCGAGATCGAACGAAAATGCCGACAAAAACTTTATCAGCGATCCAATTTTTTCGTATGGAATACAATAAACGACTGCGTTAACGAATGAGCCTATTTTGTTTTTATCGACGAAACAAATTATTATACTTGATAACTATATTAAATTGCAAGGTTTTATCTATAAACGAATGAATTTGGAATCGTCTCTCATATATACATTAGGGCGATTTTTGTTTTTTCGACTATTTTTTTTTTCCTCAGTCCCCACCTGAAATTTTGTTGGATATGTCGAAAAACAAATACCCTGAAAGTTACAGCCCTTAATATCAATTCTAAGTACTTTCCCTTAGCGCGAAGAGATTTTCCATCTAAAATACTCGTAAATCGCAATTTTTTTCTTCAAAATTCTATAACTCAGCCGCATTTTATGCTATCATATTGTTCTTGGTTTCGATTTACTCAGAATAAAACAATCTCGAAAAGTGCCTATTGCGGCGAAAGTGTAAATTGTACTGGTGAGTTGGTACGGGTCACTGAGGTCGATTTTTACCCAAAATTTTCGTTTTTTTGCTGTTATCTCCGAAACAATTAACTTTACGAAAAACATGTGAACCAAAAATTTGTTGGAAATTTAATTTCCTACAAAAAAGGTCCTATCGACCCGATTGCTTAGATTAATATTTCTTGAGATATTGAACTTTAACTTATGAGTAGTATAAAATTTATAAAATATGAAATATTAAATAATAAAAAAAAAATAAAAATAAAATAAAGTTCAATATCTCAAGAAATATTATTCTAAGCAATTGGGTCGACAGAACCTATTTTGTAGGAAATTAAATTTCCAACAAATTTTTCGTTTACAATTTTTTCATAAAGTTAATTGTTTCGGAGATAACAGCAAAAAAAACAAGAATTTTGGGTAAAAGTCAACTTTAGTGACCCGTACCAACTCACCAGTACAATTTACGCTTATGCCGCAATAGGCACTTTTCTAGATTGTTTTATTCTGAGTAAATCGAAACCAAGAACAATATGATAGCATAAAATGCGGCTGAGTTATAGAATTTTGAAAAGAAGAAAATTCGATTTACGTGTATTTTAATGGAAAATCTTTTCACGCTAAGTTTAAGTAATTAGAATTAACATTAAGGGCTGTAACTTTCAGGGAATTTGTTTTTCGACATATCCAACAAAATTTCAGGTGGAGACTGAGAAAAAAAAAATAGTCGAAAAAAAAAAACAATCGCTCTAATATACATATATACACCAAGCCAAAATCAATGATTAAAAAGCACACGGCCACTGATGTTTCCTCTTTAACTCGCCTGCTGGACCGCTCTCGAGTCAAAGAAGCTGAACGATCGAACCCTTATTGTGAACCTGATAATTCAGTCAAAAGATTTCAAAGCTTTTCTCCTCCCGTCACTCATCTTTGAAGGCTCTTAAAATACACTACCCGTTTCCACGTAGAATAAACATACGCTTTTCGGATCGATATCATACGGATGGTTCTCATCCCTTTTCTAGCTCAAACAATATCTACCGTACACCTCTCGCTTGATCGCCGATATTAACGGAATAAACGTTAAAAATTTCGTGCCAATGGCTTTACGAAATCAACAAATTTACGACGTGAAAAAATAAATAAATTGTGACACTATACTTTTTCATTATTACCATCGAACGGAGAGAAAAGCCTGACGTGCCGTTTTTCTCGCCCCTTGCGGTCCTATCACAGCCGCCCGCACCTGTCGCGATATCGAGCCGGACACACAGAGAGGGAACACCAGAGTCGAAGGGATCTGCAACCCGCCGGAAACAACGACAGAGAGAGAGAGAGAGAGAGAGAGGACCAACGACTCGAGACTGACCTCAAACGCGTTTTATACACTTTTGTACGGGGCATTCCGTCCCGAATGAACCGGTCTCTGTTTCGCGACGTATTTTTCTTGATCTATATTTTTCGTAACTCCCGTTTCGTAGTTATGATTTTACTTAAGGGAGGGGTAAGGGTTTCAGCGTAAAAAAAAACACTTTTTTTGCGATTTTTTCTCTCAAATATGGATTGAACAATTTTATTCGAACCTTTTGTACATTATTGAGCATACTTTTGACAATGTTGTGTAATTTTTTCATGCAGAAATATTGAAGCATAAGCCCGTAACAGAGCTTCCCCCAGAACGTCTTGGAAAAAAAAAACAATTTGCGGTGTTCACTATAACTCGGCCGGAAATTATCTGAAAATGAAAAACCATGAAAATTTAGTCAAATTATAATCAAATCTTCCCCCCAACGTTCTATGATAATTTTTTTTCATTAAAAAATTTTTGGCGGCCATCTAAAGTGTGAACTGTTATTTTCCACGAAAAATTCCGCCATTTTGTGGGTGGGAATCACCCTTAATGTAGAAAAAAAAATTTAACTAAACGTTGGGGGGAGGTATTTTATATGTAGAAAATGTGTACAAAGTTTGAAATGAATCGGTCAAGTAGTTTTTAAATGGCGGTGAACACGGACTTTGAAAAAGTAGTTTTGAGAAAAACGCGTCTAAAGTTTATGAAGTAAAAAAGTGAAGAAAAACATTTTTTCCAAGACGTTCTGGGGGAAGCTCTGTTACGGGCTTATGCTTCAATATTTCTGCATGAAAAAATTACACAACATTGTCAAAAGTATGCTCAATAATGTCCAAAAGGTTCGAATAAAATTGCTCAATCCATATTTGAGAAAAAAATCGCAAAAAAAGTGTTTTTTTTTACGCTGAAACCCTTACCCCTCCCTTAATAAGACAATAACTTCGAGAATATTGCTTAGATCGGTTTAAAATTTTAAGGACATATTCTTGAAATGTTAAACAATAAGATGAGACAAAAAAAAATGCGATTTTTCGAAAGTGAAAACCCTTACCCCGCCCTTAATTCCGCCGGCAGCTAACTTTTCATACACGGTTAATATCTTATAAAATTGACGATGTTGAAGTTTGCATCGTTGGAACGCAACGCAAATAGTTTAAAAAAATTTCATTTTCATTATTGCTCTTGCTTCTCGTGCCCCATTTAGCCCCAGATTTTTTGAGGAGACCCCAATAAAACGTTTTAACGATTTTTGCCATCGATAATCCAATTTTAAGAGAGATTAATGGTGTAAAAAATTTATTTTCGTTGCATTCCAACGATGCAAACTTCAACATCATTAAAATTGTACGCGAGAAAACGACCGTTATCTTTGCGTTTGGTGCGTAATTCATTCCCCATAAACTGGCGAAAGCTTTCATCGGAATTGAAAATATATATCTCTCTATATTATATATATATCTCTCTCTATATTATATACATATATCGCCGCAGCTGCTGTCGCCGTGTACAAGTGTTGAAGAGGTGGATTAGGTCGGGTCAGGTTAGATGCGATGAGACGACGAGAGAATGGCGAAATGAAACAATCGTACAACGATCGTGATACTACGAGAGTTCGTCTCCCTCGGGGAATTAGCCTGCCGACCGTCGTCCAAAAAGTCATTTTTTCGATTTTCGCGTTTTTCGATACCGCGAATACGGTATCGAAACATTGAAAAAGGAGAAAAAAAATTTTTTGTAATTTTTTGCCCACCTTTTCGGAAAACTAAAAATCTCGAAATTTCAAATGGTCATAACTTGGCTCCCGTTTCATCGATTTTGGGTTTTGACGAGCGTTTTCAAAACGTCTCGAGTAGACTTAGAGAATGCATTTCATATCATCCCGATATCTCAATTATTGTAGCCGTGAGAGCAGGTTGAAAATCGGCGAAAAAAATGAGAAGGGGTATGTATGGAGAAATTCGCAAAAATCGATGGTCCGACTTTGAAAATCTGTGAAAAATCGAATAATAATGATAGCACAATGATTCAAGCGCCATTTTAAAGGGTTTTCGATCGCGAAAAGATTGAGCACAGAGTGGGGGTCCAACTCCATCGGGAAGCAACGTTACAGCGATTTTAGTGAAGCCACTTCTTTTTGGCCGAAATGCAAAAAAATTTTGAATTCTTTAAATTTTCTTTCAGAACGCTATATCGATGTATTTTGACTCGCTGATTACTAATTCAGTAGTCATTTCTTTGAAAAACTCAAAATTTCATTGAAAATCGGCTGAAAAGTGATTTTTTTTTTCGTATTTCGCGTTTTTCACATTGATTTTTTGAGTTTCCGACAAAAACTCGGCGTTGTTTGTAATCAGCGGAAAATTTCCGATCGAACCATTGCAAAAAATGAAGATAAACAAATTCGGGTCGGTTTGGGTTTACCCTCCTGGTACGTATACACATATACGTATACATATACGGTACGTATATATATATACGGGGTAAGGACGCTGTACAATCTCCCAGTATCGATCCTCCGCGTTGGGGACCTCGACCTTGGCGACTAGGAAAACCCTCGCGCGTGTCCCTTGGGCCATCGACCCTCGACAAACAGGGTTCCCTCGTGTCGTTTCCAAGATGCCGCGACAGTAGCGAACCGGACAGTTTTCCCGACGACAGCGAAGCAGGTACAATTCGTATAACGTACCAAGTGCGACTCTTGCGTTCTTCAACTATAATATATATTCTATAAGCGAACAGAGGCGTGCGCGTACATGTACGATACGCCACTCTTCGCACGACCAATGACGAAAGTTTCGTTATATTTTTAGCGCACGATGCGTGCGTGACTGACGATAAAAGGGGGTGTACGTAGTCGATCGCGTGTATTTCCAACTTGCAAAGGAAATCAGCTGGTATACGATCTGCATTACCATTTTCTTTATTACCGCTCTCGTAACCCTGAATAATCAGATTTCTCTGCTACAACAATCGTTTATTCTTGGCGGGAAATTTGCACCTTTGAAAAAAAAAAACTAAATTTACACGATTTATAATAAAAATGGTACCGCAAAACACGAGTTATCGGAACAAGACCAAACGGTACTACGATAATTCGCAAATTTGCGAGATGGTTAACTCTACCGAATTTCCGTCCCCTTCGATACGTATATTGGCATTTACGATTCATTCCCGAATAAATAATTCGTAATTCGAGTGAAAATACGATAAAAAAATAATAGTCCTTCGGAAAGTGGTTAACGATGTGAGATTTACTCGAGACGATTGACACCGGACTCTGTTAATCCGTAACACTATAATACACGTTCGTCATTTCGATACTATGAACGGGAAAGAAATTTTTGGCACTCACGAAATCGGCAAAAGGGAGAGCGGCACGAGAGACGCGCTATTGATCAACGAGGGTTCGAGTAGAAAGCTCGTCCGTTGGCGTTGGTTCCCGACGGTCCCGGCGGCTCAATAACCACCGCCAACCCCCGGGACACCCTTCCTTATGTCGTTGCATATACGGGTTATTAACCATATGTATATAAACACGGTATTGTTCTACCAGAGAAAAGAGAAGAATACTACGAGAATTTCGTTAAGGTAGTAGTCTGGTAACTTAAGCCGATTTTCATGTCTTTTTTGGAGGGCGTTTTTTTGTAAGAAAATAAAAATGAATCGTTTTGGATATTTAGGATGTTTTTATTTACATATTAAAGATACAAAAAAAAAATTTTTTGAAAAAATTTAATAGTTTATTATTATTATTATTATTATTATTATTATTATTGATCGAAGTTGGCACCTCGAAGTTGGCAGCCCGGGTCCTAACTTTTTTTCTACCGAACCGATTACTTTCAAATTTTAACAGGCTACTCTACACACTTATAGTTCTCGTCGAAACTACCGAGAAATTTTGTCACCCCTAACTTTTTATTCCAAAGTCCGCCATTTTGTTATTTATCCATGAAATTTAACTTACGGGTGAACACCACTGTGACCCCCTGTTTTTTTTCACATTTTTCAAGAATTTTTTTTTGTTGGAAAAAAAAGAGATATTCGAAAAATTTTTTTGGGTTTTGTTCCTTGTTTATTAATGTATCAAAAAACATTTTTTTCACATTTTTCACGCCGCATGGTGGCGCTGGTGAAGCTCTCGCGTCAGGTGCTGTAATCTCCGCGGCACGCAGCAGAACTCTCTTCAACGTCGATCTGAAAAAAAATACCGAGTGTTTTCGATAATAATATGATATTTTGAAGAGAAGTACATAGGGATTTGGAAAAATATTGTTTTAAAAAAAATAGGCACGTCTTTGATATTACAGTTAATTTCAAAGGCGTGCCTAAAACAGGAGGTCACAGTGGTGTTCACCCTTAAGTACTTCCGACCAGAACTATAAGTGTGTAGAGTAGCCTGTTAAAATTTGAGAGCAATCGGTTCGGTAGAAAAAAAAGTTAGGACCCGGTCTGCCAACTTCGAGGTGCCAACTTCGATCAATAATAATAATAAACTATTAAACTTTTTCAAAAAAATTTTTTTTTGTATCTTTGATATGTTAATAAAAACATCCTAAATATCTAAAACGATTCATTTTTATTTTCCTACAAAAGGGCGATTTTTTGTAGGAAAATAAAAATGAATCGTTTTGGATATTTAGGATGTTTTTATTTACATATTAAAGATACAAAAAAAAATGTTTTCGAACAAATTTAATAGTTTATCATTGTTATTATTATTGATCGAAGTTGGCACCGCGAAAAAAAAGCGCGTGGGTGGGTCCCGGTGATTCTGGCTCTTGATGTTATCTGAAATGAAAAATTCTTGATAATTCTTAATCTATAGACATGTCATTCTGGTCGGAACTACCGAAGTTAAATTTCATGGATAAATAACAAAATGGCGGACTTTGGAAAAAAAAAGTTTTTTTAAATCTTTAATATGTGAATAAAAACATCCTAAATATCCAAAACGATTCGTTTTTATTTTCCTAGAAAAGAACGCCCTCCAAAAAAGACTTGAAAATCAACTTGAGTTACGAGACTACTACCTTAAAGCAAATTCTCATATACAATTAATAATATGATTTCAAACAAACGACGTTTATAGTAACGTAATATAAATAAATAGCCTTTCACTAAAATTAGATGGCCCGATCTAAATATTTCTGTACACGAGATGAGAAAAGCATTCCGAACGATCTCTCGGTTATGATTTACGACGTGACTCAGTTTTGAGAAATTCAACAAATAAATCCCGACTTTAATGAGATAACAATTTATTTTATTACCTATATAAGCTAGTATAAATACATATCCCGAGAAACGGAGACGCCGGTGGCGAGTGAGCGCCGCACGTGGCAGTCTCGCGCCCCCCCCATTCGCATCCACGAAACCCCGTGCGAAGTTCCTCGAACCTAGGGGTTGCAACCCCAATGTAACATACGGCACCGGTGTGGTTCGACCGTTGCTATGGGAAACATATTGGTGATGGTGGGAGCGACCGTCGTAGATTCTTCGCTATCAAGTAGAAATTCGTTCGCTTTGGCCTACGATTTTTCTCACATCACGACTGTACCCGCACTTCCTACACCGCCCCCACCCCATTCTTTCACTCGTCTCGAACTTTAGCGAACTTATCCGAACGAGAATGAACCAGCGAATCTGTGGCTGTTCCTCTCATTATTTATATCAGTAATTTGGATAAAAGGAATTTTTCCCGTTCTGGAATTAGCAGTGGGGCAAAAGATAAAGAAAGAGAACGAAAAGATTCGTTGATTAATTATTTATCCTCAAACATGATAAATTAATCGATAAAATAATATATGTTTTCCAACTAATTTCTCTCGTTTTGTCCGTTGCAGATCTGTCGAAAAATCGTTTTGGTGAATTGCCCGAGGAAGTTACGGAATTTCCATTTTTGGAAAAATTACATCTCTATCACAATGCCATACGAGTCATACCGGAAACTGTGGTTATGCTTCAGTCTCTGACCTACCTCGATCTCAGGTAAAATTATCGACGACTCTTTTTAAAAGCGAATATATGACATTTACGAGACTCGATGTTTCTTTTTCTTTCTTTCTTTTTTTTTTTATTTGCTCGTTGAAACAGTCGTAATCAATTGACGGCGCTCCCACGAGAAGTCTGTAGGTTACCTCTGCAAACATTGCTCGTGGCTCACAACAGACTCGCCTCGTTGCCCGAAGAACTCGGTAGAATGTCGTCTCTCGCCGAGCTCGACGCTGGTTGCAACGAGATCGCGAGTCTGCCACCGCGAATAGGTGACTTACCGCGGCTGAGGTGTCTGGACCTCCGGAGCAACTTTTTGGTTCATCTGCCCATTGGTAGGCGTGCTCAATTATCTCTTTCTATATATATTTATATTTTAATGCCCGGATCCTTTGTAGAACTCGGAACTATTTACCGAAAATACTCGTCATAGTTTAATGAGATAAACATTTATTAAAATTCAATGTTCACTATTTTTAAGGGAGAACACCACTGTGGCCCCCTGTTTTTTTTTCACATTTTTCAAGAATTTTTTTTTTGTGGGAAAAAAAAGAGATATTCGAAAAAAATGTTTGGGTTTTGTTCCTTGTTTATTAATGTATCAAAAAACATTTTTTTCACATTTTTCACGCCGCATGGTGGCGCTGGGGAAGCTCTCGCGTCAGGTGCTGTCATTTCCGCGGCACGCAGCAGAACTCTCTTCAACGTCGATCTGGAAAAAAATGCCGAGTGTTTTCGTTAATAATATGATATTTTGAAGAGAAGTACATAGGGATTTGGAAAAATATTGTTTTAAAAAAAATAGGCACGCCTTTGAAAATAACTTTAATTTCAAAGGCGTGCCTATTTTTTTTAAAACAATATTTTTCCAAATCCCTATGTACTTCTCTTCAAAATATCATATTATTAACGAAAACACTCGGTATTTTTTTTCAGATCGACGTTGAAGAGAGTTCTGCTGCGTGCCGCGGAAATGACAGCACCTGACGCGAGAGCTTCCCCAGCGCCACCATGCGGCGTGAAAAATGTGAAAAAAATGTTTTTTGATACATTAATAAACAAGGAACAAAACCCAAAAATTTTTTTCGAATATCTCTTTTTTTTCCCACAAAAAAAATTCTTGAAAAATGTGAAAAAAAAACAGGGGGTCACAGTGGTGTTCTCACTTAATGGGAATTTTTTTTTTTCCATCGAGTGTCTAGCGAACCAGTGATTAGCGGGTAGAAATATATTATAGTAGTAGTAGTAGTTTATTTTTTCCATGTACACCCTTTCGGGTTTTTACAGTGCTCCTCCCTGTACATATCCCTCTCTTACATATCTATTTACACTCTTTCATTTTCCAGGTTTCCGCACCTTCGGATTACGAGATTCCTTCGAGTTTTCCAGGTTTCCCTTGTCCAAATTCCAAATTTCCAGCTTCCCCATTCCCAAGTTCCCGATTCCAGGTTTCGGATTTCCGATTTCCGAATTTATTTTCTGTTTTTAAATTCCAACACTTCCCCCCTAATTGCTCTTTTCCAATTTTTCAATTTCCAGATTTCCGCACCGTCTAGTTTTTGAGTTTCCACATTTGCACCCTCCAGATTTGCCAATATTCCAATTTCCACTTTTTTCCAGTTTTCAAATTCCACATTTCCAGTTTTCAGATTCCAGATTCCTAGTTTCCCGTTTCCCAATTTCCAACTTGCCCATTTCCAATTTCCAGGTGTTCACTTTCCTCATTACCCCTTTCCAAGTTTCAGTTCCCAGATTTCCCAATTTCTTCCGCTTGCCACACTCCAAGCTTCCACATTTCCAGATTCCCTGATTTCGCACATCCCAGATTCCTTCCAATTTCCAGATTTCCGCACCTCCAGTTCACGAGATTCCAAATTTCGATTCTCCAGATTTTCCAATGTTCTGATTTTCCATTTTTCAGTTTTTCAGGTTTCCCGTTTTCAAATTCCCCGGTGTCCAAATTCCAGATTGTCAGTGTCCAAATTCCAGATTTCCAGCTTCCTAGATATACATTATATTTGTACCAACAACTTTTTATGCAACTTGGCCAAAAATTAGTTGGCGCACCGAAATTCATAGAGATACGATGTTAAAAGGGTTGCGTACAGATTTTTTTCGAGTCCACAATAATTGCGACATCGAGATGTATCAAACGGCATTATCCGAGCCCACTCGCGGCGTTTCGCCCCTCATAAACCTAAATGGACCTAACTGGAGCAAAGTAGCGATCGATTGAGTGTCAATATTTTTAAGTTTCCGGAGAAGTGAGAAAAAAAAAAGAGACAAAACGTGTATTTTTTCTTGTCACGGTTGAAATCTGTACAGGAGCTCTTTTTGTTGTCCCGATCGAGAACGGAAAATAACGTTGATACGGTAAATTAATATTGGTAATGTAATTATCAAGCAAGTTTGGATTTACGAATAATTGCAGAACTGACGTACCTGAGGCTCGTTAAATTGGACATCGGTAGCAATCGAATATCGGTTCTACCGAACGAACTGAGAAAGATGAAGAGCCTCGTTGAATTGAGGCTCTCGGACAATCCTCTGACCTCACCACCTGCTTCGGTAAGCGGATGAAAAATCAATAGAAGACTATGCACCTTGTTTCCCCATAATTTGATCTAATTCAAAGAACAAAAGAAAATTCGAGAAAGTTTGGTTGATTTGCACCGAACTTTGTGACTTTAAGAAAAATTCGCGCACAATTCACGGTAAAGCATCGCGTCAACTTCTCCCCAAGGCTTCATTTTTTTTCTTCTTCCTTTCAGTTGTGCGTTCGCGGGCGAACGCACATCTTCAAATATTTGGAGCGACAGGCGGCTAAGCACGAGAGGGCAAGAGGTGGCAGAGCGAGGCGAGGTCCTCTCGAGGCTCGCGGTCACGCGACCCTGGACGCGAGATCGCACAGACGTCACAATGTCGACAGCGGTTACAGCACGAGCGACGGTGTCGACAAACGTTGGTCACAAGAAATACACACCGCGGTTAGTGCGATCGTATTAATCACATTTATTATCGTCATTTACAATCGTACTATCGAGCCTTGGGTGGTTTGTTTGAAATTTTGGTAGATTACTCGCTATATTCGTTATATACGAGGGGGGGGACCCAAAAAAAAAAACGGAAATTTCGTCATAATTTCATTATTTTTTAATATTTTTACACCAAATTTTGATCACCTTCGAAGTATTCTCCTTTGACCACAACGCACCTCTGCAAACGATCCTTCCAATGTTCAAAACATTTTTTAAGGCCTCACATACGTCCAGCGGTACCGAAAACGTACCAAAAGAAAAACTGTTTTTAGGAGGTATAGAAATAGAAATTGATAACAAAATTCTTACACATTGTTTATTACTGTGTTAAGTTTGTAAAAAAATTTATTTCAATTTTTTTTTCAAAAATTACAACATGAAAAATCACATTTTTTGAAGCACTGTAAAAAAAAAGTTGCTCCACGGTCGGCAGTATTTCTTCCTCAAATGTTGACGGATCTGCAGAATGTAAAGAAATTCTTGTAAAATAAGGTAGTAGTTATAGTCTGTCGAGCCGGATTTTTGAAATTCGAAAAATTGAACAATTTACGGTAATTTAAAAAAACAATGTTAAGTTTGTGTCAAAAAAGTCACACTTTAATTGTTTTTATACAATTTTCTAATTATAATTTTAAAAATCCGGCTCGACAGACTATAGAAAAAACAATTCCGAATATTAAAAAAAAAAAAAAATCATCAAAAAATATTAAAAACCGTACGAGTTATCATGTCGACCGTGTCAGAAAAAGTAGTTTTGAGAAAAACGCGTTTAAAGTTTCAAGCGCGTTTCGCTCGAAGTCGCGCGCGGCTGGAGCAAGAACTTTATGAATTTTTTAAATTTATTTAGTTAACTTACGTCTGATCTCCCATTCCAGCTTCATATTGTACGCCTTCCTTGTCAGTAAAAAATTGTTGTTGTTTATTTTTTTCTAATCGACGAATTGTTCTGGCCTCTTTTGTTGCTCAGGTAGGCGCGCGTCAGACCTTTGTCCTTTCGTCGGGCAGTCACATTATCTACAATAACTTTTGAACTATGAGGAATTTTTACAATCAGCTTACACAGAAATACGCCTAAGACTATAAGGAATAATAATCTGTAAACAAAAAAAAATCGATTTTTTTGAAAATTCTCGACGTATGTAAGGCCTTAAATTCACTTATCGGGATGTTCTTTAGGCCTTCCAGCGATTTTTTTTTTACCTCCTCCACAGTGGCAAAACGCTTTCCTCTCGTGTCCCTTCTGAGTCTGGGGAACAAAAAAAATAACAGGGGCTTGATCCGGCGAGTGGGGGGGGGGGGGGGGGGGGGGGGTGGACAATTGGTGTCACGCAGTTTTTGGTGAAAAACTGCTTTACGGAGAGAGCGGCGTGGGCCGGCGCGTTGTCATGATGGAGGAACCAGTCACTTGTGCGCCAAAGATTTGCCCTTTTCTTCCGGATACTCTCCCTCAATCTTTTCAAAACCTCCAAGTAGAACTTCTGGTTGACAGTTTGACCCGGGCGAACAAACTCCGCGTGCACAACACCTCCGCAATCGAAGAAACAAACGAGCATTGTCTTGATGTTTGACTTCACTTGGCGAGCTTTTTTCGGACGAAGGAGAGCGAGGTGTCTTCCACCGGCTTGATTGCCGCTTTGTTACGGGGTCGTATCCATAGCACCACGATTCATCACCGGTAATCACCTTGGAAAAAAGTTCAGGGTCCTCTTCGAGCTGATTTTGAAGTTGAAAACATGCCCGAAGTCGACGCTCCCTTTGCTCGTCTGTGAGAAGGCGAGGGACAAATTTGGCTGCAACTCTGCTCGTGTGCAAATATTTGGATAAAACCCTCTGAATTTAACTCCATGATATCCCAGACATCTCACAGAGTCGATCAATGGTTCGGCGACGGTCTTCACGAATGGGAGCATTGATTTTGTCGACGTTCTCGTCACTTCTTGACGTTGAGGGGCGTCCCGAACGGGGTTGGTCTTCGATTGACAGTTTTCCATTTTTAAAACGTGAAAACCACTCGTAGACTCTGGTTTCCCTTAGGGCAGCATCTCCATAAGCAGTCTTAAGCATTACAGTAGTTTCCGCGGCCGATTTCCCCAACGGGAAACAAAATTTCACGGCCGCGCGCGTTGCTCTCGACAATCGGCCATCGCGCTTTCGCCGAAATGGAAAAAGTTGTTTCGCTACGAAAATTCCCACGGGCGAACCGATGCACTCACGGCGACGGAAATTCGCACACTAACTCAGGAGACGTGTCCCCAACGGACACCCGGTCGAGCAATGGGTTCCTCCACTATCCCTCCCCGTCGCAGCGCAATTCCCGTTTTTTTGGGTCCCCCCTCGTACTTTAGTTATTTTCAATAATATTTTTTGTCCTCCTTGATCGAAACCCTAACACGCGCTACTTTAACGTCCAATGATTGATCCTTCGGGGAAAATGACAAATGATTTGCCGACCGAGTCACAAGAATCTCAAAACTGTTCGTTTCAGGAATCAATCGCACCATATACCGCCCGAAGCCCTTAAAAATTTTCCATCTTCACCGTCCTCAAAGAATTTATATTGAAAATCTGGGTCTTCAAATAATTCTCGTCTAATTTCACTCCTTACAATAACATATAAGCTAGGAACAAAATTGTTTACCATCCCGTTCGGGGTCGGTGCGTATATTTTTTTTTATAAATATATGACGATTGAAACGAACGTAACTAGAGCCTCGTTGCCATTCCCTGTCGAGAATCCTGATGGAACCTCGTTAATTAGGAAAATGTGGCCGACAAATTGTGATCGAAATTCGGACACTCGATTCGAATTTTATATTTTATACGATCGTACGACACAAACTTCGTTAGACATATCGGTGTTATCGACGCGAAAAAAGTTTCGTTTTCCCCCTTACATTATTCGCACAATGTATAAGAAAATTTATCCGTAACGTATAACGAATAAAATGACGAAATTTTTCCACTCTCGACATTCGATCGACCTATCCTCGTTCTTTATACTGGGAAAAACACAATTCAGGTACACGATAACGAGGTAAGAACAGCCTGGCGACAAGAGTGCTCACCGTTATCGATAACTCTGCCAATCGAGACGAGCGTCAATGGTTCGTGCAGCGGAACATCGACGCCAAGTACAATTTCGCCGGGAGAACACACGTCGCTCGAGGATGAGCTGGGAAAGGTCAGTTTTCGACGATTATAATCTTCATTCTGTTTTTTTTTTTTTTTTGTTTCCGTCAAAATAGTTTTCACGTATTTTCAACAAACACTCTAACTCGCTCTAACTCGCTGAGCTCTAACTCGGACCTCGATCGTATTAATTTTAACATTTGAAGAAACTAGTGCCAAACGTATGTTTGAAATCTTACGAACAAACCGATGAAATGTCTCACGCGAATCTGACAGATGCTCACTGTGAACGTTGCGAGTGTATCTAAAGTTAGAAAATGCTGGCGAACCGTTGCGTCGCGATAACCAAGTCCTAAACAGCGACGGCCGAGAATCTAACTGCTCCCGCCATCGTTGGCTAACGTTCAAACTTCTACGTCTTCGACCCTGACCCATTGAACAATCTCCACTGTATCGTTGGTGAATACTGTCGATTGTGCAATTACCCTCTTTCTCGTCCATTCAACACGATATTAACATTTGTTTCTCTATCAAATCTTTTAACCGTGCGATCAATATAGATTTTTATGCTTCTCCTTGATTCTTACTTCTTTTTTTTTTTTTTTTTTAAGGGGGGAAATAGGGTTAGAACAGCGTTTTCTCAATGATTTTCATGAATTTTTTAATGGTATAAAAAATGAATATAATTTATTGAAACTTTGAGAATATTTTATACATATATTTAAGTATATAATATAAATTTTTTATACATGTATTTAAGTATATGCTATAAAATATTAGCGACCCCATATTGCAGGTCACAATCAGACTCAGCATTTTGCGTACATTCTGGAAGCCGCAACTTTCGTCTGAAATCAAACGCGGTTGGAATTTACTTTTATTATATGTCTCTCTTCTATATGAACCTAAATGCTATAAAAAAAAAAGAAAATTGAATTTTTTACAGGGGTCAAAACAAAAAAGCATGATTTTTTGCCATTTTTCACAACTTTATTTGCAAAAAAAAAATTATTTTAAATAATGATATTATTCCGATTTTAGGTTCATATAGAGCGCAATACTATGAAGAAAGTAACTGTCAATTTTCAATACAATTGGTTGAAAACTTTTCAAACTAGCGTGTACGCAAGTTAAAAAAAAAAGTCGTTTTCAGAAAAACGCGCTTGAAAAAAATAGTACCAAGAAAAACGAGCAATATGGGGGTCGCTAATATTTTGTAGTATATACTTAAATATATGTATAAAATATTCTCAAAGTTTCTATAAATTATATTCATTTTTTATGCTATAAAAAAATTCATGAAAATTATTGAGAAAACGCTGTCCTAACCCTATTTCCCCCCTTAATGGCTTATAACAATAGAACCAGTCGGAATTTTCATTTAAAATTTTGGGAACATATTTTTTCAATAGTTTTACTAACAATTTATGAAATTAAAAAAAAACGATTTTTTGAACCGTCTAACCCTATTTACCCCCGAAATCCGTTGCAGGCAATGATACTGCACGATCAGCTTCAAAAGCGAAGATTGGAGAGAAGCACTTCCGAAAATGGTACGGACGGTAGAAGACCGATGGCTCATCCGTTACACAGTAATTCCATCACGCCTCCTGGGTAAGTTTACGTAAATTCGGCGCCAAGTAATCGAATATCACGAAGAATACTTTCGCTGTTATTCATTATTTTTAAACCATTCGACATTTTTATCGTTGTTAATTACTCCAATGTGGAGTAATTAACCCAAGTCACAGTGTCTACCTTACGCACACATACACACACACACGCCCACATACCCGAAATGAAAATAAAGGGGGGGGGGGGGGGGGTAGGGTTTTAAAGGCGAAAAAAAAAGCATATTTGTATGATTTTTTTGCGGCGACATGAGTAATATAATTTTATTAAATAGAATTACATATTATTGTACAACTATTGAAGTATCTCAGAAAAAATTTTCAATGAAAAATATTGACAAATAAGCCGGTGACGTTGAATCTCCGGAGGCGCCTTGAAAAAAAGTGGTTTTGCGGTGAACATTATAACTCGTTACCGGATCATCTGAAACAAAAAAATTGATATGCATTTTAAAGGTGATGTATTTCTCGAGGTAATCAGGAAGAGTTTTTTTTTTTTCCAATTTTTTGCAGCACTTGGAAGTGAAAAACGCATTTTAGCTAAAAAAATCGCGCTTATGTTGTTATTAAAAAATTGAAAAAAAAAAAAAAAAACTCCTGATTACCTGTTGATTTATGTGAAGAAGTAATGTTTAAATTTTCAAAAGGATCGGTTCAGTAGATTTTGAGTTGTAATGTTCACAAACTTAAAAAATGACGTTTTCGGGAAAATCGATTTAAAGTTTTTTATACGTGAAAATCAGGTATCGCGGCCGGTCGTTTGAAACGCTGTAACTCCGTTAGTTTTACTCCGATTGACTTAAAATTTATACACAATATTCTCGACATATTGTTCATTCAGGAAAAAAAATAAATAATAATAATAATAATCTTAAAACCCTACCCCCCCCCCCCCCCCCTAAAACGAAAACACCTGTAAACCCTCTTGCCGATGTCACGCGGATCTCGTTTTTTTTTTTTTTTTTCATCGTTCATCCCTGCACGCGGTGCATGAGCGTTATTGCGCGTGAATATTTTGTCGCAGACACTTGGAGAGCACTCCGGTAATCCAGTCGTTGACGAACGCCACAACCCAACCTGTTCAACCTCTTCAAGCGACCACGACAAACAATAACAACGCATCGACGCAGATAAATGAGGAGGAGAAGAGGCCATTGAATCACACGCAGACTTACAGGTGGGACCCGAATTTGGGATATTTCGCTCTTTCGGTGCGCATCTTGTCCCGCACGTGTCTCTGTGTTTGTATTTTTTTTCCTCCCGTCGACTCGCGAGTTTCTCCACCTCGGCTTTTCTATTTTTCTACCTAAATTTACGCACAATATCATTCTGGAGGATATTTTTTCTCGGCAGAGTCTTTGTAAATGACGTTTTTTTCTTTCGTCTCCAAGAGAATACAAGGAAGCTTTGAGACAGCAGAGGGTGAGCGAAGGTCCCAGTGTCTACAGGCCACGAGAACAGACTACGCCACCGGGGAACGAGACCGACGCGAGCATCTCCAAGGACGGCGCGCCGATTGGCGGTAAGCAAATTTTCAACGAGGACAACGTCAACAAGAGGCCCGTACAGAAAGTCACACCGTCAAGAATAAATTATCAAAATGCGACGATAATAAACGGTAGCAACAGCGGCGAGTACGGTGCTAAAAATGGAAAATATCACGAGCAAACGTACAAAAAGCCAAGCTCACCCGTTACATTGTCAAGCAGCATACTCTCCGTAAATTCTAGTCCCGGTCACGCGCCTAGAATCGTCAAAACTGCCGTTGGCTACGTCGACGGTGAGCTTTTTCATTTTCATCTCCTCGGCCGAATTATTCATCGAAATGCTTCATCAGTTATTATGTTTTTTTTTTTTTTTTCGTGCAGGAAACAACGTCAGTCCGAGTCGCAACGGTGGTAGCCCAAAGTCTACGAGATCCGTAACTTGGAACAGCAACATGCCGGAAAAGTACTCGTTCACGATGAGACGAGAATTCGAACGAGCCAAAGAAGAGGCAGATCTGATCGAGCAATTACGAGCGGTGAGGATGAGCGAGATTTGGGATTTAAAAAAAAATTCAAGTCGTAAACCCGTTTTGTTTGGGTTTGAGTGATATTTTATTTGTTTACTTTCCCTCCCTTTTTTTTTTTTTTTTATTCACCTCTTTAGCACATCGAGACGAGATTAAAAATGGCATTACCGGAAGATCTTGCACCCTCACTCACGGACGGTGTTGTACTTTGTCACCTTGCGAATCACGTCAGGCCCCGATCGGTCGGCAGTATTCACGTTCCTTCGCCAGCCGTTGTGAGTTCCGACGAATATCGTTTTTCATTTTTGTTACTCAGAGCTGACGCATAGGCGCTCGGTAAAGTATATGAATTAAGGTAGTAGTCTGGTAACTTAAGCCGATTTTCATGTCTTTTTTGGAGGGCGTTTTTTTTTTTGTAGGAAAATAAAAATGAATCGTTTTGGATATTTAGGATGTTTTTATTTACATATTAAAGATACAAAAAAACATTTTTTTGAAAAAATTTAATAGTTCATTATTGTTAATATTATTGATCGAAGTTGGCACCTCGAAAAAAAAGCGCGTGAGCGGCCCCGGTGATTTTGGCTCTTGATGTTATCTGAAATAAAAAATTCTTGATAATTCTTAATCTACAGACATGGCATTCTGGTCGGAACTACTGAAGTTAAATTTCATGGATAAATAACAAAATGGAAAAGGACGTTTTTTTCCCCAAAGTCCGCCATTTTGTTATTTATCCATGAAATTTAACTTCAGTAGTTCCGACCGGAATGACATGTCTATAGATTAAGAATTATCAAGAATTTTTTATTTCAGATAACATCGAGAGCCAAAATCACCGGGGCCACCCACGCGCTTTTTTTTCGAGGTGCCAACTTCGATTAATAATAATAATAATAAACTATTAAAATTTTTCAAAATTTTTTTTTTTTGTATCTTTAATATGTAAATAAAAACATCCTAAATATCCAAAACGATTCATTTTTATTTTCCTACGAAAAAACGCTCTCCAAAAAAGACATGAAAATCGGCTTAAGTTGCCAGACTACTACCTTAAAAAAAAATGTTTCCACCATCTATCAAATTACAAAATACGTTAATTATTCTTAAAAAAAAAAAAAAAAAAACCAGAAGAAAGAAACGTCATAAAACTTTCGTTTTCTCAATTTATTTAGCCCAAGCTGACCATGGCTCGATGTAGACGCAACGTCGACAATTTCTTGGAGGCTTGCCGAAAAATCGGCGTTGACGAGGTAAGATTTTCTCACATTGTGTCGTCAATAACAAACGGAATGGTACTCGGGACCCACTATTGCTTCTGGATCAGTGATCAATTGAAAAAAAATTTTTATCATTGTTTGGAACGTAGTAAAATAAAACAAAGTGGTGCTGCATGCCAGTTGGTGTGCGAGTTTGTGCTTCGAACGGTCGCCGATGCGAACGTTGACCGAACTCGTGTTCCGTGTAAAAAAAAAAAAAAAATCGTCGTCGTCGTTACGTTATCCACGACGATATTTACCAGGTGTGTTCTTTTTTTCCAACGTTGCTTGTACTACTGTCAAGTTTCACGTAAGATTGTTCAATTTCGGGGGAAATAAAAGGAAATACAAAATATCGGCTTGCTCATACAGCGATCGATGAGGATCGAGGTGACGACAAAAAAGTTACTCTCTTTCGGACAAGGATAGAGCATACAGGCTCAGCGAATTTCTAGTGATTTAAAAAAAAAATATTCGTCTTTATTTGACAGACGCTATGGGTCTCTGTACCCGTCGATCATTTTCGATTTATTTAATCTACCGTTACGTTAATGAAACACCATATCGCCTGGCCAATCGATATGCGCGCCTCGCACGGTTAAGCATATTTCCAACAACTACTAGTCAGTCCCTATTTAAGTTGAAACGATTTTTTTCATAAAGTGAAAAGATACATTACTCTTGGACAGCCACTTTGCGAATTAACGTATGGGTGAATGAGTTGAGATTTAACGCATAGTACGGAGAAAGTGTCGATTACACGTATTTTGGTAAACACGAGACTCAGTTGCATGCGTCCAGGAAAAAAAACCAAAAATATTCCTTTTCTTCGTCGTTTTTTGCACTTTTTTTTCGCTGTCGATCTATCTCAGAATTCTCACGCTACCGTTTTCCTTCATCGGACATTTTCCGTTTCATTTTTCCATCGAGTGGTTGTCCTTGAATTTCAAATCTATTTAATATCTGTTTAATTCTTTACTTCGCGTTACCTTTATCGTGTAATTGCACATCGTGCTCTCTCTCTCTCTCGCTCACCTTAAACGTTACATCCAAATTTTACGACACTCCTCAATTGATTAACATTTTCGATTTCCGCGATTAACCGCGATGATTAAAACAAAAAATTTGCTACAAAACATTGACCCTCCGTGTCGGTTTGACTGTTGAATGTCCGGGGCATAATGTCGTAGTCGAATTAAAAAAAAAAAAAAAAACCAATAATTTATTCTGCTTTTTTTCATCGGGAACAAACGAATTGTTTATTGAAAAAAAAAAATCGAGATTAAGGCATTAAGAGAAAAAATTTCATACTGGGACTGAGTAGTATCGTTGTTGGTTGCAGGAGGTCTTAATGGACGCAGATGCAATCATGGACGTGGGTTACATGAACGCGTACGGTCTGGAGGCTCTGAATCGTCTAGTGTCTTCGCTCGTTATCTATCGTCGCGACGAAGATGACAACGAAGAACCAATCCCAGGTTCAACCCATACGATTCAGGATCGCGTCCTGTCCGCGATGCTTTTTGCCGCATTCTTATTCACCCTCGTTACGCTCTATGTCTTTCCCGTTCCCGACTAAACACGTTTGAGCGCGGACACGCGATGAACGGAAAACGGGATATCGTTCTCTCAAATCACAGCGAGTAGTTTCAATCAAGTGAAATAATCAAAAAGATAGTATTGTATTTAATTCAAAATCCATTGAAGGGCTTGAAGTTTGTATTCACGAAACGCTCGGCGAATCTTGGGCAAATCCGTGCCAATATATACAAGTGCGTCCTTGGTCATCACCATTTTCGTGTGGCTTTACAGCTTTTCCGCATTCCTTATTTCTCGAATCTCGAAGGCTTTAAAAAATAATGACTGTCGGTGTTCCGGATGTGAAAGGATCGACAAGACATAGCGTGATAAAGTAATTTTTCCTCTTGGAATCACAATTAGTGATGAGTTTCGTGAAGGTCCCGAAAGCCTTTTAATCCGGAACATAGTGCTGTGAACATAAATTGGCAACGATACACGTAGACCGACAGAGAGAAGGAGAGAGAGAGAGAGAGAGAGCAAGAGGGAGATTAGTGTCTGTCCCTTTCATAATTAAGATTGGGCGTAGGAGTGCTTTACGCAGCAGTTAATTACATTTGGATGAAAGAAAAGTTGGTATTCGTTCTGCAAAGTTAATCTCGAGTTCCTTATTCTTCAAAAGAATTCCTTTTTTTTTTTTCACATTATCGTGGCCTCTACAACGATTTTCAAAGTGTGGTTGGTCGAACGACAATCGCCAGGCGCTTCAGAAGTTTGCTCGAGAATATTCGTTTAAGTGGAAAACTTTATACCGTTTCACAATTTATCGTGAACAACGGTCAGAATTCCCCTGACTGCTAGACTCCTTGACTGTTGCAACTTTTGTTGTTTGGCAACGAGGATAATTTTTTTTTAAATTATCTTCGTTGAAAGCCTAGCTTTAGATCTAAAGCCTAGCTGCTAGAGCACGTAAATTTATACGTATACGTAGAAAACGCTTTTATAAACGAATTTATCCGATAGACCGTAGGAGATAAAATTATTTCCGTATCTTTTGCTACAGCAACATTGAAAAATCGTCTTCGGCAACGAGTCAATTTCGTGATATTGCGGATTATGCTCGTGTTTTTTTTTTTTTTTTTTTTCTTTTAAATGGGAAGTACGAAATTAATAAACAAAATCACGAAACACGTCAACGTCTTGAAGTCGAGTAATTATAATATATAATCGAATCAAATTGGCAAGCTATGTGGAAATATACTCGCATATCACATAACATAATCGTGATGTTTATACGGTATATACGTATATTCTATGTAATATAATAATCTATCCGAGTTCGAATCGATTGAAGGAGAGGGCGCGAAAGCGAGAGTGTTATCGAAATTATATTTTGCTAATCTGCGGGTAACGAGGAGAAAAATGTTATATTCGTGATGGAACGTGAATTAATGATAACATCGAGAGACACTTAACTGTCGTCAGGGATTTTTCAGTAAAGTGGCAGAATAAATTAACCAGATCCGTCATCGGTTTGGATAAATGTGGCGAGCGGGCTATGAGAAATTGAAACTTGACGTACCTAGGATTGTGTATTTTTTTACAGACCGCCCGTGTGCTGCTCCAAAAAAAGCGACGATTCATTTAAAATTCGTTGCTCCGTGCCACACCAACAGCAAACAGATTGCTTGAAAATCATTATTGACAGATTTGGCCCATTTCTATAGTAGAATTTTTACACCCACAAATTTTTTTGTTAAAATTCACAATAACTGGCACATTTATCTCACGATGTTAAAGTATACACCTGTGCAAATGCGTATATCGCTATTTAAGGGATAACACCACTCTGACCCCCTGTTTTTTTTCACATTTTTCAAGAATTTTTTTTTGTGGGAAAAAAAAGAGATATTCGAAAAATTTCTTTGGGCTTTGTTCCTTGTTTATTAATGTATCAAAAAACATTTTTTTCACATTTTTCACGCCGCATGGTGGCGATGGGGAAGCTCTCGCGTCAGGTGCTGTCATCTCCGCGGCACGCAGCAGAACTCTCTTCAACGTCGATCTGAAAAAAAATACCGAGTGTTTTCGTTAATAATATGATATTCTGAAGAGAAGTACATAGGGATTTGGAAAAATATTGTTTTAAACAAAATAGGCACACCTTTGAAATTAAAGTTAATTTCAAAGGCGTGCCTATTTTTTTTAAAACAATATTTTTCGTCGATCTGAAAAAAAATACCGAGTGTTTTCGTTAATAATATGATATTTTGAAGAGAAGTACATAGGGATTTGGAAAAATATTGTTTTAAAACAAATAGGCACGCCTTTGAAATTAAAGTTAATTTCAAAGGCGTGCCTATTTTTTTTTAAAACATTTTTTTCACATTAATAAACAAGGAACAGAACCCAAAAAATTTTTTCGAATATCTCTTTTTTTTCCCACAAAAAAAAATTCTTGAAAAATGTGAAAAAAAAACAGGGGGTCACAGTGGTGTTATCCCTTAATATTCCCTAGAAAATTGTCTAACGTGATATATGTAGAGGAGTTGATTTTTCAGTGTTTATCGGTTTTACAGTCATGTTGATTGAGACGATAGGACGATGGGTTAATTTCGCTGGCGAGAGGGAGCGG
Source organism: Oxytorus armatus (assembly GCA_958009045.1). Lineage (NCBI taxonomy): Eukaryota > Metazoa > Arthropoda > Insecta > Hymenoptera > Ichneumonidae > Oxytorus > Oxytorus armatus. The sequence goes on along the minus strand of OY253748.1, from coordinate 28,594,139 downwards.
TAGACGAGGGTACCGTAGAATCGAAATTTTGTTTACGAAGCCAGACGACCGACAAAACTAACAGTGATACAGTGGAGTAAGAGTGAGAGATAATAAAAAAGAGAATGCGCGAATAAGACAGCTAATATAGTACTTTGCGAGTTTTTAGAATTCATAAATTACAGAACGTACGATATAAATTATACTCCCCTAAACAAAAGATGACGCGCCGTAATATAATCTGCTAGCGTTGCGTGACTTAACCAAGCGCGAGCTTTTAAAAGATTGTACTTATTTATATAGAAAAACTTTGAGAATGCTCAATGTCCGCGAGCGTTTAAATTTCTAGTCTTCGTTATTATTTTTTCTTGTTCTAGTCAAAGTGTTTCGCGACAAGGGTTAATCATTATTTCGCGGTGCAGCGGAAAGTTAAGTACGTTGCATCAGAAAAAAAAAAAAAAATTGAACGCACACTAATTCAATTACAATTAAAAAACAATGTGGATCATCGAATAACTATACAATAATTATTCGTCATTTCGCGTCAGTGCCTCGTCGGCTCTTTGGACAATTGCCAGCAATACGGGACGGTCGTTACAACGAAACCAACCTCTCCCATATTTCCGGTGTCCGCAGGTTTTTTTTTTCTCTTCCATGCTGAAAAAAAAGTAAATCCAGTCTAACGAGCATCGATACGAAACACGACGAACACTAAACTCCATCAGTATTAATTATAATTGTACCACGGACGAACGTGATAGATTGAAACTTGACGCAATAAACAAAACGAAAAAACAAGACTGGATTCGATTTAGCGTGGTAAACGCGACAAAAACACATCACGAGCGACCATTCCGTTGCCTTAGCTCGTACGTTTGATCTAGATTCTTTTTCGCCGTATATATGCGATATATTCGTGAAAATGTATGCTTTGTTGAAGTTCGTTTTGTTTTATAGGAAGTTGGACGGGCAGGTAGAATTAAAGAGGGAAAAAATACAGAATTTTCGATACTTCGGTGCTTGGTTCTTTCGTTAGATAGATTTAAGGAAACCCTTCCTATTGTTTTTCGTACTTGAGCGATCGGTTACGTGCTGTATCGTGTTATTTTTTTCGCATACGTTTTTTCATCATGTTATTTTCGCGTAATTTTCATTGACGGAATTTATCGTATCTTTTTAATTACGATTTTGTATCTTCACATCCCGAACATATTTCGTTCTATTAGTTTTGTTTTATTTATTTCAAATACTTGTCAATAATTATTTGTTTTTGTACTGTTATTTATGCTTATAGAAAAGAAATTGATGAAACTATACGGTGTGATTGACGAGGAGTATATTAAACATATTAATGCAGTCATTTTTACTGCCGAAATATATATATATATACATATATATATACACACACACTGTAACGTTGTTTGTACGAGTACGATAATTGATTGTAACGATATCGTAATTTATAATAAAATATTCTTTTTCACAAATTAATCTTGCCAAATTGACGACCACCAGTAAAGGTCAAAATTCCAAGCGAGTTTCACACAGTTTTGTATAATACGATACACTTTACCTTCCGGCGGTGCAATGATAATTTTTATTTATACATTTTTCGAGCATAGAGCATAAAAAAAGCTTATATCGTCATTATTGTTGAAAACGTAGTAAACGCCTGTACGAGAAATGAGATAAGTGAAAAAAAAAAACAAAGATCGATCCTAAGAGGCATCGAATTATGAGTATCGCGCGTGTATCAACGACACAACGATTTGTTTTTAACTTTTTGTTTCAGAATTTAATATGCTGCTCTAGCGACGTTCTCGAAGGTGGTCGGGGTATCGTTCGTGTTGCCGTTACAGTCGCCGAATTGCTGAGATTTCATCAGACGCGATCGCCACTTCACAACGCGGCTCCGCTACCCAGCGTAACGAATCACGTGCCTGCTTAGCGTCGAACGATTTAATTGTATAATTTTTTCGTTTCTTTTTTTAGTACGAAAATCGTCGAGCGGGGAATTGAGGATCTCTGTACCGTTCGTCGCGGCGACAATTGAAATAATTTCTCGGCGGCAAGCCGACCGGGTAGTGAGATTAAAAAAATTATTTGCACAAGTTCTCAAACGGTAAGTGCGATGTTACGACGGTCAATCTGGACTCAAGAGCGTCTATTTGGTATAGAAAAAACAATAATAATCATCAATTTAGTGAAATATCGTCCGGTTAACCTATTTCTCGGTAAATTGGTCGTTGTACATTTTTTTTCCTACATTATGTGGACATTCTTTAAGGGAGAACACCACTGTGACCCCCTGTTTTTTTTCACATTTTTCAAGAATTTTTTTTTTGTGGGAAAAAAAGAGATATTCGAAAAAAATTTTTGGATTTTGTTCCTTGTTTATTAATGTATCAAAAAACATTTTTTTCACATTTTTCACGCCGCATGGTGGCGCTGGGGAAGCTCTCGCGTCAGGTGCTGTAATTCCCGCGGCACGCAGCAGAACTCTCTTCAACGTCGATCTGAAAAAAAATACCGAGTGTTTTCGTTAATAATATGATATTTTGTAGAGAAGTACACAGGGATTTGGAAAAATATTGCACGCCTTTGAAATTAACTTTAATTTCAAAGGCGTGCCTATTCTTTTTAAAACAATATTTTTGCAAATCCCTGTGTACTTCTCTTCAAAATATCATATTATTAACGAAAACACTCGGTATTTTTTTTCAGATCGACTTTGAAGAGAGTTCTACTGCGTGCCGCGGAAATGAGAGCAGCTGACGCAGGAGCTTCCCCAGCGCCACCATGCGACGTGAAAAATGTGAAAAAAATGTTTTTTGATACATTAATAAACAAGGAACAAAACCCAAAAAATTTTTTCGAATATCTCTTTTTTTTCCCACAAAAAAAAATTCTTGAAAAATGTGGAAAAAAACAGGGGGTCACAGTGGTGTTCTCCGTTAATCCAGCTTCACCTCGCCGGGCACCATTTACGGTTTTCTTGGAAAATGTGTGAAAACCATTTTTGACGTCTCCGATACTCGATTGACCGGACTACCGTGCCGCCGCTCGAGTTTCCCTAATGATAGTTTCGTTAATGCTGCGCGGGAAACTGAAATATTTTATTTGAGATTAATTGTGTTATTTGAGGAACGATAACCAAAAAGGAAGTGACAAAAGTCTGTGAATCAAAATCGGACGAGAGGCGTCGATGAAAAAATATAAAAATGACGAAATAACTCGCGCAAAGACTGCCGCAGCGAGCCATGACCCTAGAATTTAAACGACGTGAGAAATTTATACACGACCCACGTCCGCTGTACGAGGTGTATATGGTGTGAAAAAGTCATGAGCGTATATAATGTTCAATCAGCCGTGATATCAGGCATCGAGTTTTACGGCATTGGAACGAGGACTTTGATGCAGGATATGCTCAATCAGGCAATATTTTAATATCCAAAATTGAGTATGCGAGATAAATAGTCAACGCAATTTTGGAAAAAGTAAAATAATTCATAACAATTTTGTTGCGACCGATCGTCGTTGTTTAACTGGCGTTATCCCGTAAGGTGATTCGACGGTATACCCCGCTGATTGAACAGACGCCTGCAGTAGTAGATTCGAAATATTTCGAATATAACGAAATTTCTGTTTGATATTAAATTCATTAAAACGTGTGCAAAATAAACATCGTGTTCGTACGCTAAAGAAAGAGATGTTGAAGGACAAAAATTAATTTTGCTCATCGACAATTTCCGTCTGGCGCATGATTTGTTTCTTTTTTCTTTCGCCACATTGCCATAAACATCCGTGCACACTGTCTTTTTTTTTTTTTTTTTTTTTCAATGATTTGTCCTTTCCGAATTTCCCCTTTCAAAAATATTTATTAACGTTATTGAATATAAAACTCCAATTACAGAGATAACCCCGCCTTAACAACAGAAGCGCTTTAACGTTGTCCGATTTCCGTTGAACCGACGAACGTACGAGTGCGTCGGAAGAAAAGCGAAAGAGAGACGAAAAATAACATTTTTGCAAAGTCAGCGAAATCACTTAGGTAGATATAATATCCGAGATCGTGACCGACAGATAACAAAGTCTCATTTAGCTTCTGTCGATGACAAATGATCTTCCGTTCGTTATTGCTTCACGATTTATTATATCAAATGCTAAATGGCAATTGTTCTTTTATACGCAAAGTGTCACGATTAAAAATTGGCAAAGTTGAACGACGAAAAAAGTATTGTTCTACGGATGTTACGATATTATTTAGCCCTTGGGTATATATGTCGGAATGTGATATAAGAAAAATCGAAGCACAGCGATAAAATCGCGAATGAATTTGTTTAAGGGAGAACACCACTGTGACCCCCTGTTTTTTTTCACATTTTTCAAGAATTTTTTTTTGTGGGAAAAAAAAGAGATATTCGAAAATTTTTTTTTGGGTTTTGTTCCTTGTTTATTAATGTATCAAAAAACATTTTTTTCACGCCGTATGGTGGCGCTGGGGAAGCCCTCGTGTCAGGTGCTGTCATCTCCGCGGCACGCAGTGGAACTCTCTTCAACGTCGATCTGAAAAAAAAATACCGAGTGTTTTCGTTAATAATGATATTTTGAAGAGAAGTACATAGGGATTTGGAAAAATATTGTTTTAAAAAAAATAGGCACGCCTTTGAAATTAACTTTAATTTCAAAGGCGTGCCTATTTTTTTTTAAACAATATTTTTCCAAATCCCTGTGTACTTCTCTTCAAAATATCATATTATTAACGAAAACACTCGGTATTTTTTTTCAGATCGACGTTGAAGAGAGTTCTGCTGCGTGCCGCGGAAACGACAGCAACTGACGCGAGAGCTTCCCCAGCGCCACCATGCGGCGTGAAAAATGTGAAAAAAATATTTTTTGATACATTAATAAACAAGGAACAAAACCCAAAAAAATTTTTCGAATATCTCTTTTTTTCCCCAGAAAAAAAAATTCTTGAAAAATGTGAAAAAAAAAACAGGGGGTCACAGTGGTGTTCTCCGTTAATTGACGATGTAGGAAAACTGGAAGATAACGATAGACGGGTCTCGGTTTCGTTGATTCGTGTAGTTTCAGGGCATACTACTTACTAGTGAAATGGGTACTAAATTTTAAAAATCAGTTTTACATTGGAAAAACAATTTACCAATTAATTACGAAACAGGATAGACTTGATTTGCGTGAATTTCTGAAAGAGTACTTTTCGTACAGTGTTTTCCAATAATAATTCACACCCGAAGAATTTTTATTTTTTTTTTAAAGTAATGCCAGTGCTGATCGCATCTCATTACCGTTCATTGTTCTGAAAAAAAGTTTGTAAAAGCGATTTCAAAAATATATTTAGCTCTCATTTGTCCAGTGGTCAGCGCTGTAACCACCTCAAAAAACACATCTTTGAATCAAATTTTTCTTTATACTTTTTGTCATATTCGCGAATATCGATGAAATTGTAGATAGTAAAAAAAAAAAAAAAATATCGACGAAGTCATTCGGTGTGAAAGTTGAGATGGCTTAACATCCCTATTTATTGTGCCAAAGATTGTAACTTTACGTCGGACCGAGGACGTTTTATAAACCACGATGTGTTTACAAACGACAGGACGACGTGTCGTTTTATTTCTTGGTAAATTTACGTAAAATTATTATGTATTAATTGTGCAATCGCACGTGCATATCTCGCTGCCCACGATCATTTGTAACAATACATTCGAGCTGATGGGTGAATTGAAAGATGGATTTTTTTAATAGTCCGTACGAGAAAATATTCGCAATTTTCGTCCTCGGATCGTCAAGATGATAAAAAAAAAAAAAATGAAAGAAAATAAAAATGATGCCCGTTGGCGCGCCATCGAATCTACGCTTTCGTCCAATTTTTATAATTATAATACATATTGCGTATGTATTTCACGACGGATTCAGCTGCGTTTGTAAATTGTCTCTCGCACGGTTAACAATTATCTATTGCGGCATATTATGCGGTATCAAAAAAAAAAAAAAGAAAAAAAGAAAAATAATTGCGTAATTGCTGTTTGCATAAGTTGTATGTTCGTAAAACGGGTGTGCGTTGAATCAACCAAAAGCACTATTATGATTACTATTATTAATAATCCTTGTTTTCGTAGAATCCGATTGTCCAATCGAGATATTGAGTGAAAGATAAATCTAGAAAGAGAGAGAGAGAGAGCAAGAGCGCGATCGATTTGCGATCCAAATGTGTATGTAGTTCGAATGTAGTAAACTAAATTAAATCGAGTCATGTCATATTATGGGCCACCGCGATATTGAGCAAACGATTGTGCACGCACTTCGTATTATATACATTTCAAATAATACGATGTATAAAATAAATTGAAGAACTTTAATTGAAACTTTAGTACATAAATATATGCCGCATCGAAATAGTCTTGGGTTTGCGGCTTGATTAGCTTGATTGCGAACGTTCGGCCACGGAATGGTGGTTCGCTAATGCGAAACGTTGCTCGGACATTCTGGGCAACAGGTGAGGACCCATTGTCATCAGTAAAAAAGCCCCGAGAGGCGCGAGCGTGATTATCGAAAGAAGACTCATATTCATAATGTCGCGTGACGTTGCGATTCCCTTCATGATCCTGTCGATCCTGTTGTCGTAGTTCAATTGATACTTGCCAATTAACTCGGCCTCTTCGCGCGTCATCGACTTTACGAGAATCTCAATCAACGCCGTGAGATTCTTGTTAAGAGCGTCCAATTTCTCTAAACTTGTCTCAGCAGCAACGGGCGCAAGAGCCGCCTGCAAAGTAATAACAATGATTATATATGTCTCCCCTCCCCACTCGACAAAGTGAGTGATTTTTGCTTTTTGTTTGTTTGTAATTTAATCTAAACAAAGAACATCGCTGATTGCGGAAAGTTAGCCACTTTTGTAATAGAAAATTACGACGATTCGTGATATTGTATTTTCTTGCCTGTACGGTGCCTTTCGGAATAGTTCCTAATGATATAAAAGCCCGCTCTCTCTGATCGAAGCTGTGACCTTTCGTGATTGCGAATGCCGCGATACAGCGTGACTGCGAAAGGATAGAAATCCAACAAATGTTTATTGGCCTTTATCTATTTGTTATTCTTTTAAGAAACCTTAACAGTCGCGATTGGCAATTGTACGAACTATGACACCGAGGGATATGCAAACAAGATGTTTTATCACCCTGTTTGGCTCCCACGATTTGAGATGAATTTCCGCCGACACGGTCGACATTATCAGAGGCTGAGAGAAATGCCAGACAAAATTGACGAACGCTCTGATCGGCCGGGTCTGAAATAATTATTCATATTATTATAACCATTGATGTTGTGTAATTTTCAAATTGCGTTGTCGTTTACAGATTTCGAACGCGGTCACTGACGTTGAAACGCGTCGATATCATACGCCAACCGGCGGACGAGACGAAGCAGAGAATTATTATCGCGAGAAAACCTCCACCGTGGACCTGGAACGACGAAGAGAAATGGAGCGGAAATTTTGCAACGAGAGCACCGAATAATTTGCACATCCGTACCCCCGTGTACATGCCCAATGTGGACATGAAGAATGACGCGAGTGTTATAGCCAGAACTCTATATCGGTAAACGTGAGTCTGAAGAAAAAAAAAATATTCCAGAATCGTTTATTTCGCGTATATGAAAATATAAAAATAAAAGGATAGCCCGGTTATCGTCGATTTACCTGATCCCGATGAGGTATGAACGTGCACAAAATGCCAAAACCAATTCCAACGAAAACTCCTATCGCCAAGTTAACCGCGGTAGTTCGTAATCCCTTCATAACGATCGAGTGTTCGTCCTCTTCGGAGCGTGAAAAACATCGCGGAAACGGAATTTTTTTTTCAAATCTCCACCTCGAGTTCAATAAAATTGCCGGGAGAGCGTGAAAATTGTCCGGCAACTCGTTAAATAGAATAAATATACTTTTACCACCGAAAACAAATCCGTAAAAAATACTGTAGATCGTAACGATTTGAGTCGAATCGATTGCAGTTGAGGCACAAAGTATATGGGACATGCTACCGCCGTAGCCCCGTTCCTCCAGTGATAATACACAATGTCCGGTGACCACTGGAGAAGTCGTAGCGCAGATTGTCCTGAAATTTGTTATTACCATTATTTTAAACCAAATAACCGCTTGAGACCGTAGTCTGGTCTAGAGCAAGATTTTTGACGTCATTTCTAATGTGCAATAACGTTTAAACCGTTGAAGTTGTCTCGATGAAAATTTACACGTGCATTTATTGATCCTTAGAGAATACTTGTACATTAAAAAACAAAATTATTTTAAATATTTTCATGTAGTTTTTTTGCCTTGTTGAAACATGGTGCGCCCACTGGACGATGTTGTATGCATCTGAACAAAAAATATATATTCTCAATCTGTACGAGTGTTCTGAGCGACGGTAGCAGAATTGGTACTTAAAAAAAAAATTTTGACAAAATGGCGGCCTGTTGAACTTTCATCAATGATATTTCATTAATCGACGGGTTATAAAATGTCGGCAAAATTATTGTTCGACTCAATAAAAAATTTTTTTCAAGTACCAATTCTGCTACCAGTGCTCAGAATACTCATACAGATTGAGAATATATATATATTATTTTTTCAGATGCATACAACATCGTTCAGAGTGGGCGCCGATTTCGGCGCACCATGTTGCAACAAGGCAAAAACTACATGAAAATATTAAAAATAATTTTGTTTTTTAATGTACAAGTATTCTCGAAGGATCAATAAATGCACGTGTAAATTTTCATCAAGACAACTTCAACGGTTTAAGGGGGGGGTAGGGTTTTAAAATTATTTTTTTTTCATTTTTTTTCTGAATGAACAATATGTCGAGAATATTGTGTATAAATTTTAAGTCAATCGGAGTAAAACTAACGGAGTTACAGCGGAGTTACAGCGTTTCAAACGACCGGCCGTGATACCTGATTTTAACTTTAAATCGATTTTCCCGAAACCGTCATTTTTGAAGTTTGTGAACATTAGAACTCAAAATCTACTGAACCGATCCTTTTGAAAATTTAAACATTACTTCTTCACATAAATCAACAGGTAATCAGGAGTTTTTTTTATTTTCCAATTTTTTCAATTTTTTAATATCAAATTAAGCGCGATTTTTTGAGCTAAAATTGCGTTTTTCACTTCCAAGTGCTGCAAAAAAATAGAAAAAAAAAAACTCTTCGTGATTACCTCGAGAAATACATCACCTTTAAAATGCATATCAATTTTTTTGTTTCGGATGATCCGGTAACGAGTTATAATGTTCACCGCAAAACCACTTTTTTTCAAGGCGCCTCCGGAGATTCAACGTCACCGGCTTATTTATCAATATTTTTAATTGAAAATTTTTTCTGAGATACTTCAATAGTTGTACAATAATATGTAATTCTATTTAATAAAATTATATTACTCATGTCGCCGCAAAAAAATCATAAAAATATGTTTTTTTTTCGCCTTTAAACCCCCCCCCCCCCCTCCCCCAAACGTTATTGCACATTAGAAATGACGTCAAAAATCTCGCTCTAGTCTAGACTTCGGGCTTAAGCGCGGCACCAGCGAGTGACTTGGATCAATTAAATATGAAGAATAATAATAAACGTAAATATAATTTTACCCAGCGAGAAAAGCCCATCCCCATGAATAATCGAGTATGGAATTTCCTAAATAGGCCATAAAACACATCTCCACGATCGATGGAACAAACGCGATCATCATTATCATGGCTTTTTGTCTTTTAATAGATGTCGCATTCAGCTGCAAGCCACATCTCATCATGATGAAGACTAGACAAAAGTTTCGGAGCGTAACGGCCGTTCTCGGTGAGAGATTCGTTCTTATATCGTAAAGGGGCTGACCATTGATCTCGACATTTCGAGCCACGAGACCAACCAGAATCATTCCGAGGGTCGGCGGAAGATGAAGTCGAGGAATTAATGTCAGTGACCAGCCCACAACGTAAGCGCAAACGTAAAGAACGTATATGTCAAATATTGTTCGACCCGGGTCCATCGCTTCGCCCAAAAACCTTTTTATAATTATTAAAAAAAAAAAAATAATACATTAATTTAATTATTTGATTACTTCATGAGCGAAGATCTCCAAGTGCTCCAGAAATTGTTGAGGGTTAAGAAGAGTTTTACATGCGTGCAATTCCCCATATAACGATAATCATAAAAATACTCGAGCATGTGGAAAAAAGAAACATCCAGGTGATGTTAAATTTTTGTAGAATTTTTCCCGAAGCGTCGATGTTCCTTATACTTTTCGGTAAAATGGACACAGCACCGCAACAGGTCGTGTCGGATATGTTCGGAATTCTGTGCGAAAAACATTTCAAAAAATTTTCTCAATGATTTACAGGATCGAGAGAGCGACGAGCGGGAGAAAATAATTTAATCGTTGTTTGCGAGAGGCATCGTCGAGGTACGCGCGCTTACTCATCTTCGACTTGAACCTGTCTGCGATGATCTTCGGTTTCGCTTTCATCCCGAGAGCCCGTTTGAAAGTCCAAATATACTTTAGCGTATACCCGAGTGAGAGAGGCCAGACCGGAATCTGCCTTGCTCGTCGAATCTCCCGACGAATCCTTCATCTCGCCATCGTGGCAACACTCTTCCTTCGACATTTTCCTTTTTCACAGACACGTTTGACAATTGTTTAATCGTTTAAAATTTTGACATCGAGATCCGGTATGAAGTTGAATCCCGTAAGAAATTTCGATATTCAATCATTCAACCACGTTTTGTAGTAGATGCCTTTTATTTTTATTACCGACTCGTTACTCATTGATGAATTATCGAATATACGCGTTGCGATTATATTTTTACGCGACGGGACGTCGATGATGTTTCGTGAGTAAACGCGGTCCGAGACCCATAATGAGCATGGAGCCCAAAGGTCCCATGATTATAACGGTCATGAACGAGATCATCATCAGTACTTCTGCGTATTTGATCTCTTCTTTGAAACGTTGGGCGTTCGATCCCGTCTTATTGTTGCACAGCACTCGAAGAGTCTGATAAGCCAGTGGTCCTATGGCAGCCTTATTAAAATAATAAAATCGGTACAATATGACAGAATCGTTCGGTGAAAATCGATATGTTTTATTTTCATCGTTTTTAGCATAAAAATACGTTGATTTATCGAATTTAAATTTATCGTCGCATTCTGGCAAACAATTAGTGGCTTCACTGAAATTGTTGCAGTGTCGCTTTACGACATGGCTGTGAGCCCAATGTCCCGGTGATACAATGTGAAAATGAAAGAAGGGGTTTTATTTTTCCATTATTTGAAAATACTGTGAGCCCGCGAGTCGCAGCAACCGCATTTCGTTTTTTTTTATATAATTATTTTTTTTTTTTTTTTGGAAAATCATCTTCGATGGGTTTACATTTGAATCTAATATCTCTGTATCCGCGCGAACGTACCTGTATATGTCCTTTCGGTGTCCAAGCGAGAGCGAGAAATATACTCTCTTTCCAGCTAATCTCGTGACGATGCGCAACGTAAATTGCACCGAGACACCGCGACTGTAAATCGCGCAATGAAATATCTTAAGGTAACTCTGGGGTATCTCTGGTAACTTAAGCCGATTTTCATGTCTTTTTTGGAGGGCGTTTTTTTTTGTAGGAAAATGAAAAATGAATCGTTTTGGATATTTAGGATGTTGTTATTTACATATTAAAGATACAAAAAAAAAATTGAAAAAATTTAATAGTTTATTATTATTATTATTATTATTATTATTGATCGAAGTTGGCGGCCCGGGTCCTAACTTTTTTTCTACCGAACCGATTGCTTTCAAATTTTAACATGCTACTCTACACACTTATAGTTCTGGTCGGAACTACTGAAGTTAAATTTCATGGATAAATAACAAAATGGCGGACTTTGGAGAAAAAAATCCTTTCACTTTAGCAAAGAAGGGGTTGTAAAATAAAAAGTTAGGAATGAAAAAATTTCTCGGTAGTTCCGACGAGAACTATGAGTGTGTAGAGTAGCCTGTTAAAATTTGAAAGCAATCGGTTCGGTAGAAAAAAAGTTAGGACCCGGGCCGCCAACTTCGAGGTGCCAACTTCTATCAATAATAATAATAATAATAAACTATTAAATTTTTTCAAAAATTTTTTTTTTTGTATCTTTAATATGTAAATAAAAACATCCTAAATATCCAAAACGATTCATTTTGATTTTCCTACAAAAAAACGCCCTCCAAAAAAAGACATGAAAATCGGCTTAAGGGCAGGGTAAGGTATTTAAACTTTTTTTTTTGCATTTTTTTTTTAATTTAAAATGAATGCATAACATCTCAAGAATATTGTGTCAAAATTTCAAATTGATCGGAGCAAAATTAACGGAGTTATGAGCATTTGAGCGTCCGTTGCTCCAGACCGGCGCTCATGACTGGGCGCGATCAACTGACTTCATACGTGTAAGCCGAGCAGAGCAGGAAGCTGAAAAAAAAAACTAAAGAAGGTAGGATTCGTCGTAGACAGGAGCAAAATGGTGCTTTAGACATCTTTGATGATAGCAACATCCTTTATGGACCTGGCATTGACGATTCGGTGTGAGGTAAGCCGATAAAATTCGCTTATGAACGTTTTATACCAGATTTTTTAGTGTTCAAAACCATAAAGAATTTTCCTCACAACTCACGGTTTCAAAGTCGGTGTTCCTCATAACTTGAAAACTACAGCACCGATCCCTTTGAAATTTTCAACACTAGTTCCGTACATAATTTACGAGGTAACGCTGGAGAGTTTTTTTCAAATTTGTTAATAATTTTTATTTTACAATAACAAATTGACCGATTTTTTTTCGTAAAAATCGCGTTTTTCCCTTCAAAATGTTCCAAAAAATTGAAAAATTGAAATTTCGAAAAATCCTCCCGGCGTTACCTGGGGAAAACTATTATCTAACAAATGAACTTTCATTTTTTCATTTCAGATGATCCACCACCAAGTTATGAGGGACACCGCAATTCTACTTTTTTCCGAGACACGTCCGAATAATTGCTGCCGTTGCCGTATTTTGTAATATTCCTTCGTGAAAATTTTATATAATATTCTTCGAATGTCATATTTTACTGTACCATTAGTTTTAATGAAGAGATTTTAACTGCGTCGTCACAAAAAAATCACAAAAACATCCCTTTTTTTGTACGAATTAACCTTACCCCCCCCGTTAAGTTACCAGACTACTACCTTAAAACGCCATAACGAAGACTCCTTTTAACGAACAATGTTTGCACTTTCAAAATTACAGATACACTCCTCACCAGTAGACCGATAGCGAGGATAAAAATTTGCCACAACGCGCGTTCCAGTTTCCACTTGGTAAAATCAATTTCCACGCCGATTCCAACGACGAGAAATGGCTGAGTTACGTGCCACAAAATTCCGACGATCGTACGGACCCTCTTGGAATTCTGATGACAGAAACAACGTGAGAGATTCAGTGAGCGGCGGATTAACGAATAGCAAGACTTTTTGTCACGACGAAATGTTTCAAAAACACCTTGAAACCCCCGTCGACGATTTTCCAACCGGTTAGAGCAACAAAACAGGTGGCACAAGTGCCCATCAGACCGGCTCCAATATTCGAGACGCTGTAGCCCCAACAGGTGCAAAATATGCACGCCAAATTGAGATTTATGACCCGAAACCAAAAGACGAGAGGCTCAATCATAAAATAATGAAATAATAACATTCATTAAATTACGAGATCACACTTTTGTATCTATCGGACTAAAACGAAACGGTTTGAGTGAAAATGACTTACGCTCCGACGATGAGGGAAGAAGGTGAGAAAAATGCCAAATACAAGTCCAATCAGAGTTCCGGCTACCAGGGCGTAGGTGGATTGAAATGATTTTTTCACGGTGTGTTTCGAGCTGTCATCGGTCCTGAGGCAATAATAATTTTTCTTTTTTGTTATACAAAGTTTCAATGTCATTTATCACGAAATTGGAATGTCCATTGTTAGCTTGAACAGTTTCGAATATTGTTTTTTCTATTATCAACAACTGTTAAGGATCAACGTCGAGGATCCGAAGTCCTTTCTTAAGGGAGAACACCACTGTGACCCCCTGTTTTTTTTCACATTTTTCAAGAATTTTTTTTTGTGGGAAAAAAAAGAGATATTCGAAAAAATTATTCGGGTTTTGTTCCTTGTTTATTAATGTATCAAAAAACATTTTTTTCACATTTTTCACGCCGCATGGTGGCGCTGGGGAAGCTCTCGCGTCAGGTGCTGTCATTTCCGCGGCACGCAGCAGTACTCTCTTCAACGCCGATCTGAAAAAAAATACCGAGTGTTTTCGTTAATAATATGATATTTTGAAGAGAAGTACATAGGGATTTGGAAAAATATTGTTTCAAAAAAAATATAAAAAATAAAGAAAATAAAAAAATATTGTTTTAAAAAAAATAGGCACGCCTTTGAAATTAAAGTTAATTTCAAAGGCGTGCCTATTTTTTTTGAAACAATATTTTTCCAAATCCCTATGTACTTCTCTTCAAAATATCATATTATTAACGAAAACACTCGGTATTTTTTTTCAGATCGACGTTGAAGAGAGTTCTGCTGCGTGCCGCAGAAATGACAGCACCTGACGCGAAGCTTCCACAACGCCACCATGCGGCGTGAAAAACGTGAAAAAAATGTTTTTTGATACATTAATAAACAAGGAACAAAACCCAAAAAAATTTTTCGAATAACTCTTTTTTTTCCCACAAAAAAAAATTCTCGAAAAATGTGAAAAAAAACAGGGGGTCACAGTGGTGTTCTCCGTTAAAAAAGACATGGCACTCGATTCTCGAAACTCTCGAAATGCGAGATAAATATATCGAATTTTGAAGCCAGTTTATCGTGAATCGCGGTTGTCGTAAAGCGCGCGTAATTCAAACACGATTTAGTTCACTATGAAACAACATCTATGGTATACAAAGATTTAATAAGATTGAAGATTCAATAGATCATTGACTCTCGCCCAATGCAATTCTCAAAATTTAAAAACCTTATATAATAAAGAAATGCGAGATAAATATATCGAATTATGAAGCCCGTTTATCGTGAATCTGATTGGTTGTCGTAAAGCGCGCGTAATTTAAACACGATTTCGTTCACCATGAAACAACATCTATAGTATACAAAGATTCAATAAGATCAAAGATTCAATAGATTATTGACTCTCGCCCAATGCAATTCTTATAATTTAAAAACGTCATAATAAATTATGTACTATTGTAACGAAATGACAACCGATCGAGGCGAAATAATCTTAGCGACTGCAGTATGGTGACAAAATCCGTTGTGCCGTTTGGGAAAAAGTATCTAAGAATTTGCAGTTGATTCTTAATCTAAAGGACAAGTTCGAAATATGAAACATTCAAGCGCGAGCGCGTTGTTGCTAGTAAAAATAAATAAAATACGTACCATAGACGAAGGGCGAAGGAGTAAAATAGGGAGAAGAGCGAAACCATGTAAACCGAGTCGATCGAGGTTGCGGTGTATACTATCGTAGCTATGGATTTGCTGTAACCCCGTTCCTCAAGCTCGAGGGCACATTGGATCGCTGTTACGGGTGACATTACCGCGACGATCGCACTTTTTTAAAATTTATTTTTCATTTTTTTTTTTTTTTTATACCGCAACAAACAAAACGGGAAAATAAAATATAATAATATGGATATTTTTGTTATTGTTTTTTGGACGAGGAAGATCTTCTCACCCGGTCATGAGGCAGTAGATAAATGGCAAAGGTTTGACAATCGTTTCGCTAATGTCGACATCGATCCAGTTCCAGGCGGCGATAGCGACGACGATACACTCGACGCTACCGGGAACGATTCCAAGCCGACAAATCGCGCCTCTGTGCCTGGCGAGTTTTTTCGCGTCGATCCGAAGACCGGCTCTCATCATGACGAAGGTTAGACAGAAACTTCGAAGATTGCCCGCCGCTCCGTAGCCAAGATCATTCAAACCCGCGTCAACGTCGTCACGATCGTTTTCATTTGGATTTTGCTCGTTCTCATGAATGACCCGATCTTCCGAGATGGCTACTTGATAAAGAGGCTTTCCGTCGCGATTCACGTTTCTCGCTATAATACCGACCAGCAACATTCCGACGATTGGCGGCAAACGAAGATACGGAATGTAACTGATACTCCAGCCGACGAGATAACCAATTAGGGTGATAAACAGAAGACCGAATATCTTGCCACCGGGCCAGGCAAGATCTCCGAGCCATCTGTGAATCGTGGAAAATTTTCCATAAACATTATGTTTCGTTTATCTATTTTATTTTTTCCTCAATATTTTTAATTCTCTTGTTTTGTTCAACGACTTGCAGTGCTAGCCAGCCCCAGAAAATCACTACGATCATTATATTCGCGAGAACTTTGAAGAGCGTGGCGTACGTGGGACACCATTTTTTATCAATTAATCTACTGTTCACGTTCCGACTTCTTATTATATCCGGACAGCAGATTATTCGATTGCAGCATGACGAATCGTCTTCTGTTCTGAAAATTTTTACAAATCATTTTCAAAAATAATCTATCGAAAGATTATTTCACGCTTTCTGTTCTTCTTTTTTTTTCGTTAACTCGCATAGATTCCAATGACACCGGTGGACTTGTTGGAAGATTCATCGAGAATAAAGTAAACATTTTGCTGCTTCGTGATTTTATATTTGACGTTGCGGATATTGGTCGGTTAAAAAGTGAGTTGGGCGCTAAAGTTTTCGAGCCTCCTCTCGATCCCATCTCCTGTTATTCAATTTATATTCACGATCAAATTTACGTCTCAATAATTACCGGCAAATTAATTTTTCAGCTTTATGCCTTTAACGACATAATCGGATGATAGTTATTGACTCATCCCCGCCGCTGCTGTCCCTACTTTACCTCGTTAACGTTCCTCATATTTTCAGTTTGTCGATCATTTTTCATCTCTGTACGCGAATTAACTTGAGACTCGGATATCCCTCGTTGCAACGCCGAAACGTTCGAGTTTCCCTCGTCTCTCTCGCCCGTTTCGTCCTCTGGTATGTCCTCGAGCTTCAACGTCCGGTGCTTGTATCCTTTTTCAGCATCCTCATTCCGTGACATTTTCATTCTGATCGCTCAAATCGTTGCTTATTCACTCGTCATATTTAATAGACAGTTTCACGATATTTCTGAAGGGAGATAAGGAATAAATATTAAATCATTTATCGGTTAGCTTTGTACGAGCTGAATAGAGCGATCGGATGGAGAAAAAAAAACAGAGCAAAAACAAATCAACGTCGTAAAAGTTCCGTTAATATCTATGCTGAAAAGGGGAAGGAATTCTGGAATGTATCAACGGCACATGGATTACCGTTTGATAACCACCTAATTTGTTCGACAAGAATATATAAATTGTACGAATTTACATTTTATGAAATAATTTTAATATTACCAGGGGTGTTAGTTGAAATTTGCCGGTTTTTTCGATAAAGAAAACACTTAAGTTTCAGAGGAATCTCAAAATTTTTTTATTCAAAGTATTGACCATTGGTTTCTACACATTGCGCCCATCTCTCAGGCAAATTATGGATACCATCCCAAAAAAACTTTTTCTCTTTCGAGGTAAACCATTCGACGAGACATTTTTCGACTTCTTCAAAATTAGCGAAGCACTGCTCCGCAAGGGAGTGTCCCATCGATGCGAAAAGGTGATAGTCGGACGGGGCGAGGTCTGGAGAGTACGGCGGGTGTGATAATATTTCCCAATTAAGTGCTTTTAATGTGTCTTTCACCAGTTTAGCGGTATGAGACGGCGCGTTGTCATGTTGCAAGATAACTTAGCCATGTCTTCGGGCACATTCCGGCCGTTTTTCGATCAACGCATAATTCAAATTGATCATTTGTTGTCGGTAGCGATCCTTGTTCACCGTTTCACCAGGTTTTAACAACTCGTAGTACACCACACCACACTGGTCCCATCAAACACAGAGCATTGCCTTACGGCCAAAGCGATTTGGCCTTGCAGTCGATGGGCCGGCTTCACCAGGCGAAAGCCATGATTTTTTTCGCTTCGGGTTCTCAAAATAAATCCACTTTTCGTCCCCCGTGACAATTCGATGCGGAAAAGATTTCCTTTCGAATCGTTGAAGCAGCATTTCACAAACGGTTTTTCGATTTTCCATTTGTCTATCGTTCAGCTGGTGTGGCACCCATTTTCCATACTTTTGGATCTTTTCCATGGCTTTTAAACGTTGGCAAATTGCTCCTCGATTCACATTTAGTGTTTCTGCCAATTTTTGTTGCGATTGGGTTGGATCAACATCCAATAGCGCCTGCAATTCCTCGTCTTCGAACTTTTTCGCTGCACCAGGATGTTCATTGTCTGTCAAATCGAAATCTCCACTTTTAAATTGACGAAACCATGTGTCAAATGTTCTAATCACTGGAGCATGTTCACCATAAGTTTCTACCAGCAACCGGTGAACTTCAGCTGCTTTTTTCTTTTGATGAAATAAGAAAAGCAACGAATGCCGCAAATGCGATTTACTTGGAACGAAACTCGACATATTCACTGAGGTAAACAAATATGACGCTATTACTTTGGCAGAATGTGACTTGCGTATTTTTGTAGGTTAATGCCAATAGAAAAAAATTACATACATGCCAAATCATAGAAATGTATACATATTGCTAGCGACATCTACTGGTAAAACTGGCAAACTTCAACTAACACCCCTGGTATATAAATTTCAGTCTTAAAGGTTCAATTTTATTTTTTCGTTACTTTCTACTGAGAAATTTCTTAACTTTTTGAATTCATGTATAACTTATCGTAGACAATTATTAAGAGAAACTATCTCCACGGTGCGTTATAAAATAATAATAATAATGTTGTATATGCGGGAGGATAATAACGTGGCATTGTATTGTTCTCTAATCTCCATCATCTATTCTAATAATAAAGCTTACTATTACATTCTTTGCGAATATCGTGAAATTTCTATCTTATCTAATAATACGTAATTTGATTATGTAGAATGCATATGCTAATATCTTGCTGTACAATACGAGTCTATAGAATCTATAGATAAAAAAAAGATTTTTGAATTACCGCCGGATTTCCGGTTGACGCGCGGGTCAGACGGTGGCGCCACGCGAACGTACGATTGACGCGAGCGCCACCATTCTTTTTGTGAGGGAACTTCCCCGAGGCAACGGTAGGAGTTGGACAACTACAAGCCCGTATTCGGCTTCGTACTCTGCGCAGTTCGTACTTCATCTTTTCCGCCGCTCGGATCGTTTGTTTACGTTAATTGCTAATCTTTTTATTCGCTAGTGGTAAGTATTCTCCGAATCATTGTACAGAATTTTTGAGTTTTCTTCGCGAACGACGTGATTCGTGATATTTTTCCGTCGCAGCGGATCGACGGTGCGTCGATTCGGTTAATTTCCCTCAGGCCGGACGAGCTTGCGGATTATAAATGTTTCGTTAAACTCTCTATTAACCTTTTCGATTCGATTTTTTTTTTCTTACGTGCACCATAATTACCGAACATAATCGTTACAATCATGCACATGACGGAAAAATAAAAACTTGTGAAATCCGTTAGTGCACGTGCATCTAACGCCATCGTGTTAACGTCATCGGTGTTAAAAATGGCTGCCGACCCCCCCCTGCAGTTGGTGTCATCGTGGGATCCGGGCCTCGCAAGTTTCATCCTTTCACGAAGCGTTTTTATCGAGGTACAGTTTATTTTACAATTATTTTGTTTCAACGGGTTTTTTTTTTTTTTTTGTGGAAGTTTAAGGATTTTAAGGAAATACAATCTAAAATCGTTTGAGGAAATACAATCTAAAACCGTGTGTGGTGTGTATTTTTTTTTTCTTTCCACGAACTTTATTGGACAACGTTTTGTGCTGCGAACTATTATTGTTTTGGAACTGTCGCTTTCCGTGCCCTCAGCTGGTCGGTATCGATTTTTCCACTATTTCGTATTGAAAATATATATAACCGAACCACGCGAGATCGTATATAAATCTTGATCCGATGCGAAAGGTCGTTCCGTTTTTGGCTCTAGATGGTGCTGCATAAATGGGACGAACTTTTGCATAATAAACCCAATATTATGTTACTGCAAATGCCGCCATTTTGTATTCTTTTTCATCATCGTGTCTCTTTTGAATACAATGAGGGCGGAAGAAACAGAATGATCAAAGGCTAAATTACGAAACAAAATCTATTAGTCGCGGTTGTAACTTTTTTTTTCGTCGCCTTTGTCTTTTTTTACTCGATAGTTTGTAAAAAAAAAGTTTAAGTAAACACTGGCTGCGCGTTATTTTTTTTTTGTTCTTTTTATGCCATCGGGTCTCCTTCCTGCTTCGATGCTAATTTCTCAAATAACTCACAAACGATATACCTCACACAAGGAAACCCCTCGCCGCAAGTATCGATGACGAGAATAACAAATTTTTGGATAACTCGACCCGTTGCTCGTCTCCCTATTGTTTTTCCAAATATTTCCAGATTACATCCATCCGGATGATAAACTTTTGTCAAGGCGGGTTACTCCGTGTCAATGCACCGCTGAGAATTGACGGAAAATTAATCGAACGACAATGCGTAACGTACGTTCTATGGCTGAAGATATACGTACGTTCGAGTGAGTATCTTTAGTAAATTACATACTTTTTTCTTTTTTTCCTGTAACGATGTATCGTAAAGTTTCTTTTTTGCCCAAGTTCCTTTGATTATTCACCAACTCCAAATCTAACGAACATGATTGAGAAGTTTGTGGATATATTGCGCAAAAGTTATATACGAGGTCTGTTAAAAAAGTATCGAGAATTTTGAATTTCCGCGGGCTACGTATATTCGATTTTCGATTTTTTTGTGGCGTTAGGTTGGCACTCGTGTCCCTCACTTATGCTGAAAAACTCGGCCATTTTTAATGTTTAGTTAATTGTTGACAGCTGTTTTGGTTAGACGTGTTTTGGCTTGTCTTCGATTTTTGCCTATTCCAAAAAAGCAGCTTCCATTGCGATGATTGAGCTTTGGTTTCCACGTTATAACCATAAACCCATGATTCCTCACCAGTTATAATCCTCTGAAGAAAATTTGGGTCGTCGTGGACCGAGTACAACAGTTCCTTAAGGGTGAACACCACTGTGACCCCCTGTTTTGTTTCACATTTTTCAAGAATTTTTTTTTTGTCGGAAAAAAAAGAGATATTCAAAAAATTTTTTTGGGTTTTGTTCCTTGTTTATTAATGTATTAAAAAACATTTTTTTTCACTTTTTTCACGCCGCATGGTGGCGCTGGGGAAGCTTTCGCGTCAGGTGCTGTCATCTCCGCGGCACGCAGCAGAACTCTCTTTAACGTCGATCTGAAAAAAAATACCGAGTGTTTTCGTTAATAATATGATATTTTGAAGAGAAGTACATAGGGATTTGGAAAAATATTGTTTTAAAAAAAATAGGCACGCCTTTGAAATTACAGTTAATTTCAAAGGCGTGCCTATTTTTTTTTCAAAGGCGTGCCGCGGAGATGACAGCACCTGACGCGAGAGCTTCCCCAGCGCCACCATGCGGCGTGAAAAATGTGAAAAAAATGTTTTTTGATACATTAATAAACAAGGAACAAAACCCAAAAAAAATTTTCGAATATCTCTTTTTTTTCCCACAAAAAGAAATTCTTGAAAAATGTGAAAAAAAAAACAGGGGGTCACAGTGGTGTTCATCCTTAACAATGTTAACGCGGCAATGTTTTTGTTCGAAATTGAGCAATTTTGGCGCGAATTTCGCGGCGACCCGTCTCATGCCCAAATCATTGGTAAAAATGGAATAACACGAGCCAATCGATATGTTTAGTTCCTCAGTAACTTCTCTAACGGTGATTCGACGATTGGCCAATATTATTTTCTTCATTTCATCAATGTTTTCGTCTGTTGTTGATGTGCTCGGGCGTCCGGAACGCATTTCGTTGTTCGCATCTTCTCGGCCCTCTGAGAACGATTTGTACCACCGATAAACGTTGCTTTGGTCCAAGGTAGCTTCACCATACGCCACAGTCAACATTCGGAATGCGTCTGTGCACTTAATTTTGTTTTTCACACAAAATTTGATACAGATTCTTTGATCCATTTTTTGGAATAGGCAAAAATCGAAGACAAGCCAAAACACGTCTAACCAAAACAGCTGTCAACAATTAACTAAACATTCAGAATGGCCGATTTTTTCAGTATAAGTGAGGGACATGAGTACCAATCCAACGCCACAAAAAAAATCGAAAATCGAATATACGAGGGAGAACCCAAAAAAAACGGGAATTTCGTCATAATTTCTTTATTTTTCAATATTTTTACACCAAATTTTGATCACCTTCAAAGTATTCTCCTTTGACCACAACGTACCTCTGCAAACGATTCTTTCAATGTTCAAAACATTTTTTAAATTCACTTATCGGGATGTTCTTTAAGCCTTCCAGCGATTTTTGTTTTACCTCCTCCACAGTGGCAAAACGCTTTCCTTTTGAGTCTGGGGAACAAAAAAAAATCACAGGGGGCTAGATCCGGTGAGTAGAAGGGGGTGGACAATTGGTGTCATGAAGTTTTTGGTCAAAAACTGCTTTACGGAGAGAGCGGCGTGGGCCGGCGCGTTGTCATGATAGAGGAACCAGTCACTTGTGCGCCAATGATCCGCCCTTTTCTTCCGGATACTCTCCCTCAATCTTTTCAAAATCTCCAAGTAGAACTTCTGGTTGACAGTTTGACCCGAGGGAACGAACTCCGCGTGCACAACACCTCTGCAATCGAAGAAACAAATGAGCATTGTCTTGATGTTTGACTTCACTTGGCGAGCTTTTTTCGGACGAGGAGAGCGAGGTGTCTTCCACCGGCTTGATTGCTGTTTTGTTTCAGGGTCGTATCCATAGCACCACGATTCATCACCAGTAATCACCTTGGGAAACAGTTCAGGGTCTTCTTCGAGCTGATTTTGAAGTTTAAAACATGCCCGAAGTCGACGCTCCCTTCGCTCGTCTGTGAGAAGCCGAGGGACAAATTTGGCTGCAACTCTGCTCACGTGCAAATCTTTGGATAAAATCCTCTGAATTGAACTCCATGATATCCCAGACATCTCACAGAGTTGATCAATGGTTCGGCGACGGTCTTCACGAATGAGAGCATTGATTTTGTCGACGTTTTCGTCACTTCTTGACGTTGAGGGGCGTCCCGAACGGGGTTGGTCTTCAATTGACATATCTCCATTATTAAAACGTGAAAACCACTCGTAGACTCTGGTTTTACTTAGGGCAACATCTCCATAAGCAGTCTTAAGCATTACAGTAGTTTCCGCGGCCGATATCCCCACTGGGAAACAAAATTTCACAGCCGCGCGTTGCTCTCGACAATCGGCCATCGCGTTTTCGCCGAAATGGAAAAAGTTGTTTCGCCACAAAAATTTCCACGGGCGAACCGATGCACTCACGGCCACGGAACATCGCACACTAACTCAGAAGACGTGTCCCCAACGGACACCTGATCGAGCAACGGGTTCCCCCCACTCTCCCTCCCCGCTGCAGCGCAATTCCCGTTTTTTTTGGGTCCCCCCTCGCGCGTAGCCCGCGGAAATTCAAAATTCGCGATACTTTTTGAACAGACCTCGTATATATACGCACACACACGCACGCACATATATAAGTATAGAGCCGATATTTCGTACACCAGGCATATCGGTGCGAACGTGACTGCCTTACTGTCACTCACAACGAGGAAAAAATATGTTGTTTAATAGCCTGAAAGAAAATTCTATTCTTGCTCCGATTAAATATTCCATTGTTGAAAACTTTTTCCCAAAATTGCTGGATGCAATAACTTTGCTCCACCTCCAATATTTGCCCAATTTTCTACGCGAGTTACAACGCTCGAATTTCTCATGCCCGAATCGTAATCACTTATATTATCCACAAACAGATGTCCGGAGCAGAAATCGATGGTATCGAGTTATTTGCGATTGGAAATTGGAAGCGAGAAGCGTATCAATACGGATTTATCTCGCTCGGTGATCGCCGTCATCTCGGAGGCACGTGGATGATATAGAAAAAGCTTTGACTTGCCGTCGGCGATGGACGATATGGGCGTTCACTTCGAGCACGACTCCATTTTGTAACAACAGAGTGGGCGTCGTGTTGACGTTGGAAACCCTGGGCTTTCATTCTCAGTGGCTCGAATATCGCTTGGATATCGCTGGGGCGTTCACTCTGGCAAACATAACCCAGGCTCTCGTACCTTTCGGACGACTCTGTCCCTGGAGTATCTCGCAGGTAACGTCGACGGCGATGAAACTGTTCGGGCAGTTAAACGCCCGCTCGTGTGAGAGTGAGAGAGAGAGAGAGAGAGAGAAAGATAAATCGAGCACACGGTACGCGTTTTCTCCTCCCCTGTCCAGGGGAATGCGCGGTTGGAAGGGAAGAAAACAGAGTTAAAACATTCGCGTGATAGCGTCGGGGTTGCCGTACACATTGACGACCGGAGCTTGCCACGAGCCGCGCGCGCGTATTTTCTCGCGTGGCCAAACTCTCACCTCGGAAGCTCAAAAGCTGGCCCACGTTTTTTTTTTTTTTTTTCCTTACCGCGATATCTCTCACCCTGCCTCGCTCCTGTATTCGGACTGTTCGGGATAAGGACGCGCGTGCGTGTGTGTGTGTGTGTTTTTTTTTTTCATCTCCGCGTGCCTTCCTCGACTAGTTAAGAAGGATTTGATACAAAACTGGTTGCATTATTGTAGGGAACGGGAAAAGTACTGTCCAAGAAAAATTCGGAAAATTCAGGAAAAATTTCATGAAAATCGTTGCCGAGGGAAAGTAAAAAAGATTTTTGTTTCAAGCGCGGAATTGCGCTGCAACCACGATCGAGACACCGGCTTGTTAATTTTTAATCTTTGTGCGCGTAATCGGACAAAAATACGCGGTTTAGTTTTGTAATTCGGAGCCTTCGCAATTGTTCCAAATTTCGTTGGGTCAGAGTTACGAAAATTGACTCAATTGACATTGTTATTGAATTATATTGGATGATGTTCGATACGAGGAATCGAGGAAAAAAAAGTGTAACAATCGCTCTACGACACACAAACACTTGGGAGAATTCTTTGATTCATTGATAGACCCTCGTGAGGTCGTGTTTACGTTATCGCGATTAAAAATTCCGGAAGAATTGCGGCTCTTGGGCGTACTATATTTACGATTTTACGATTTACGAGGTTAGTCGTCGATGGAAGTTTACATTTACATGATGATTTGGCCATAAATCATCAAGAATTAATCACCGCAGTGCCGAAATGAGTAGCTCGCTCGTAACTGGATCGTAACGCGGACGGAAACGACAATTGTTAAAAAAGAAAAAGAAAAATTCGTAAAAGAAGAGTGAAATTAGTGAATTTGTGATTGTACGAACGTGACAAAAATGCCAGAAAGGCAAATGTCAAAGAGGTAAAAATCGAATGAATAACGAAAGATCGAAGAAAATAAAAAGCAGTCTGAGCGAAAATCGTCGCAATTTGACAGTGGAATTATCGTCCAATGAACAAAGAATAATGATATTCGAGATACATAATTGAATACATTATAGATAAGAAACTTTGCTCGGAGTGTCTCGGCCCGAGTAGTTCAATTAGTCGTTTTGCCGAGGTGGCACGTGTTACGAGAGTGCCACCGGATGAATCCAATTAAGTGTTGCCGAGAATGAGAATACGTATAACGGAAAAAGAAGTGGTTTTATCGGTGCTCGATGCGACTAAATTCTTATACTCGAGCGGGTCATTCTCGAAGCCTTGCCTCGCGTTATTATCCGACAATTCGCAATGTCTAACTTTGTCAATTCGTTATTGCTGTTGTTTTTACCCGAGCGTTTGCCGGCAACGTAAATTCGTCCGTTAACATCGAATGTTATTTCCCATGTATATATATATATATGTATGTATGTGTGCGCATAAATATATATAGATATGCATATGTAATATTCGAGATTACAGTGTTGCGACGATTATAGTGTTGTGTTTTTCTCTTTGTTCTTGTATCCTTGAAGGAGAAAGAAGAGAAGGAAAAAAACAATTCGTTCTTCGCCGATGGACCTCAGCATGACGCCGCGACGCCCGCCGGACGGCGTCGTCTCCGATCTTCAAAAGACCCGAGTCGCAAAGAGCGTCTTCAGCATAAGAAGCCTCGTTGACGTCGGCGATGCCGATCCGACGAGCAGCAACGATGACGAAAGAAATTTCGGTGAGTCACGAGAAATTATTATTTTTTTCCCTTTCATTTCTTATCATCAATATTTTTTTGCAATTTTGTTACGTCCGAAATGTATTTTATCGCGTTTATCGCGTGCCAAAGATACCAACAAAATATTATTAACATCGGATCTTGTTCCGCGTTCGAAATTCTATTAGAGAACATTGTCATTGTTATCTGGTGCGTTAAGGTAGTAGTCTGGTTACTTAAGCCAATTTTCATGTCTTTTGTGGAGGGCGTTCTTTTGTAGGAAAATAAAAATGAATCGTTTTGGATATTTAGGATGTTTTTATTTACATAAAAAAAATTTTTTTACAAATTTTTTTGAAAAAATTTAATAGTTTACTATTATTATTATTATTATTGATCGAAGTTGGCACCTCGAAAAAAAAGCGCGTCTCGAAAATTTTTTTTTTTTAATTTAATAGTTTATTATTATTATTATTATTATTGATCGAAGTTGGCATCTCGAAAAAATGCGCGCCTCGAAAAAATTTTTAAAAAAATTTTGTTGAAAAAATTTAATAGTTTATTATTATTATTATTATTGATCGAAGTTGGCACCTCGAAAAAAAAGCGCGTCTCGAAAAAATTTAAAAAAAAATTTTTTTGAACAAATTTAAAAAATAATTTTTTTGAACGAATTTAATAGTTTATTATTATTATTATTATTATTATTATTATTATTATTATTGATCGAAGTTGGCACCTCGGAAAAAAAGCGCGCCTCGAAAAAATTTTTAAAAAAATTTTTTTGAAAAAATTTAATAGTTTATTATTATTATTATTATTATTATTGATCGAAGTTGGCACCACGAAAAAAAAGCGCGTGGGCGGCCCCGGTGACTTTGGCTCTTGATGTTATCTTAAATAAAAAATTCTTGATAATTCTCAATCTATAGACATGTCATTCTGGTCGGAACTACTGAACTTAAATTTCATGGATAAATAACAAAATGGCGGACTTTGGAAAAAAAACGTCCTTTTCCATTTTGTTATTTATCCATGAAATTAAACTTCAGTAGTTCCGACCAGAATGACATGTCTATAGATTGAGAATTATCAAGAATTTTTGATTTCAGATAACATCGAGAGCCAAAATCACCGGGGCCACCCACGCGCTTTTTCTTCGAGGTGCCAACTTCGATCAATAATAGTAATAATAATAAACTATTAAATTTTTTCAAACAAATTTTTTTTTCTATCTTTAATATGCAAATAAAAACATCCTAAATATCCAAAACGATTCATTTTTATTTTCCTACAAAAAAACGCCCTCCAAAAAAGACATGAAAATCGGCTTAAGTTACCAGACTACTACCTTGATAAGCTTCCGCATTTCAAACTTACAAAATCCCGTGGGTATGAAAATAAAAATGAAATTATTCCAAGTAATTAAACCGGCCCGATAGCCCAACATTTTTATAATATTACGAGATGGAAAATAATTAATTTATGATAATAAACGAGTAAATTCGTACGAATGTCCGAGCCAGCTTGATGGGTATCCCCCGAAATCGCGGGAAAAGTATCACTTTCAGTTAATGCCAAGTCACCGTCGATTAGTTAAAAAGTAATAGAATTTTCAACAATATTTAACCTTAAAAGAAAATTTTAGATAAGCTCAATGGCGTGTAATAAGTTAAACAGCGCGTTAATTCAACAATTAAGCTTTTAAAAACCGGACGAAGGACAAAAAAAACGCCAAAGTGCGACGTAGACTGGAAAAAAAAAGAAACGTACGTAATTACCATTGGTGTAACACTATGAGCGTCGTCTCAATGAAACGCGCTTTTCCGTCTCTAAATAGGCCCCTTTTCTCCTCGCGCTCATTCACCGAGGGCGGAGAGGGGTTTAACCGTTGAATACCCAGTATCGCTCTCTACACGCGTATACGAAGGTATTCGAACCGGCAATCTCCGTTTGCAAAAGGGTCTTCAGTTCGCGCAACAAAATTACGTGTTGAATTTCGAAAAAATTGAGAGCAGGCAAAAGCGGTTTTTTTACTGAATTAAACGGGCCAAACGGAAAAATTACGTCGCGACGTAATAATAGGAGAAAATACCGATGTTAGTTCTTTTTCACTTTCAATATAAACTCAAGCTTCGTTCGCGCTAAAGCTTAAATGTTTTTAGGTTAAATTATTGCCGTCCGTCTTGACACGGAACGCCCTGTACACGCGCGCATTAGCCGGTCGAGTCGACTTTGCGATAACGCGTATTACTTTTCGAGTGGAAATAAATGCTCGAATTAGCATGGAGCCTCGTTGGTGATACGGGCGATAAGGTAAACAGGAGGCTTCGCTGATATGCGCGATAATCGTAACTACATACCGCGGAGTCAGTTTCTCGTGGAGAAATAATTATGACGGGTCAACGGAATAATTAACGAGTCATTCTTTCGCTATATTTTTCGCCATTTGTCTAATATTTGACATTATTAAATTTGAGTATTATTGGCAATTCTTCAATCGACGAGTCCTTCGTTCTTTCGTAAAAAAAAAAAAAAAAAAAACTTTAGCCGAAAGATTTACGATACGAGTGGACTCTCCCCCCGGCCACTCGTATTTTGCCGCGAACTCGGAGTTTCATTGGACTCTCCCGTCTGGCGAGGGTCGTGTACCGGACCTCGCGCAAACGCGCCGTTAGACCCTTTATCTCCAACGAGGTAAGAGACGATATCTCTATGATCAAAAAGTCCCCTACCGTCCTTTTTCCCTTTTGCCACTGGTTCGCGTGATCCGTGCTCTCGATGTTTATTGCTTTTTTTTTTCTCGCCTCGCGCAACTATTTATTCAATGACGCGAAAGATTTGGCCGATTCATAGGAAAATTTGGAAAAATAGAAGAAAAAGAAGCAAGATTTTTATAGATAGGGACTGTAAAGCGTATTAATCTTTGTGTGTATCTACAATCCTGCATAAATACGAGGGGGGACCCAAAAAAAACGGGAATTTCGTCATAATTTCTTTATTTTTAAATATTTTTACACCAAATTTTGATCACCTTCAAAGTATTCTCCTTTGACCACAACGCACCTCTGCAAACGATCCTTCCAATGTTCAGAACATTTTTTAAATTCACTTATCGGGATGTTCTTTAGACCTTCCAGCGATTTTTGTTTTACCTCCTCCACAGTGGCAAAACGCCTTCCTCTCATGTCCCTTTTGAGTCTGGGGAACAGCAAAAAATCACCGGGGGCTAGATCCGGCAAGTAGGGGGGGGGGGGGGGGGGGGTGGACAATTGGTGTCATGCAGTTTTTGGTCAAAAATCTTTTCAAAACCTCCAATTAGAACTTCTGGTTGACAGTTTGACCCGGGGGAACAAACTCCGCGTGTACAACACCTCTGCAATCGAAGAAACAAACGAGCATTGTCTTGATGTTTGACTTCACTTGGCGAGCTTTTTTCGGACGAGGAGAGCGAGGTGTCTTCCACTTGCTTGATTGCTGCTTTGTTTCAGGGTCGTATCCATAGCTCCACGATTCATCACCAGTGATCACCTTGGAAAAAAGTTCAGGGTCCTCTTCGAGCTGATTTTGAAGTTGAAAACATGCCTGAAGTCGACGCTCCCTTTGCTCGTCTGTGAGAAGGCGAGGGACAAATTTGACTGCAACTCTGCTCACGTGCAAATCTTTGGATAAAATCCTCTGAATTGAACTCCATGATATCCCAGACATCTCACAGAGTTGATCAATGGTTCGGCGACGGTCTTCACGAATTAGAGGATTGATTTTGCCGACGTTTTCGTCACTTCTTGACGGTGAGGGGCGTCCCGAACGGGGTTGGTCTTCAATTGACATTTCTCCATTTTCAAAACGTGAAAACCACTCGTAGACTCTGGTTTTACTTAGGGCAGCATCTCCATAAACAGTCTCAAGGATTACAGTGGTTGTCGCGGCCGATTTCCCCAACAGGAAACAAAATTTCACAGCCGCGCGGTGCTCTCGACAATCGGCCATCACGTTTTCGCCGAAATGGAAAAAGTTGTTTCGCTACAAAAATTCCCACGGGCGAACCGATGCACTCACGGCGACGGAACTACGCACACTAACTCAGGAGACGTGTCCCCAACGGACACCTGGTCGAGCAATTGGCGCCGCAGCGCAATTCCCGTTTTTTTTTTGGTCCCCCCTCGTATACTTTTACTATGACTAGCAACAACGCGCTCGCTTCGCTCGCGCTTGAATGTTTCGTATTTCGAACTTGTCCTTTAGATCAAGAATCAACTGCAAATTCTTATAGATACTTTTTCCCAAACGGCACAACGGATTTTGTCACCATACTGCAGTCGCTAAGATTATTTCGTCTCGATCGGTTGTCATTTCGTTAAATAGTACATAATTTATTATAAGGTTTTTTAATTATGCGAATTGCATTAGGTGAGAGTCAATAATCTATTGAATCTTTGATCTTATTGAATCTTTGTATACTATAGATGTTGTTTCATGGTGAACGAAATCGTGTTTGAATTACGCGCGCTTTACGACAATCAATCAGATTGACGATAAACGGGTTTCATAATTCGATATATTTATCTCGCATTTCTTTATTATATAAGGTTTTTTAATTTTGAGAATTGCATTGGGCGAGAGTCAATGATCGATTGAATCTTTAATCTTATTAAATCTTTGTATACCATAGATGTTGTTTCATAATGAACTAAATTGTGTTTGAATTACGCGCGCTTTACGACAACCAATCAGATTCACGATAAACTGGCTTCAAAATTCGATATATTTATCTCGCATTTCGAGAGTTTCAAGAATCGAGTGCCATGTCGTTTTTAAGAAAGGAAAAGAACGTGTCGTACGATTTAACGGTTGGAACGACGACAGTCATTTGGTCAAAGTGCGTGTAGATACGCGACGCGAGATATCGATTGTTATAAACTTAACACGTGGTATCGCGCACGTAGAAATTTGGTATATATAGTGGAGGACAAGCACGTACGTCGTCGCGATTCTTTGGTCATAAATAATTTCGCTGGGGCGGGGGGGGGGGGGGGGGGGAGATTACGCGCGGTTTATGCGCGACTCGAAGTCGCTGATTGGTGAGTCTTCCCGAAAGAGAGAAAGAGAGACTCGCTAATTGAGTTTTATTAGCGCTCACCCGCTCGTTCAACCCTCTCGTCTCGGTTCAAAAGACCGCAAACTTTCTCTCCGCTCACCCTCTTTTGTCCTCGCGCGAATCGCCGATTTCACCCAACTAACCCGAGACGCCGCTCGGTGGCCGTTGGTCCACTCCTAACTAATTGTAAGAACGACGTTGCTGTTACGGAAGGGTTATATATGCACGCGGGATTTTGTTGAGCAAGGTAAAACTCGAGGACAATGGGTTAACAACCGATTTCATTCGACCAACATACTCGTCACAGGGTCCGGTTGGGCTTTAACGACGCGGTCCCGGTGACGAGAATTTTCGAGTTCCTCGGTGATGAAACTATCGCACGAGGGTCAAAAACGCTGCTACTCAAACTTTATGCGTTTATTTATGCATCGGCTATTTTTCTTTGGGTGACTCGTTTAACTTTCATCGCGGGTACCATTTTTTTTTTATATCCGCCCAAATATGCTAACGTTCCGTGCTCTCTAGAAGGGAATCTTCAGTATCGCTTTGTCATCCTCTTTGAGCAGGCTCTATAGTTATCGTAAAAACGTGGAAATTTAATTCTTTACATTTATTCTTCGGATAATCAATTGTCCGTTAAATTGAAAGGAAAATCATTCTCGATCCGTGCATCGTGAAAATGCGTACGTACGATTCTAATTGAAACGTGATCGGAGATAATCGGATACGACCGCGTTCAACGGAGCGTGCGTTCGATCGATGAAACGAGAATGGTAATCGTCCAATGATCGAGGGTTTTTTTTTTTTTTCCGTTCCGCGACGTTACTCGACGAGGATACTTACTCGGGGTTGATCGCGGAGACTCGCACGAGTCGCGCATCGTACGGGCAGGGTCAGCCTCTCTGCCGCGCGAACGTTGCTCGAGATCCTCCTTTTCTTTTCTCTATTCTCGTCCGTTCTGGACCGCACGGCGACTCTTATTACGCCGGTACACGGTACACAGTGTCGACGGCGGCGCGGGTATGACGGTGCAATCAAATGAATTAGTCGGAATTACGCGAGCCCCCTCCTGGAGGACCTCTCGTCGAACGTGGAAGGGAGCGAGCTCGGTGATGTCTCAAGTCCGTTCTCGCCACCGTTCTACCCAGCTTTGTTCCGAGAGAAATCCGAATGTCCAGTCTTTCCGAGAAATTCTTCCTCCCTCCCTGTGCTTCTCTTCGTTCGCACTCTCTTGTAACGTGATTTTTATGAGTGAATTTTTTATTAATATTTTTTTTTATTAAAAAAATACAAGTAAAAAAAGTGGCGAAACGTTTTTCATGTCTTTTTTGGAGGGCGTTTTTTTGTAGGAAAATAAAAATGAATCCTTTTGAATATTTAGGATCGTTTTATTTACATATTAAAGATACAAAAAAAAAAATTTGTTGAAAAAATTTAATAGTTTATTATTATTATTATTATTATTGATCGAAGTTGGCACCTCGAAAAAAAAGCGCGTGAGTGGCCCCGGTGATTTTGGCTCTTGGTGTTATCTGAAATAAAAAATTCTTGATAATTCTCAATCTATAGACATGTCATTCTGGTCGGAACTACTGAAGTTCAATTTCATGGATAAATAACAAAATGGCGGGCAAAATAAAAGGACTTTTTTTTTTCCAAAGTTCGCCATTTTCTTATTTATCCATGAAACTTAACTTCAGTAGTTCCGACCAGAATGACATGTCTATGGATTAAGAATTATCGAGAATTTTTTATTTCAGATAACATCAAGAGCCAAAATCACCGGGGCCACCCACGCGCTTTTTTTTCGAGGTGCCAAACTTCGATCAATTATAATAATAATATAATAAACTATTAAATTTTTTCAAAAATTTTTTTTTTTGTATCTTTAAGGGATAACACTACTGTGACCCCCTGTTTTGTTTTTCACATTTTTCAAGAATTTTTTTTCGTGGAAAAAAAAAGAGATATTCGAAAAAATTTTTTGGTTTTTGTTCCTTGTTTATTAATGTATCAAAAAACATTTTTTTCACATTTTTCACGCCGCATGTTGGCGCTGGGGAAGCTCCCGCGTCAGGTGCTGTCATCTACGCGGCACGCAGCAGAACTCTCTTCGAAGTCGATCTATAAAAAAATACCGAGTGTTTTCGTTAATAATATGATATTTTGAAGAGAAGTACATAGGGATTTGGAAAAATATTGTTTCAAAAAAAATATTTAAAAAAAAATAGGCACACCTTTGAAATTAACTTCAATTTCAAAGGCGTGCCTATTGTTTTTTAAAACAATATTTTTCCAAATCCCTATGTACTTCTCTTCAAAATATCATATTATTAACGAAAACACTCGGTATTTTTTTCAGATCGACGTCGAAGAGAGTTCTGCTGCGTGCCGCGGAGATGACAGCACCTGACGCGAGAGCTTCCCCAGCGCCACCATGCGGCGTGAAAAATGTGAAAAAAATGTTTTTCGATACATTAATAAGCAAAGAACAAAACCCAAAAAATTTTTTCGAATATCTCTGTTTTTTCCCACAAAAAAAATTCTTGAAAAATGTGAAAAAAAACGGGGGTCACAGTGGTGTTATCCCTTAATATGTAAATAAAAACATCCTAAATATTCAAAACGATTCATCTTTATTTTCCTACAAAAAAAAAAACGCCCTCCAAAAAAGACATGGAAATCGGCTCAAGTTACCAGACCTTAACTCCAGAAACGTTATTTGGAGCGGGCGTCGATCGAATTATTCCGTACGTTGACGGATCGCGCATTGAAAAATCTCATCTCCGCGGAATGTCCCGTAACGAGCGCCCGAACGACGTGCTAATTTACAGGGGAATCGGAAAAGCGTCGAATAATCATTCTCGTACGATACTGGGCGTACGTAACGGTAGCGCGGAATGAAGGGGGTGTCGACGGGAAAGTCCGTTGTTAATTTACGGCTTAACGGCTACGGCATCAACAACAACGTAGCCTATCTACCGTATTATCGTTTGCGAGTAGCGTACCTGTGTACACGTAAGCGCGCGCTTGTGTATCCACTCATCGACTGTATACGATAATATATGTACGTACGTAGTTACAT
The DNA here is from genome assembly GCA_958009045.1 of Oxytorus armatus. NCBI lineage: Eukaryota > Metazoa > Arthropoda > Insecta > Hymenoptera > Ichneumonidae > Oxytorus > Oxytorus armatus. The sequence goes on along the minus strand of OY253748.1, from coordinate 28,559,687 downwards.
TGTGTACGCGTATTCTTCCGTGACGACGGTATTAGCCAATTGGGCCATTAATCGCTCCGTCGGTTCGAGACGACCGAAGCTTCCCGTTCGAAGGAAGTAATTGCTAATCGCTAATTGCGAGTTCAAACACTCGATCCAATTAACCGTTCGATGAGAGAGAGAGAGTAAACTCGGGGTAAACGGGATTCTCCTCACCCTTTGTGAACCGTAAAACATACGATATTCGTACGACGTATAGATATAAAATAGAATGACTAATTACAGAGTCTATATTTCGGAATAAGTTTTTTCAAAGTCTCGCACTTACACACTTTAGGATTAACAACGAGGGTCAATAAATTGGGCCCGATATTCTTGTAATCGTGTAATAATTTAAATAACAATTTTAATGAATTTATGTCTGTTAGTAAATTCATAGTCATCGAAAGAAATATCGATCTTTTAATCGAGCGATTATTCATTTTGTTTAACTCCAGTCCGTCGCACAGTCATTTATCTCCGGGCATCTCACTATTCGATTTTAACGCCCGATAGAATAAATATTTTTTTTTAACCCTTCGCGCTACACCACGTGCGGAGATTAGTATATGTGAATTTTTTTTTTGTTTTTTTTTTTTAATCACCGTCGCACTTGACACTGGCGTGTCGTGTATTTTCGAGATCGACCGTACGACGAAATAATATTGAGTCAATCTCGTGCGCGGTACTCGTGGAATATGGTTTTCTCTTTTCGTTTAATTGCGCGCTCTCGGCGCCGTTCGCCGCAATATCGAAAGGTTCGCGGAGCCGGCGCTGTAATAAATGTAATAATAAATAATACCGTCGTGGCTCTCTCCTAATCAAGTTTCGTCCCCCTCGGGACGAGAGCGAAGATAAAAATTTTGTTTTGAGCGCCGAGTGCTTAACCCGAGAACCCGATAGAAGAGGAAAAAAAAAAAAAAAAAAGTGATACGCCGAGACCCCTTTCGATCAATTAGAGTTAATAAATGGGCGCCAGGAGCGGGAGGTGGGGGAGGGGTATCGGAGTCTCTCGAACGTGTTTGTGTATATGTTGTATACGCGTATGTATAAAAATGTATGTACGGGGGTGGGGTTGTTGAAGGTGAGACGACTCTTCGAAGAATTCGAAGCGCTCGCGCCGTTAAATTCTTTGTTAGTTTTACCGTATTATAAATGTAAATATCTCGGGGCAGGGCTCGTTATCGCTCGTCTTTCATTCTTCTATCGTTATATAATGCGTTAATATCGGCTTAGGAAATTCCTCGTTCTTCGCTGTTTCAGCTTTTTCATTTTTTTAAAAATATTTATTTAATTTGTTTTTTTCATAAAATATTTTGATAATTTTCAGTTATTCGAAACGAACGACTGCGTCGATGGGAGTCTCTCTGTACCAACGGGAGAAATCCGGAGGAAAATCCCACGAGTAATTAACGACGCTGCTGGAACGCTGCCAATGGCGTACATTCGTTGATTGTCATTCGACAATACCATTTTTACACGAGTCTCGTATCGCGTCCGAAAGCAAAAAGTCGTCCGTTTTTTCGTAATGTCGATTGCGCTTGCGCCAGTGGGGCCTTTCGTACGAACGTCAATTTACGATAGCGTCAATTGACGGTAACGTCAAATACTCATTGAGAATAACTCCAAAGTGGGGGAGACCCTTGTTTTCAAGTTTCCTTTCATCGGCGACTTGAAATTTTTCGAAGATGAAAAGTTTCAACGATCACCGCAGATTTGGCATTATAATTATAATTTCTTCATTTATAAACGTTTCTACGATTTATATTATGTTGGAAAATTTGAAAATTTTGACCGTTTCGGCCCGGTCTCCCCTTTGTGTTCCATATATACTCGTATATATACTACACGCATGAATTTCCTTCGAAGACGTTACGACAGTCGTTGTTACGGGATCCCCGAAAAAGTTTTTGATATATGACTCAATAAAACGAGTCCCGAGGCGTGGCTGCCCCCGCCGCCGCCGCCGTCATCGGATAAATATCAAACGTAAAATGTTCACCTCGTTAACTCACGTTCGGGGGTTCCTCGTTTCGTTTGCGAGATCCGCGAGTTTCGAGATGATCGCGCATACGCGCCCGAAAGTATACGGGCGAAACGGACGTGCGCCCCGTTTACACCGGCCCCGTCTCTCCTAACCCTTTTCCGCGCGTCTTCTCGCACGCATCCCGTCAGCGAGGGACGCTGATCGAAATGCGGCAATTAAGAATTCTTGTAATTAATATCGAACCAATTTTGCCAGAACCCCCTCGCTTATTTCGTTCTTTTTTCACTTTCGTCAAACATTCGGAGGGTTGGGTTCCACAAAAAATTGCATCGTCCCTCCGGGCACGATTAGCGTGGAAACAGAGAATCCGAAGATATTCATGAATTCTTCAGAGCCATTTATTATTTTAATTCGTTTTCGAATGGCGCGTAGGTCGCGACTGAACCGAGTCTTTTACCATATATTTCAAACATCAGGGGATGTCCGTCTTTGCACCTACGCGGAAAGTTTCGAACCTTATACTAATCGTTACATTTATTGCTCGCCTCGCGAAAGTCGTTCACCGAAGCCGTTGCCTCTCCCAATCGTTTTACGTGCTTCGATCATCGTGTACCGAATATATATATATTAGGGCGATTTTTTTTTTTTCGACTTTTTTTTCAGTCCCCACCCGAAATTTTGTTGGATATGTCGAAAAAGAAATTCCCTGAAAGTTACAGCCCTTAATATTAATTCTAAGTACTTTCCCGAAGCGTGAGAAGATTTTCCATCTAAAATATACGTAAATCGAATTTTATTTATTTTTTTCAAATTTCTATAACTCAGCCGCATTTTGTGCTATTATATTGTTCTTGGTTTCGATTTACTCAGAGTAAAACAATCTAAAGAAGTGCCTTTTGCGGCGAAAGTGTAAATTGTACTGACGAGTTGGTACGGGTCACTGAAGTTGATTTTTACCCAAAATTCTCGTTTTTTTGCTGTTATCTCCGAAACAATTAACTTCACGAAAAAAATGTAAATGAAAAATTTGTTGGAAATTTAATTTCCTACAAAAAAGGTCCTATCGACCCAATTGCTTAGGTTAATATTTCTTGAGATATTGAACTTCAACTTATGAGTAGTATAAAATTTGTACGGTTTATTGTCGAGAAAATGAAATAAAAATTTTCTACTACTCATAAGTTATAGTTCAATCTCTCGAGAAATATTAATCTAAGCAGTCGGGTCGATAGGACCTTTTTTGTAGGAAATTAAATTTCCAACAAATTTTTCGTTTACATTTTTTTCGTAAAGTTAATTGTTTCGGAGATAACAGCAAATAAACGAGAATTTTGGGTTAAAATCAACTTCAGTGACCCGTACCAACTCATCAGTACAATTTACACTTTCGCCGCATAAGGCACTTTTTCAGATTGTTTTATTCTGAGTAAATCGAAACCAAGAACAATATGATAGCATAAAATGCGGCTGAGTTATAGAAATTTGAAAAAAAAAAAAATTCGATTCACGCGTATTTTAGATGGAAAATCGTCTCACGCGTTGGAAAAGTACTTGGAGTTAATATTAAGGGCTGTAACTTTCAGGGAATTTCTTTTTCGACATATCCAACAAAATTTCGGGTTGGGACTGGAAAAGAAAAATAGTCGAAAAAAAAAAAATCGCCCTAATATATACGAGGTCTGTTCAAAAAGTATCGCAAATTTTGAATATCCGCGGGCTACGTATATTCGATTTTCGATTTTTTTGTGGCGTTAGGTTGGTACTCGTGTCCCTCACTTTAGCTGAAAAAAATCGGCTATTTTGAATGTTTAGTTAATTGTTGACAGCTGTTTCGGTTAGACGTGTTTTGGTTTGTCTTCGATTTTTGCCTATTCCAAAAAATGGATCAAAGAATCTGTATCAAATTTTGTGTGAAAAACAAAATTAAGTGCGCGGACGCATTCCGAATTTTGACTGTGGCATATGGTGAAGCTACCTTGGACCAAAGCAACGTTTATCGGTGGTACAAAATGTTCTCAGAGGGCAGAGAAGATGCGAACAGCGAAATGGGTTCCGGACGCCTGAGCACATCAACAACAGACGAAAACATTGATGAAGCGAAGAAAATAATATTGGCCAATCGTCGAATCACCGTTAGAAAAGTTGCCGAGGAACTAAACATATCGATTGGCTCGTGCTATTCGAATTTTTCCAATGATTTGGGCATGAGACGGGTCGCCGCGAAATTCGTGCCAAAATTGCTGAATTTCGAACAAAAAACAGTGTCGCGTTAACAAGGTAGCACGTCTGAACGTCACGTTGCAATTACTTTACTGATAATAACATCGCAGGCGAAAAATACATCAGTGTATATTCACACATCCGGTTTAGTGGGTTTTGTTCGGTTTTGTTGGGTTTTGGGTTGGGGTTTAGGTTTTGGGTTGGGGTTTGGGTTTTGGGTCGGGGTTTAGGTTTTGGGTTGGGGTTTGGGTTTTGGCATGGGTTTTGGGTTGGGGTTTAGGTTTTGGGTTTTGGGTTTTGGGTTGAGGTTTGGGATTTGGGTTGGGGTTTGGGTTTAGGGTTTTGGGTTGAGGTTTGGGATTTGGGTTGAGGTTTGGGATTTGGGTTGGGGTTTGGGTTTTGTTGTGGCGTTCAAAACCCAATAAAACCCAACAAAACCTATTAAACCGGATGTATAAATATGCGCTGTGTAGTTTTCGGCTGCGATGATATTATCCGTAAAGTAATTGCAACGTGATTTTTAGACATGGAACCGTTAACATTGTTAAGGAGCTGTTGAACTCGGTCCGCGATGACCCAAATTTGCTCCAGAGGGTCATAACCGGTGACGAATCATGGATTTATGGTTATGACGTGGAAACCAAAGCTCTATCATCGCAATGGAGGCTGCTTTTTTGGAATAGGCAAAAATCGAAAACAAGCCAAAACACGTCAAACCAAAACAGCTGTCAACAATTAACTAAACATTCAAAATGGACGATTTTTTTCACCATAAGTGAGGGACACGAGTACCAACCTAACGCCACAAAAAAATCGAAAATCGAATATACGTAGCCCGCGGAAATTAAAAATTCGCGATACTTTTTTAACAGACGTATATACACTTATTTTTAAACCGAGCGCCATTGCGTCGACGCTTCTTGGCGTATTTGGCTGCTTTATTCAACGAGACACGCCGAGCGCGTCCTCTCCCGCTCGATGTAACATAATGTACGAAAAAAAAAAAAAAAAATTGTTTTTGTTAATAAAAAGCGTACGCGTAACTGTGCTTAAAATGTGCACACGCGACAGCGGGAGTTGGCGCAAAACGATAAACAGTTGGAACTCGTAAAATGGTTTGTTCAACATTTCTCGTCACAATGACGCGCGAGCGACACTAAACGATCATCCCTCGAACAAACTTAACGTTAAACGTCCTACGCGCTCTTTCGCACAATACTCGTCTTTACATATTCGCATATAGCGTAGCGCGGTGAGACTTCACGAGCCGGTAAAATACATTTCTTCTTGGGTTATCGTTTTAATAAGCGTTTTAACGAGCGATCGAAATTACATAAAAAATTTCATTCGCTAAATTCGTGATAATTCGTCGATATTCAACGAGAATCCAGAGCCCAGCACCCAACGACTTTGCTACCTCGCAAACTTCGAATTCCCATTTCTTTTCCTCCAAATATTTTTCATTCAAGATATTTTTGTACCATCAGAAAGTTTAACGGTGTCCGCGTTAGTTTTATGAACGTTGTTAACGGTCCGACGCGGGAAAATTATTTCGGGTGCATCCTCACGAGTGCGCGACACACGCTCCACCAAACAGCTTCCAACTCGGCCGTCATCGTTCTCTCGATCTCGGTGTCTCCCGTATACGCGTATACGCATCCGATATCTCCCTCTCGACGATCGAGGGTACGCCCATTGCCCCCCCCGGAAATCGCGATCCATCGGGATCCAACGCGCTCATCGTTTCGCCGTTTCGCGTTGCCTCAAAGATGCTTTTTCCACTCGGCCAAGCTAATTTCGATCGACTTTGCGCATGGCCAAAAGCCTCAGAGTCGATTCGAGCGGGGCGCAACGGACCCGATCGGTTGTTTAACGTTGTATTTCCGTCGGTTTCCTCGTCCCGGAGCGTGTGCTTGGAAAAATACAACACGGACTCGTCGTTTCTCGCGTACATCTCGCGGTCTTACAAACGAGCGTATAGCACTTGGGCGCCTCGACGTTGTTGAAACCGAGCGAAAAAATCGAGCTCGCCCCTTTCCGGGCATTTTGTTATCGCGATTTTTTCACAAGTTGCAACGTTGGGTGATCCGCTTGAAATCGGAAAAAAATAAAAGGGAAGACAAAATAAGCGAGTGCGAACGAAAATACTGCGCGAATAAATGAAACGAACAATTTCACGCTGTCCGATCGTTTCAATTGAGAAAAAGAGAGACAAAGAAGAAGAAAAGCCCCCTACACCGAGAAATCTTAGTTCAACATCGGTAATCTAACGAACCGTGCTTTGACCACTAACGGCTATCGCGGAAATATCACTGAAGAATACGCGAGTGAAAAAAAATTAATCCGTCCGTCTCGGAACCGGTGTAACGTCGAACGAGAGTAAATTTATTGCCGTGCCATTAAGAAGACGGTAAGTGGCCGTCGAGATCGCGCGAGAGAGACGCGTTTTTCGCCCTCCGGCACACGCGTTGACCCAACTCGACGCGGAAGTCGCAATCGCGGTGAAAGTGCTCGACGAAAAATTAATGTCTCGATATTTACGAGAGTTAAAAGCGTCCCTAACGCGTGCCCCTCCGCCACCTGGACTTGTTTCTCACTCGTTCTCCCTCGTTGTCGAGCTTCTCCCGGCACGCATTTATGATCTCGCACATCGGCTACAATGGTAATATATATTCGTCGGGTGGTATATATGGACGATAAATTGAGGAAAGACGCGCGAGATGATACGACGAAAGAAGCCATTAGAAAATACACGGGGTTACAGCGTATAACACCGCGTTTTAGCGCTGTAACGCTTGTGCCATGATTATTTTTAATCAATTTTACAAAATTGTGCGTATCACCGTACAAAGTTAGGATTCTTCGTGAAATATAACAACGAGGAAAGAATGTAAAAGCATCCTTAAGGTAGTCTGGTAACTTAAGCCGATTTTCATGTCTTTTTTGGAGGGCGTTTTTTTGTAGGAAAATAAAAATGAATCGTTTTGAATATTTACGATGTTTTTATTTACATATTAAAGATACAAAAAAAAAAAATTTTGAAAAATTTTTATAGTTTATTATTATTATTGATCGAAGTTGGCACCTCGAAAAAAAAGCGCGTGGGTGGCCCCGGTGATTTTGGCTCTTGATGTTATCTGAAATAAAAAATTCTTGATAATTCTTAATCTATAGACATGTCATTCTGGTCGGAACTACTGGAGTTAGATTTCATGGATAAATAACAAAATGGCGGACTTTGGAAAAAAATTTTTTTTTTCCAAAGTCCGCCATTTTGTTATTTAACTACCTCTCTATTGCAGTTACGTTTAAGGTAGTAGTATGGTAACTTAAGCCGATTTTCATGTCTTTTCTGGAGGGCGTTTTTTTGTAGGAAAATAAAAATGAATCGTTTTGGATATTTAGGATGTTTTTATTTACATATTAAAGATACAAAAAAAAAAATTTTCGAAAAAATTTAATAGTTTATTATTATTATTATTATTGATCGAAGTTGGCACCTCGAAAAAAAAAAGCGCCAGGGTGGCCCCGGTGATTTTGGCTCTTGATGTTATCTGAAATAAAAAATTCTTGATAATTCCTAATCTATAGACATGTCATTCTGGTCGGAACTACTGAAGTTAAATTTCTTGGATAAATAACAAAACGGCGGACTTTGGAAAAACATTTTTTTTTCCATTTTCCTGGATAAATAACAAAATGGCGGACTGTTGAAAAAAGTTTTTTTTTCCAAATTCCGCCATGTTGTTATTTATCCATGAAATTTAACTTCAGTAGTTCCGACCAGAATGACATGTCTATAGATTAAGAATTATCAAGAATTTTTTATTTTAGATAACATCAAGAGCCAAAATCACCGGGGCCACCCACGCGCTTTTTTTTCGAGGTGCCAACTTCGATCAATAATAATAATAATAATAAACTATTAAATTTTTTCAAACATTTTTTTTTTTGTATCTTTAATATGTAAATAAAAGCATCCTAAATATCCAAACCGATTCATTTTTATTTTCCTACAAAAAAACGCCCTCCAAAAAAGGCATGAAAATCGGCTTAAGTAAAAAATTCTTGATAATTCTTAATCTATAGACATGTCATTCCGGTCGGAGCTACTGAAGTTAAATTTCATGGATAAATAACAAAATGGCGGACTTTGGAAAAAAGTTTTTTTTTCCAAAGTCCGCCATTTTGTTATTTAACTACCTCTCCATTGCAGTTACGTTTAAGGTAGTAGTCTGGTAACTTAAGCCGATTTTCATGTCTTTTTTGGAGGGCGTCTTTTTGTAGGAAAATAAAAATGAATCGTTTTGGATATTTAGGATGTTTTTATTTACATATTAAAGATACAAAAAAACATTTTTTTGAAAAAATCTAATAGTTTATTATTATTATTATTATTGATCGAAGTTGGCACCTCGAAAAAAAAAGCGCGTGGGTGGCCCCGGTGATTTTGGCTCTTGATGTTATCTGAAATAAAAAATTCTTGATAATTCTTAATCTATAGACATGTCATTCTGGTCGGAACTACTGAAGTTAAATTTCATGGATAAATAACAAAATGGCGGACTTTGGAAAAAAATGTCCTTTTATGTTAGCAAAGAGGGGGTTGTAAAATAAAAAGTTAGGGGTGAAAAAATTTCTCGGTAGTTCCGACGAGAACTATAAGTGTGCGGAGTAGCCTGTTAAAATTTGAAAGCAATCGGTTCGCTAGAAAAAAAAGTTAGGACCCGGGCTGACCAGAAAAACACTGTTTTGAGAAAAACTTCGAGGCGCTCTCGAAAACTCATTATAACTCCGGAAGTATTTCGAATTTCGGTCGGAAATTTTTCACAGTATATTCTCAAGACATTGTACTTTCAAATTAAGCAAAAAAAAAAAATGTTTCGATTTTTCGAACCCAAGTTACCAGACTACTAACTTAACCTCACGACGCGCGACCGCAATGATATTTAAAAAATGTACGGTTGTCGAAAAACAGTAGTCGCGGTTTAGATCGATTCGACAACTCGGGAGAACGTGGCGACGCGCGTCGATTCGACCGTTGCTCGACGAAACATAAGGTTCCAGTCGCGACAATCACGGACTACACTCGATTTATTTAAATAAAAATTCAAAGTATCGATTCTCGATTTTTCAAGCGATAATTCGGGTTCCGTACGTAGCGCACAGAGGCGTCGGGATTCGAATACCTTTTAGTCACCCCCGACATTAGATAAATCCATTAGAAAAAGAACGAGTCAACGCGATTAAGAGTTATCATCGTCGCGAGTCACCAGCAACTTTTTTTTTCTCCTTATTACAACCGTCAAGAGCGTTCGAAGGGCACACACTCGAGCCATTAGGAACGTATACATACGATAGAGCTGTATGAAATTTTCGAAACGCCCTTGCGTCGCGAGACACTCCGAATACCTCGGGAATACCGTACCGAATGGAACGAATGTACGCCGGTGGGCGCGAGACACAAATTCCTAGCGTCGGTGTGGGCCTCGTTATCTCTTCGTTTCACTCTAAATTCGGCCAAGATGGAACGCGCGCCGGAAGAAATACCCGAGACGCGGACGAGAAGGCATCCACCTTAAAATCTATCCGGTCATTTCTTCGAACGTCTCGAACGACGTCGATAAGAAATTTCCAAAGAGACGAGACACACGGCAGAACTGGCTTTCAATTTTCACCCTCGAGTCTCGTCGTTGCCCGTTGAAACGCGCGACGGACGCTCTCGAAAAATACACGGTAGTGGTTGACTCGCTTTCCTCGTTTTACGATTTACGAGCGTACGGTCGAAATACCATTGGTACGCCAACGAAGAGCGTTGTACGGGAGTGAGATAAAGCCCGCCGTTGGTAAAAGTGACGGTTCGAGAAGCGAGTTTTCTCTCCTTTGATGACTCACCATTGTACTTTGAGTTTCGTGGCTCTGGTCGTCGCGCGGATTCCTCCTGAAACGCTTCTTCACAGTTCGCGGGTGACTCAATTTTTTTTTTTCCCCTCAACGTTATTAGATATTAGAAATAGTTGATATATTTACGACTCGATAAATCTCTTGGTTTGATTTGAATACATTTATTTCGGTCGGGACCATTTTTCTCGCTCGAGTAGTTGTTTTTTTTGTCTTACAGCCTTACAACGGCTTGCGTGCTCCAATCGAGACGCGGTAACGAGTGATATCCGATTCTGGTTAATGGATTCTTTGAATTTATTTTAGCACGATTAATTTCAGGCTCGATCGTGGGTATCAAAAGGGACGAGACGGAAAGTTGATTTTTTTCTTTTTAGCCTCCGAGGAGGCTAATCCCCTTTTATCTGAACCACTCACGATTTTTGGGACGACTTATTAATATTTTCCGATAGTATGTATGCAATGGAAATTATCAATTATCCCTTTCGTGCTCTTTTATAACTCATTTGTTCGACTCTGTACGCGCGACGATAACGTTTCAGAATTTAGATACGTCGAGAGAGACACATTTTTCACTCAACTTGTGGCTCAACGAAAAATAATCATCTCTCAAATTACTAAAAAAAAAAAATAAATAAAAAAAAACCTATTATGAATAGCTCTTTTGAGAGGAGGAAAAAGGTAAAATAAGAGACGAGGATTTATTCACTAAACCGCTTCTCCCTCGGCCACGAGTACACGGTATAATAACTCGATGCGTGTAAACATGACGCGCTCTTATAACCGACATGCACGCGTTGAAACATTAATTAACGTTATCGTAGCGAGCGGTCTGAAAAGGTTGAACAACGAGAACCACGCGCTCGTGTATACGGCTCGCCACTGTGCTACGCGTTCTCTCACGGGTGCCCGAAAGAACGACGTGTCCGAGGACTCGGCGCGGTCAATACCGCGCGCAGTGATTGGTACGGCCGTTGGACGGATAATTCGCGATCCCTCGATCGTGCCAACCATGGACCAAAACCGATAGAAGTACGCCCGGAGTAACTGTCAATTTTTTTTTTTTTTTTCGATTTTCTCCCCATTTTACCGATTGTGCGATTTATCCTTCGAGGTATGCGCGCCTCTCGAGTCTCTCGGTTGAGTTATTTCGAAAGAACGCCGCTCGCAAGACCGTGCGAGATCCTAGCGATGCGATTACGAGGCTATATGCTTACGAGTCTATTTGGAGCATTAAGTCGCACGCATCGTCGTCCGTCTGTTTAATCAAAGGCTTCGTCTTAATTATCCCGTATTACGTCAATATTCGTGCAGCTCGGGTTACACGTTTTTTTTTTTCTTCCCTTCTCCTTTTCTTCATTTCTTCGTACATACATGTGTACTATAATAATCCGCTATAATAATATCCCCAATTATAGTAATACATTTGTCCTTGCGAGGTGTCAAAGTACATGTGTATATATATATAAACGGGACATTAATTTTCGACTCGAGGAATTACGCTTTGCTTCCCAGAGTTTTTTTACAATGTAACGTGCACACAACGTCTCCGAGATGGAGAACATTTTTTTTTTTTTTTTTTACACATTCGCAATTATATTCACGATGAAAAGACTAACGCGAGAGAGCTGGAACTAACGGGGGAGTTGAAGAAATAAAATGTCTACCGGTCTTAAATCGTGTTCGAGAAAAAAATAGCCCCTCCCACCCCGAAAATTGCGAATGACCCCGAAAAGAGGGATACAAAACCCTGTTTCGAACTTTCTGCGATGGGTGACTTGAAATTTTCGAAACAAAAAAGTTTCAAATCATCGCCGATACGGCGTTGGTTTTAATTTTTATCTATATAAATAAAAATCAATTGCCGCATGTATGACGGATCATCACTTGAGAACGGCTCGACCGATTTGGCTGATTTTTTTTTTGTTGTGTTCGTAATATTCGGAACAAGGTTTGTATGAAAGAATTTTTTTCGAAAAATCCACCTGAAAAGTCGGAAATTTGAAAAATATGAAAATATGAAAAATATGGAAATAATATATGAAAAACTCAATAAAAAAAATGTGACGTTCAGTTTGAAAGTTCTGCTGTCACATGTTTCATAACGAAAAAAAATGTGACGTTCAGTTTGAAAGTTCTGTTTTCATAACAACAACAAATTCCGCATTGAATGTTGATATTTTGCGAAAAAGAATCTAATTGAAAGCGATATGTCATTTCGTGGTTTATTTCTTTGAAAAAAAATGCCACCAGTCGGATGTCCAATGCGGAAGTGATGATCCGTCATACATGCGGCAATTGATTTTTATTTATATAGATGAAATATTAAATAATAAAAAAAATGAAAAATAAAAAAAGTTCAATATCTCGAGAAATATTAATCGGGTCGATAGGATCTTTTTTATAGGAAATTAAATTTCCAACAAATTTTTCGTTTCCAATTTTTTCGTAAAGTTAATTGTTTCGGAGATAAGAGCAAAAAAACGAGGATTTTGGGGAAAAATCAACTTCAGTGACCCGTACCAACTTATCAGTACAATTTACACTTTCGCCGCAAAAGGCACTTTTTTTAGATTGTTTTACTCTGAGTAAATCGAAACCAAGAACAATATGATAGCATAAAATGCGGCTGAGTTATAGAAATTTGAAAAAAAAAAAAAACAATTCGATTTACGTGTATTTTAGATGGAAAATCTTCTCACGCTTTGGGAAAGTACTTCGAATTAATATTAAGGGCTGTAACTTTCAGGGAATTTCTTTTTCGACATATCCAACAAAATTTCGGGTGGGGACTGAAAAAAATAAAAATAGTCGAAAAAAAAATCGCCCTAATCTATATGTATAAAAATGAATCCCCATTTCCCTTGGTCATGCCATAACTTGAGAACGACTTTACCGATTTCATTCATCTTTTTTTTTCAAGATTCCCTAATACTGTGTAGAAGGTTCTTACGGGAAGGAAAATTAAGAAAATTGCGAAGAAAATTGGAAAATTTCAGAAAACTTGACGACTATTTGACCTTCGCGCGTTTCACAGTTCCCCCGAAGCAAATGTGATTTAATAGATGCATCGGTCGGCATCTATCGATAAAAAAATTCATTTATTCATTTCTTAGTGCACAGTCCATTCGATCTGAACGTTTATCCAGTTTTGAGTTTGTTGAGTGAGTTTTTGAGAAGTGTTTGTTCATCGCAATTAGTTCACCGCAATCACGGCTTATATTAAAAGCTTAATTTAATATCGATTTTTGGTAAGTTTTGATAGACTAACACGTGGCATACATGCTTATACAGAAACACTAAGGGAGTCAATTTTTTATTTTCAGTTACAATAAACACGATGTTTTTGAAATAATTTTGTTTTAAATTATTTATTCCAGTTCGAATTGAATATTCATAGCTCGGACAGGACAACGTCTGTCGGGTCAGCTAGTTTCCTTTCTTAAGGCCTTACATACGTCGAGAATTTTCAAAAAATCGATTTTTTTTGTTTACAGATTATGATTCCTTATAGTCTTAGGCGTATTTCTGTGTAAGCTGATTGTAAAAATTCCCCATACTTCAAAAGTTATTGTAGATAATGTGACTGCCTGATAATGTGAAACACGCTCGAATCAACGCTACCAATGCAACAAAAGAGGCCAGAACAATTCGTCGATTAGAAAAAAATAAACAACAACAATTTTTTACTGACAAGGAAGGCGTACAATATGAAGCTGGAATGGGAGATTAGACGTAAGTTAACTAAATAAATTAAAAAAATTCATAAAGTTCTTGCTCCAGCCGCGCGCGACTTCGAGCGAAACGCGCTTGAAACTTTAAACGCGTTTTTCTCAAAACTACTTTTTCTGACACGGTCGGCATGATAACTCGTACGGTTTTTAATATTTTTTGATGATTTTTTTTTTTAATATTCGGAATTGTTTTTTCTATAGTCTGTCGAGCCGGATTTTTAAAATTATAATTAGGAAATTTTATAAAAACGATTAAAGTGTGACTTTTTTGACACAAACTTAACATTTTCTTTTAAATTACCGTAAATTGCAGATTGCATTTTGCAGATCCGTCAACATTTGAGGAAGAAATACTGCCGACCGTGGAGCAACTTTTTTTTTACAGTGCTTCAAAAAATGTGATTTTTCATGTTGTAATTTTTGAAAAAAAAAATTGAAATCAATTTTTTTACAAACTTAACATAGTAATAAACAATGTGTAAGAATTTTTTTATCAATTTCTATTTCTATCCCTCCTAAAAACAGTTTTTCTTTTGGTACGTTTTCGGTACCGCTGGACGTATGTAAGGCCTTAAAAAAGACATGGCACTCGATTCTCGAAACTCTCGAAATGCGAGATAAATATATCGAATTTTGAAGCTAGTTTATCGTCAATCTGATTGGTTGTCGTAAAGCGCGCGTAATTCAAACACGATTTAGTTCACTATGAAACAACATCTATGGTATACAAAGATTAAATAAGATTAAAGATTCAATAGATCATTGACTCTCGCCCAATGCAATTCTCAAAATTTAAAAACCTTATATAATAAAGAAATGCGAGATAAATATATCGAATTATGAAGCCCGTTTATCGTCATTCTGATTGGTTGTCGTAAAGCGCGCGTAATTCAAACACGATTTCGTTCACCATGAAACAACATCTATAGTATACAAAGATTCAATAAGATCAAAGATTCAATAGATTATTGACTCTCGCCCAATGCAATTCTCATAATTTAAAAACGTTATAATAAATTATGTACTATTTAACGAAATGACAACCGATCGAGACGAAATAATCTTAGCGACTGCAGTATGATGACAAAATCCGTTGTGCCGTTTGGGAAAAAGTATCTATAAGAATTTGCAGTTGATTCTTAATCTAAAGGACAAGTTCGAAATGCGAAACATTCAAGCGCGAGCGAAGCGAGCGCGTTGTTGCTAGTTTTAATAAAAAATGTTGCCAATTGTCGAGGCCGCTGTACGGTCCCGGTTTCCCCTACGAGTGAGATACAGAATCAAGTAGTGGTAAAACGGTATCCCGAGGAAGGGTAGGTGTGCTTTGGGCAAATGATTAAAAAGTAAAGCTAACGTTTGGATTATTAGAACCGAAAAAATTTCTTATCGAATTTCGAGTTGCCATTTTTCTTTTCTTCACGCATCCGCGAAAGCTATTTTTCAATACTTTCTTGCGAAAAGCAGCAGAAAAATGAGCGATCCTCTCGAGATACACTCTCCCTTCGTTCATCCATTTCTTCGTTGCTTCTCCTCGTCCGATTCGATTTTTGCTTCGATCGGTTTCGATTGGATGTGTTTTCATCGAATACGCGAAACGTAAAAATGGTAAAAATCGTGCAAACGCGTTAGACGGAGGGGGCGCGAGAGGAGAAACGCGCTCGATCGTAGAGCGACGACGCGAAAGAATTTTGTCCCGTGATCAATTAAGAGTATATATAATTGCTGCCGCGGCACAGAGAGACGAGGTAGCGAAGGCGATCGAACCGCACGCTCTAACTTGCGCGAAAAGGGCCTCGCGAATTCCGACGCTCGAATCCGACGCGAGCGTACGAACGGAATACCAATCGGGAGAACGCGAAAGAAATGACCGAGAGAGAAATAAGATGCGAACGGATCGAATCTCCGCGCTCGATATATTACGGTGTGTATATTGTAAAAGACTCGATATTGCTACCGCACGAAGCCGACCGGTTCGTCTTTTTTATCACAGAACTCTTCTCGTTGCTCTCTCGGTTTACTTTCCACCGCTGTGTTCCCTGCTACGGTTATTCGACGCTGCCACATTTTTTTTTCTTCTATAATACGAGATTCGCGTTATAAAGAAGAAGAAAACTCTCTGGCGACGTGGCGTTTCCGCTAAATCGATCGGGCACTCTTTCGAACGTAACGAAATCGGAATTTTCTTCTCTCTCTTCCGTTTACATTCTCGTACACTAAATATTCCCGAGACTCCGTATACGAGGTCTGTTCAAAAAGTATCGCGAATTTTGAATTTCCGCGGGCTACGTATATTCGATTTTAGATTTTTTTGTGGCGTTAGGTTGGTACTCTTGTCCCTCACTTGTGCTGAAAAAATCGGCGATTTTGAATGTTTAGTTAATTGTTGACAGCTGTTTTGGTTAGACGTGTTTTGGCTTGTCCTCGTATTTTGCCTATTCCGAAAAAAGCAGCTTCCATCGCGATGATTGAGCTTTGGTTTCCACGTCATAACCATAAACCCACGATTCGTCACCAGTTATGACCTTTTGGAGCAAATTTGGGTCGTCGCGGACCGAGTCTAACGGCTCCTTAGCAATGTTAACGGGGGGGTAGGGTTTTAAAGGCGAAAAAAAAGCATATTTTTATGATTTTTTTGCGGCGACATGAGTAATATAATTTTATCAAATAGAATTACATATTATTGTACAACTATTGAAGTATCTCAGAAAAAATTTTCAATGAAAAATATTGATAAATAAGCCGGTGACATTGAATCTCCAGAGGCGCCTTGAAAAAAAGTGGTTTTCCGGTGAACATTATAACTCGTTACCGGATCATCTCAACCAAAAAAATTGATATGCACTTTAAAGGTGATGTATTTCTCGAGGTAATCAGGAAGAGTTTTTTTTTTTTTTTTTTTCTGTTTTTTGCAGCACTTGGAAGTAAAAAACGCAATTTTAGCTAAAAAAATCGCGCTTAATTTGTTATTAAAAAATTGAAAAAATTGAAAAAAAAAAAACTCCTGATTACCTGTTGATTTATGTGAAGAAGTAATGTTTAAATTTTCAAAAGGATCGGTTCAGTAGATTTTGAGCTCTAATGTTCACAAACTTCAAAAATGACGTTTTCGGGAAAATGGATTTAAAGTTTTTTATAGTATAAAAATCAGGTATCACGGCCGGTCGTTTGAAACGCTGTAACTCCGTTAGTTTAACTCCGATTGACTTAAAATGCATACACAATATTCTCGACATATTGTTCATTCAGAA
Source organism: Oxytorus armatus (assembly GCA_958009045.1). Classification (NCBI taxonomy): domain Eukaryota; kingdom Metazoa; phylum Arthropoda; class Insecta; order Hymenoptera; family Ichneumonidae; genus Oxytorus; species Oxytorus armatus. The sequence continues at coordinate 28,542,579 of OY253748.1, read as the reverse complement.
AAAAAAAAAATGCAAATAAAACAATTTAAAAACCCTACCCCCCCCCCCCTTAACGCGACACTGTTTTTGTTCGAAATTGAGCAATTTTGGCACGAATCTCGCGGCGACCCGTCTCATGCTGAAATAATTGGTAAAAATCGAATAGCACGAGCCAATCGTTGTGCTTAGTTTCTCAGAAACTTCACTAACGGCGATTCGACGATTGGCTAATATTATTTTCTTCACTTCATCAATGTTTTCGTCTGTTGTTGATGTGCTCGGGCGTAGGGAACGCATTTCGTTGTTCGCATCTTCTCGTCCCTCTGAGAAAATTTTGTACCACCGATAAACGTTGCTTTGGTCCAAAGGTAGCTTCACCATGTGCCACAGTCAACATTCGGAATGCGTCCGCCCACTTAATTTTCTTTTTCACACAAAATTTGATACAGATTCTTTGATCGATTTTTTGGAATAGGCAAAAATCGTAGACAAGCCAAAACACGTCCAACCAAAACAGCTGTCAACAATTAACTAAACATTCAAAATGGCCGATTTTTTCAGCATAAGTGAGGGACCTGAGTACCAACCTAACGCCACAAAAAAAAAATCGAATATCGAATATACGTAGCTCGCGGAAATTCGAAATTGGCGATACTTTTCCTGAACTGAACAGACCTCGTACACCAGTTTATACCTGCTTCATTAATATTACTCGATAATTCGTTCGTAATAAATTAGCGAGATTATCGTCGGAAACCTATCATTGCATCGCGCGATGAATCTTATTCAAGCTTGTACAGAAATTATACCTTTTGCATGTTAAAATAAAGGGTCATTTTATTCGATGATGATAACTATTTTATGAAATTCAATTTAACCTCGCGGTAAAAAAGGAAAATCGTGAAACGCTGCTGTCACAAATTTTATTCGATGCCGCTGCGATGATCCGTTGGTTGAGAGTGAAGAAAAAAACAATTAATCACGCTATATTATATAAATAATATCGCGGCCGGGTGCAAGAGTTGAGGAGGTGGGTTAGGTCGGGTCAGGTTGTGACAGGTTAGATGGGACGAGAGAATGGTGAAATGAAACGATCGTAAAATGAATTCCGACGGGGATCCCGGAGTGGATCTCTGACTTTGTCCAGTCGCGTGAGACGAGAGTTCGTCTCACTCGAGGAATCAGCCTGCCGACCGTCGTCTAAAAAGTCATTTTTTTTTCTTCGATTTTCGCGTTTTTCCCATTGATTGTTTGAATTTCCGACAAAAACTCGGTGTTAATCGTAATCAGCGGAAAATTTCCGATCGAATTGGGTATCGAAACGTTGAAAAAAAATAAACATTTTTTTGTAACTTTTTGACTACTTTTTCAGAAACCTAAAAATGTCGAAATTTCAAATGGCCATAAGTTGGCTCCCGTTTGGTCGATTTTGAATTTTGAGAGGGGTTTTCCAAACGTCTCGAGTAGACTTAGAGAATGCATTTTGGATTATCCCGATATCTCAATTATTGTAGTCGTGAGAGCAGGTTGAAAATCGGCGAAAAAAATGAGAAGGGGTATGTATGGAAAAATTCGCAAAAATCGATGGTCCAACTTGAAAAATCTATGAAAAATTGAAAAAAAAATCATAGCTCAATAAACGAAGCGGAATTTTAAAGGTTCAACGGTTACGAAAAGAATGAGCACAGAGTAGGGTTCCAACTCCATCGGGAAGCAACGTTACAGCGATTTTAGTGAAGCTAGAGCTGTTTGGCCGAAATGCAAAAAAATTTCGAATTTTTAAATTTTCTCTTAGGACGTTATATCGATGTATTTTGACTCGCTCGTTACTAATTCAGTAGCCATTCCTTTGAGAAACTCAAAATTTCGTTGAAAATCGTACAAAAAGTGTCTTTTTCGATTTTCGCGTTTTTCACCTTGATTTTTGGAGTTTCCGACAAAAACTGGGTGCTATTCGTAGTCAGCAGAAAATTTCCGATCAAAAATGGTATCGAACCATTGGGAAAAAAAAAAAAACTGTTTTAATTTTTTGCCAACTTTTTCAGAAACCTAAAAATGTCGAAATTTCAAATGGCCATAAATTGGCTCCCGTTCGATCGATTTTGAACTCTGAGGGGGGTTTTGTAAACGTCTCGAGTAGACTCAGAGAATGCATTTTGGATCATCCCGAGATCTCAATTATTGCAGCCGTGAGAGCGGGTTAAATATCGGCGAAAAAAATGTGAAGGGGTATGTATGGAGAAATTCGCAAAAATCGATGGTCCAACTTTGAAAATATATGGAAAGAAACATTTCGGGTCGGTTTGGGTTTGGTCTCAAGGAGTTAGCGCGCGAAGCGCGCAGGAGGACAGCCCCCCTAGTTATATATATATATGTTTATTCATATGCACACACAGCTGGGCCGAGCGCGCGAGTAGAGATAGAAAATAAATTAGCGAGGGAATTGGAAACGACGGCACGCACACCGAGCCGGCGTTTCGAGGTCCGTCGAACCGTCTTAAGAAAAACCATGTGCCGTAAATCATTACGAAATTATCTTCGCGCATAAAGTCGAATCCATTTGGGTGCCACTAAGTGGGCGCCCCACGATTTTCGTTATATTCGATGACCAAGACGACCGCTAAAACTGGATCTTCTCTTTGGTCCTGGCTCCGGTTCGCGAGCTGACCACGGTCCCTTATCGCGAGGAAACAAATGACTCGCTCGAACCCCGATAGACCCCTGCGGATCCCAAACTAGAAACACACTATATTTAAATAAAATAAATACAAAAAAATAGACGATCCCGTCTCTCTTCTCCGTCCACGGGGATTCCGGAAATTCCGAAATCTATATTCCGATTTATAACTGTTGTACTTAAGGGATCGAATGACCTTCAAAATCCACTATTCAACACTGGGTCAAGATTCAAAAATGAAAACGTGACAACTGGTATAGAAATTTCGTGCAGTTTATATAATCGTGCAAATGCCTCGTTATTTATTCATTCGCTCGAATCGCGTTTAATTGCGAAGGTAAATACAACGAAACCGAGTTGAAGCAGCTCGATGAGTCGAGAGAGTGTACGGTGCGCGGAGTTTCTTTGATTAATTTGTGAGATACGATGTCGCCGAGGCCATAATTTTCATCGTTGTACGGCCAAATTGCGACATTTTTTTTTTTATATCGTCGACGATGTACGGAGTTTTATGTGGCGAGTTATAACGTTGCGCGTGGAACGATGATCAACGTGTATGTACGTGGTACGTCGAAAATGTCGAGCGAACGTGTACCGTTTCATAAATGATCGCGGCAACATACCCTACAGGGGCAAAAGTGTTTACGGGGCGATCAAGCGGGGAATGAGTCGAAAATATGAGAGAACTCGCGGAGGAAATCTACCGTTGATGATATCAACCCACGCACGCTATGCACATGTTATTTAATAACAATGATTATCATTACTATTATTATTATTGCTTATCGCGCGGGACAGGATTCCTAATACGTACATTATTAGCCCAGAGGGAGTAAAAAATTGTAGCAAAAAGAAACGATAAGAAAATTAATTGAGAACTCTTTTTTTTCCATCCACGGTTCAATTGTCTTTTTTCCGGATTATCTCGACAAATTGATGGTTGAAAGATAATTGGCACGTATGTAATTATCATTTTTTATTATCACAGTCGAGGGAAACGCCGGTGTGTACTGAAGTAAAACCCATGTAAATAATGTGCAGCACCGAATCAGCGGTAGCGATGACTAACGAGCCCGGTCGCGAAACGGTGCTCCGTTGCGTCAATATTGGACCGAGTTTTATTGGCATCTCGTTCGATATCGCGCGACGTTGAGATACCGAAGGGTGTAACCCATGCTATTTTTCGTTTCTCTTTTCTACGCTAACGATCGATATTAAGGGGGAGGGGGGTTTAAAATGATTTTTTTTGCATTTTTTTTTTATTATTTTTTTTCAGAATGAACAATATGTCGAGAATATTGTGTATAAATTTTAAGTCAATCGTAGTAAAACTAACGGAGTTACAGCGTTTCAAACGACCGGCCGTGATACCTGATTTTTATACCTGCTCGGTAGCAACTCGGTACGTATAAAAAACTTTAAATCGATTTTCCCGAAAACGTCATTTTTGAAGTTTGTGAACATTAGAACTCAAAATCTACTGAACCGATCCTTTTGAAAATTTGAACATTACTTCTTCACATAAATCAACAGGTAATCAGGAGGAGTTTTTTTTTTCTTTTCAATTTTATCAATTTTTTAATAACAAATTAAGCGCGATTTTTTGAGCTAAAATTGCGTTTTTCACTTCCAAGTGCTGCAAAAAATAGAAAAAAAGAAAAAAAAAAACTCTTCCTGATTACCTCGTGAAATACATCACCTTTAAAATGCATATCAATTTTTTTGTTTCAGATGATCCGGTAACGAGTTATAATGTTCACCGCAAAACCACTTTTTTTCAAGGCGCCTCTGGAGATTCAACGTCACCGGCTTATTTATCAATATTTTTCATTGAAAATTTTTTCTGAGATACTTCAATAGTTGTACAATAATATGTAATTCTATTTAATAAAATAATATTACTCATGTCGCCGCAAAAAAATCATAAAAGTATACTTTTTTTTCGCCTTTAAAACCCTACCCCCCCCCCCCCCCCAGCGGTACTTGACTCGCATCAATGTACGAGGGGGGACCCAAAAAAAAAACGGGAATTTCGTCATAATTTCTTTATTTTTAAATATTTTTACACCAAATTTCGATCACCTTCAAAGTATTCTCCTTTGACCACAACGCACCTCTTAAAACGATCCTTCCAATGTTCAAAACATTTTTTAAATTCACTTATCGGGATGTTCTTTAGGCCTTCCAACGATTTTTGTTTTACCTCCTCCACAGTGGCAAAACGCTTTCCTCTCATGTCCCTTTTGAGCCTGGGGAACAAGAAAATATCACAGGGGGCTGGATACGGCGAGTAGGGGGGTGGACAATTGGTGTCATGCAGTTTTTGGTCAAAAACTGCTTTACCGAGAGAGCGGCGCGGGCCGGCGCGTTGTCATGATGAAGGAACCAGTCACTTGTTCGCCAAAGATCTGCCCTTTTCTTCCGGATACTCTCCCTCAATCTTTTCAAAACCTTCAAGTAGAACTTCTGGTTGACAGTTTGATCCGGGGGAACTAACTCCTTGTGCACGACACCTCTGCAATCGAAGAAACAAATGAGGCATTGTCTTGATGTTTGACTTCACTTGGCGAGCTTTTTTCGGACGAGGAGAGCGAGGTGTCTTCCACTGGCTCGATTGCTGCTTTGTTTCGGGGTCGTATCCATAGCACCACGATTCATCACCGGTAATCACCTTGGAAAAAAGTTTAGGGTCCTCTTCGAGCTGATTTTGAAGTTGAAAACATGCCTGAAGTCGACGCTCCCTTTGCTCATCTGTGAGAAGGCGAGGGACAAATTTGGCTGCAACTCTGCTCACGTGCAAATCTTTGGATAAAATCCTCTGAATCGAACTCCATGATATCCCAGACATCTCACAGAGTTGATCAATGGTTCGGCGACGGTCTTCACGAATGAGAGCATTGATTTTGTCGACGTTTTCGTCACTTTTTGACGTTGAGCAGCGTCCCGAACGGGGTTGGTCTTCGATTGACATTTCTCCATTTTTAAAACGTGAAAACCACTCGTAGACTCTGGTTTTACTTAGGGCGGCATCTCCATAAGCAGTCTTAAGCATTACGGTAGTTTTCGCGGCCGATTTCCCCAACGGGAAACAAAATTTCACAGCCGCGCGTTGCTCTCGACAATCGGCCAAAGTTGTTTCACTACAAAAATTTCCACGGGCGAACCGATGCACTCACGGCGACAGAACTTCGCACACTAACTCAGGAGACGTGTCCCCAACGGACACCCGGTCGAGCAATGGGTTCCCCCACTCTCCCTCCCCGCCGCAGCGCAATTCCCGTTTTTTTTTGGGTCCCCCCTCGTACGTGCGAGTGGAATCGTGAAAAAGATAATCGCTGTTCATTCGCGTTTTCGTATCCCTACCTCACCGGTAAGGACACATCGTTCAACGACCCGTTGTCACTCTCGGAGTACTAAAAAACAATTCTATTTGATAACAAACAAAAAAATTGCATCATCCAAAATTAACGAAGTACTTTAGTTAGTCTTAATTAAAATTCACCCGCTCGATCGTTTATTATTCAATTGAACAAATTGCGAATTCAGAGATAACGTGCTTCTGACTCGTAATTTTTAATTGAATAAATCGACACGATAAATCCGAGCACCGGGGCGAAGCAATTTGTACTCGGTTAAATTTGAGTTTAGCAAGTTTCATAGTGGTCGATTCTTGGGCTGGCGTTGGCCCACTATTTGTACAAATACACGTGAAAATAATGGAAATGCGTCGCGATAGACGAGCGGGAAGGAAGCTTTGTCGAGAGAAACACGGCCGATAGAGAGAGAGAGAAAGAGAGTGATAAGGTACATGCGCGCAGGAGGTAATTGCAATTAGCATACATCACATTGGCGCGGTCAAAGTTTGCGAGCGCACTCCGACGCACGCGAGCCACAATGGCGTAAAATAATTTGAGACGCGATAACTCACCATAGACTCACTGCGGGCGAAACGTTGAGAACCTTTTTATTTTTTTTTTACGTGTACGGTTAGAAAAAGGATATTATTTATCGGCGCACATTTAATTTGCTCCGATAAATAAACTGACGAAAATATATTTCGCCAAATAACGAATAAATGTTTTCTTACGAGAATGAAATGTATTAGAATGAAAGAATCAGTTGAGCCCGACTGTTGTACGAGAAATACGCTTACGTGCACGGACTCGCATAATTAATGAATTATCGTTAACCCCCGGCTCGTAAAAAAAGACATCCGATATTAAATATAATAAATTCGTGGAATTCAAAACGAGCGTGTGCGCCGGGTTCTTGTGTTTTATGTACCCGCGAGCTGTTCGAGGGTCACTGTTATAATCCGCACCGGATTCGTTCATTCGTCGCTGGGTAACGCTCGCGCGCGTTTGTGCGAAATGTTTGCCCTTCGCAAATTATAGAACGGCCGGTTTCTATCTCGTCGTTATTTTATTTTCCAGCGGTACATTAAAAAAGCAATAATATTTTTTATCCCAGTCCTTTCGTATCGTGTCCCGGGGTCTTTGGCGTAAAAATCAGCCCTCCTCGATAAATTTCTATCGGGAAAGTATAAAATGGCTCAATCGTCAGCCACTTTATATCGCGATGAGACGCAAATAACGTTATTTAAACGAATTTTAGATTTATTTAATTTTTTTATTTTTTTTTCTTCTCAACAACCATTCGTAAACGTCCTGTTGGAAGGTATTCGTTAAGGGATGAAATAGGGTTGGGACAGCGTTTTCTCAATGATTTTCATGAATTTTTTTATAGTGTAAAAAATGAATATAATTTATTGAAACTTTGAGAATATTTTATACATATATTTAAGTATATACTATAAAACTCTTGAAGAATTTTCTTGAAAAACACCGGGGATATTAGCGACCCCACATTGCAGATCACAATCAGACTCAGCATTTTGCGTACATTCTGGAAGCCGCAATTTTCATCTGAAATCAAACGAGGTTTGTATTTACTTTCATTACATGTCTCTCTTCTATATGAACCTAAATGCTATCAATAAAATAGAAAATTGAATTTTTAACAGGGGTAAAAACGAAAAAGCATGATTTTTTGCCATTTTTTACAAGTTTATTCGCAAGAAAAAAATTATTTTAAATAATGATGATATTCCGATTTTAGGTTCATATAGAGTGCAATACTATGAAGAAAGTAACTGCGAATTTTCGAAACGATTGGTTCAAAACTTTTCAAACTAGCGTGTACGCAAGCTCAAAAAAAGTCGTTTTCGGAAAAACGCGTTTGAAAAAATAGTGACTGCTCGGTTATAAACGTGGCGCGCTCGGGGCCCGAAGGAGAGCTACTCACTTTAAGGGAGAACACCACTGTGACCCCCTGTTTTTTTTCACATTTTTCAGGAATTTTTTTTTGTGGGAAAAAAGAGATATTCGAAAAATTTTTTTGGGTTTTGTTCCTTGTTTATTAATGTATCAAAAAACATTTTTTTCATATTTTTCACGCTGCATGGTGGCGCTGGGGAAGCTCTCGCGTCAGGTGCTGTCATCTCCGCGGCACGCAGCAGAACTCTCTTCAACGTCGATCTGAAAAAAAATACCGAGTGTTTTCGTTAATAATATGATATTTTGAAGAGAAGTACATAGGGATTTGGAACAATATTGTTTTAAAAAAAATAGGCACGCCTTTGAAATTAAAGTTAATTTCAAAGGCGTGCCTATTTTTTTTAAAACAATATTTTTCCAAATCCCTATGTACTTCTCTTCAAAATATTATATTATTAACGAAAACACTCGGTATTTTTTTTCAGATCGACGTTGAAGAGAGTTCTGCTGCGTGCCGCGGAGAGGACAGCACCTGACGCGAGAGCTTCCCCAGCGCCACCATGCGGCGTAAAAAATGTGAAAAAAATGTTTTTTGATACATTAATATACAAGGAACAAAACCCAAACAATTTTTCGAATATCTCTTTTTTTTCCCACAAAAAAAAATTCCTGAAAAATGTGAAAAAAAACAGGGGGTCACAGTGGTGTTCTACCTTAATGGCTTATAACAATAGAACGAGTCGGAATTTTCATTAAAAATTTTGGAAACATATTTGTCAATAGTTTTACTAACAATTTATGAAATAAAAAAAATCGATTTTTTGAACCTTCCAACCATATTTCCCCCCTTTAATTATTCGGTTGAAAGTCGGAAAAAATAGAACGTTAAGAATTATACCGATGATACGTGTTAGACCGTGTATAGGGTTACTACCAATGTATAAAAATATATATTGTGTATATGTATAAAGAGGAAACGATAGAATTAAGTTTTTGCGCTCGGGCGTGCGTGACGCACGGTGGAATATATATGTATATCTGGTTATCGTGTCGGGGCAACAGTGTATTTATGCTAACCCGGGTATATACACAACGCTCTTGGCCCCGCCATGTTGACGGCAATTACAATTAACAGCAAAACAGGAACGTCGTAAAATGCAATTAAATATTATTACCTTTTCTCTAATGGTTCGTAGGGTTTACCGCGACCCGCGTTGCGGCATCCCGACGAACCCGTACCTATATTACCTTTATATCTAAGCAGAAAGGGGGCAAACAGCCAGATGTCTATACAGGTATATATAGAGTTTCTCAAAGTACACACACGGCGCACACGCGATATCGTATAACCAGCGCATATAAAAATACGCAATATAGAGGCAGTTATATTCTCATGTATATATAGAATCCTTAATCGTCGTCGTCGTCGTCTCGCTTCTCATCTTCCTCGCGCTCTTGTAACACTCGGTACAGGCTCCGTGTGTTAAACAACGCGCGCGCCACGCCTCACATTCCGTGTGCGAAAAAAAGACAATTTTTATCATTCGCCCTTTTAAATTACCCTTTTTGTTATTACGTTTCGCGTACTCAAACGCCTTTTCCGGACTTGGTTTTAGCGTTTGTACAAAAAGAATTGTTGATACTTCGGAAGATCGGGTCCAAATATACCATAAAATTGAGATTAAATTTCATTTTTTTTTCTGTATCGTGCCACGGGCATCGTTAGGTACTTTAAACGTTAAATCGTTAAATCCCGACGTATACGCGATCGAACATTTTTCGATTCTTATTTCCTCATTTCGTTTTATGATCCGCGTTTTTTTTCGTTCATTGAATCACGATGGAACTGGTCCGTTACAACTACTGTCCCTGCAACGTCGTCACCGTCGTGGGACAAAGATTGTCATTTTTATTACATCAATCTGCCGTACAAGCGTTTTAAAGTTACAAACTTACCGGTTCAAAAACGACAAAATATAGAAGAAAATAGGAAATCACGATGAAGCATTATGGCAAATGATATAACATATATACGAGTAGGATTTCACAAATGCCAATTGCGTTCTCCTTGGTAAAATATAAAGTGGGTCAAAAAAGTATTCATACACCTTGTTTTTTTGCGATAACTTTACAGACATAAGCGATACGCAAAGAAAGCCAATTTTATTTAATAGTACATCAGGTACAGAGATAAACTGCAAATGGAGAATTTTTTCCCAGGAATAATAGAAGAATTATGCGAAAAAAAACGAAAATTTTCGGGCCAAAAAAGTATTCGTACACTTACGATTGAGCTGCTAAACCTCGATATTCACTCTCACGGACGATCTGACCTCTGAGTACAATGTAAACAGGTCTTTGTTTACACAATGGTTTTGACCTATTCTATGCGGTAGTAGATCTTCAAGCTCCGAACAGACATGATGGCAAAAAAAAGCGAAATATCAATATCCATGCGAGATAGAGTGATTTTTCTTCGGAAACGCGGTGAAAGTTATCGAAAAATTAGTAATGAACTAAATCTAAGTTTCGCAACAGTGCGATATATAATAAAAAAAAATACGAAAGAACAAACAGTACAGAAAATAAGCCACGAACCGGTCGACCAAGAATACTCACGGTACGAGAGCGTCGGAGTATCGTTACAGAGGCTAGAAAAAAACCGTTCGCAAGTGCTCGCAGTTTGGCGAATGATGTCGCGTCAACATCGGGGATGAGCGTGTGCCCCCAGACTATTCGAAACGTTTTGCTTTCTGCCCAAATATACGGCGGAACTGCCCGCAAAAAACCATTAATTAATAATATAAATCGAGAAAAACGTTTAGGTTTCGCAAAAACCTACGTAAAAAAATGTATAGAATTTTGGAAACGTGTCGTATTCTCGGATGAATCGAAGTTTAACATCTTCGGGTCCGATGGGAAAAAATTCGTCTGGCCGAAACCAAATACCGAGCTCCAGCAGAAAAATTTAATACCGGCTGTAAAGCACGGCGGAGGAACCGGCATGGTTCGGGACTGTATGGGATGTTATGGTGTTGGTAATCTGGCTTTTATAGATGGTACAACGAATGTCCAGCAGTATCTCGACGTGTTGCGCAGCAATTTCAAAGCGAGTGTAGATAAAATGGGCCTGGATGGAAATTTCTACTTTCAACAAGATAACGACCCGAAACATACTGCCATGAAAACGGGGGAATGGTTACTCTATAATGTCCGCAAACAATTGATTACACCACCACAATCTCCGGACATCGATCCTATTGAAAATGTATGGCACTTGGTGGATGTAGAAATCAGAAAAAGAAAAATAACAAACAGATTCGATCTCCAAAGAGTGCTTTTAGAAGAATGAACGAAAATAGCAAAAGAAACAACGCAAAAGCTAGTAGAATCCGTGTCTAAGAGACTCGAGGTGATAATTGAAGGAAAAGGGATGCGCACCAAATATTAGTTATAATTAACAACTATGATGATGTAGGTTTTCACTATAATCGTAAGTGTATGAATACTTTTTTTGCCCGAAAATTTTCGTTTTTTTGGCATAATTCTTCTATTATTGCTGGGAAAAAATTCTCCATTTGCAGTTTATCTCTGCACCTGATGTACTATTAAATAAAATTGGTTTTCTTTGCGTATCGCTTATGTCTACAAAGTTATCGCAAAAAACCAAGGTGTACGAATACTTTTTTGACCCACTGTATATTTTTTTCTTCTGAATACAAAATTAGACACCGGCCAAGAGATAACGTAGCAAGCCGACGGAATAACAAGTAGAGGAGTGTTAACGAATGTTGACATTATAAAAGTAAAGAAACGACATTTTATAAATATTCAGAGTCAAGGAAAGCGTCGTTACAAAGTCGAGGAGGAGAAGATAAAAAAAAACGGTATTAATCAGAGACGAGTGATGTTCTTGAGGGAGAAAGAGACGATTGTACGTATGTGCGTATGTGTGTGTGTGAGTCGACGGCGAGAGTTGATGCTGCAGTTGCCCGTAAAGTGTGTTCATTGGTTGGCTCGATCTCGCTCCACGGACCGGCCCCTTCTGTAATTGGTCACCACTCAATTGCCTCTCATTAGGTAACTGCCTGTTTTTTGCCACGAGAAGCAAAAGCAGGCAAAGAGCATATAAGAACGTTTGCACGATGGATTCTGCCAAGATGATCCGTGCTCGGTAAATGCCTTACACCCTCTTTTCTCTCTCACTCTCTCTCTCTCTCCCTCTTTCTCTCTCTCTCTGTTTCTCCCCCGGCAAAGGAGAATACGCGACTGAGTAATAAGACACCTCGCTCTTCGAGATCGAGGCGTAGCAGCTTCGAGCGCATTAAAAATCTCCGGCATCGTATATCGGCGTCGGAGAGCGAGAAAATTGTAAGGGAACTTGATCATCATTTTGCGAACATCTGCCTTTCGACGATTTTGTCGTTCGTTTTTCACGCCGGAACACGCTCTAATCGGCGTTCTTTCGCTCAGCTATTGGTACACCAGCAATATTATTTTCAGTTCTCTTCAATTATAGGCAGCGACGATGAAAAAATCAGAATGCGATTTGCGTTTTATTACCAAGGAAACTAAATGCAATTATACATTGGTCGCGAGTTGCGAGGAAAAATTAAAACCATTGATTTCCGCTTTTATCATTACAAAGTTTGCAGATCGGAAAAATAGAATGTGCCTGTAAATATAAATTTTGAAAGTTTGCCATTTTATTTTTTTTTTTATTTATGAAAATTTCACGCTCAACACTCAACAACCCGCTGGATACAATCATCGCATAAAAAACTAAAACAAAAAACTGAAGCAAGGAATGATCTCTGGTCCTCTTTATTTATATATATATATATATATATATATATATATATATATATGTATATATATATATATAGCTGATGGCCTCGCGGTTTCCGGTATAGAAGAGATGGCACTCTGCTTCTTGTCGATTTGCCAGTTTATACTATATATATATATATATATATATACATATATATATATAACTGCTCGTCACTGGTCATTAAGTCGCTCAATCTCTTTTTCACCAGAGTCCTGCTCCCCGAGCGCTGTGACGCAAATCTCGAGACTCGAGGAAGAATCCACGAGAAAGCGAAAGGATTCTTAATTCGCGGATGTTGTTTCAACGTCAGCATTTTTTTTTTTCCATTCATTCCTCCTTTTTGAGCGTCCTTTTGATGACTCCTAACGCATCAGCCCTGTAATAAACTGCCTTTACGGCCAAGTGTCCTGGCGCAGAGTTTAATCAGATTGTTGAAAAAGTTTTATAATGTCATATCTCGCGCGGAACTTCAACGTTCTCAATTTTAAAAACCAAACCATCCCGAGGTAATTCGATCGAGTTAGTCCGTCCGTTGCAAAGTTTCTTCCTTCTTCGGGGAGGATAAAAAAATGTAAGAATTAAGAAAAAAAACAAAAAAAATCACGCGGTCAAATGACGACGGTACACGAAAGTATATCGTACTACGCTCGTTACGGGAATCATCCCCGGGGTAAAATGATTAATGGATCTTATATATTCGCGAATCAACTTCTCGGGTTATTTGCTTTTTCTCGTCACCGATAATCGCGTCTTTCGTTCCTGATGGTTCTTGCATTAAACGGCACTACAATCGTCGTTCTTATCTCCCTCGTACAACTATTATAGTATATCACAACGAGACTATCGGATTTATTTCATGGAATAGAAAATGTTTGCGTTTAAACAAAAAGAAATAACAATCGATTGAAATAAAACTTGTTTGCCGACCGGAACAATTTGATAGCCGCGCCATTTGAATGAAAAATTTTCACGGTGTTGCGAAACATCTGGGGGGAGGGGGGGGGGGGGGGGGGGGGTAGGGTTTTAAAGGCGAAAAAAAAGCATATTTTTATGATTTTTTTGCGGCGACATGAGTAATATAATTTTATTAATTAGAATTACATATTATTGTGCAACTATTGAAGTATCTCAGAAAAAATTTTCAATGAAAAATATTGATAAATAAGCCGATGACGTTGAATCTCCGGAGGCGCCTTGAAAAAAAGTGGTTTTGCGGTGAACATTATAACTCGTTACCGGATCATCCGAAACACAAAAATTGATATGCATTTTAAAGGTGATGTATTTCTCGAGGTAATCAGGAAGAGTTTTTTTTTTTTCTATTTTTTGCAGCACTTGGAAGTGAAAAACGCAATTTTAGCTCAAAAAATCGCGCTTAATTTATTATTAAAAAATTGAAAAAATTGAAAAAAAAAAACTCCTGATTACCTGTTGATTTATGTGAAGAAGTAATGTTTAAATTTAAAAAAAAATCGGTTCAGTAGATTTTGAGTTGTAATGTTCACAAACTTCAAAAATGACGTTTTCGGGAAAATCGATTTAAAGTTTTTTACACGTGAAAATCAGGTATCACGGCCGGTCGTTTGAAACGCTGTAACTCCGTTAGTTTTACTCCGATTGACTTAAAATTTATACACAATATTCTCGACATATTGTTCATTCAGAAAAAAAAATTAAAAAAAATGAAAAAAAAATAATTTAAAAACCCTACCCCCCCCTTAAGGTAGCAGTCTGGTAACTTAAGCCGATTTTCATGTCTTTTTTGAAGGGCGTTTTTTTGTAGGAAAATAAAAATGAATCGTTTCGGATATTTAGGATGTTTTTATTTACATATTAAAGATAGAAAAAAAAATTTGTTTGAAAAAAATTTTGAAGTTTATTGTTATTATTATTATTGATCGAAGTTGGCACCTTGAAAAAAAAGCGCGTGGGTGGCCTCGGTCATTTTGGCTCTTGATGTTATCTGAAATCAAAAATTTTTGATAATTCTTAATCTATAGACATGTCATTCTGGTCGGAACTACCGAAGTTAAATTTCATGGATAAATGACAAACGGAATAGGACGTTTTTTTCCACAGTCCGCCATTTTGTTATTTATCCATGAAATTTAACTTCAGTAGTTCCGACCAGAATGACATGTCTATAGATTAAGAATTATCAAGAATTTTTCATTTCAGATAACATCAAGAGCCAAAATCACCGGGGCCACCCACGCGCTTTTTTTTTTCGAGGTGCCAACTTCGATCAATAATAATAATAACAATAAACTATTGAATTTGTTCAAAATTTTTTTTTTTTGTATCTTTAATATGTAAATGAAAACATCCTAAATATCCAAAACGATTCATTTTTATTTTCCTACAAAAAAAAAAACGCCCTCCAAAAAAGACATGAAAATCGGCTTAAGTTACCAGACTACTACCTGAATGTAAATTTCGAGCAGCGAAACATCTTTAGTCAAACGATTTTTATGCACGTTCGGCCAACGGTTTCATGGAAATTAAAAAGAAAGAGACAAAAAAATAGACATTATTAAACGAGTGAAGATTATTCGTTTTCGTTCGACGCGCGTTCTTCATACATATACAACGAGAAAATAAAAGTTATACACGCATATGCGGTTTGCCAAGGTGCGCGTCTTACCCGCGTCCGATGCATCCTCGCGCGAGTTGATCGCGTTGCTCGCTTATTAAACCGTTGTTTACGACCGATCTCTCACAAATCTCATCGCGTACGTTGTGCCGCTGCTCGGTATCTCGTAGCAACACACTTTGGTCATCATAAGCTTTTCCAATCTCGTTAACACCGCGGGGTACGCGAGACGTTTAACCGAACACGAGGCGCCCCCCCCCCCCCCTCTCCTCGTCCTCTCTGATTGGCTATAAACGATCGTTAACGAAGAGAATAATGGCACATAGGATCCGCGATCCGACGTATTATTCCGGTGATATATCTGATCTGGTACGCGGTACAGGCATCGGAGGGTACAATCGAGCTGAGGTTAACGAACAAAGTCATATTTTAAAAGGCATCCCCGTTTTTTTTTTTTTTTTTTTTCAATTTAAAACATAGATTCTGAAAAAAATTCAATTGAGAATTCGTCCAGTATTGCATTGGGTCAGAAAAGACAGTGGTGGGACGCGTGATTGGTGCTCGGTTTCGGGGATTTCCCGCGTTGAGCGGTATCGGTAAATGTAGTCACCCGTATCGACCACGTTTTTCGCAGTTTCCCCGTGCCCACGGCGAACGCGATAAGGTGTAGCTGAAGAGCAGGTTGGGTTAGCGCAGCGTAGTGCGCTTAGAGAGTGACAGGAGGGATATTGGCAAGACTCTTACGTAAAAAGCCGCGAGGGTCTAGTGGTTGTGCGAAGAACCGACCGAGGAATTTGTCGGTCGAAAAATAAATATTTCATTAGTTACGACGGGAGGCTGATAACAAAATACGGCTGTTGCATCGTCGTCCAGCAAAATTTTTTTTCACACCGCGAATAAAAATTCTGTCGGAAATGCGGATTTAAAAAAAAAAAGCTTGCCAATTGTATCGGATGATTATGAAAAAGAAGAAAAATTTTCGCGTTTCGCGTGCCGTGAAAAGAAAAATCGGAGCCCGCCGTCGCGCGACGACGGTAACTCTCATCTCCCGAGTAACGGGCGTGTGTACGCTTTTCTTATCTCAAAGTGACTTCCCGTACTCGTCCTTCTCCGTCGCACTTGTTTTACTTATTCTCTCTCTCTCGAGTAACGTGAACGAGAAGGGCTGTGAACAAAACATCGCGCACGGGTACACACGTCCGCGTGGTTTCGACTATTTGTCCCGTTGCCGACGCTCGTGGTTGGGAAAATTGGTTGTAAATGAGACATCCATGAAGTATACACGCGCGAATTAATCGTTCGAGGCAAGGCCAGTGCGCGTTGTATGCTTTATACGTGGGAATGGATGATTGATTTAAGGCAGTAGTCTGGTAACTTGAACCGATTTTCATGTCTTTTTTGGAGGGCGTTTTTTTGTAGGAAAATAAAAATGAATCGTTTTGGATATTTAGGATGTTTTTGTTTACATATTAAAGATGCAAAAAAAAAATTTTTCGACAAAATTTAATAGTTTATTATTATTATTTTTATTGATCGAAGTTGACACCTCGAAGTTGGCAGCCCGGGTCCTAACTTTTTTTCTACCGAACCGATTGCTTTCAAATTTTAACAGGCTACTCTACACACTTATAGTTCTCGTCGGAACCACCGGGAAATTTTTTCACCCCTGACTTTATTTTACAACCCCTTCTTTGCTAAAGTCCTTTTATTTAAGCAAAGTAGGGGTTGTAAAATAAAAAGTTAGGGGTGAAAAAATTTCTCGGTGGTTCCGACGAGAACTATAAGTGTGTAGAGTAGCCTGTTAAAATTTGAAAGCAATCGGTTCGGTAGAAAAAAAGTTAGGACCCGGGCTGCCAACTTCGAGGTGCCAACTTCGATCAATAATAATAATAATAATAAACTATTTAATTTTATCAAAAAAATTTTTTTTTGTATCTTTAATATGTAAATAAACACATCCTAAATATCCAAAACGATTCATTTTTTATTTTCCTACAAAAAAACGCCCGCCAAAGAAGACATGAAAATCGGCTTAAGTTACCAGACTACTACCTTAACGCGGGTATGGATGAATAAACGTCGAGTAGTTTTGTACGTTATTTGTATATATATATATATTAGGGTGATTTTTTTTTTTCGACTATTTTTTTTTCAGTCCCCACCCGAAATTTTGTTGGATATGTCGAAAAAGAAATTCCCTGAAAGTTACAGCCCTTAATATTAATTCTAAGTACTTTTCCAAAACGTGAGAAGATTTTCCATCTAAAATACACGTAAATCGAATTTTTGTTTTTTTTCTTTCAAATTTCTATAACTCAGCCGCATTTTATGCTATCATATTGTTCTTGGTTTCGATTTACTCGGAATAAAACAATCTAAAAAAGTGCCTTTTGCGGCGAAAATGTAAATTGTACTGGTGAGTTGGTACGGGTCACTGAAGTTGATTTTTACCCAAAATTCTCCTTTTTTTTTGCTGTTATCTCCGAAACAATGAACTTTACGAAAAAAAATGTAAACGAAAAATTTGTTGGAAATTTAATTTCCTATAAAAAAGTTCCTATCGACCCAATTGCTTAGATTAATATTTCTTGAGATATTGAACTTTTTTTATTTTTTATTTTTTTTATTATTTTATATTTCATATTTTATAAATTGTATACTATTCATAAGTTGAAGTTCAATATCTCAAGAAATATTAATCTAAGCAATTGAGTCGATAGGACCTTTTTCGTAGGAAATTAAATTTCCAACAAATTTTTCATTTACATTTTTTTCGTAAAGTTAATTGTTTCGGAGATAACAGGAAAAAATCGAGAATTTTGGGTAAAAATTAATTTCAGTGACCCGTACCAACTCACCAGTACAATTTACACTTTCGCCGCAAAAGGCACTTTTTTAGATTGTTCTATTCTGAGTAAATCGAAACCAAGAACAATACGTTAGCATAAAATGCGGCTGAGTTATAGAAATTTGAAAAAAAAAAAAAACAAAAATTCGATTTACGTGTATTTTAGATGGAAAATCTTCTCACGCTTTGGGAAAGTACTTAGAGTTAATATTAAGGGCTGTAACTTTCAGGGAATTTCTTTTTCGACATATCCAACAAAATTTCGGGTGGTGACTGAAAAAAAAAAAAATAGTCGAAAAAAAAATCGCCCTAATATATATGTAGGCAGGTCAGGCGAAATACGGCCAGGTGTTTCACCGCATCCGGACGATATTTCCTCCGCCCGGAGCGAACCTCTCGAGCAACCGGGATCCATCCGAAATCGTCCGAACCGCAAATCGATATTGAGATTATCCGCAAGGGCTCACGATCGTAAGATCTCCGAAATATCGAGTCCAGAGCTTGTACAAATGATTTATAATCGTTGTTGATCCCGTCGAATTATATACACTGTTTCGGATGAAAAAAACGTATACACACTTCTCGAAGATGAACAGGAATTATTTTATCATTATCTTTATTCACCGTAATAAAAAATTTACTTTAATCAACTAATTTATATTCATAGAGAATTGAAGAATAAAATAATTGGCAATTTTGCCAAATAGATATCAAATACATTTATTCAAATAAACTGTCGTTATGAAATAAAAATTAATTTTTGTCGCACAGGACATTTTATTAACGTCTCGGGATCAGCATTTTCCTCGCTCTAAAATTGAAATTCGTACCGTCTTCGGGGATTTGACGTGAATAATTATTAAGTGCTATAGATTATATACCGCGATAGATTACAACCGAAGTTCGATAGTTTCGCGGTAGCTCGAAGCGAAATTCGACAATTTATAAATTAATGTTCTCTATCCCGGGCCCATAAATTCGCGTTTAAACCACATGGAATTATCGATCGATACACTGGATTCTTAGAAAAAAAAAGTAAGGAAAACGAGGCCCAGAGAAAATTCCAGTAGCCACGAGACGCACGGCCGCGCCTACCGAATGACCACGTCCGACGGTTTACTGGATCGAAATCGTAGAAATGCAAAAATGCAAAAATACAAAAATACCTCGTAGTAATCGCCGCGCTAGAATTTTTAGCTCCGGGCGAGAATCGAATTCGTTTATAACGAAACAAAATTTGGTAGACGCGTCGAAGGTATTTTGTAAAAGAAAAAAAAAAAAAAAATGAATAGACGGCGCGTTGACGTCGGGTTTCCCGTTAATATCCGTTATAGATTGCCATATATGTATACGCGTATACGCCTGTGTAGCGTATTGCCTATATCCAGAGGCACATAATTACAGGGGGCTCGGATACGTTGCTTACCGGGCCCCGGTGGTGCACCCGAGAACGCCCTCTGTTCTCCTTCATTAAGGCTCCGGGTAGACGGTAGCCGCCTGTTATATACCTATACTCCTTCCGCGCGCACAGGTTACATTTTACCTTCGTTCCGTACACTCGTCCCCGATATACCTTTATTCTCTCGCTCGTACCAATATGTGTATAACCTAAAACGAAACGTTCGTCGTATCGACGTACTTTCTCTCTCTCTCTCTCTCCCTCTCTCTATGCTCCGAGCAATCTCATTCCGCGTGCCAATTTTTTTTATTTCTCGTCAAACATTCTAATCAACGACGCGGCTCGGGTATCCAAAGATTCGTGGATGCTTATCGACGATGAAAATGGTAAAGTTTGAAAAAAACGAGTCGGTTGGTTTGCGACCGAATAACCGAGTATGGTTGGCCAAAAATCGAACATTAATAATTCATAGAATTCATTTCGTAGGTGCGTATAAATACGAGCGGGGGATCCAAAAAAAACGGGAATTTGGTTATAATTTCTTTATTTTTTAATATTTTTACACCA
The DNA here is from genome assembly GCA_958009045.1 of Oxytorus armatus. Taxonomy (NCBI): domain Eukaryota; kingdom Metazoa; phylum Arthropoda; class Insecta; order Hymenoptera; family Ichneumonidae; genus Oxytorus; species Oxytorus armatus. The sequence continues at coordinate 28,522,409 of OY253748.1, read as the reverse complement.
AATTTTGATCACCTTCAAAGTATTCTCCTTTGACCACAACGCACCTCTGCAAACGATCCTTCCAGTGTTCAAAACATTTTTTAAATTCACTTGTCCGGATGTTCTTTGGGCCTTCCAGCGATTTTTGTTTTACCTCCTCCACAGTGGCAAAACGCTTGATTGCTGCTTTGTTTCGGGGTCGTATCCATAGCACCACGATTCATCACTAGTAATCACCTTGGAAAAAAGTTCAGGGTCCTCTTCGAGCTGATTTTGAAGTATAAAACATGCCTGAAGTCGACGCTCCCTTTGCTCGTCTGTGAGAAGGCGGGGGACAAATTTGGCTGCAACTCTGCTCACGTGCAAATCTTTGAATAAAATCCTCCGAATTGAACTCCATGATATCCCAGACATCTCACAGAGTTGATCAATGGTTCGGCGACGGTCTTCACGAATGAGAGCATTGATTTTGTCGACGCTTTCGTCACTTCTTGACGTTGAGGGGCGTCCTGAACGGGGTTGGTCTTCAATTGACATTTCTCCATTTTTAAAACGTGAAAACCACTCGTAGACTCTGATTTTACTTAGGGCAGCATCTCCATAAGCAGTCTTAACGGAGAACACCACTGTGACTCCCTGTTTTTTTTCACATTTTTCAAGAATTTTTTTTTGTGGAAAAAAAAAGAGGCAATCGAAAAAAAATGTTGGGTTTTGTTCCTTGTTTATTAATGTATCAAAAAACATTTTTTCCACATTTTTCACGCCCCATGGTGGCGCTGGGGAAGCTCTCGCGTCAGGTGCTGTCATTTCCGCGGCACGCAGCAGAACTCTCTTTAACGTCGATCTGAAAAAAAATACCGAGTGTTTTCGTTAATAATATGATATTTTGAAGAGAAGTACACAGGGATTTGGAAAAATGTTGTTTTAAAAAAAATAGGCACGCCTTTGAAATTAACTTTAATATCAAAGGCGTGCCTATTTTTTTTAAAACAACATTTTTCCAAATCCCTGTGTACTTCTCTTCAAAATATCATATTATTAACGAAAACACTCGGTATTTTTTTTCAGATCGACGTTGAAGAGAGTTCTGCTGCGTGCCGCGGAAATGACAGCACTTGACGCGAGAGCTTCCCCAGCGCCACCATGCGGCGTGAAAAATGTGAAAAAAATGTTTTATTATACATTAATAAACAAGGAACAAAACCCAAAAAAATGTTTGGAATATCTCTTTTTTTTTCCACAAAAAAAAATTCTTGAAAAATGTGAAAAAAAAACAGGGAGTCACAGTGGTGTTCTCCCTTAAGCATTACAGTAGCTTCCGCGGCCGACTTCCCCAACAGGAAACAAAATTTCACGGAAATTTCATGGAAAAAGTTGTTTCGCTACAAAAATTCCCACGGATGAACCGATGCGCTCACGGCGACAGAACTTCGCACACTAACTCAGGAGACGTGTCCCCAACGGACACCTCGTCGAGCAATGGGTTCCCCGACTCTCCCTCCCCGCCGCGACGTAATTCCCGTTTTTTTGGGTCCCCCCCTCGTAGTTCAAGGATCGAATCGCCCAATATTCTTTCGATCGAAACCCGATAAACTTTTCTCTGCAATTTAAATATCCGGGCCTCTGTGTAATTGGAAAATTCGTTAAGATTGTTTTCGCGCTCTTTTGGCGCGACATTATTGTCCCTGCCCGATCGAGCCTCTTCTTGTCATCGTTATTAAACATCATAATTCAGAGATAACTCGGAACACAGAGTGACATCCAATCGGAGCTCCGAAAGATTTCATGCCGCACGGATCTTCCTAAAACGGTATCTGTTTGCGTTGTTATCCTTCCCAGGACGCTGTCGTACATATGTTATATGCGTTCGTCTCCTTATTCACGTCGGTGATACCGATCAAAGATAATTTCAAACAAAAGAATAACCTATCCGCGCGCGTCTGCCTATTAATAAGGGATTCGGAGAACCCTCTCGCTCCGAAGAATCCTCGTATTCGCTGCACAGATCGCGAAACGATTACCGATCGCCGTTCGGCCATCTCGATCGTTTGCAACGATAGAAATATATATATGCCGTGTTCGACGTGTTGTTTCGAGTCCCGGCACTTTCACAAGTAGACGTATCATAAATCGGCTCCTTAATGTGAGAAGGGCCATATTTCACATATTTTAACGTATAAAACATTGCGGAATACGTCCCTTTTGGCTTTGAACAATCAATGCATACACACGCGCACACGTATATACGTGTATAATTTTATGTGGATCGATTTTACACCGCGTATTCGTATACAATCACGGATCGAACGCGAGGCGTGGGTACCCGCAAAATATCCCTTCGCCACCGAGGTCTATCATTTGTTAAGTTGGACAGCTTAGGCCCGTCATTACGAGCAATCACATTTGATTATTTTTGTCTACACATCGGTTACGAAAATCCCAAACAGCTCGAGGGAACGTACAAATGCAACGGTGAAGCGGAGCAGTGAGAATATATGTATATGTATGTAGCGAGCTAAGTGGTTCGCGGGAAGGATCGCGAATGGTGATGAAAGAAAGAACGAATAAACGTGTACAATTCGATATAAACATACACGTATATCGATTGATAACAATCAAAAGAACGTAACGCACTGGATTTAACACGTGAAACAATATGGAATCCGTTCTTTTATTTGCTAGCGGTCGTATACAGAAAGAAACGAGGAGGAAAGTTCGAGAGCACGAGAGAAGAGATCAATGGTGAAAAGAGAGAATCGCGTTCGGGAATGAAAAAAAAAAAAAAAAGGCATTGCCCGAGTGGAAATCGCCACAAAGCGATAGACGGGGGTGAAGAGCAACGAGAACGAGGCCCATTTGTACTTGATTACCGTGATGGTAAGAGAGATATTCGTGCAGGCCAGACGAGTTTCAACGCTTAGCGTCACCCTAAGGGAATAACGCTGCCATAAGCTTTACGTTCGTTGCTCGTCATCCAAAAATAGTATTTTTTTACCGGTCTCACATATATCGCGTCTGAACGCTCGAATCTCGTCCAGACTCACGAATAATGACCGCGAAGAACGGGGAAATCCCGTGGCTAACTTTTTTCTTCTGTCACATCAAATTTTCGAAAATACAAACTTTCAATGATCGCATATTCGTTATATCTCCGCGCGTTATAAGTATAATTTTTTTCAATATTTTCATAACTTTGGAGGAGGTCGTTTTGCTCCGGTCTCCCCTGTATGTATTTATATATAACAATACGAGGTCTGTTCAAAAAGTAACGCGAATTTTGAATTTCCGCGGGCTACGTATATTCGATTTTCGATTTTTTTTTGTGGCGTTAGGTTGGTACTCGTGTCCCTCACTTATGCTGAAAAAATCGGCCATTTTGAACGTTCAGTTAAGGGTGAACACCACTGTGACCCCCTGTTTTTTTCACATTTTTCAAGAATTTTTTTTTGTGGGAAAAAAAAGAGATATTCGAAAAAATTTTTTGGGTTTTGTTCCTTGTTTATTAATGTATCAAAAAACATTTTTTTCATATTTTTCACGCCGCATGGTGGCGCTGGGAAAGCTCTCGCGTCAGGTGCTGTCATCTCCGCGGCACGCAGCAGAACTCTCTTCAACGTCGATCTGAAAAAAAATACCGAGTGTTTTCGTTAATAATATGATATTTTGAAGAGAAGTACATAGGGATTTGGAAAAATATTGTTTAAAAAAAAATAGGCACGCCTTTGAAATTAAAGTGAATTTCAAAGGCGTGCCTATTTTTTTTAAAACAATATTTTTAGAGAAACAATTAAAACAATATTTATTAGAAAATCGAATAGCACGAGCCAATCGATATGTTTAGTTCCTCGGCAACTTCTCTAACGGTGATTCGACAATTGGGCAATATTATTTTCTTCGCTTCATCAATGTTTTCGTCTGTTGTTGATGTGCTCGGGCGTCCGTAACGCATTTCGTTGTCCGCGTCTTCTCGGCCCTCTGAGAACATTTTGTACCACCGATAAACGTTGCACAAATTTAACCCGTGCCCATGTTAGTCTTCACCAAGAATTGCATGGGAACGACTGGGAAGAATTATTACAGTCCGTGCATCATAAGTTCTGACGCTGTAAAACTTGCAAGTCAATCAATCGAAAAGAAGAATCCAATATTGCATCGATACTGATGGTCGTTATTTCGAACACTTACTATAAACGTAGTAATTTTATTTACTACCGAAACCGTAAGTATTATCGCCTTTCCGTACTTTCGGGGATTTTTTGTGATTACAGCGCTATCTATCACGAATCGAAAAAAAAAATTTTCACAAAAGTTGCGTATTTTCCTTATGGGGAATCCGAATCTACAATAAAAAATGGGGGTTCCCATTTAAGATTTCAAAGTTGGCCCACCCCCAGCCCAGGGGGTGGGGGTGGGGGTGAGTACTTTGGTATCATTGGATGGCCCCCTTCGTACTGTGCAATTTTGATTCAGCAAATATTTCTGTAAACCTTATAGTTTCGAAGATATCTAAGGTGCCAATAGTTATTGGGACACCCTGTAAATATATACATAGTTTTAGACGACTATGGTACCGTATGTACGCAGTTTCATCGTTCGATGATCGATTTCGTGCGAATTTAAACCGTCGGCGAGGAGGCCAAAAGCTCGTGAACGAGGCGACGATCGATCGAGGGATCGTGAACTCACCGCGACGATATCGCGTACTTCGCGCATCTTTACCAGGGGTGTTAGTTGAAATTTGCCGGTTTTTTCGATAAAGAAAACACTTAATTTTCGGAGGAATCTCAAAATGTTTGTAGTCAAAGTATTGACCATTGGTTTCTACACATTTCGCCCATCTCTCAGGCAAATTATAGATACCATCCCAAAAAAACTTTTTCTCTTTCGAGGTAAACCATTCGACGAGACATTTTTCGACTTCTTTAAAATTAGCGAAGCACTGCTCCGCAAGGGAGTGTCCCATCGATGCGAAAAGGTGATAGTCGGACGGGGCGGGGTCTGGAGAGTACGGCGGGTGTGATAATATTTCCCAATTAAGTGTTTTTAATGTGTCTTTCACCAGTTTAGCGGTATGAAACGGCGCGTTGTCATGTTGCAAGATAACTTTGCCATGTCTTCGGGCCCATTCCGGCCGTTTTTCGATCAACGCATAATTCAAATTGATCATTTGTTGTCGGTAGCGATCCTTGTTCACCGTTTCACCAGGTTTTAACAACTCGTAGTACACCACACCACACTGGTCCCACCAAACACAGAGCATTGTCTTACGGCCAAAGCGATTTGGCCTTGCAGTCGATGGGCCGGCTTCACCAGGCGAAAGCCATGATTTTTTTCGCTTCGGGTTCTCAAAATAAATCCACTTTTCGTCCCCCGTGACAATTCGATGCAGAAAAGATTTCCTTTCGAATCGTTGAAGCAGCATTTCACAAACGGTTTTTCGATTTTCCATTTGTCTATCGTTCAGCTGGTGTGGCACCCATTTTCCATACTTTTGGATCTTTCCCATTTAAACGTTGGCAAATTGCTCCTCGAGTCACATTTAGTGTTTCTGCCAATTTTTGTTGCGATTGGGTTGGATCAACATCCAATAACGCCTCCAATTCCTCGTCTTCGAACTTTTTCGCTGCACCAGGATGTTCATTGTCTGTCAAATCGGAATCTCCACTTTTAAATTGACGAAACCATGTTTCACATGTTCTAATCACTGGAGCATGTTCACCATAAGTTTCTACCAGCAACCGGTGAGCTTCAGCTGCTTTTTTCTTTTGATGAAATAAGAAAAGCAACGAATGCCGCAAATGCGATTTACTTGGAACGAAACTCGACATATTCACTGATGTAAACAAATATGACGCTATTATTTTGGCGGAATGTGACTTGCGTATTTTTGTAGGTTAATGTCAATAGAAAAAAATGACATACATGCCAAATCATAGAAATGTATACATATTGCTAGCGACATCTACTGGTAAAACCGGCAAACTTCAACTAACACCCCTGGTACATTCTTCTCGTTCGTCTTATTCGTCTCCAGCGGACACAAACGAAATTGAATATCGATTGTGTAATACGAAAAAAACGACGTTAGTTTCGTAAACAGAATTACCGGTGGAAAAAAGTCTATGGTTCAAATGCATCTTGATGCGTGAGTGATGCATCCGTATCAACGACGATGTTTCACAGACCATTAAACATGGTAAAACTTGATTTTTTCTTTCGTCAATCTTGCTCAAATCTCGTTGATGATCCTCGTTATCGCGAGTAATTTCTTGCAACGGTTGTGAAACAATGTTTTTCCTTGTCGCTTTCAAAATTACGATTTAAACTACATTTTCCATCGAATTAGCATTAACAATGATTTGTAATCTCTCTCTCTCTCTCTCTCGCAACGGGCCGCGAGCGATTGACTTATTAATAGTGATTCTATATAATTATCGAATCAAAGAGGCACCGCACACGTTGTTCCTCGGCTATGGATGCTGGATGAAGATGGGGGAGGGGATTTTTGATGAGCAATCGAAGAAGCAATAGATGATAAAAAATACCTCTCAATTAGCATTGAAAAGCACTGCGAAGAATAAAAGTCAATGATCTAAATCAAACAGTCGAGGCACGTATCTGTGGGCACGATCGAAGCTCTGCAGGAACGTAGAGTGCGTGTGCGTGTATATGTATAGTATATGGCGAGACGGATTTGTGATTTAGTTGGGAACGAGCCGATAATGACGATGCAAATTTCAATAGCGTCGGACGGACTCGTACCAATTTCACGGCAGGTTACTCGCGACCGCGGGTGAAACAACGAAGGGACCGACCCGTAGTACAACTCGTACCACCCCATACATGCACTCGTTCGGTCATCACTCGTTTATTTTTTATTTTTTAGTTTCTTTAACCAACTATTTTTCGTGCGGAACGTGACGTATAGATTCTCCCAATTTTCGTTTACGTCGGTTCGAATATTTCGAACGCAAACAAAAAAAAAAAAAAAACACGGTATATCGGTATTTGAATCGTGGAATCTTCATTTTTCGTCATCGTCACCGTTCGTGGAACTTTGAACACCGGCGAGCCGATCATAAATCGATATCGCGTGGGAGCGAGGAACGCTTCCGAAACGAAAGAATAATACGATTGAAAAAAAAAGAACAATAAGAAATACTTTTTAATTCGTTGCTTCGCTTTAGGGAACGACAATGAGAAAATTGCTGTCACGAGATATGAAACTTGCGCGTGCGCGAACATCGTTCTTCGGACTCGTCGATGCTAAAGTTGAAACGAGGAAAAAAGGGCCATATCGTGGGTTATTTAGTCATCACCGTGGATCCTTCGGCGGAAACGAAATTTATATAGGCTACACCGGTGCCCGTGATGAAGGTCGGGAAAGTTTCAAAAATTACAGACCAGAGTTCTTCGATTTTTTTTCTTCTTCCTTGGTCGCGGGTTTAGAGGTATATAATACACCGCGCGACCACCCGTGACGAGAATCGACTTTTTTTTTTTTTTTTTTCTAGCGTCAGTTATCCAACTTAGTCTAATTATAAACGTGGAACGAAAATGTAGGTTCTTTAATTGTGGCGCGTCCCTCTTCTAAGAGGGATCTTTTTCTTGCGTCATTGAGAATGGTTGGAAAACGATGTTTTTTGGTTAAACAAAAAAACTTGAAGAATATGTGAAAGGTTTGACTTGTGTATTAAAAAATCGCTTTATCGTTTATCATTCGCCGACCATAGGTTTCTGTGCGAGAGTCATGGAAACAGCATCAAACACTCGTTTAGAATGCGTCAGCACTTTCCATTAAGGGGGGAAATAGGGCTGGGACAGCGTTTTCTCAATGATTTTCATGAATTTTTTTATGGTATAAAAAATTAATATAATTTATTGAAACTTTGAGAATATTTTATACATATATTTAAGTATATACTATAAAATTTGTAAAGAATTTCCGTGAAAAACACCGAAAATATTAGCGACCCCATATTGCAGGTCACAATCAGACTCAGCATTTTGGAAGCCGCAATTTTCATCTGAAATCAAACGAGGTTGGAATTTACTTTTATTATATGTCTCTCTTCTATATGAACCTAAATATTATCAAAAAAAATAGAAAATTGAATTTTTTACAGGGGTCAGAACAGAAAAGAATAATTTTTAGCCATTTTTTACAACTTTATTAGAAAAAAAAAAAAAATTTTAATAATGATAATATTCCGATTTTTGGTTCATATAGAGCGCAATACTATGAAGAAAGTAACTGCCAATTTTCAAAACGATTCGTTGAAAACTTTTCAAACTAGCGTGTACGCAAGTTAAAAAAAAGTCGTTTTCAGAAAAACGCGTTTGAAAAAAAATAATACGCTCGGTTATACACGTGGCGCGCTCGACAGCATTTTGCGTACATTCTGGAAGCCGCAATTTTCATCTGAAATCAAACGAGGTTGGAATTTACTTTTATTATATGTGTCTCTTCTATACGAACCTAAACGCTATGAAAAAAATAGAAAATTCAATTTTTTACAGGTGTCAAAACAAAAAAGCATGATTTTTTGCCATTTCTTACAATTTTATTTGCAAAAAAAAATTATTTTAAATAATGATAATATTCCGATTTTTGGTTCATATAGAGCGCAATACTATGAAGAAAGTAACTGCCAATTTTCAAAACGATTCGTTGAAAACTTTTCAAACTAGCGTGTACGCAAGTTCAAAAAAAGTCGTTTTCAGAAAAACGCGTTTGAAAAAATAGTACACTCGGTTATACACGTGGCGCGCTCGGCAGCATTTTGCGTACATTCTGGAAGCCGCAATTTTCATCTGAAATCAAACGAAGTTGGAATTTACTTTTATTATATGTGTCTCTTCTATACGAACCTAAATGCTATAAAAAAAATAGAAAATTAAATTTTTTACAGGTGTCAAAACAAAAAAGCATGATTTTTTGCCATTTTTTACAACTTTATTTGCAAAAAAAAAATATTTTAAATAATGATAATATTCCGATTTTAGGTTCATATAGAGCGCAATACTATGAAGAAAGTAACTGCCAATTTTCAAAACGATTCGTTGAAAACTTTTCAAACTAGCATGTACGCAAGTTCAGAAAAAGTCGTTTTCAGAAAAACGCGTTTGAAAAAATCGTATGCTCGGTTATACAGGTGGCGCGCTCGGCGCTTGAAGGAGAGCTACTCACTTTAAGGCGGTAGTCTGGTCTAGAGCGAGATTTTTGACGTCATTTCTAATGTGCAATAACGTTGAAACCGTTGAAGTTGTCTTGATGAAAATTTACACGTGCATTTATTGATCCTTAGAGAATACTTGTACATAAAAAAAAAAAATTATTTCAAATATTTTCATGTAGTTTTTTGCCTTGTTGCAACATGGTGCGCCGAAATCGGCGCCCACTCTGGACGATGTTGTATGCATCTGAAAAAAAAAATATATATATATTCTCAATCTGTATGAGTATTCTGAGCACTGGTAGCAGAATTGGTACTTAAAAAAAAATTTTTGACAATATGGGGGCCTGTTGAACTTTCATTAATGATATTTCATGCATTTTCGGGTATTCGACGAGTTATAAAATGTCGGCAAAATTATTGTTCGACTCAATTCTGCTACCAGTCCTCAGAAACAGGCTACCTAAGGTACGTGCAAAATTTGAGCTCGATCGGTCCATTAGTTATCGAGGTATCGTGGGCGCCGATTTGAAAAACATAGTTCTGAGATAAACGCGTTCAAAGTTTCGACACCGTCGCGCGCGGCTTGCTTAGAATTTGTATGTCTCGGTTAATTTTTAAAATATCAATAAACGGTTTTCAGGAGCGTATGAAGAAAGGTCTAAGGAATAAGAAAATGAAAAAAAAAATCGATTCTTTCAAATTTCTAGACCAGACTACCCCGCGTTAATGACTTATAACAATAGAACGAGTCGGAATTTTCATTAAAAATTTTGGGAACATATTTTTCAATAGTTTTACTAACAATTTATGAAATAAAAAAAAATCGATTTTTTGAACCGTCTAACCTTATTGCCCCCCTTAATCCACCCGCGGTATATAGGGAAAACCGGGGCGAAACGGTCGCCTCCAAAATTATACAATTTTTCTTTTTTTTTGTAAATCAAATAGTCATCATTATAATGGGCGTAAATTAAGGTCCCACCGCAAAATCTGCGGTTATCGAAACTGTTCTCTTTCGAAAATTTGGAGTCGCCGATAAAAAAAGTTGGAAACAGGACTCCTCCCTCTTCGGGGTCATTTTCAATGACTCGAGACAATGTTCGAAAGTTTTAATCGACGGTAAATTTAACCGTGAATTCACGTTCGAACGAAGGACCACGACCCGCTTGCTCGATTTTTTTTTTCTTTTTTTTTCCGTCCGAACACGATATACAAGTTCGGTAAAAATATTATTTTTGGATGACAAGCAATAAATTTATGGTATTGGCAGCGTTATTTCCTTGGAGGGTGTAGCTCCGATTCGTCCTACGTACGTATATATCGTACGAACGCGATATCCGAATATTTCCAAGTGAGAGAACCGAGATTGAATTTTTTCGATTCCGGAGGACGGTCAAAGAAGAGATTATCCTTCGAACAAACGTACGATTCGCGACAGTCTCGTGCGTGGTCGGTAAATAAAAAACAATCAACGTTTCATTACATGTGAAAGCTCGCGTTTCCCCGATGGCATTCGTGTGTCCAACATTTAATATTTGAAATCTATCGTTTCGAGATTAATTATAAAAAATAACAACGAATCGATTGAAATAATTTCTACTTAATAACTCAAAGCGCTATTATCTATTCGTCATTTTTCAAATAGTTTTACAACTAATTGAAATTTACAAATAATTATACTCCACGTGGACTCGACGAGCTTCCCTCTTATTAAAGACCGGTACGATTCGAGCCGACGCTGGTAATAATAATTCATCCGCGAGGCTCATCCCCCCCCCCCCCCCTACATTTCCTCCGTCTCGACGCGAATCGACCGTGAACTTTGAATTAGTTTCGAGTCCCTTAGCGATATACGGAACGAGTAAGAGCGAGTCGCACCCGGCGGGTATCGCGTTTCGATGAATCCCTCGCGAGCCGCGCACCAGTCTCGTTAACGGATTCGCGGAATTGAACGTTCGAATTAATTCGGTTTGCGAGAGAGGGCTCTCTACCGCCCCGGTGCATGACTACATCGTATACATGTACCGTATATACTCTATATACGCACACCCAACGATTTGTTTTTATGGAAAATAAAGAAACCAATTTCGTCGCCTATCGATTTCAACAACGACACCTTCATAAAATCATTTGTCAGCTTAAAGTTAAGAAATATTATTCGGTGTGAAGAAAAACCGTTTGTGAATACAATGAAATTGGAAAAATGTTTTGAAAAGAAAAAAAGAAAAACAAGTCGAATTCGGCGTTTAGAAGTTGCACGACTACTCGGAACGGACGAGCGTAACGAGACTCGTTTTTGTCATATTCATTATTGTCGCGTACCGGTAAGATAGCCGTAGAGCAGAATCCGCGTGAGCTCCAACATGACGTTTTCGTAATTGAGGGAGGGAAGTGTCTTTGCGGTTGTGGAAATCGGCAAAAAGATATATATATATATATATGCTTCCGCTCGAGATCCGTATCGAACGCAAATTGGAGCAAACTCGATCGAACGAGCATCGAGGGGTATCGTTATATACTATATTTATAGATAGAGAGAGAGAGAGAGAGAGAGAGAAAGTCAGCAAAATCGAGAAAGCGAACCTAACGTAGCTCTGCGGTTTGAAAGGTATCCCTGTGGTTTTCCTGATATTTCATGACCCTTGTAGTAAAAAAAAAATAACACAATTGATCGAATATTTACAAGGCGAGATTTCTTAAATGGTACGACGACATCCAACAAGGGAATGCAGCGAGAAATGTCGCTTTGGAAAAACAAAATTGGCCAAGTTTGTTATTCGGTAAAGTCGTCAATGTTCCATTACAATGTCATTTTTGTTAATTAAAAAAAAACGATCGAGTTAAAGTATAACGAGATAAGAGTTTAGTCCTTTTTTTTCCTCACCACGATACATATATGTATTCACGGGGCATTTATTATAATCGTGTATTTATCTGTTCGCCGATACGAACCACTTTCTACATATACGAGGTCTGTTCAAAAAGTATCGCGAATTGTGAATTTCCGCGGGCTACGTATATTAGATTTTCGATTTTTTTGTGGCGCTAGATTGGTACTCGTGTCCCTCACTTATGCTGAAAAAATCGGCCATGTTGAATGTTTAGTTAATTGTTGACAGCTATTTTGGTTAGACGTGTTTTGGGTTGTCTTCGATTTTTGCCTATTCCAAAAAAAGCAACTTCCATTGCGATGATTGAGCTTTGGTTTCCACGTCATAACCATAAACCCATGATTCGTCACCAGTTATGACCAGCTGGAGCAAATTTCGTTCGTCGCGGACCGAGTCCAACAGCTCCTTAGCAATGTTAACGCGACACTGTTTTTGTTCGAAATTGAGCAATTTCGGCACGAATTTCGCGGCCACCCGTCTCATGCCCAAATCATTGGTAAAAATCGAATAGCGCGAGCCAATCGATATGTTTAGTTCCTCGGCAACTTCTCTAACGGTGATTCGACGATTGGACAATATTATTTTCTTCGCTTCATCAATGTTTTCGTCTGTTGTTGATGTGCTCGGGCGTCCGGAACGCATTTCGTTGTTCGCATCTTCTCGGCCCTCTGAGAACATTTTGTATCACCGATAAACGTTGCTTTGGTCCATGGTAGCTTCACCGTATGCCACAGTCAACATTTGGAATGTGTCCGCGCACTTAATTTTGTTTTTCACACAAAATTTCATACAGATTCTTTGATCCATTTTTTGGAATAGGCAAAAATCGATGACAAGCCGAAACACGTCTAACCAAAACAGCTGTCAACAATTAAGGTCTGGTAACTTAAGCCGATTTTCATGTCTTTTTTGGAGGGCGTTTTTTCGTAGGAAAATAAAAATGAATCGTTTTGGATATTTAGGATGTTTTTATTTACATATTAAAGATACAAAAAAAAATTTCTTGATAAAATTTTATAGTTTATTATAATTATTATTATTATTGATGGAAGTTGGCACCTCGAAAAAAAAGCGCGTGGGTGGCCCCGGTGATTTTGGCTCTTGATGTTATCTGAAATCGAAAATTCTTGATAATTCTTAATCTATAGACATGTCATTCTGGTCGGAACTACTGAAGTTAAATTTCATGGATAAATAACAAAATGGCCATTTTTTTATTTATCCATGAAATTTAACTAATTCTTAATCTATAGACATGGCATTCTGGTCGGAACTACTGAAGTTAAATTTCATGGATAAATAACAAAATGGCCATTTTGTTATTTATCCATAAAATTTAACTTCAGTAGTTCCGACCAGAATGACATGTTTATAGATTGAGAATTATGAAGAATTTTTTATTTCAGATAACATCAAGAGCCAAAATCACCGGGGCCACCCACGCGCTTTTTTTTTTCGAGATGCCAACTTCGATCAATAATAATAATAATAATAAACTATTAAATTTTTTCAACCAAATTTTTTTTTGTATCTTTAATATGTAAATAAATACATCCTAAATATTCAAAACGATTCATTTTTATTTTCCTACAAAAAAAACGCCCTCGAAAAAAGACATGAAAATCGGCTTAAGTTACCAGACTACTACCTTAACTAAACATTCAAAATGGCCAATTTTTTCAGCATAATTGAGGGACCCGAGTACCAAAATAACGCCACAAAAAAATCGAAAATCGAATATACGTAGCCCGCGTTAATTCAAAATTCGCGATACTTTTTGAACAGACCTCGTATATACGCATATGCACATGTGTGTGTATTACAAAGAATCACGATGTGGAAGAGTTTCGTACGCCGGCGTCGTATAGCTCGAGCCGTTAAGGAGAGAAAAAGGATGAAAGACACACGTGGGGGTTGTAATGGCGGCATAAATGGCGTCGTGGTCTCGCGAACCATCGGTCAGAAAACACCGGTCGATTGTCAAATTATCGGTAATACCGCTAAACCAACAATGCCACGGACGCGTTTTCTCGTCGGCACATGCTCGTGTACCTCGTATACACCACCGCTTGCCGATTCATATATATATATATATATATACACATATATACATATAGACTCCTTGTGGTGTGCTCCGAGAACCCGAGAGATCCGGATCTCTCGGAATGAAAACCGCAAGTCAAGATTGCGAGCCTGTAAAGTATCGTACAGTGGTCTCATATTTTGTATTGAAAAAAAAAATTATTTATACGAATTATTTATTATACATATACACCGTTTAAATACAATTTTCGTCCACATGCTCATCTCTTCTGTTGCAATATGAACGAGCACACGTCACGAGACGACACGTTACTTTTGTTTCTATCGATTAAGGTCGCACCAACCGACGTTAAACCGATTAAAGTAGCGGTCTCCTCCATCGACGCGTATCACAATTTCATCCCGGCGGATACATTTACATATCGCAGCTTACATCCGTCGAATACGCTCGTACGTAGGTGCGTTGAAATTATTATCTTACCTCGAAAAGTACCAGCTCGTATTGTGAAAATGATTGCGGGGTACGCGCGCGAAAAGGCAGCAATAAAACATCATTTTTTGCTGAAACGGTGTATGCATCGGTTTGTTGAAAATTATCCTCCATTTAAGGTGATGCGAAAGACACATTTGCGAGAGCGATACGGATGGCATTAGTGGCGCTCGCGGCGAACCGAGCGAGAAACACGGTGAATTTATAATATACGTACATACACGGTACACACTCGCGCGAATTTTTATTTCATCGCCTCGGTGGTATACACTCTCGAGCACGTTTCTAATTACAGACCCGCCTTTTCTTCTCGGGCTTTATTTTTTCTTTCTCCTCCCCCCCCCCTTTCCTCCTTTTATACACTAAATTTGGATTACCCGTCGTAATGCAAGAAAAAAAAAAGTTTAGTACTCGCGGTTGGACGAATTTTCGACGATAACGCGTATAGTTTTCCACAATGATGGTCGAACAAGTTTTCGTTAGAATGGTTAATGACGGTGTATCTTGGGTCGGAATTTTATTCGGTTTAAGTTAGTAGTCTGGTAGCTTAAGCCGATTTTCATGTCTTTTTTGGAGGGCGTTTTTTTGTAGGAAAATAAAAATGAATAGTTTTGGATATTTAGGATGTTTTTATTTACATATTAAAGATACAAAAAAAAATTTTTTTGAAAAAATTTAATAGTTTATTATTGTTATTATTATTGATCGAAGTTGGCACCTCGAAGTTGGCAGCCCGGGTCCTAACTTTTTTTCTACCGAACCGATTGCTTTCAAATTTTAACAGGCCACTCTACACACTTATAGTTCTCGTCGGAACTACCGGGAAATTTTTTCACCCCTAACTTTTCATTTTACGACCCCTTCTTTGCTAAAGTCCTTTTATTTTAGCAAATAAGGGGTTGTAAAATGAAACGTTAGGGGTGAAAAAATTTCTCGGTAGTTCCGACGAGAACTATAAGTGTGCGGAGTAGCCTGTTAAAATTTGAAAGCAATCGGTTCGGTAGAAAAAAAGTTAGGACCCGGGCTGCCAACTTCGTGGTGCCAACTTCGATCAATAATAATAATAATAATAAACTATTAATTTTTTTCAAAAAATTTTTTTTTTGTATCTTTAATATGTGAATGAAAACATCCTAAATATCCAAAACGATTCATTTTTATTTTCCTACAAAAAAACGCCCTCCAAAAAAGACATGAAAAACGGCTTAAGTTACCGGACTACTACCTCAAAGTCTATAAAATAGTTTAACTGCCGATTCCACGGGCACGGCGAACGTTGCACATCCGACATAAAATTGACTATTGTTACCGACGTTTTGCCGCTTTTATTCTCCAGCCGATTAAAATCGTGATAGATCGCGAATGTCCGCGCAGCGCGAATAGAGGTTGAAAAAATTCCCGACGGAGCGCAGTTTGGCTTGTACTCGCGGAGCGACTCGACCGGAAGTTGTAAGTTTCGACCTCTTACGCGAGACCGTTCGTCCCGTTGTCCTCGTCGTTGTGAGCCCGCAGCGGACCTCCCCACCCACGTTTTGAGTCAGTAAAATCCCCGCGGGATACGCTTTTGCTGCTCCACTCGGTTGTACCGGAAACGGGCCTTGTCTAATTTACAGCGTGGCGCGAGCTTCCACCTTTTCTTCGGGCAATTCCCCCCCCCCCCCCCAATACGTGTAGCAAACGCCCTAATGCCGTCCGGCAATTGTTCGGTTGGGAAAAAAAAGGGGCAAACGATTAGAAATTTAACACCGCGTAACTTGTACTTTATTTTCTTCTTCTTCCATCGTACGAGATACGATGAGAGTCGAAAATTTTCTCGATAAACAAATTTACATTTGCGTTTGGTATAATCAATTACAAATTGATTGATATTGACTACTCGTCGGTACCAAGTATATAATACAATTCAATTTTCATCCTATTTTATTCGGTTAAAAATTGAAAAAAAAAAAAAAAACAACAAAAAAATCCTTCCTATCAAGGAATTATATTAATACATTTTTTTTTGTTGTTCGCGTAGCTCTTACAAATTTCTCAACTCCGATCGGCTTTTCGTTCCTGTCCAAGTTATTTCGATTTGTAATTTATCCGGCTACCGATCGCTCATTACGAAGATAATACTTTTGTCGGTATTACCGCCGGAGCATCGGATGATTCGTAAATTTCTTGAGTTGCGCGCACTCCCGGGATCCGTGATTGATTGATCATACTCTGCGAGTATCGGGCCCCCGTGCGATCGCGCCAAATCGATCGTCCGATAATCCGCAGTTTCCGTAGCGTCTACCGTCGTGCGTACCGTGCAAGCGGGATCGTTCCAAATCTGCGGCTTCTCGAAAGATAATTAATTAAAATGGACGACCAATGAAAACTTTTGGATATATTAAATCAATTATCGTGATACGTTGACTCACCCCCTACTAAATCATTCCTGCTATTTACATTCTCAATATGTTTGAGACGACGCGCGACTCGATAGAGACAAATTCATTCAGCAGTTTGTTCCGGATCGCGCACAGAACATTTACAAATACGAAAAATGTCAACCGCGTTTACGAGAGAAATTGATGAACTATATCGGGAACCAAACCACTCCTCTTTTCACCCTCAACAACGTACTTTTGTAATCATTTATCTAACTGGAACGTAGTATTTTCGTGATCCGACCCTCTCAAATCACATCTTTTTAACAACATACAACGAATAGATGGAAGAAATATAAAAAAAAGTCTAGTTTTGATTTTTCTGTTGCAACCGCAATAAAGAAGAAGAACAAAAAAAATATATATATATATATATTAGGGTGGGTCAAATAAAATGACTAATTTTTTTTTTCCCCGATATAATGTAAAATGTATTGTTTGGCATCTCAAAAAAACCCTCTGCAAGTATGAGCCCTTCGTATTTAAGATAGTAGTCTGGTAACTTAAGCCGATTTTCATGTCTTTTTTGGAGGGCGTTTTTTTTGTAGGAAAATAAAAATGAATCGTTTTGGATATTTAGGATGTTTTTATTTACATATTAAAGATACAAAAAAAAATTCCTTGATAAAATTTTATAGTTTATTATTATTATTATTATTGATCGAAGTTGGCACCTCGAAAAAAAAGCGCGTGGGTGGCCCCGGTGATTTTGGGTCTTGATGTTATCTGAAATCAAAAATTCTTGATAATTCTTAATCTATAGACATGTCATTCTGGTCGGAACTACTGAAGTTAAATTTCATGGATAAATAACAAAATGGCGGACTTTGGGAAAAACAAGTCCTTTTATTTTAGCAAATAAATTTTGTTATTTATCTATGAAATTTAACTTCAGTAGTTCCGACCAGAATGACATGTCTATAGATCAAGAATTATCAAGAATTTTTTATAACATCAAGAGCTAAAATCACCGGGGCCACCCACGCGCTTTTTTTTCGAGTTGCCAACTTCGATCAATAATAATAATAATAATAAACTATTAAATTTTTTCAAAAAATTTTTTTTTGTATCTTTAATACGTAAATAAAAACATCCTAAATATCCAAAACGATTTATTTTTATTTTCCTACAAAAAAACGCCCTCCAAAAAAGACATGAAAATTGACTTAAGTTACCAGACTACTACCTTAAATTAAGAGGTCCCTCATCGCGAATTTTCATTTCCCATTTAAATAACATGGAAACATTTTTTTTTTAACTTTGGAATTTTATTAGACTTAAACCGTTGATGTTAGGAGAGTCTTTTAGCACATTTTTGTACAATATTTGATGCTTTACAAAAAAGCTCTCTTGTGTCTAATCGATAAAAGTAACCGTACAAAAAATAATCGGTGATAATTAGCTCTGGATTCTACTTATCTCGTTTATTAGTACATAAATTTGAAATTTAAAAAAATTTTCGTTATCTATATGAATAAATATACTACTAATATCTACTACTAATATATTACTAATATCTACTACTAATATATAACTAATATACTACTAATATATTACTAATTGTTTTCAAACAAATGTGAGAGAATCCAGAGCTAATTATCACCGATTATTTTTTGTACGGTTACTTTTATCGATTAGACACAAGAGAGCTTTTTTGTAGAGCATCAAATGTTCTACAAAAATGTGCTAAAAAATTCTCGCAACATCAACGGTTTAAGTCTAATAAAATTCCGAAGTAAAAAAAAAAATGTTTCCATGTTATTTAAATGGGAAATGAAAATTCGCGATGAGGGACCTCTTAATTTAAATATGAAGGGCTCATACTTGCAGAGGGTTTTTTTTTTGAGATGCCAAACCATACATTTTTCATTATATCGAGGAAAAAAAAAAAATTAGTCATTTTATTTGACCCACCCTAATATATATACATATGGTGGAATTTTCCATACATAAATATCTACCGATGTCCGTATACTTTGATATTCTTTTTATCCGCCGCCGCTCACGGCCAATGCAATGGCCGATGCGTTCTCCGCGGGATAGATACACAAAGAACTGCCGAGATTGAATCCTTTCGGCTCGTTCGATCACATAAATCATCGCTATCTACCGAATGAAGAAAAAAAAAAAAACCAAGTTTTGAGGAGGAATCTCTCGTAACTCGGAGCGAGCAGATGCGCTCTAAATTCGACACGCTTCGCGCGGGTTAAATTATTATCGATCCGTAATCATCTCAGCCAACGTTTTCCATTTACATACTTGAGCTATTTTTAATAATGAAACAAAAAAAAAAATATTTGATTAAAGTTTTAATCTCCGTTGGAATGAAACTACACTTTTTCCGATATATAGCTATTCGTGCCCCGAGATGGAGTTATCGAGGATCTCTCCGTAACTTCACGTTTTTTCCAGAGTTCACGGATAAAATTATTGACGATAAAAGCGATAGTAAAACGCGACCGAGCGCGGTCTTAATATCGGTCCGAGCGTCGAGTCGCGCGAAGTATCTCGGTGCCCCTTTTCGTGCATCGCAAAGACGAGGATTTTCGGTCCGATGATTCGGCGTAACGGAGGTAGCGCTGTATTCTTTCTCTCTCTCTCTCTCTCTTTCTCTCTCTCTCTCTCTCTTTCTCTCTCACTCTCTCTCTCTCGCGCGAGAGCTAATAACATCGTCGTGACGCAATCGTTTTCTTTACAACGAAAACAATTGAGTGGCGGTGAGAATATCGTAAGCCATCTATATACAGCCTGTATAATAGGTTTTTCCTTGTGCCCTTTACGAGCCTTCGCGAGCTAGCGAGAACCGACACCGGACAGGGAAGAAAAGCAAAATGCCGAAAGACAAGGAACGATAAAAGATTTTTTGTTTCTATTCTTTTTATACGCGTCCACACGCCCGCGATATATTCATTTAGTGCGCGTCACCCGCGCTCGAACATTTGATCTTGGTCGACGAGCGCACACGCGTAGCGGTCGTTCGCATCAATTTATATTCACGCACGAGCGCAACTTAATCGCATGGAATAACGTCTAAGTACATTACGAGTCGCGCGTCTCCGATGAGTAACGGAAAAGTTTGCGAATATTATACAATCGTCACGATTTTTTCGCACCTGGATGATTATTGAAAAAGAAACGATGTTCTTCGATACTCCCGATTGAAATTCTCTCGTGTTAATCTCTACTCGTCGATTAAGAATTACCGCTAAAGACCGGAAATTCTAGTAAAATTAATTACTTTTTATTAGTTTTAATTGGCGCAAAGACTCTTCGTTATTCATCAACGAGCAGTTAGACATTTTTAATTTGTCCATTCAGATTTTTTTTGACACAAGCATCTCGATGAAAACGCATCAACGAAATACACTTTGGCGAATGTGATCCACTCGATGGGCAATTTATAAATACAACCGACGAATCGATAGGTGCTTCGAGAGTCAATTTCCAAATGATTATTTATTTTTTGGCGGTATACACGTCGACGCCCGCCACACACGAGCCTTAATCCACATACAGTGGGTCAAAAAAGTATTCATACACCCTGTTTTTTTTTGCGCTAACTTTATAGACATAAGCGATACGCAAAGAAAGCCAATTTTATTTAATACTACATCAGGTACAGAGATAAACCGCAAATGGAGAATTTCTTCCCAGGAATAATAGAAGAATTATGCAAAAAAAACGAAAATTTTCGGGCCAAAAAAGTATTCGTACACTTACGATTGAGCTGCTAAACCTCGATATTCACTCACGGACGGTCTAACCTCTGCGTACAATGTAAACGAGTCTTCGTTTACACAATGGTTTTGACCTATTCCATGCGGTAGTAGATCTTCAAGCTCCGAACAGACACGATGGCAAAGAAAAGTGAAATATCAATATCCATGCGAGATAGAGTGATTTTTCTTCGGAAACGCGGTGAAAGTTATCGAAAAATTAGTAAACAACTAAATCTAAGTTTCGCAACAGTGCAATATATAATAAAAAAATACGAAAGAACAAACAGCACAGAAAATAAGCGACGAACCGGTCGACCGAGAATACTAACGGTACGAGAGCGTCGGAGTATCGTTACAGAGGCTACAAAAAAACCGTCCACAAGTGCTCGCAGTTTAGCGAATGATGTCGCGTCAACATCGGGGAAGAACGTTTGTCCCCAGACTATTCGACACGTTTTGCATTCTGCCCAAACATGTACGGCAGAACTGCCCGCAAAAAAACCATTAATTAATAATATAAATCGAGAAAAACGTTTAGGTTTCGCAGAAACCTACGTAAAAAAATTTATAGTATTTTGGAAACGTGTCGTATTCTCGGATGAATCGAAGTTTAACGTCTTCGGGTCCTATGAAAAAAAATTCGTCTGGCGGAAACCAAATACCGAGCTCCGGCAGAAAAATTTAATACCGACTGTAGAGCACGGCGGAGGAAGCGTCATGGTTTGGGGCTGTATGGGATATTATGGCGTTGGTAATCTGGCTTTTATTGATGGTACAATGAATGCCCAGAAGTATATCGACGTGTTGCGCAGCAATTTGAAAGCGAGTGTAGATAAAATGGACCTGGATGGAAATTTCTACTTCCAACAAGATAACGATCCGAAACATACTGCCATGAAAACGAGGGAATGGTTACTCTATAATGTCCGCAAACAATTGATTACACCACCACAATCTCCGGACATCGATCCTATTGAAAATGTATGGCACTTGGTGGATGTAGAAATTAGAAAAAGAAAAATAACAAACAAATCCGATCTCCAAAGAGTGCTTTTAGAAGAATGGACGAAAATAGCAAAAGAAAGAACGCAAAAGCTAGTAGAATCCATGCCTAATGCCCGTATTCATAGTCCATCCTTATCTTAAGGATGAAGGGAGCCTCCACGAAGGATCCCTTGAATCTCCAAGGCCGCCTTATTTCATAGACGAACCTCGAGTCTTCCTTTCGAAAGGAAGGAATATTTTAGGGATTTTAGTGATTAGTGGATGCAGTACTGTTTATGGCAGCCGAACCTAACCTAACACGAGTTCAAAAAATGTAACGAGTAAAAATCAAAAGGTTATGAAAAATCTTATATATTGGGTTTATATTAATTATTAATATTAGTTAATATAAGTATTAACGGTAAAGTAATTGATTTTCAGAACTGCAACGAAAACGAACTACTACTAATAAAACTCCGAGAAGCAATTGAGCATCAGCGGGAGCTTCGCGCTAAAAAAATTGCGATTGCTGAAGCAGAAGAGAAAATAGTTATCTTGAAACTGTTGAGAGAGGAAGAGGCATTCGGGCAAAGATAGTAGCATATAAAATATTCATGTTTTCAATATCTAATTATTATTACAAGTTTAAAAATATCAGACTGCTACGGAGTCCGGATTTTCGTCTTCAAATTCATCGTCAGAATAATTTAAAAAATGCGTTGTCCATGATTCTTTTTTTTCTTTATACACTTTGTCCGAAAACGCGACACCACAAGTAGCCACAAACTTAAAATGTGTCAAATTTGTATAGGTTATATTTGGCTGTACTCTGCGCGTTAGGTGGTAAGAAGTTCACGAATGCTGATAAATGCAGCAAAAACGAACAGACTAAGGCGGCGGTCCTTAAGGGAGCCCGGGAGCTCCCTTGAGATGAGGAAGCCAATAAGGCTCCTTCTTTAGTCAAGGAACGTTTATGAAACGTGTTATAGGGAATAAGGGATCCTTATTCCTCAAGGAACGACTATGAATACGGGCATAAGAGACTCGAGGCGATAATTGAAGCAAAGGGGATGCACACCAAATATTAGTTATAATTAACAACTATGATCATGTAGGTTTTCACTATAATCGTAAGTGTATGAATACTTTTTTTGCCCGAAAATTTTCGTTTATCTCTGCACCTGATGTACTATTAAATAAAATTGGCTTTCTTTGCGTATCGCTTATGTCTATACAGTTATCGCAAAAAAAAACAAGGTGTACTTTTTTGACCCACTGTATGTATACGCGAGTTCATTATTTTTCGATCGGATTAACGATATACGCACGGAGTAGCTTTCCAAAATATTAACGAACAGGAGCCGAGCATCGGCAGAGGTCTCACGGTCATTGACGAGACGAGAGACGAACATCGGTTAAATCTGCGACAAGCTCGCGTCACGGGATATAGTAGCCGTGTAACTATCGCTGTAAATACTGCGCTCGTCGACGGTCAATATTCTGCATGTTTGTACGTGCGTATATATACACAAACACAAGTGCATTTGACATTCAAGGCACGCAACAAAATACGCCGATATATTTATGTACGATATTTGTAACGTCACGACGGGGGAAAAATCTTGTTCGCTAATGATATTCTCGATGTCGCGCGACTATCGAAACGATTATTATATTTGATTATTAAATATTAGCAACAAACGCGTGAGAAATATATTTTTTCTCGGATCCACGAAATTCTATCTCAACGCACGTATTCTCGAGTAATGTATTCCGGTTTAAAAAAGTCAAAGAATATACTTTTCGAACGTTCGATGATATTAATCGTTGATCGATGTCAATAATTTTCGAGCGAATTGAATTGTTAGTAGGAAAATTTAACGAGAACGATCGTTACCGAGTCGAGGTTCGTTCCAATTTGCTATTTATTTATTTATTTCAACCTTTCATTCTCCCACGATGTGGGACGTTCTCCGTTGATTCGCGCAAGGGTGGGGGTTGTAAGAGTCGGAGCCACGAACGCGCCGTGATAACCCTCGCGCTACTATCCGCGTCGATCCCGGCTATCGCGGCTCTTTTCCATTGGTCGATCACGAGTCCTCGTGGGCGTGATCAACTCGGTCGTAATATCCCGCTCGACGAGTTTTTTTTTCCGACCCCTCGTCAAACGATTTTCGCTCTCTCTCTCTCTCTCTCTCTTTACTCTACTCTCTACCGATTAAAGGTGCGCCGCGGCGTGACTCGTTGCGCGTTGCACGAATTCCGGTGGGGGAAAAGTGCCGCGGGTTCCATCCGAGATCGCGGCACACCGGTTCACGCAGCCGCGGCGAACGGCTCTTTACGCGGAACGTTCGACCGTTTGACTCGGCCGTTCTCTCAAATTTTCACAACCCTCGCGGTCCCTCGGATCTTCGTTTCTTCATTTATTCATTTATATTTATTTATCGAATTTGATTCGAATTTTTAAAACGTCCGGCGCGCGACTTTTTTTTAAGTCGTCCGCGTACGTCGATACAGTGAAGTGGTGAGTCAGAAATTGCGGTTAAATTAAAAGGAGTAGAAAAAAAAAAAATTGAGAGTTTCCAAAAAGAAATGTCGCGCTTGAAAGAAAAATTTTAAACAAACAATCGAGACTCGATCGATGATCGGAGTGTCGTTTCGAAAAACGCTCTCGGCATAAACCGTGTGTACACGCGAGTTTATCGGTGACGAACCAGTTGTTCGATCGTGAAGTGGTGTGTTGCCGTTGAATTAAACGTTAATTCGTACACGTAACGTCATTATTTCCGTTGAAACATCGAAAGAATCGCGGTGAATTCGAAGAAACTATTTATCTTTTAAGCTCGAAGATTACTTCTGCTCCGTGTCGAGTCGATATTTTCCTCAACATTGATTTCGGAGCGACGGCAACGGTGATTTGTTCTCGAATAACCGACGCAGATAACACGAGGCGCTCGCGATTTACCGCCTAGACACGTTGATAAAAACGCGCCGGTCTCGGCGAATATCGATTAATCCTGTCGACGCGGAAAGGTGAGTTTTTCTTACTCGTTTTCAAAATAAACGAACAACTTTGCGGGTAATAGAAACGTACGGAAAATATGACCCGTTCAGTTACAATTTTTCGTTATTCACGATCGACTATGATATCGACGCTGCTTACGAAAACTAGCATGTTTCAGATTTCTTACGATAACTAACACGTTTCGAATTCCACCACGAAAACTAGCATGTTTCAGATTTATTACGATAACTAACACGTTTCGAATTTCACCACGAAAACTAGCATGTTTCAGATTTCTTACGAAAACTAACACGTTTCGAATTCCACCATGAAAACTAGCATGTTTCAGATTTCTTACGAAAACTAACACGTTTCGAATTCCACCATGAAAACTAGCATGTTTCAGATTTCTTACGAAAACCAACACGTTTCGAATTCCACCACGAAAACTAGCATGTTTCGGCTTTCACCACGAAAACTAGCATGTTTCGGCTTTCACCGCGAAAACTAGCATGTTTCAGATTTCTTACGAAAACTAACACGTTTCGAATTCCACCACGAAAACTAGCATGTTTTAGATTTCTTACGAAAACTAATACGTTTCGAATTCCACCACGAAAACTAGCATGTTTCGGCTTTCACCACGAAAACTAGCATGTTTCGGCTTTCACCGCGAAAACTAGCATGTTTCGGCTTTCACCGCGGAAACTAGCATGTTTCAGATTTCTTACGAAAACTAACACGTTTCGAATTCCACCACGAAAACTAGCATGTTTCAGATTTCTTACGAAAACTAACACGTTTCGAATTCCATCACAAAAACTAGCATGTTTCGGCTTTCACCGACGAAAACTAGCATGTTTCGGCTTTCACCGCGGAAACTAGCATGTTTCAGATTTCTTACGAAAACTAACACGTTTCGAATTCCACCACGAAAACTAGCATGTTTCAGATTTCTTACGAAAACTAACACGTTTCGAATTCCATCACAAAAACTAGCATGTTTCGGCTTTCACCGACGAAAACTAGCATGTTTCGGCTTTCACCGCGGAAACTAGCATGTTTTGGCTTTCACCGACGAAAACTAGCATGATTCGGCTTCTGCCGCGAAAAGTGGCATGTTTAGGCTTCCGTCGCGAAAACTAGCATATTTCGATTTGCACTGGAAAAAGTAGTATATTTGCCGAACTAAATCGAATAAGATTCAGATCTTTCACAAATGTTTTAATAATTTTTTCGGGATCACTATAAGGAATAAATGAAAAACATTAATGGAGTATCGCCCGTACACCCTTAAACATTTACATTCGTTTTCTATTTTTCTAAATAATAACATTATTGAAAATACGATTCAACAAATTTACTCGCAATTGTCTAATATTCTCGAAAAAATTAGAAACAATTCCAGTGATACTGAAACGTGCTAATTTTCGCGGTGAAAGCCGAAACCTGCTGGTTTTCGTGATAAAAGCCGAAACATGCTAGTTTTCGCCGCGAATATCGAAATGTGCTAGTTTTCGTGGTAAAAGCCGAAACAAGCTAGTTTTCGCGGTGATATCAAACGTGCTTGTTTTGGTAAGAAATCTGAAACATGCTAGTCTTCGTAAGCAGCGTCGATATAATCTCGAATTATATCTCTAACGAAGCCATTAAATAGTGAACAATAAAAATCTTATTCTTTTACTCTTCGGCGACCCGTCGTTTACAATTTTCCACAAACTCACTTATCGGGTTTCCAACGTACACGCTGTCAATTGATAAAGCCTGTCCGATATATACTCGTCGAATTAATCTCGAGTATTCAAGCCCATTAAGGTAGTAGTCTGGTAACTTAAGCACGATTTTCATGTCTTTTTTGGAGGGCGTTTTTTCGTAGGAAAATAAAAATGAATCGTTTTGGATATTTAGGATGTTTTTATTTACATATTAAAGATACAAAAAAAAATTTTGTTGAAAAAATTTAATAGTTTATTATTATTATTATTATTGATCGAAGTTGGCACCTCGAAAAAAAGCGCGTGGGTGGCCCCGGTGATTTTGGCCCTTGATGTTATCTGAAATAAAAAATTCTTGATAATTCTTAATCTATAGACGTGTCATTGTGGTCGGAACTACTGAAGTTAAATTTCATGGATGAATAACGAAATGGCGGACATTGGAAAAAAAAGTCCTTTTATTTTAGCAAAGAAGGGGTTGTAAAATAAAGAGTTAGGGGTAAAAAAATGTCTCGGTAGTTCCGACGAGAGCTATAAGTGTGTAGAGTAGCCTGTTAAAATTTGAGAGCAATCGGTTTGGTAGAAAAAAAGTTAGGACCCGGGCCGCCAACTTCCAGGTGCCAACTTCGTTCAATAATAATAATAATAAAAAAATATTAAATTTGTTCAAACAATTTTTTTTTTGTATCTTTAATATGTAAATAAAAACATCCTAAATATCGAAAACGATTCATTTTTATTTTCCTAAAAAAAAACGCCCTCCAAAAATGACATGAAAATCGGCTTAAGTTACCAGACTACTACCTTAATATTACTGCTCCGAATGATCCGTAACGCTAATTAGACTTATTAATGAGAATAACGAGTGTATCGGCGATCCTGAGCAACGAGGCTTAATGAATTTAAGAACATGGCTTGAGACGTACGTATTAATGACGGTATATATAGCGAGAGATTTACGAGCCGGGTACGGCCGATTCTGGACCAAATCGACGGATCCATTTAAGAAAAATCATTAATAAATCCTAATTATTTTATTACCGAGTTATTTACTCGAATAACGCCGTGAAATCATCTTTCAAATATAAAATAACGAATAAATTAGAAAATTTAGTAAAAAAGTGTATCATAGAACCTCAGGTCCATCCGCTTTCAATTCGATTTTATTAGACCAATTCATTTTCTTTGTTATTGCCCGTTATATATAAATATATACGCGAGGCAACTGCTCGCCGTTGCTCGATCCTTCGTTTTTTAATCTGTTTATTTATTTATTTATTCATTTATTCATTATTTTCATCCTTTATATACGCATCGTTATGTTCTTTTTCTTCTTTTTTTAAATAAACGTCGTTGATTTAATGTAGAAGCGCGAGCGGTCGTAAAATTATATGATGTTGAAGTTTGCATCGTTGGAATTCAACGAAAATAGATTTTTTACATCATTAATCCCCCTTAAGATTGGATTATCGATGATAAAAAATCGTCAAAACCTTTTATTGCGGTCTCCTTCAAGGACCTGGGCCTAACGAGAAGCAATAGCAATACCGAAAATACCGAAAATACCGAAAATAACAATGTAAAAACTAATTTGCGTTGCGTTCCAACGATGCAAACTGCACTTTTTTCGTCGGATCGTTATTTATTATCATTATTTTAAGATAATTTTCATGCTTTCGTAAATTCGCGAGAGACACTTATATTTTTTTGTTTCCGTATGTACCGCGTCCGACGGTTTGCGAGTATCTTACGCGCGTATTAGGTCTTATAAATTTCGATTTCGAATCTCTGATAAATATTTTGGTAAATATGGAGCATAGAGGATCCACTTCCATTTGACATGCCTTTAATATATGTTGTCTAGGGACCCTTTCTGAACAACTTTTTCCTCTGACACAATTGGCGGTCGTTATTTATTAAAAAGTTATTAACAATTAAAGTTAATAATTCATATAGTTATTTACCTTATAGCAGCCAGTCCCAATCATCTTGTCCTTCACATGTGATGTTAAGAATACCCCCTTCGGTACATACAAAAAGTTTCATTCGTCGCTCATTGTTTGTTAAAAAGTTATTAACAAAAGAAGTTTCACAAATAAAAAATGAAATACTTGTACTAGTTTATGGTGAACACTACACGTATGAGCAAACCAAACCAAACCAAACAAATGTGAAGGACAAGATGATTAGGACTGGCTGGTATAAGGAAAATAGCTATATGAATTATTAACTTTATTTCTTAATTAATAACTTTTTAATAAATAACGACCCCCAATTGTGTCAGAGGAAAAAGTTGTTCGGGAAGGGTCCCTACACAACATATATCAAAGGCAAGTCAATCGGAAGTGCCCTTTCCTCCATATTTACCAATATTTTTAATACTCGGCCTTTGTTGAAACGTTCGCTCGTCGATTATTCGATCGGAGACAAATAAGAAACTAGTACTCTGAGAGCCTGTGAAATTATTAACGAAAGAATATCGATCATTTCCTCTTTCAAAGCGGTCAAATGAATATTAAAGGGCGCACCGATAATATCCCGTGTTTAATTTCGCCCGACAATTCTCGATACTTGATATTTTCGTCCTCTCTTTTTTCATACGTACAAATCGTGCATCAATCATATTTTCTTCGCGCATATATACGAGGTGGGACCCAAAAAAAAAAACGGGAATTGCGCTGCGGCGGGGAGGGAGAGTGGGGAATCCATTGCTCGACCAGGTGTCCGTTGGGGACACGTTTCCTGAGTTAGTGTGCGAAGTTCTGTTGCCGTGAGTGCATCGGTTCGCCCGTGGGAATTTTTGTAGTGAAACAACTTTTTCCATGAAATTTCCGTGACATTTTTTTTCCTTTTGGGGAAGTCGGCCGCGGAAGCTACTGTAATGCTTAAGACTGCTTATGGAGATGCTGCCCTAAGTAAAACCAGAGTCTACGAGTGGTTTTCACGTTTTTAAAATGGAGAAATGTCAATTGAAGACCAACCCCGTTCAGGACGCCACTCAACGTCAAGAAGTGACGAAAGCGTCGACAAAATCAATTTATAAATTATGACGAAATTCCCGTTTTTTTTGGGTCCCCCCTCGTACTTGTAAATTTCCAAATCTCGCGTATACACGGAGAGTCGTGAACGTATGCGACGCGAGATTGTCGGCCAGCCTGGAAAAACTACAGTCACCGTCCGCTCTCTCCGATTTTTCCGTCGTAGACGCGACAAAAGCATCAAAAATTTATCGGATTAAGGCTAATTACCCTAATTACCAGATCGCACTCGACTCGGAACGAACGTCTTCCGTCATTGAGCAAAATTATACGAATGACGAATATGTTAATTGTTTAATCGAGCCACGATAAGCGGGTTCAAGCTATTTCCGTTTTGTCGCCTTTAATGGACGTATCGAAATTGTACAAACGGTTCATTCAATTAATCCATTTGCCGAATTATTTTGCATCTGTTCAATTTTTCGCTCCAGACGCGATTAACGACGCGAGGATAATTCATTTCGTTCGAGTTATCGCTCGAAATAAATTTTTATCGCGAGCCACCTTGCGATATCCGTGTAGAAACTAGTAAATACTCGCGCGACGGTAAAACAATTGGGAGATGAGAAAAATAAATGATGATATGTATACAATGTTTTTTTTTCTTCTTCTCCTTCTTCTCTTCTTCAGACATAAAATACGGGATGTAATTTTGGGAAGGACTTTCGGAGACTCGAGCCACAACTGATAAGATAGTAAAACTCGTGACTCTTTGGCAAGTTTGGAAAAAAAAAAAAAAATTACCATTGCAAATTTGGCTGATAAATTGCGCGCGCGCTCGAGGTGAGCGTAATTATTCGAGAAGAATTGGGGAATACGGGCGTCTCTTTTTCTTTCTCGTTCTGTCGTTGTCTCGTTGTCTCGTTTCGTTACATCCAAGCCGCGACGAGAGATCCTACGAGCGACGCACTCGTTTTTCGTCGAATCTCGTCGCCGATGCCGCGAGTCGTTTTCTCACGCGCTTCGTCGCTCTCGACGTCTCGGGCCGCTAAAACGATAGCCGTCCCATTAGCGTAATACTCGCCGATGGGTGCGTACAGTCTTTGCTCGCGGTATCCCTCGCACTTGCCAATACGCGGGCACGATTCTTCACTCGTCTATTACTTTATCCGTCCCTTCAAAATCCATTCAGGAGCAAAAATAGCGACAGCAATAGCACCGGAGTGGCGAGAAAATTGTTGATTTTTCTCATCCATTTTATTCGATCCGTAAATAATATATTTCAATAAATACATTTTACGATTGGATATTTGAGAAATTATGTATCAACCAACCTATTATATAAATTACATTAAATACTATATAGTTGGGTCGAATGAAAAAGCGATATTCCGCGGCTAAATCAATTTAAGGGAGAACACCACTGTGACCCCCGGTTTTTTTTCACATTTTTCAAGAATTTTTTTTTGTGGGAAAAAAAAGAGATATTCGAAAAATTTTTTTGGGTTTTGTTCCTTGTTTATTAACGTATCAAAAAACATTTTTTCACATTTTTCACGCCGCATGGTGGTGCTGGGGAAGCTCCCACGTCAGGTGCTGTCATTTCCGCGGCACGCAGCAGAACTCTCTTCAACGTCGATCTGAAAAAAAATACCGAGGGTTTTCGTTAATAATATGATAGTTTGAAGAGAAGTACACAGGGATTTGGAAAAATATTGTTTTAAAAAAAATAGACACGCCTTTGAAATTAAAGTTAATTTCAAAGGCGTGCCGCGGAAATGACAGCACCTGACGCGGGAGCTTCCCCAGCGCCACCATGCGACGTGAAAAATGTGAAAAAAATGTTCTTTGATACGTTAATAAACAAGGAACAAAACCCAACAAAATTTTTCGAATATCTCTTTTTTTTTCCCACAAAAAAAAATCATGAAAAATGTGAAAAAAACAGGGGGTGACAGTGGTGTTCTCCCTTAAGGCCGTAGTCTGGTCTAGAGCGAGATTTTTGACGTCTTTTCTAATGTGCAATAACGTTTAAACCGTCGAAGTTGTCTCGATGAAAATTTACACGTGCATTTATTGAACCTTAGAGAATACTTGTACGTTAATAAAAAAAAATATTTTAAATATTTTCATGTAGTTTTTTGCCTTGTTGCAACACGGTTCGCCGAAATCGGCGCCCACTCTGGACGATGTTGTATGCATCTGAAAAAAAAATATATATATATATGTTCTCAATCTGTATGAGTATTCTGAGCACTGGTAGCAGAATTGGTACTTAAAAAAATTTTTTGACAAATTGGCGGCCCGTTGAACTTTCACTAATGATATTTCATTATTCGACGAATTATAAAATAACGGCAAAATTATTGTTCGACTCAATAAAAAATTTTTTTAAGTACCAATTCTGCCACCAGTGCTCAGAATACTCATACAGATTGAGAATATATATATATATATTTTTTTTTCAGATGCATACAACATCGTCCGGAGTGGGCGCCGATTTCGGCGCACCATGTTGCAACAAGGCAAAAACTACATGAAAATATTTAAAATAATTTTTTTTTTTAATGTACAAGTATTCTCTAAGGATCAATAAATGCGCGTGTAAATTTTCATCAAGACAACTTCAACGGTTTAAACGTTATTGAACATTAGAAATGACGTCAAAAATCTCGCTCTAGACCAGACTACGGCCTCAATAAAGTTTGACAGAGCATTTTTTTCTCTCAACCGAAATAATTTACGATTCCGACTGTACCGCCGAGGTATAAGTTTTGCGATAGCGGGGGCAGGTTTTAATAAGAGAAGGATCGAGAGCCTCTCGTTCGAGACTTGGCGCGGGTGCAAAAGAGCGCGACGGGAAACGCGCGGGACGCGAGGAAGCGGATAGCAACAATAATAAATAACTTGTTTCCCGTGCGGCGGGAGAGCGAGTGCCCTGGCTAAAAGCATCGTCGCCAATAAAGAGCGAGAAAGAATCGAGGAGGTCTCGTGCCCCGAGAAAAAAAAAAAAAAAAATCGAGTCAGCGAGATGGACCGGAGATTGGTCAGGTACGAATGTTAATAACGCGCGAACGAAAAGAGAATCTCACCCGCGGGTGCCGGCGGGGAGAGGCTTCGTTACCTTTGCTCCTCGGCCCGCTACTCTTCCTCTCGGTCTCCCGGCTGTCGTCTACCCCCTTCAATCGTCGACTTACCACCGTCTGCCGTGCACGGGCTTTATTTCCCTTTATTGAATATTAATATTAGCATCGAGTAATAATCGAACCTTTTAACTCATCGACCAAAGACGCGAGCATGTGTTTTATGTATATTCATTTATTTCATTTAAGGCCTTACATACGTCCAGCGGTACCGAAAACGTACCAAAAGAAAAACTGTTTTTAGGAGGGATAGAAATAGAAATTGATAAAAAATTCTTACACATTGTTTATTACTGTGTTAAGTTTGTAAACAAATTTATTTCAATTCGTCTGGTCTAGAGCGAGATTTTTGACGTCATTTCTAATGTGCATTAACGTTTAAACCGTTGAAGTTGTCTTGATGAAAATTTAAACGTGCATTTATTGATCCTTGGAGAATACTTGTACATTAAAAAAAAAAAATTATTTTAAATATTTTCATGTAGTTTTTTGCCTCGTTGCAACATGGTGCGTCAAAATCGGCGCCCACTCTGGACGATGTTGTATGCATCTGAAAAAATAAACAATATATATATTCTCAATCTGTATGAGTATTCTGAGCACTGGTAGCAGAATTGAGTCGAACAATAATTTTGCCGACATTTTATAACTCGTCGAATACGAAAATCTATGAAATGTATGTATGAAATATCATTAATGAAAGTTCAACAGGCCGCCATTTTGTCAAAAATTTTTTTTACGTACCAATTCTGCTACCAGTGCTCAGAATACTCATACAGATTGAGAATATATATAATTTTTTTTTTTCCGATGCATACAACATCGTCCAGAGTGGGCGCCGATTTTGGCGCACCATGTTGCAACAAGGCTAAAAACTACATGAAAATATTTAAAATAATTTTTTTTTTTGAATGTACAAGTATTCTCTAAGGATCAATAAATGCACGTGTAAATTTTCATCAAGACAACTTCAACGGTTTAAATGTTATTGCACATTAGAAATGACGTCAAAAATCTCGCTCTAGGCCAGACGACTGCCTTAAACTATATGTTTATCAACGTTGTTAAATATATTCGATTTAAATGATATTTCGTTGAACGAAACGGAATTCATTTCTCGAAACTGGCACGATAAAGTCTTTTTTTCATTCCGACACATTTTCTTTTCCCTTGAACTTCCGAAATGTCGAAGGATCCCATCGGTATCGGAAGAACGAAGAGAAAGTGGTATAGTGTTGAGAAACGAAGGACGTATGTACACGGCGTTGGTATCATCATGACGAATTAGGACGAAGGAACGAAAGAAAAAGGCGCCTCTCGCGGTGATGGTTGTAAAAAACTTTACAACCGTCGACCGCCGCCCTGTTATTTGCGGGGGTGGTCCGTTCGGACGAAAGGGAAGAAGAGGAAGAGAGCATTAAGGGAGAGGGGCACCGTATATTTGCCACTCGTCGTTTCTCTCGAGTTTTCACGATTCCAGAGAGGTCCGCGGCCGTTATATAAACTCCCGAGACCTCTCTCGAAGTTATACCGATACCTCGAACAGCCGAGAGGCAAAAGTAACAACCGGCTATCGATAACTGCCACTTACCCAACTCCATCACTTCCGGTTACGAACTACCGTTTATACGAGTTTACGGCCCACCAGTCACGTCCCCCCGTGACTCCACAAACACACACACATACACGCTGCGCGCGCCCCTGTATCTCTTTTTGTACCATGGCATCTTTAATTATTTCTCTGTATTGTACTTTTCCCGCCTTTTTTTCCACCGCAGCTTATAACCTACGGTAGACCTCGTGGAAGAAAAATTATTAGTTTTTCATTTTGCAATTAATATTCAAATCAACTAACGTCACGCCGCGGGATTAGGCACTCGAATGAAATCGGTTCGAAAAAAAATTGCTCGATCTTCGCTCGAATCAAGGCTGTCTATTTTCTCAACGATTAACAAAAACTTGACCCGATCGAGTCGGTAAAATTTTAATCGACTTGCGGCGAGCAATCTTTTGTTCGTTAACGTTTTCTCGAATATATACACCCCGTTCAATATCCTGGGCGATGCTTTTTTTTCTGATTTATTGATTTTTTACACATCTCTTCGTGCTTCACCGATAATTGTTTTTGCGACACTCTCACGATCGTGCGAAAAATCGAGGTCGTTATTTCGTCATTTCGACCGTTCTACCGAACTTTTTTTCTTTTTTTTTTCCCCCGAGTTACGAAACAATACGAAACCTCGCAATCGCCTGAAATTTACGTGACGGAATGAAGAGATCGTGGTACATGTATTATTGCAAAATATGCGAGAAATTGCTGATGCAACCGAGACACGTTAACTCGTGATCGTCGCTCTTGCGTGCTACATTTAATTTGAAATTGAAAAAATAATAATACTAATAATAATAACAAAATAAAAAAAAATCAGTCAATTACAAGCATGTACAATATATTTGAAGATATAATCGCTGCAAATTATACACACATGCTTTGGCAATGCCCTCGTGTAGTTCTCACCAATAATTTACCATGACATTTAGATAAGCGTAGATAAAAAATAAATAAAAGACTAAGACCATACGGAGAACTGGCGCATCGCGCGGCAACTATAGTAATATACCGTTTGACACCGTGCATGAAGTAGTATACGAGGGGGGACCCAAAAAAAACGAGAATTGCGCTGCGGCGGGGTGGGAGAGTGAGGGAACCCATTGCTCGATCAGGTGTCCGTTGGGGACACGTCTCCCGAGTTAGTGTGCAAAGTTCTGTCGCCGTGAGTGCATCGGTTCGCCCGTGGGAATTTTTGTGGTGAAACAACTTTTTCCATTTCGGCGAAAACGCGATGGCCGATTGTCGAGAGCAACGCGCGGCTGTGAAATTTTGTTTCCTGTTGGGGAAATCGGCCGCGGAAACCACTGTAATGCTTAAGGCAGTCGTCTGGTCTAGAGCGAGATTTTTGACGTCATTTCTAATGTGCAATAACGTTTAAACCGTTCAAGTTGTCTTGATGAAAATTTACACGTGCATTTATTGATCCTTAGAGAATACTTGTACACTTAAAAAAAAAATTATTTTAAATATTTTCATGTAGTTTTTTGCCTTGTTGCAACATGGTCCGCCGAAATCGGCGCCCACTCTGGACCATATTGTATGCATCTGAAAAAAAAATATATATATATTCTCAATCTGTATGAGTATTCTGTGCACTGGTAGCAGAATTGGTACTTAAAAAAATTTTTTATTGAGTCGAACAATAATTTTGCCGACATTTTATAACTCGTCGAATACCCGAAAATGTATGAAATATCATTAATGAAAGTTCAACAGGCCGCCATTTTGTCAAAATTTTTTTCAAGTATCAATTCTGCAACCAGTGCTCAGAATACTCATACAGATTGAGAATATACCAGGGGTGCTAGTTGAAGTTTGCCGGTTTTACCAGTAGATGTCGCTAGCAATATGTATACATTTCTATGATTTGGCATGTATGTCATTTTTTTCTATTGACATTACCCTACAAAAATACGCAAGTCACATTCCGCCAAAATAATAGCGTCATATTTGTTTACATCAGTGAATATGCCGAGTTTCGTTCCAAGTAAATCGCATTTGCGGCATTCGTTGCTTTTCTTATTTCATCAAAAGAAAAAAGCAGCTGAAGCTCACCGGTTGCTGGTAGAAACTTATGGTGAACATGCTCCAGTGATTATAACATGTGAGACATGGTTTCGTCAATTTAAAAGTGGAGATTCCGATTTGACAGACAATGAACATCCTGGTGCAGCGAAAAAGTTCGAAGACGAGGAATTGCAGGCGTTATTGGATGTTGATCCAACCCAATCGCAACAAAAATTGGCAGAAACACTAAATGTGACTCGAGGAGAATTTGCCAACGTTTAAAAGCCATGGGAAAGATCCAAAACTATGGAAAATGGGTGCCATACCAGCTGAACGATAGACAAATGGAAAATCGAAAAACCGTATGTGAAATGCTGCTTCAACGATTCGAAAGGAAATCTTTTCTGCATCGAATTGTCACGGGGGACGAAAAGTGGATTTATTTTGAGAACCCGAAGCGAAAAAAATCATGGCTTTCACCTGGTGAAGCCGGCCCATCGACTGCAAGGCCAAATCGCTTTGGCCGTAAGACAATGTTCTGTGTTTGGTGGGACCAGTGCGGTGTGGTGTACTACGAGTTGTTAAAACCTGGTGAAACGGTGAACCAGGATCGCTACCGACAACAAATGATCAATTTGAATTATGCGTTAATCGAAAAACGGCCGGAATGGGCCCGAAGACATGGCAAAGTTATCTTGCAACGTGACAACGCGCCGTCTCATACCGCTAAACTGGTGAAAGACACATTAAAAACACTTAATTGGGAAATATTATCACACCCGCCGTACTCTCCAGACCCCGCCCCGTCCGACTATCACCTTTTCGCATCGATGGGACACTCCCTTGCAGAGCAGTGCTTCGCTAATTTTAAAGAAGTCGAAAAATGTCTCGTCGAATGGTTTACCTCGAAAGAGAAAAAGTTTTTTTGGGATGGTATCCATAATTTGCCTGAGAGATGGGCGAAATGTGTAGAAACCAATGGTCAATACTTTGACTACAAAAATTTTGAGATTTCTCTGAAAATTAAGTGTTTTCTTTATCGAAAAAACCGGTAAATTTCAACTAACACCCCTGGTATATATATTTTTTTTTCAGATGCATACAACATCGTCCAGAGTGGGCGCCGATTTCGGCGCACCATGTTGCAACAAGGCAAAAAACTACATGAAAATATTTAAAATAATTTTTTTTTTTAATGTACAAGTATTCTCTAAGGATCAATAAATGCACGTGTAAATTTTCATCAAGACAACTTCAACGGTTTAAACGTTATTGCACGTTAGAAATGACGTCAAAAATCTCGTTCTAGACCAGACGACTGTCTTAAGACTGCTTATGGAGATGCTGCCCTAAGTAAAACCAGAGTCTAGGAGTGGTTTTCACGTTTTAAAAATGGAGAAATGTCAATTGAAGACCAACCCCGTTCGGGGCGCCCCTCAACGTCAAGAAGTGACGAAAACGTTGACAAAATCAATGCTCTCATTCGTGAAGACCGTCGCCGAACCATTGATCAACTCTGTGAGATGTCTGGGATATCATGGAGTTCGATTCAGAGGATTTTATCGAAAGATTTGCACATGAGCAGAGTTGCAGCCAAATTTGTCCCTCGCCTTCTCACAGACGAGCAAAGAGAGCGTCGACTTCGGGCATGTTTTCAACTTCAAAATCAGCTCGAAGAGGACCCTGAACTTTTTTCCAAGGTCATTACTGGTGATGAATCGTGGTGCTATGGATACGACCCCGAAACAAAGCAGCAAACAAGCGTTTTGCCACTGCGGAGAAGGTAAAACGAAAATCGCTGGAAGGCCTAAAGAACATCCCGATAAGTGAATTTAAAAAATGCTTTAAACATTGGAAGGATCGTTTGCAGAGGTGCGTTGTGGTCAAGGGAGAATACTTTAAAGGTGATCAAAATTTGGTGTAAAAATATTGAAAAATAAAGAAATTATGACGAAATTCCCGTTTTTTTTGGGTCCCCCCTCGTACATAGAGTCTGAATCAATAATGCCATAGCGTTAAATATACGAAACGAGTATAAGCACACGTTGTACGTGATAGATGCGTATTATGCTCGCATCAGCGACACGGCAAGCTCGTACAATATAAAAGAAAATAATTGAATGGCGGAACGCGAAAGCCGTATTAGGAACTCGTCAGTCGTATCGTCGCCGCACAAATTCCTGGCGCTACAGCCTCTCAGTGACGATGCTGATGGAAAAATGAGACTCGTCACGAAAAGACATTTACAATCGTACGGAGTTGGTTTTTTTATTTTTACTCTCTCATCGCGTACGAAGTATGTGAAATTAGAAAGTATTGTAAAGAAAAAAGTCGACTCTCATTATGGTTGATACGTTTTGCATGGCCCAGAATGTAATAAATGCATTTCCGCACTTCCATCCGTCCGTCTATATCGTCCAGAGACGGAATAATTTTTTGAACAGACTGCGGATCGTATGGGAAGTTTAGTGCGTGTTTTCTGCATGTAAAACGTAGCGTTGGTATTACATTTCACAAAGGAGTAACAATCCCTTCTGACGGTTAACCTGAGGGATAAAAAATTGTAAAAAACAGTTAAAATTCGTGAAAAATTGACGGAACCTCCGCGCGCAAGAAGCCAACGGAGAATAAGTGTTTCGATAACGAGCAACGCCTCTGATACCGCAAACATGTAGTCACTCGATTGAGATAATAGTAAAACCTACTTTCACTATATTGTTTGTAATTTTACGACAATAACAAATATGATGAGAAGGATGTGAGATATTTATTCTAGTATTTTTTTCTTTATTTTTATTAAGGTAGTAGTCTGGTAACTTAAGCCGATTTTCATGTCTTTTTTGGAGGTCGTTTTTTTGTAGGAAAATAAAAATGAATCGTTTTGGATATTTAGAATGTTTTTATTTACATATTAAAGATACAAAAAAAAATTTTTTTGAAGAAATTTAATAGTTCATTATTATTGTTATTATTATTGATCGAAGTTGGCACCTC
Organism: Oxytorus armatus; assembly: GCA_958009045.1. Taxonomy (NCBI): domain Eukaryota; kingdom Metazoa; phylum Arthropoda; class Insecta; order Hymenoptera; family Ichneumonidae; genus Oxytorus; species Oxytorus armatus. The sequence continues at coordinate 28,483,254 of OY253748.1, read as the reverse complement.
GAAAAAAAAGCGCGTGGGTGGCCCCGGTGATTTTGGCTCTTGTTGTTATCTGAAATAAAAAATTCTTGATAATTCTTAATGTATAGACATGTCATTCTGGTCGGAACTACTGAAGTTAAATTTCATGGATAAATAACAAAATGGCGGACTTTGGAAAAAAAAAACTTTTTTCCAAAGTCCGCCATTTTGTTAGAGTCGTTGAAGTTAAATTTCATGGATAAATAACAAAATGGCGGACTTTGGAAAAAAAAACTTTTTTCCAAAGTCCGCCATTTTATTCTTGATGTTATCTGAAATACAAAATTCTTGATAATTCTTAATCTATAGACATGTCATTCTGGTCGGAACTACTGAAGTTAAATTTCATGGATAAATAACAAAATGGCGGACTTTAGAAAAAAAAAACTTTTTTCCAAAGTCTGCCATTTTGTTAGAGTTGTTGAAGTTAAATTTCATGGATAAATAACAAAATGGCGGACTTTGGAAAAAAAAACTTTTTTCCAAAGTCCGCCATTTTATTCTTGATGTTATCTGAAATCAAAAATTCTTGATAATTCTTAATCTATAGACATGTCATTCTGGTCGGAACTACTGAAGTTAAATTTCATGGATAAATAACAAAATGGCGGACTTTGGAAAAAAGAACTTTTTTCCAAAGTCCGCCATTTTGTTAGAGTTGTTGAAGTTAAATTTCCTGGATAAATAACAAAATGGCGGACTTTGGAAAAAAAACTTTTTTCCAAAGTCCGCCATTTTGTTATTTATCCATGAAATTTAACTTCAGTAGTTCCGACCAGAATGACATGTCTACAGATTAAGAATTATCAAGAATTTTTGATTTCAGATAACATCAAGAGCCAAAATCACCGGGGCCACCCACGCGCTTTTTTTTCGAGGTGCCAACTTCGATCAATAATAATAATAAACTATTAAATTTTTTCAACAAAATTTTTTTTTGTATCTTTAATATATAAATAAAAACATCCTAAATATCCAAAACGATTCGGTTTTATTTTCCTACAAAAAAACGCCCTCCAAAAAAGACATGAAAATCGGCTTAAGTTTTTTTTTAGTTTATTTTCTCACTGCTTCAACGTTTTCATCGGTTGTTGGCGGGCGTCGTCATTAACATCTTCCCGGCCTTCCGTGATGAGCTTGTACCACTTATAAACATTTTTTTTTCCACAAAGTACACTCGACAAATGCCACGGTCAACATTTTAAGTGCGTTGGAGCGCTTAATTTTATTTTTCACACAAAATTTAATACAGATTCTTTGATCCATTTTTTTTCGACAGCAAAAAACCGCCAAGCACACAAAAATACGTCGAACCTTTATATCCGTGAAAAACAAACTAAAAATGCAAAATAGCCGATAATGTCAACATATGTTGGGGACGTGTGTACCAAAATGATAAAACAAAAAATTGAATGTACGTAGCCCGCAAAATTCGAAAAGTCACCTTTTTTTTTTTGAACAAACCTCACATACCGCGGAACCAGGCGAGAGAGGACCACGCGAAAATAATTCATACAGAAAAAATGAGTTTATTCTTTACGTTGCGCGATAAATATGTTTAGCTTGCGTGGAACCGATTCCGTAGTCCTTTCGCACATAAACGAGTACGAGATGTTCCGCGAGAGAGAAACGAGCTTGGCCACCGCGCGAGTATGCGTAATAACGTGCAAATTTATTCCTCCGCCACGCTCGCTCGTTTACGTCATGTATAATCCAACGTAACGCTCCGGGCGTGCATCTCTCGCATCTTTTCTACTATATGTATATTATTCCTTATACTATATTGTACAAATTCATGCACGTAGATTATAAGCGCGGATCAATTAACCCTGCGAAAGTGCCGCGGGTTATCGCACACCCACGGCGTTTCACGGACGCGAAGAAGAATCGTTTCTCTTCCCGCGAGACACCTTCAATTTATCCTTTAATAATGAAAAATTGTTTCATTGGCCATTAGCAATTACACGGCGGATCTTTCTCCTTAAAGATATTCCGTAATATCGTGGGATATTCCATAGATCTCGTGTCTCTCTCTTTCTCTCTCTCTCTATAGATATATATATATATATATATGGATCCAGATGTGCATATGGAAAATCATTACACATTTCATGTGATTCATTCAATTGCGCGTACTGGGCTGTATTATTAAAGTTATTTTTAAATAAAAATGATTTTATCTCGGAGTTGCCGTTAGAGTACACGACGCGTCGATGGAAACATTGCATTCTTTCGATTTTTATTTATTTTCTAGATCCACAAACGAGCGTTTTATTCCGCGGTACAATTTATAGAAAATTCGAATTTCATTATAGCGCGGCATTAAATAACTAAACAAAAAAAAAAAGCTGAACGCATCTGATTCTGGCAATGAACGGTATAAAAATAACGTCGCCGATACGTCGATTTTAAACATCATCTCGGGTGTTAAAATCTATCTTAAACCGGTGGAGAAATTATTAACTCGACTTTCTTAACGACGTGTCTCTTCGTGCGTAATGCACGCTCGAACCGTACCGAGAGATGGAACGAGCCGAGTGCTCGTTGGGTTTTACGACCGAACGTTGGGTGAACTTAACGAGACTCATTGGCACGACCGTTTCTCTCGATAGAGAACATCGCGCGATGTTTTCCAGCTGTTGCCGCTGCTAATTCGAAAGCTTCGAGTAACATGAAACAAAAACGAGACGATTTTTTTGGTCGTTTTTCGAATTCGTCGCATGCACGTAGAACGTACAGTGTGCTCGATAATATTGAACAGCGACGAGGAATAAAGCGAGCGATACGACGAATCCGTCACATTTTTACCGACGACGTCAATCATCTTTCGTCGCTGTCGTACTATTTTAACTGGATCCTCGTTCTAACGGAGAAACACTCGATTGAAATTTCATTCGGATACCGGGCGTCATCGTCTACCGGGGCTCTGGAACGAGCCTTACACTTGTGCTCGATAATATTGAACAGCGACGAGCAATAAAGCGAGCGATACGACGAATCCGTCACATTTTTACCGAGGACGTCAATCATCATTCGTCGCTGTCGTACTATTTTAACTGGATCCTCGTTCTAACGGAGAAACATTCGCTTGAAATTTCATTCGGATACCGGGCGTCATCGTCTACCGGGGCTCTGGAACGAGCCTTACACGCGGCGAAAAAAAATCATCATCAATCACTCGCTGCAAATAACAAATAACAATTTTACGGCAAACGGCATCGCATTACCGAGCCTCACTCGTGCATCAATCGGAATCATAATTTATTAGTTACTTACGCATTTGCCTCGAAAACATTCCGCCGCTAATAACCCCGCACGTGTGCGCCTCTGTTTGATTTTGTTTCAACGAGAGCGCCGGTGTGGAACGTAACGTTGAACGATGGTCGATGGACGATCCGCGAGGAGGGAGAAAAATTAGCTGGATGGTGGCAGGTAGTGGTTAACCCGAGTGAGCTCCCAGTTAATGACAAGCCCCGCTGGCCCGCGGACCCGCGGCTTTCTGCCCTGCCTATCCGATGCATCAGCTGTCCACCATTTATTCATTGCTACTTCGGCCACGCCACGAGAATAACGTTCTCCGTCTTCATTCATTTTGCCCGCGCGATCTCGATCTCACTTCCTACCGTCTTTTCTCGCGATTTTAAATGAGAGATCGTATTATATACCAACGCGTACCTAAAATCCTACCTGCTCCGTCTAATCGACCCCGAATTAACCCGAAACTTCCGACGAGATCCTCGCTAACAACGCTTTCGAGCGGAGCGATTAGTTTCCATGACGAATTATCGCGTTTCCGATGCCGCACATCGCCCTTTGGCATCGCAAAGCCCACTAAATATTCTTCACAATAAATTCCATATAAAATGGTCGTTGACCCATTCTCAAATATTAATATTCATCATATAGGAGCAGAATAATGAATTTTGTGTAGGAGATTGTTGCTTTTATTTATTTTTTCGTATTATCAAAAATCGATTTGACGTTAAATGAATTTGATCATTCCGACAAACGTTAATCGAGCAAATGACGGTTCGCTCCTCTAACGCCGCTACCGATACTTTTTGGCTCGATCGTCGAAATATCTCCGAGTGCATCCGGCGTTAAGGTTCTCCTCGGTGCGATTGATAATAGGAAAGTCATCTTGTAATATCTCGTACGTTATACAGTGGGTCAAAAAGGTATTCATACACCTTGTTTTTTTGCGATAAATTTATAGGCATAAGCGATACGCAAAGAAAGCCAATTTTATTTAAGGCCGTAGTCTGGTCTAGAGCGAGATTTTTCACGTCATTTCTAATGTGCAATAACGTTTAAACCGTTGAAGTTGTCTTGATGAAAATTTACACGTGCATTTATTGATCCTTAGAGAATACTTGTACATTTTTTAAAAAAATTATTTTAAATATTTTCATGTAGTTTTTTGCCTTGTTGCAACATGGTGCGCCGAAATCGGCGCCCACTCTGGACGATGTTGTATGCATCTGAAAAAAAAAAATATATATATTCTCAATCTGTATGAGTATTCTGAGCACTGGTAGCAGAATTGGTACTTAAAAAAAAATTTTGACAAAACGGCAGCCTGTTGAATTTTCATTAATGATATTTCATACATTTTCGGGTATTCGACGAGTTATAAAATGTCGGCAAAATCATTGTTCGACTCAATAAAAAAAATTTTTAAGTACCAATTCTGCTACCAGTGCTCAGAATACTCATACCATACAGATTGACATTATATATATATTTTTTTTTCAGTTGCATGCAATATGGTTCAGAGTGGGCGCCGATTTCAGCGCACCATGTTGCAACAAGGCAAAAAACTACATGAAAATATTTAAAATAATTTTTTTTTTAATGTACAAGTATTCTCTAAGGATCAATAAATGCACGTGTAAATTTTCATCAAGGCAACTTCAACGGTTTAATCGTTATGGCACATTAGAAATGACGTCAAAAATCTCGCTCTAGACCGGACCACGGCCTTAATAGTACATCAGGTGCAGAGATAAACTGCACATGGAGAATTTTTTCCCAGGAATAATGGGAGAATTATGCCAAAAAAACGAAAATTTTCGGGCGAAAAAAGTGTTCATACACTTACGATTATAGTGAAAACCTACATCATCGTAGTTGTTAATTATAACTAATATCTGGTGTGCATCCCTTTTGCTTCAATTATCGCCTCGAGTCTCTTAGGCATGAATTCAACTAGCTTTTCCGTTGTTTCTTTTGTTATTTTCGTCCAATCATCTAAAAGCACTCTTTGGAGATCGGATTTGTTTGTTATTTTTCTTTTTCTAATTTCTACATCCACCAAGTGACATAAATTTTCAATAGGATTGATGTCCGGAGATTGTGGTGGTGTAATCAATTGTTTGCGGACATTATAGAGTGACCAATCCCTCGTTTTCATGGCAGTATGTTTCGGGTCGTTATCTCGTTGGAAGTAGAAATTTCCATCCAGGCCCATTTTATCTACACTTGCTTTCAAATTGCTGCGCGCAACACGTCGATATACTTCTCGGCATTGATTGTACCATCTATAAAAGCCAGATTACCAACGCCATAATATCCCATACAGCCCCAAACCATGACGCTTTCTCCGCCGTCCTTTACAGTCGGTATTAAGGTAGTTCTAACACAAATGAAGAGTAATGCAAATTTACTGAGTTTTTGGGAAAACCTAAAAAAAAGTACTGAAGAATACTTATGCGAAATTTGAGACTGTTTCACCGTACCGTTTTCAAGATATCGTTTATCAAAAATTGCAAAATTTGCATACGAACGTATACCTATACCGTACGAAATTAGCACTTTCCGGACATTTAGTCACCAAAATGTACGAAGGAGTAATGAAAAATTCTTGAAATTTGGCACGAACGTAGTTTAGTAGATGAAGAATAACATATAGTTTACAGTAAATTTTCGACCATACAGTAAAAAAGTATGGATTATTGAAAAAATATTGTTTTGAGGCTAGAAGAACTCGTGAGCATGACAACGTCGCTGCTCGACGTGGCTGCCCGCCTCGCGCACCGCTCCTTCTATCCCCTCCTATTTCTTGTGTTAGAACTACCTTAAATTTTTCTGCTGGAGCTCGATATTTGGTTTCCGGTAGACGAATTTTTTTCCATCGGACCCGAAGATGTTGAACTTCGATTCATCCGAGAATACGACACGTTTCCAAAATTCTATAGATTTTTTTACCTAGGTTTTTGCGAAACCTACACGTTTTTCTCGATTTATATTATTAATCGATGGTTTTTTGTGGGCAGCTCCGCCGTATATTTGGGCAGAATGCAAAACGTTTCGAAATATCTGGGGACACACGCTCTTCCCCGATGTTGACGCGACATCGTTCGCCAAACTGCGAGTACTTGTGATCGGTTTTTTTGTAGCCTCTGTAACGATACTCCGACGCTCTCGTACCGTTAGTATTCTCGGTCGACCGGTTCCTGGCTTATTTTCTGTGTTGTTTGTTCTTTCGTATTTTTTTTATTATATATTGCACTGTTGCGAAACTTAGATTTAGTTCTTTACTAATTTTTCGATAACTTTCACCGCGTTTCCGAAGAAAAATCACTCGATCTCGCATGGATATTGATATTTCGCTTTTTTTTGCCATCGTGTCTGTTCGGAGCTTGAAGATCTACTATCGCATGGAATAGGTCAAAACCATTGTGTAAACGAAGACTCGTTTACGTTGTACGCAGAGGTCAGACCGTCCGTGAGTGAATATCGAGGTTTAGCAGCTCAATCGTAAGTGTACGAATACTTTTTTGGCCCGAAAATTTTCGTTTTTTTCTGCATAATTCTTCTATTATTCCTGGGAAAAAATTCCCCATTTGCAGTTTATCTCCGTACCTGATGTACTATTAAATAAAATTGGCTCTCTTTGCGTATCGCTTATGTCTATAAAGTTATCGCAAAAAAACAAGGTGTATGAATACTTTTTGGATCCACTGTATCTCGCGCAACAACCGTATCTACTTCGAGAGAGTCTCGTTTCTTCGTCGTTACAAAATCTAATTACAAACTGGCGGCGGTCGTGGCCCCCGCGAACGGTGAGGCCAGGGTTCATCGCTCAACCTTGCCTCCGGACAGTCTTTCGTCGTTTACCCATTAACGCGAACCTCCGACGATTTTACTACAACGGGATCCGCCGTGTACACGCACATTTCCTTCTTTGCGCGTACTCGGTTCGCGTCCTTTTATTTTCTACAACACTTTTACGTTGCCGAAACATCACGCTTCGTCAAACTCTTCGGGGAGAAATGTTTGTTACGTGTCGGAGGGGTTAATCCCGTATATACACGCGGCTGACGCGAATATCGTGTACATAAATAGTTGATACTCGGGACGGAGTCTCGCCGCTCGTCGGAATAGAATGATTTTTTCCGCGTTGGAAAACTCTCCCGATACCCTTATTTTACGAACGATATTTTCCAAAAACAATACTACAGACGACGAAGCTTCTCAAAGAAAAATCTAACGAGTGTCTCTTCTCGTCGTATCTTTTTCCGCAAACGCACTATCATTCGCAAAGTAAGAAGCTCGAAAAAAATTCCTTCGTCCTGAAATGGTCCCGGTGCACGTGGAATATCCCATATATTTAATCGAATGTATACGCGCATATGTATATATACACGTATATGGTCAACCGCGAACGGTAAAAAGTGTGTTTCCTACTCCGAGCATCTGTACTTTAGCCAACCCGCACCGCGTCACACCGACAAACCCGTGTTGCCGTGCCGTGGAAACGAAACTTCGTGGCTAATTGAGTTTCGACACGCGAGAATGCTTTTCACGTGCTCCAAAGTACCTTTGTGCGTAGTAATACAGGTGTGGTTCTGTATTGCCCGGTTCTATCCACAGTATCGTATACGAGAATTAGTGTGGTACGGGAGTCACCAAGGAAACGCCTCGAGTGCGGGTGTTGGGTCACAAAAGGATCGGAGAAGGGCTGCGCGGAATTTTTCTTTTTCTTCTTCCGCCCGTATGCACGAGGTTTTTTTTTCTATTTGCTTTTCTTTTCGTTCTACTAATGGCCGAAGGGAAGCTGCGAAATTAACGGATAACGGCGCTCGGGGAATCGAATTCTTTTTATTTTATTTTTTTACCATTAAATAGTAACTAGCGGTTGAACCGTTCAATACCGTATCGCGCCGGGAGAGTCTTCTTTTCGCTCGAATGTCTTCATCGAGACTCGCGAGAATACACCGGTGACCGTACCGAGCGTACGGTAGACGGTCACGGGGGAGAGAATGAGAAAAAGCGGACCGGCGCGATTTTCACTGAGAATCTTACCGAGATATATACGAGGTCTGTTGAAAAAGTATCGCGAATTTAGAATTTCCGCGGGCTACGTATATTCGATTTTCGATTTTTTTTTATGGCGTTAGGTTGGTACTCGTGTCCCTCACTTATGCTGAAAAAATCGGCCATTTCGAATGTTTAGTTAATTGTTGACAGCTGTTTTGGTTAGACGTGTTTTGGCTTGTCTTCGATTTTTGCCTATTCCAAAAAATGGATCAAAGAATCCGTATCAAATTTTGTGTGAAAAAGAAAATTAAGTGCGCGGACGCATTCCGAACGTTGACTGTGGCATATGGCGAAGCTACCTTGGTCCAAAGCAACGTTTATCGGTGATACAAAATGTTCTCAGAGGGCCGAGAAGATGCGAACAACGAAATGCGTTCCGGACGCCCGAGCACATCAACAACAGACGAAAACATTGACGAAGCGAAGACAATAATATTGGCCAATCGTCGAATCACCGTTAGAGAAGTTGCCGAGGAACTAAACATATCGATTGGCTCGTGCTATTCGATTTTTACCACTGATTTCGGCGTGAGACGGGTCGCCGCGAAATTCGTGCCAAAATTGCTCAATTTCGAACAAAAATAGTGTCGCGTTAACATCGCTAAGGAGCCGTTGAACTCGGTCCGCGACGACCCAAATTTGCTCCAGAGGGTCATAACTGGTGACGAATCATGGGTTTATGGTTATGACGTGAAAACCAAAGCTCAATCATCGCAATGAAAGCTGCTTTCTTGGAATAGGCAAAAATCGAAGACAAGCCAAAACACGTCTAATCAAAACAGCTGTCAGCAATGAACTAAACATTCAAAATGGCCGATTTTTTTAGCATAAGTGAGGGACCTGAGTACCAACCTAACGCCACGAAAAAAATCGAAAATCGAATATACGTAGCCCGCGGAAATAAAAAATTCGCGATACTTTTTTAACAGATCTCGTATATATATAGTAGTTCGTTTAGGAAGACCGATACGTCTGGTCAATAAGAGAAAAAAAGTGTGAGATACGGTACAAAAATCGACCCGCTCGACAGTGGTAAATTCATCGAACGAGACTATAACTAATTTTGTGTTGATATTCCTGATTGTCAATATTTTCAGCATTCTCGTGTAGAAATTGTGACGGGGTTCCAACTGAAGTCCCGCAATTATCACTGACCACTTGTCCGTTCGGAAGGATTCGTTCGAAGATCCGATCGAATCGAAACGATCGTAGAACGGACTTCGACGGAAATGCCGGATTACTTTTGCCGTTTTCCCATTGATTTTTTGACTATACGACAAAAACTACACGTAATCAGAGGAAATTTACCGATCGATTAGGGTATGCGAAACGCACTCAGACTGGAACCCCAAGGAAATAACTCGTTTTGTAGCATCCCCCGACAAATTCCGATCGGGATCTCGCTGGAAACCCCGCTTCCCTAACAAATTTCTGTACGAGTTGCTAAATATCTTTTTTGCCATATCGCGACCATAACGTGTACAAATTTTGTATGGCTATGGCCGTAGTCTGGTCTAGAGTGAGATTTTCGACGTCATTTCTAATGTGCAATAACGTTTAAACCGTTGAAGTTGTCTTGAAGAAAATTTACACGTGCATTTATTGATACTTAGAGAATACTTGTACATTAAAAAAAAAAATTATTTTAAATATTTCCATGTAGTTTTTTGCCTTGTTGCAACATGGTGCGCCGAAATCGGCGCCCACTCTGGACCATATTGTATGCATCTGAAAAAAAAAATATATATATATTCTCAATCTGTATGAGTATTCCGAGCATTGGTAGCAGAATTGGTACTTAAAAAATTTTTTTGACAAAATGGCGGCCTGTTGAACTTTCATTAATGATATTTCATACATTTTTGGGTATTCGACGGGTCATAAAATGTCGGCAAAATTATTGTTCGACTCAATAAAAAAATTTTTTAAGTACCAATTCTGCTATCAGTGCTCAGAATACTCATACAGATTGAGAATATATATATATATATTTTTTTTTTAGGTGCATACAACATCGTCCAGAGTGGGCGCCGATTTCGGCGCACCATGTTGCAACAAGACAAAAACTACATGAAAATATTTAAAATAATTTTTTTAAAAATGTACAAGTATTCTCTAAGGATCAATAAACGCACGTGTAAATTTTCATCAAGACAAGTTCAACGGTTTAAACGTTATTGCACATCAGAAATGACGTCAAAAATCTCGCTCTAGACCAGACTACGGCCTTAAACTCGATCGATACTCGTATGCGTGAAATATTATTTTTCCTTATCTCCAATTTATCTTTTTAACAAATAAATTGTTTTATTGCAGATTTGTGATATTCAACAAATTGCAAAAAAAGTTTCGCCTCAACTCCCGATGATGCGTACCCGTGCTTCTTCGGGAATGAGAGTTTAGATTGAAAAGATCTTTCCTTTCAACGTGTCGTCACGTTGGCCACATGTTCGAATCGAGATATACAGCTGTTTTATTCATGAGAATCGAGGGAATTGCGACGGTACCGATCTCGAAGAGTTTCTCAAGATCACCTACGTAAAAAAGTGACCGCCAGTGGGTGCGGAATCCTTCGTTCATCGATCAACGCGTACGCGTACATGGAAGCTACAAAGTGTTCAATGTTCATTGTGATTTCCCGCTGCGAAGAAAATCGATTGATCGAAGAGACGATCACGTTCCATTGCGTATATGGCCGTAAGTGCTAAAGAGCTTGGAGATGACGGCGATTCCTCGTTGCAGAAAACGAACGAGCTGCGCGACCATTTAAGGGTGAAACACCTGTTTTGTCTTTTATGGAGTCGAAACATCGCGAGTTCCAGTTTCGCCAGGTTCGGATTCATCATCGAGTCTCTCTTGTATATCCCTCTTCCTCTCTCTTGACCATTTTGTATCTTTATTTCCCCCGCGAAAATTCTCCGCGGACGAGTAACCATCACGTTCGACGATGACGAGATAATTAGTTACTTATGCTTGGCAGAATCCCGCGAATTGAAAACTATATATATATATATATACCGAGAGAGCTACGCCCTTCTGCGCGATTCCCGCGCTAACCACCTGCGACCCAACCCAACCCGATGTTTTTTTTTTTCCATTTTTTACAATGTTTCGTTACGAATAACACCGAGTTTTTTGTCGAATACTCAAAAAACCAATAGGAAAAACGCGAAAATTGTTTCTGATTCCCCGAGTGAGACGAACTCTCGTATTACGACTCACTCGGGGAATCACGCAACTGGACAAAGTCAGGGATCCAGTCCGGGATCACCGTCGGCATTCATTCTCTCATCGTCTCATCCCATCTAACCTGATCCGACCTGATCCACCTCCTCGACTCTTGTACACGGCGGCAGCGGCATATTTATATACAATAATATAGAGAGAGAGAGATACATATATACGCACACAATAACAATCCTTGGCGTCTCTTTTTGAATCATAATTTTCTAATTCCAGAGATAACTGTTTGTTATTTTTATATTTGTTAATGAAATCGAGAAAATTCGATTTAATTGAATTCCACAGAGTCCGTACGAATGGACGAGCAATGAATTTACACTATTCGACAACGTTCCAGTAGCGTTATTTCCGTGTACGAGGTCTGTTCAAAAAGTATCGCGAATTTTGAATTTCCGCGGGCTACGTATATTCGATTTTCGATTTTTTTTTGTGGCGTTAGGTTGGTACTCGTGCTCCTCACTTATGCTGAAAAAATCGGCCATTTTGAATGTTTAGTTAATTGTTGACAGCTGTTTTGGTTAGACGTGTTTTGGCTTGTCTTCGATTTTTGCCTATTCCAAAAAATCGATCAATGAATCCGTATGAAATTTTGTGTGAAAAAGAAAATTAAGTGCGCGGACGCATTTCGAATGTTGGCTGTGGCGTATGGTGAAGCTACCTTGGACCAAAGCAACGTTCATCGGTGGTACAAAATGTTCTCAGAGGGCCGAGAAGATGCGAACAAGGAAATGCGTTCCGGACGCCCGATAGTAGAGGATCCGTATTAAAATCGACTTTCACCCATCGCGTAATTGGATGAAACTTTTTTATATCAAATTTAGTATGTTAGAGAATATATCGCAGAGTTGGTTGCCAACAAAATCCAGGGATAACTTTGATTAATTAATAATTCAATTCTGAGTTTTTATTCAACATTGCAGTCATAAGTTTAACGAATAAATGTAATACCAACCGAAAGTATAAAGCCTATAGAATATGCAAACGTTGGGTTGTCTATTTTTTTCCTAGTCTAACTACTGGATTGTCAGGTATAAACAGGTAAGTCGAAACTAACTATCTTCAACCATCTGTTTACTAAATAAATCTTATATCAAAATAAACGCTGTTTCATTGCAAACACGATGATATAGGGTTGTCTGCAAAAAATTTGGGTTGAATGACGGTTGTCGAGTTTTGAAAAGTGAAATTTTGATGCGAATGAAATGTGCGAGAGGTCTGAGCAAAGAATCCCGTGCGATAGAAGAGGACGCGTCATTGTAGCTGCGCGCGGCGCGTGCACCGGACAGAAAGCATGCGCACTCTCTTATATCCGGTGCACGCGCCGCGCGCAGCTACAATGACGCGTCCTCTTCTATCGCACGGGATATTTTGCTCAGACCACTTTGTCGCACATTCCATTCGCATCAAAATTTCACTTTTCAAAACTCGACAACCGTCATTCAACCCAGATTTTTTGCGGACAACCCTATATCATCGTGTTCGCAATGAAACAGCGCTTATTTTGATAGAAGATTTATCCTTTCTTAAAAAAGTCATGGCAGTCGATTCTCGAAACTCTCGAAATGCGAGATAAATATATCGAATTTTGAAGCCAGTTTATCGTGAATCTGATTGGTTGTCGTAAAGCGCGCGTAATTCAAACACGATTTAGTTCACTATGAAACAACATCTATGGTATGCAAAGATTTAATAAGATTAAAGATTCAATAGATCATTGACTCTCGTCCAATGCAATTCTCAAAATTTAAAAATCTTATATAATAAAGAAATGCGAGATAAATATATCGAATTATGAAGCCCGTTTATCGTCAATCTGATTGGTTGTCGTAAAGCGCGCGTAATTCAAACACGATTTCGTTCACCATGAAACAACATCTATAGTATACAAAGATTCAATAAGATCAACGATTCAATAGATTATTGACTCTCGCCCAATGCAATTCTCATAATTTAAAAACCTTATGATAAATTATGTACTATTTAACGAAATGACAACCGATCGAGACGAAATAATCTTAGCGACTGCAGTATGGTGACAAAATCCGTTGTGCCGTTTGGGACAAAGTATCTATAAGAATTTGCCGTTGATTCTTAATCTAAAGGACAAGTTCGGCTAACTTAGTTGCTAGTTTAGTAAACAAATGGTTGAAGATAGTTAGTTTCGACTTACCCGTTTATACCTGACAACCTAGTAGTTAGACCAGGAAAAAAATAGACAACCCAACGTTTGCATATTCTATAGGCTTCATACTTCGGTTGATATTAAATTTATTCGTTAAATTCATGGGTGAATAAAAACTCAGATTTGAATTGTTAATTAATCATACTTATCCCAGGAGTTTGTTAGGCAACCCACTCACGATATGTTTTCTAACATACTAAATTTGATACAAAAGCTTTTCAACCAATTACGCGATGGGTGAAGGTCGACCCTAATTCGGATCTTAGACTACGAGCACATCAACAACAGACGAATACATTGATGAAATGAAGAAAATAATATTGGCCAATCGTCGAATCACCGTTAGAGAAGTTGCCGAGGAACTAAACATCTCGATTGGCTCGCGCTATTCGATTGGACTCGGTCCGCGACGACCCATATTTGCTCCGGAGGGTCATAACTGGTGATCGAGTCATGGATTTATGGTTATGACGTGACAAACCAAAGCTCAATCATCGCAATGGAAGCTGCTTTTTTTGGAATAGGCAAAAGTCGAGGACAAGCCAAAACACGTCTAACCAAAACAGCTGTCAACAATTAACTAAACATTCAAAATGGCCAATTTTTTCAGCATAAGTGAGGGACACGAGTACCAACGTAACGGCACAAAAAAAAATCGAAAATCGAATATACGTAGCCCGCGGCAATTCAAAATTCTCGATACTTTTTGAACAGACCTCGTAGAGTCGTTTTGTACCGGTCTCCCCTACGTACCCCTTCTGATTTTTTTTTCCCTTCATTTTCCGACGATTTCCGCGTGCCCTTACGACTACGATAATTGAGATATCTCGCGACGAATGAAACGGCATCTTCCGAGTCTAGACGCGGCGTTTTGAAACCCCCTCTTACGAGTTTAGATCGGCCAGACGGTTGCAAGAAAACTCGAAATATTGATGCTTGGGAAAATGCGAATCTCGGAGAATACGGCAGCGCCTTAGTGACATCATCGGTATACCGATGATTTCTCTCTGTTTTTCGCTCGAACACTCGTCCGACGAAATCAAACCGAATTCGGAACGAAGATTTAGTCGTTTCGCACAGCGCGATCCGTCCTCCAGTCCGAGCGAAATTCTCACGAAAAAATGTGTCTCAGAAGTCACGGTAGCGGAGAAAAAAAAAACAACCCATCGTAGTTATTTTTCGGCGGACACCAAATTTCTGGAGAAAGACGACCACGCGGGTTTTCATTGGATACGGTTTGACGAAAGGAAGAAGGAGGGCAAGAATCGTTGTATCCATTCTGGACCGCGAAGAACTCGCTCGCGCCGCAAGCGTCGCGGTGCGTTTCAATGGAAACGGAGTTCGCGTGCTTTTTCTAAGCTTTACGCAGTAGCAGTCGATAGATATACGCATGTACACGTCGAACGGAACACGCGAAATTCTTGATAATAAAAAAAAAAAATTAAAAAATAAGAGTTCGCGGGAGACTTTGATCCGGTCCGTGTGCTCGCCCGAGAAAATAATACATACCGAAAGAGAGAGAGAGAGAGAGAGAAAGAGATAACGTTTCTCGATCGGCGTGTGTGACAAAAGAGGAGAGGAAATAAGTGAGAGAGGGCCACCGTGGGTGTGCGACTCCGAGAGCTCGCTCTTTTATACACGGAATTGACTCGTCGCGTCCCGCGCTCGGTGCCGTCCACATAAAAGGAACCTGCGATCGACACACAACGTTGCGGCTAACGGAAAAAAAAAAAAAAAAAAAAAACGAAACGAAAAAAGAAGAGGTCCGACACGGCGAGTTTATGTTAAATGGATTAGACAGGGGAATGCGAGCTCTCGATGGATCGCTACCGCAGCATCTTTCGTTCGTTCGCGCGACGCGTTCCAAGAACGCGCGATCCACGGAACCGACCATCACCGGAGGTTCTCCTTACGACGCGGAGAGAGAATAGCCGAGTGGCTTTCGCGTTATATCGTTCCCGTTCAGAGACTCTTTCTTCGTTTCGGAGTCGCCTCCCTCGATCATCGAGCGGGGAGATGAAAAAGTGACGGGAATGTGAATAGAGGTATAGATACATACATATACCCGTGGGCCACCTGTGATCGATGCCATCTGGTTTGTTTCAACGGTTACTCGATCCGCTGGGAGCTTTATTTATCTCCCTTTCTTACTCGCATCTTCCTCTTTCGGATGAAATCATTACCGACTATTATTCTTGTAGAATATACGACAGTTTACCCGATTGAGAATACCGGCTACCTCCTCGATTTGCCGAGGAGTACATTGAGCAAATCGAACGGAAATGATGCTGCATTTTGAAACTTTAACGATTACGAAATATATTAGCTTCGTCATTCCCCCCCGGATCTTATTCGGAAGTTGATTAACGGTCACGAACTTGTGGCAATTTAAATTTGCACAACAATTAACAAAGCTCCGACGAGATATGATTTTTTAAAAGTTTCTTTTTTTCGCGAAACACCGCTGGCGCAGTGAAACGATCGGTAACTCCGAGACCATAAAGAGGATTAGAGCGACGTCGAGAGGCGACGATGCCGAGCTTAGAGCGCACCCACGCGTCGTGCCGACGATGATTTTTGTCTGGCACGCGCTTTTCGTTCGGGAGAGCGACAGGGACGAGTAGAAACTGGCGCGTTGACGGTTTCGTCTCGAGGTACGGATCCGAGAGGGCTCGGATCCTAATTCGGGATATCGTCGGTGTCTCTCACACGGGGAAGCCTTCTTTGTAACCGGCGACGCTGTACGAGTTGGGACCCAAAAAAAAACGGGAATTTCGTCATAATTTCTTTATTTTTTAATATTTTTACACCAAATTTTGATCACCTTCAAAGTATTCTCCTTCGACCACAACCCACCTCTGCAAACGATCCTTCCAATGTTCAAAACATTTTTTACATTCGCTTATCGGAATGTTCTTTAGGCCTTCCAGCGATTTTTGTTTTACCTCCTCCACAGTGGCAAAACGCTTTCCTCTCATGTCCCTTTTGAATCTGAGGAACAAAAAAAAATCACAGCGGGCTAAATCCGGGGAGTAAGGGGGGTGGACAATTGGTGTCACGCAGTTTTTGGTCAATAACTGCTTTACGGAGAGAGCGACGTGGGCCGGCGCGTTGTCATGATGGAGGAACCAGTCACTTGTGCGCCAAAGATCTGCCCTTTTCTTCCGGATACTCTCCCTCAATCTTTTCAAAAACCTCCAAGTACAATTTCTGGTTGACAGTTTGACCCGGGGAAACGAACTCTGCGTGCACAACACCTCTGCAATCGAAGGAACAAATGAGCATTGTCTTGATGTTTGATTTCACTCGGCGAGCTTCTTTCGGACGAGGAGAGCGAGGTGTCTTCCACTGGCTTGATTGCTGCTTTGTTTCGGGCTCGTATCTATAGCACCACGATTCATCATCGGTAATCACCTTGGGAAAAAGTTCAGGCTCCTCTTCGAGCTGATTTTGAAGTTGAAAACATGCCTGAAGTCGACGCTCCCTTTGCTCGTCTGTGAGAAGGCGAGGGACAAATTTGGCTGCAACTCTGCTCACGTGCAAATCTTTGGATAAAATCCTCTGAATTGAACACCATGATATCCCAGACATCTTACGGAGTCGATCAATGGTTCGGGCGACGGTCTTCACGAATGAGAGCATTGGTTTTGTCGACGTTTTCGTCACTTCTTGACGTTGAGGTGCGTCCCGAACGGGGTTGGTCTTCAATTGACATTTCTCCATTTTTGAAACGTGAAAACCACTCGTAGACTCGGGTTTTACTTAGGGCAGCATCTCCATAAGCAGTCTTAAAGGAGAACACCACTGTAACCGCCTGTTTTTTTTCACATTTTTCAAGAATTTTTTTTTGTCGGAAAAAAAAGAGATATTCGAAAAAATTTTTTGGGTTTTGTTCCTTGTTTATTAATGTATAAAAAAACATTTTTTTCACATTTTTCACGCCGCATGGTGGCGCTGGGGAAGCTCTCGCGTCAGGTGCTGTCATTTCCGTGGCACGCAGCAGAACTCTCTTCAACGTCGATCGGAAAAGAAATACCGAGTGTTTTCGTTAATAATATGATATTTTCAAGAGAAGTACACAGGTATTTGGAAAAATATTGTTTTAAAAAAAATAGGCACGCCTTTGAACTAAAAGTTAATTTCAAAGGCGTGCCTATTTTTTTTAAAACAATATTTTTCCAAATCCCTGTGTACTTCTCTTCAAAATATCATAATATTAACGAAAACACTCGGTATTTTTTTTTCAGATCGACGTTGAAGAGAGTTCTGCTGCGTGCCGTGGAAATGTCAGCACCTGACGCGAGAGCTTCCCCAGCGCCACCGTGCGGCGTGAAAAATGTGAAAAAAATGTTTTTTGATACATTAATAAACAAGGAACAAAGCCCAACAAAATTTTTCGAATATCTTTTTTTTTTTCCACAAAAAAAAAATTCTTGAAAAATGTGAAAAAAAAACAGGGGGTCACAGTGGTGTTCTCCGTTAAGCATTACAGTAGTTTCCGCGGCCGATTTACCCAACGGGAAACAAAATTTCACAGCCGCGCGTCGCGCTCTCGACAATCGGCCATCGCGTTTTCGCCGAAATGGAAAAAGTTGTTTCGCTACAAAAATTCCCACGGGCGAACCGATGCACTCACGGCGACGGAACTTCGCACACTAACTCAGGAGACGTGTCCCCAACGGACACCCGGTAGAGCAACGGGTTCCCCCACTCTCCCTTCCCGCCACAGCGCAATTCCCGTTTTTTTTGGGTCCCCCCCTCGTACGCGCGTTCGTCACTGTCTCGTGAATAACGCCCGCGCGACGAATTCGAGACGATGAAAATAATTGTTTGAATAATCGAAAAAGTTGAGAAAGCTGGCTCGTAGATTTGCGTCGCAGAACGTTTATGAGATCGCTGATTTCGAAGACAATGTAAAAATGTCACTCCTCGATACGAGGAAACTGCGCGCGAGGTCCACCGTTCGCGAAGCCGCTCGTTCGTAATCGCTCCGGGAGGTATTTGCCCCGAACGGGTCACGGGATTTCTTCAATCGGCAATGCTCGAATTGGTTGTTTATTTAGAAACAATCGTGCGCGCGGAATTTAATAAAGTGTACGTCCCCCGAAGTGTTTCGACAGCCTCGACCGAAAGTACTTTTAAAACCGATCGCACGATGGTTCGAAGAAAATTCTGACGTGACAAATGTGACGCACGATGCCTGGAATCTTACGCGTTGCGATACGAGTCGTCTCGTGTGGCCAAAAAAGCTCTTAAGATTGTTGCCGGTGGCAAAGAAGTCTTCCCGATTAATCGAGGACGAGCCCGAGCACATTACCGTGAAGGGAACGGGGCGGGGGGGGGGGGGGGGGGGGGTGTCGATAACGTTGGGCGCCATCGCGTCCGTAGGACGGAGAGAGCCGGAGAACCACCCGTGAAACTCCGAGAATCCGACACCGTAGTGGAAGTTAAGAGAGGAAGGAACGAGAGCGGTGTCCTCTTTCACTCGCGGTAAAAGGAGTAATTGGCCGTCGTTCTCGTGCCCTCCAAATGATGTTTGTTTTCTTTCTATCTCGCACGCACGTTCCGTAATGTGCGTAAATATACATCGATTGGTAGCAAAACAATAGGGTCGAACCCGCGTCACTTTAACGCGTTAGATACCGCAAACGCACGCCCTTCCTTGTTGGCAGCGATCGATGTACGCGTGTATATACATACACGGACGTACATACAAATTCTATCCGATCACGAAATGCGTTAGCGAGTTAATCCTCGTTTCTTCCTGGAAGAAACGACGGGCCGAAAGAAGTCGCGGAAGGTATAACGAGCGGATCGCTCGCGAACCGGACGTGTAATTGTCGAAACAGCGGCGACGCGACGAACCAAGAGGAATTTGCGTCGCGGAAAACAAAAAGAAAGTAAGACACTTTTGGCCAGACGCGGTTCCCAACGTGTCCTTACTTTTTCGTGCGTTAACCTCCGGTTGAAAAAAAAAATGAGGCATGTCATATGTACTTTTTTACAATTTCTATTGAAGACTCTTTTATTCCCCCGTCGCAAATGTATTTAGCCAACTTTTCAGTTGCTCAATTGCGTCGCACTTTATTTCGGACAATTTCAATTCGTCGTATAAAATTAATTTCATCCGAATACATCCAATTTTCTCGATGCCGAGACAAAGCGTCGTGAAAAAATAACCGGGGTTTTTCGAAAGATCCAGGGGGAGACAAAGAACATCCGGAATGCGAGTTAGAATTTACCTCTGTGGTACACGTACCTATCTACCGCATAGTAACGCACCACAAGCACCGCTGGCTCTTCTAATTGTTACGATGTCGTACCGAATTAAATTTTGCCTTACAACCAAGTTGAAAAGAGTCGTCTCGGGGTCGGGATACCGCGAACTACGCACAAGAGAGAGAGGGTTCGCCTCGTTGCACTTGGGGTCTTTTTTTTCCCCTTGTTTCTTTTTTCTTTTTTTTTTTTTCCAAACGATTATACAAAGAAAAAAGGGGAGAAAAGAGTGGCCGAGAACTTACATTGTTTTCTTTTCTCGTTCCTTTCGTCGAGAGCCGTGGCGAACGCGACGCGGTCAACGTGTCGATCTTTATCAGCTACTAATACCGCGGCAACTCCCGAGGTCTCTCCGTATCCGGGCCTCGCCGCCACCGGTTCTTTCGAGTCTCAACGATCCGTGATCCGTCCAGTACGTACAATAAGCGTCTGGGGTGATACGTAGTGACATGTTTATACCAAGATTCCGCTGAAAAATTCCTTGTTACCCGAAAGCTAAACACGCCAGACTATCATTAAGGTCGGTAATCGGTCGCACGTGGTTTTCGTCATTAAACATCAACACTGCCGCAAAGAATTCGAACCAAGGGCCCCCTTTGTTTACCGGATAAAATAACGTTTGAGTGTGCGGTTTTTTCTTTTTCTTCTTCTTCTTTTTCTTCTTTTTCTTTTGCTTCTTTTTCTTTTTCTTCTTCATCTTCATCACCTTACAAGGTAATATTGAGAGACGAATTGATTTTGACGATTTGCATGATCTACCGGCTCGAGAAAGACGGATGGCGGAGATTATGACAATTATGAAGAATGCGAAGGGTGTCGGTAACGGGATCCACGACGACAATTGGCCGGCCGCGTAATGCCCGGCGAAAGAGCAATTGCCCTGGTGACGGGGGGGGCATGGATAAACTTGTCAGAATGAAACGAACAAAGCGGAAGGGGGCAGTTTTTTCTTTCTTTTCTATTTTTATTTGTTACCTCTGCCAAACGTACAACCGGTTAGAAATGATTGTGACGTTCGAGTTGAGATAAGTACAGTGACGAAAATTGAATAATAATTGCCGCTCAACCCGGCGAGCAAAGCACTCCGCGTCCGTGGAAAATGTATAACGCGACGCGTGTACGTTTATATAAACCCGTTACCGTGACGGATTACTACAATACGACTCTGATGGTCGAGCAAAGAGATAAAAAGGAGGAAAGAAAAAGAAAAAGAACGAAACAGATAGAAACTTGTGACGATGAAACGCTCCCCCGAGCTCGGTTGTATATACGTATAACGCACCGAGAGATTGGTAGACCGACCGCTTGCCCGGTCTACGTATCTCTCGATCTCTTTAATTATGATGCCGTTGGAAACGCGAAACAATGAGACAAGGGACGTAACGCGTAACGATCCTGTACTCTCACCTTTCGTAAATCTTTTTTTTTTCTTTCTATTTCTCGTTTCGATCTTCGACGGAACAAATTACAAATATCAACTCCGCTACTCGGTCGAATCAATCTTCTTCGAATATCGAATAAATTGACAAATATTTATTTATCATCGCTTGAGGTTGGATTATAAAATGTTTGAGTATTTTTAATAAATAAGATAAACGACGTGCGGATACTCTTGTGAGAGTAAATTTTCGAAAGACGGTACTCTAAAATTAGGAGTACGTATTTTGGCATTGGACGAACGAAAGTTCCATCAACGTGTTCAGCGTTTAAGGCCTTACATACGTCCAGCGGTACCGAAAACGTACCAAAAGAAAAACTGTTTTTAGGAGGGATAGAAATAGAAATTGATAAAAAAATTCTTACACATTGTTTATTACTGTGTTAAGTTTGTAAAAAAATTTATTTCAATTTTTTTTTCACAAATTACAACATGAAATATCACATTTTTTGAAGCACTGTAAAAAAAAAGTTGCTCCACGGTCGGCAGTATTTCTTCCTCAAATGTTGACGGATCTGCAAAATGTAAAGAAATTCTTGTAAAATAAGGTAGTAGTTATAGTCTGTCGAGCCGGATTTTTGAAATTCGAAAAATTAAACAATTTACGGTAATTTAAAAAAAAATGTTAAGTTTGTGTCAAAAAAGTCACACTTTAATTGTTTTTATAAAATTTTCTAATTATAATTTAAAAAATCCGGCTTGACAGACTATAGAAAAAACAATTCCGAATATTAAAAAAAAAAAATCATCAAAAAATATTAAAAACCGTACGAGTTATCGTGCCGACCGTGTCAGAAAAAGTAGTTTTGAGAAAAACGCGTTTAAAGTTTCAAGCGCGTTTCGCTCGAAGTCG
The DNA here is from genome assembly GCA_958009045.1 of Oxytorus armatus. Taxonomy (NCBI): domain Eukaryota; kingdom Metazoa; phylum Arthropoda; class Insecta; order Hymenoptera; family Ichneumonidae; genus Oxytorus; species Oxytorus armatus. The sequence goes on along the minus strand of OY253748.1, from coordinate 28,460,922 downwards.
CGCGCGGCTGGAGCAAGAACTTTATGAATTTTTTTAATTTAATTAGTTAACTTACGTCTAATCTCCCATTCCAGCTTCATATTGTACGCCTTCCTTGTCAGTAAAAAATTGTTGTTGTTTATTTTTTTTCTAATCGACGAATTGTTCTGGCCTCTTTTGTTGCTTTGGTAGGCGCGCGTCAGACCTTTGTCCTTTCGTCGGGCAGTCACATTATCTACAATAACTTTTGAACTATGGTGAATTTTTACAATCAGCTTACACAGAAATACGCCTAAGACTATAAGGAATAATAATCTGTAAACAAAAAAAAATCGATTTTTTGAAAATTCTCGACGTATGTAAGTCCTTAAACTTTGGATGATTAGCGCAGACTCATATTTGAATTTAGAAATCTAAAAAAAAATCATAACGCCCTTTTTTATAGTCAACTATTATTTGAAAATATGTGAACACGAAAATTTGAAAATTTTTATAAAATGTGCCAGCCTAGTGTACACGCACCTCGTACATTATGACAACATAATGTACGATGTGCGTGTACACATTTTCATATATATATATACACGAGATTGAGTCTTCGGAAGCGAAAAGAGCCTCGCCACTCGGAGAGACGACTAACCGGAGCGAGAATGAAAAGGAAGATTCTTAATTTCAGACACGAAAAACCGGCAATTCTTCCTCCCGATTAATGCATTCCGTCGTCGATCTCATCGATAATGCCGCTTCGAACATTCGTACGATAGGCTTTTCACTAATATCTTTCGGAAAAGGCAACGAGTTGGGTGAGAACGTCCCTCGATTTTTATTTCTCAATTACGCCGGATTGATCTTTCGACAATTATATGCAAAACTGGTCAATCGCGATGGGCCTTTCAAAGTCTTTCGCTGCGATTACGGATATTTTTTTTCATTTATCTTATTTTTTTTATCGATAATAATAACCCCCGTTGTTGGTACCGCGATCGCTAATATGCTAAGCTAATCCGAGTCTAGCTTGAAATTTCTATTCAACAGCGTTTCGTTGCGGCGCACACCGGAGTAACAACGTTATTATCGTCGAAACCGTGGCTACCGAGGCTCCCGAATCGCGGTTAAACGGGCCGACGAGAACGTATTTCCGGTTTGCGCCCGTATCGAGAGATCCGAGAATAAGAAATGAGTGACAAAGTGTGGGTTTCATATCCGTTCCTCGTCCGTCAACCGTTGTGCCTCGCGTATGTATACGTACCAGCGGGTTCGTCGAGAGAAGGCTATTTTTCTGTTGCGCAATCGAGACCGCATGAACGAAGAAATAACTCACCGTGTATAATACATATATGATATATGATACACGGTACGAAGAAGGCACGGGAGAACCGGTGGAATAGCACGCCCGGCTCTCTAATGCGATTAAAAAGGCATAATGATTACGATCAATTATTAACAATTACCAAGGCCGGCAAAAAGTGTAATTACCCGCCATTAATCAAGAGAAGAGCGCGTCGATGCTACTTCCAACTCTTGCTACTCGCTACGCTTTTCTCATCGTCGTTGAGGCTCGCTCGCGCGCAATGGAATTGCCCGGGGTACGCGATTCACCCGTACACGGGTCTCGAAGGGATAGAAAATCCAGACGGGGAACCGAGCAAACTCTTTTACATTTTTATTACCGAGCAGTTTTTTTTTCTCCCCCGAATTCACGAGAGGTTCAATATAATATCGTTAAATACTACATTTCCTCTTCGTTATAACGCTCAACGTTTGTTCGTTAAAATCCCTAACTTTTTTTTTTTTTTTCATACGGCTCAACGTAACGAAAATACGTGCGTCGTTGGGTTTCTTTTTTTCTCCCTCAAGAATCTCTAGTCTCGGCATTATTCGCGCGTTAGTTGCACTCGTCGAACTTTTTTCCAATTCGTTCGTCATTGGTCGTAGCTGATCAGTCTCGCGTCGCGAGGTTACCGAGCAGGGAAAAAAACGCCTCCTCCTCCGGCATATTCTCGTTCGAGAGAATTGATGGAATTTTTTTGTGCTTCCAAGCTTTTATACTCCCCGTATGATTCTCTTTAAATCATTATTAAATTTAATTACAGTGGGACGGTCGAAGCATATACAGTCATAATTTTTAATAGTCGCGTTCCATCATACGCGAGTGAACGACGCGCAACATTTTTTGAAGATTGATGCGTCGGAAGTTTTTCAGGAAGCGGCGCGCGCGTATAATACGGACGGTTGTGATTGCGCGAGGCATATTATATTGCTGGCTTAAAAAAAAAAAAAAAAAAAAAAAGATTGACCGCTGTTTAGACGATTGGCGTGTGTTTTTTCGCGTTTTATAGCGCGTTAAACCGACATTGTTGAATCTCATGTTTACAACTCGGAATACAATTAGTCAGCCTCTCGCGTTATTATTCCGACGTGCGGCGAATGTAAAATAATATTAACGCACGACCTTCGATTACGAGCTCCCGCGTATACAATGTCAGAGTTCCGCGCAACGTGCATTGCTAATTTCAAATCATAACGAGTCTCATTTTATCGAGGCTCGCGAGAGGAGGAATAAAGATTTATTCAATTTAATTCTCCAGCGAGCTCATATACGGCTCAAACGTGTATGATGTTTGCGTCCGTTTGCGATGTAGGTACCGGACAAAACGGCCACGAGGAAGAATGGCTCTCTCGCGTGATTCAATTTAGCAATTAGAAGTGACATTGCGGATAATTACGAGCTCCGTCTTGATAATTCTAATTGCATACGTAGTCGCGAATCTCGACCGTTGGCAATGTGTTGGGACTGGACGTATATCTATAGATCCATACATTTCCAGGAGTCGAGCCATAAATATATAGACGGGTCTCAATTGTAGCGAAAGAGCGAGCAAAAACAAAATTCAACCGTGCGGCGCGATGCTGGCTAGTGTTGGTTTCTCGCTGGGAACTCGCGCGGGTTATTCTTTCGCGTGCGATCATCTCGATTGCTACATAGTTGTTCTTGGAATTACCACAAGGACGACTATCCTCGTACCATCGGCTCTCGCTACCACGCATATACCTTATATATATATATATATATATATATATATATATATATATATATATATAATATATTATATAAATATATATCACCGCCGTGTACAAGATTTTGGACAGAAAATGACCGAAAATGCAGGGGTGCATTAGCGGTCATTTTCCGTCCATATATATTTATATAATATATTATATATATATATATAATATATAATATATTATATAAATATATATCGCCGCCGTGTACAAGATTTTGGACGGAAAATGACCGAAAATGCAGGAGTGCATTAGCGGTCATTTTCGGACGGGAGGTTGGCGCGCGAAGCACGCGGGGTGGCAAAGCCCCCCTAGTATATATATTTATATTAGGGTGGATCAAATAAAATGACTAATTTTTTTTTTCCTCGACATAATGAAAAATGTATTGTTTGGCATCTCAAAAAAACCCTCTGCAAGTATAAGCCCTTCATATTTAAATTAAGACGTCCCTGATCGCGAATTTTCATTTCCCATTTAAATAACATGGAAACATTTTTTTTTTTTTTACTTTGAAATTTTATTAGACTTAAACCGTTGACGTTAGTAGAGTCTTTTAGCACATTTTTGTTGAACATTTGATGCTCTACAAAAAAGCTTTCTTGTGTCTAATCGATAAAAGTAACCGTACAAAAAATAATCGGTGATGATTAGCTCTGGATTCTATTTATCTCGTTTATTAGTACATAAATTTCAAATTTAAAAAATTTTTATTATCAATATGCATAAATATACTACTAATACATACTACTAATATATACTACTAATATATTATTAATATACTGATATATTACTAATTGTTTTCAAACAAATATGAGAGAATCCAGAGGTAATTATCACCGATTATTTTTTGTACGGTTACTTTTATCGATTAGACACAAGAGAGCTTTTTTTGTAGAGCATCAAATGTTCTACAAAAATGTGCTAAAAGACTCTCGTAACATCAACGGTTTGAGTCTAATAAAATTTCAAAGTTAAAAAAAAATGTTTCCATGTTATTTAAATGGGAAATGAAAATTCGCGATGAGGGACCGCTTAATTTAAATATGAAGGGCTCATACTTGCAGAGGGTTTTTTTTTTTGAGATGCCAAACAATACATTTTTCATTATATCGAGGAAAAGAAAAAAATTAGTCATTTTATTTGACCAACCCTAATATATATATCGAGACATACCACATTACAATTTGCAAATTTGAAAATTAATCAATGACTGTGCCAAGATTCAACAAAATTCTGTGTTATTCAAGTGCATTCTGTTTAAATGATAAAATCCGTTTTTCTCATTGCGACTTTCCGTTCTTCACTTTGCTACTTTCCAACTTATATCGACGATCGCGTTCATCCGTCATCTCCCGCGTTACAGCTTATCGTTAATATTATGCGCGTTTGTCCTGATTAATTTTCTAGTCACGATCCGCCGAGGCGCCCGTGGCTCTTAATTATTTTAACGCCTCGAGTCGCGCATAATTTCTCGCAATAACGGCGGGAGAATTAATTAACAAATTGACACACGTAGATGCGTACATCGACGAAATCGATAATCGTCGTGATGATGATTTTTATAGCGATCGTTGAAAGCCGATTGTATAATTTCAGAATAAAATATCTGATTTAGAAACTGCGTTGTACGAAAGTGATAATAGAATCTATTTCTCTGTTAGTAGCACAGATGCAACCATCAATTTATCAGCAATTACGATTCGCTGATACAGAGAGTCTATAAACTAACCGCGGAAATAGCTTACGGTGGCCAACGCTTCTTTCTCTCTCTCTCTCTCTTACCCTCTATCTGTACGAGGCAAGAAAACTCTATATCTCTCTTCTCGGAAATCGCCAATTATATCCGTGTCTGCGCGATGTGTGTTATACGTATGTACAATCTCCCCGTTGATTAACTTTTCCTATCGTGAAATTATTGCAATTCGAATTAGCTGAAATCTCTGTGTTGGATCGCCGGCAGTGTCGCGACTCGTCGTTTCCTCTATAATTCACGAGAAGAAAGAAATCGATCCGTGATATTATTTTCGCCGCATTGGAAAGCATTCATTGAGAAAAAGCTAATATCTAGAGATTTAATGATCCGAACGGTACTCGGGAAAAATGAAATATCGGATCGTGGAAGAAGAAAAAATGATATTTCGGTGAATTTCTCTTCGTAAAATGGAATAAAAATTGAACATTACTTTTCTTCTCTTAACATTGCCGTATCTATAAATATCTTAATCGATAGAATAAACCGGTAAAGTATGATCGTAACAAGATGACGGATATTTATATCAGTGATAATGATAATATTGAATGGTGCATTAACTTTGTTTCTTCTCTTTCCGTCACGCGTCGTTTCATCGTTACAGTTCGGTGATCCATTTAAAAAATGATGACAATTTTAAGTTTATGATAAAAACGTTACAAATCATACGAGGTGTGTAAATTAAGTAATGAGACTGGCAACGTAGCGTTCGATCTGGCAACACTTGAGGCGCTCGGCTTGGAGGGCCGGCAGGGAAACATGTGATACGTCTTCAGTACGGGTTTGAACTCGCTCGAGTCATTTGGTTATCCGTAGCGATTTTGTGTGTCAAACAATTTTTTCTATTTTGTTCTAAATATGAGTGACATCAATTTCGAGCAACGGCGTGCTATCAGGTTTTGGTTCAGACTTGGGGACAGTGCAACGGAAACTCTTGCTAAACTTCAGCATGCCTACGGAGACAGTGTTTTGTCAAGAGCCCAGGTTTTTCGGTGTGTTACGTCGTGACATTTTTGGATGGGATTTTCATATTAATTATTTTATTCTTTTTCTATTTCAACAATATAATGTCTCGTAACACCCGCAACGTAAATTCACTCTATAATCGTGAGAGCGGAAATCGCCGCTCGAATTTCTGCTCATTAAACTTGGCGAAAAATATATTAATTATTCAAACTCTACGATCTTTCACTCGTAGTGCTGATGCACCATATCGTACTGTGGGAACGGAAATCGCCACTCGAATTTCTGCACACCCCATTTTCAACAAATATAGAATCAAGTTTCGGCTGAACAAATATAATAACAAGTTATGGTATTATATTTGTTATTGGTATTATATATTATGGTATTATATATATTGTATTATATATGTATTATATATAATATAATATCAAGTTTCGGCTGACCAATTTCCGCCGCGACGAGGCGCGAGGCCTCGCGCGTTATAGCTTTCTCTCTCGCTCTATTCTAAATCCTGGATATTGGAAAATCAGCACTTTTGTGGTTGTCGCTTCACGACAACCGAATTCACATTAAAATCTTCAGTCTTAATTCGACATTCGCGAGAGCAACAACTCTAGTAAAATCGTCTCCGTTATACTCGGTACCTTTGTAACACTTAATAATATTTGCGAAATATATTTATACGTTTATACAAATCTGTCACGATATCCTTATTGTATCAACTGTTTTGCGTCTACCGAAAATCAACATTTATATTCACAATTATCCGAATAAAAGGCGATTCATTATACTCGACATCTCGATTTCAATCGTTAATCCGGAAACGAACCACGTGTCTTATTCACTCATTTACAAATCGTACCCTATGCGTTTTCCCCCATGACCTCTGAGGCGCCGCGTCCACGTTAGTCGCCTTTTTACCTCTGAGTCGCCGCGCACACGTCTCCCTTTGTGAAACCCCCCTGGGACGTAACACGGTGGTTTAAGGGATAACACCACTGTGACCCCCTGTTATTTTTCACATTTTTCAAGAACTTTTTTTTGTGGGAAAAAAAAGAGATATTCGAACAAATTTTTTGGGTTTTGTTCTTTGTCTATTAATGTATCAAAAAACATTTTTTTCACATTTTTCACGCCGCATGGTGGCGCTGAGGAAGCTCTCGCGTCAAGTGCTGTCATCTCCGCAGTGGTTCGCGGCACGCAGCGGAATTCTCTTCAACGTCGATCTGAAAAAAAATACCGAGTGTTTTCGTTAATAATATGATATTTTGAAGAGAAGTACATAGGATTTTTTCGATATCTCAATAATTATTAAAGTTATAGCCTATTTTCGACGAGAAATTTTGCTCAAAAATCATTCTTCAATTTCAAAGGCGTGCCTATTTTTTTCTAAAACAATATTTTTCGAAATCCCTATGTACTTCTCTTCGAAATATCATATTATTAACGAAAACACTCGGTATTTTTTTCAGATCGACGTTGAAGAGAGTTCTGCTGCGTGCCGCGAACCACTGCGGAGATGACAGCACCTGACGCGAGAGCTTCCCCAGCGCCACCATGAGGCGTGAAAAATGTGAAAAAAATGTTTTTTGATACATTAATAAACAATGAACAAAACCCAAAAAATTTTTTCGAATATCTCTTTTTTTTCCCACAAAAAAAAATTCTTGAAAAATGTGAAAAAAAAACAGGGGGTCACAGTGGTGTTATCCCTTAAGGCATTTTCAGAAAGAAGAGAGTCGATTGAAGATGAACCACGAAGCGGAAAGCCTGCATCTTCAAGAACCGATGAAAATGTCGACAGAATCCGGGATCTTGGGCGTTCAGATCGTCGGTTGACAGTCAGAATGATCGGGGAAGAGTTGAATTTGACTCACACCACCGTTCCATCAGATTTTGACCAATGAATTGGGGATGAGAAAAATCTGCGCAAAAATGGTAATGCTCCTTGTCACACAGCAATGTCAATAAACGAGTTTTTGGCCAGTAAAAACATTCCTGCGGCTCCTCAGCCTCCTTAGTCGCCTGACTCGAGTCCTTGTGACTTTTTTTCTCTTCCCGAGACTGAAAAATCACCTCAAGGGAACTCATTTTGGAACACTCGAAAACATTCAACCGGCTGTAACCGACCAGCCGAAGGCTATTCCAGTATCGGAGTTCCAGCACTGCTGTGAGAATTGAAAGAACCGTCTCCAGCGCTGTGTGGCTTCAGAAGGAAGTTATTTTGAGGGTGACAATATAAAATTATAATTCTATTTGAATAAAAAAAAAAATTAAAACAAATCAGTCTCATTACTTAATGTACACACCTCGTAAATTGTAGCCCATTGTCTCGTTCGTACGATTTTTTTTCTTTTTCAAATCCTCAACAATGGCATTCACTTACACAGGGATAAATTGTTTTCTCATTGAGTAAAATTATGTACACTCGAGCACGAATCGTGCGTCCGCGTGTAGTAGCTCCACGATGAAACCTGCCGAGTTGAAGCTCGCGCGAATATACACACGTAAAATATGTTGATAGAGCAAAATCCCGCTGACGATGTACGAATGTGTACGGGTGAGACTCGTGGTTGCATCGCCCAAGGGCGATTTATGATTGGATTTACGGGATGACCGGCATGATCCGTTGTACACGGAGAGTACACTCTCGAGCGAACGATAGAAATCGTTAACCGATCTTCGCAGCGAACAAACTCGTTGCTCGTTTTATTCGTTCGGCTCGCTCGCGTTGCCGCGGTAATTAAACCGCTTACGCATACATACCGTGACCGAACCTGTTAGCTACCGGACAATGTCGGGATTAATCCGCCCCAGTCTCTGATCCCTCTCTTGCCTAGCCTTTGGCTTCCAGCAACTATATTCAAGGCGACTGATCGAAGAGCGCGCGTTACGATACGAAGCTGAATCGCCCGATCATCAACGATGTAGGATATATATTTATGCTCGTGTGTGTGTGTGTATAAATGATAAATGCGCACCTCTCGTTGGCTCCGCAAACCTCGTCGGCGTAACAGTCGCTGGAGTTGGAAATAAATCTTGTACGTTAGCGTGAATAAATCTCCGATTGCATCGCTTCTCTCTCTCTCTCTCTATCTCTCTTTTTCTCTCCTTTCTGTCGTTGTAATAGCAAAAAAGAGGATTGTGGCAGAGATTATTTGAATTTATAGAGTATATCGGTGCTATATGCTGGTATCGATCACCGTCAATTACACTTTCTAATCGGAGTGTCAAATATAATTATACGATCTTCGGAAATACGATAACTTGGACATTGAAAAAAAAAAATGCAAATACCAAACAGATTTTAATCGAGGGTTCATTAATTTATTTTTCATTCCGTTTTTCCTCGGTGTCTTACTTTCAATACTTTTAATACTTTGGAACGGATTTTCTTTGTAATTCCATCCCGATCCTTCGGTTGAGAATTCACGATTTTTCCATACGTATACTCCTGAACGTTACAAAATATAGGATAAGATTTTTTTTTTATCACGTTCCAAGTCTACGTTCGATCATAAATTTTCCACCCATTACACGAACTACATCGAATTTTTGTCAAAAACTGAAAGTTATCGATGGGAAAACGCGACAATTTTAAATGTATCACTGTTCTTTAAAAACTCACGTTTTTTACAAGACCAAAGAACTACGATAACCCGCGGGTACATATAGTACGAACAATGGGAGACAAGGGTTTGATCGTAAATAAGCACGAATGCCATCCCCACAAACGATTGCACGTTTCGAATCGTTCCTCGTATATTAAAGTCTCTGTCTCTCTCAAACGATATATATATACAGATTTTAACAATCGATTTCAAGAATAGCTTCCTTGTTATTAACACGACTATACCGGGATGCCTCGTAAATATATCGAAGAAGACGCGAAGGAGAGTGAGGGAGAGAGAGAGAAAATCCGGGATGCTGTAGTGTGCGTGCAATTCAGTTTTCGCACTCGCACTCGCTACGGTAGAATCTTCCGATGTACTCGCTCTCTTTTTCACTCTTGCAATATATATATATATATATATATATATATATATACACGAGATTTCCCGGGGACCGGAGGCCGCGTCTAACGATCCCGCAAACCGAGATGCAACTTGTCCCGATGCATCGTGCGTGTTTAGCTCGCGGTACTAGAGAGCGAGATGAAAGATCGCGCAGGAGATTCCATGTAGTATTATATGTATACACATATACGATTAGCCGCATCTATAGCCGTTAACGCGCCGATCCTTACGACATAATTATCGAAAGATTCTGTCGCGAGGGAGATGGCGTCGTAGGAAGATAGAAAAATTGAAAAATTGAAAAATTGAAAAATAAATAATATAGTCCGGTCCTGTGTATATTGTCGGTATACGGTATATATGAAATTCACCGATAATATCGTCAGGAGTGAATTTATATACACGTTACATCCTATCGCGATATCCAACGCGGGCTTTGTAATCGTTTGCATCGCCGCTGATGAGTCGTTTTATATATTCCATTTTTTAAGGGTGAACACCACTGTGACCCCCTGTTTTTTTCACATTTTTCAAGAATTTTTTTTTGTAGGAAAAAAAGAGATATTCGAAAAATTTGTTTGGGTTTTGTTCCTTGTTTATTAATGTATCAAAAAACATTTTTTTCACATTTTTCACGCCGCATGGTGGCGCTGGGAAAGCTCGCGCGTCAGGTGCTGTCAGATCCGCGGCACGCAGCAGAACTCTCATTAACGTCAATCTGACGTTGAACATTAATAAACAAGGAACAAAACCCAAACAAAATTTTCGAATATCTCTTTTTTTTCCCACAAAAAAAAATTCTTAAAAATTGTGAAAAAAAACAGGGGTCACAGTGGTGTTCACCCTTAACGCATAATCGGCAGGACCGCCGTTCTACAGATTCCAACTGTACACCTACCCAACTGTCACGACCAAACTGACACGAGCATACGAATATTTCGCAATATTGTCACGACAAAACTGTTCCCGAACAAAACTCTCACCATTAAAACTGTCACCGCACAAACTGTCACCACTCAACTCACTCCGATCAGATTCCAACTGTACACCTACCCAACTGTCACGACCAAAATGACACGAGCATACGAATGTTTCACAATATTGTCACGACAAAACTGTTCCCGAACAAAACTCTCGCCATTAAAACTGTCACCGCACAAACTGTCACCACTCAACTCTCCCCGATCAGATTCCAACTGTACACCTACCCAACTGACACGAACATACGAATATTTCACAATATTGTCACGACAAAACTGTTCCCGAACAAAACTGTCACCATTAAAACTGTCACCGCACAAACTGTCACCACTCAACTCTCCCCGATCAGATTCCGACTGTACCCCTACCCAACTGTCACGACCAAACTGACACGAGCATACGAATATTTCACAATATTGTCGCGACAAAACTGTTCCCGAACAAAACTCTCACCATTAAAACTGTCACCGCACAAACTGTCACCACTCAACTCTCTCCGATCAGGTTCCAACTGTACACCTACCCAACTGTCACGACCAAACTGACACGAGCATACGAATATTTCACAATATTGTCACGACAAAACTGTTCCCGAACAAAACTCTCGCCATTAAAACTATCACCGCACAAACTGTCACCACTCAACTCTCCCCGATCAGATTCCAACTGTACACCTACCCAACTGACACGAGCATACGAATATTTCACAATATTGTCACGACAAAACTGTTCCCGAACAAAACTGTCACCATTAAAACTGTCACCGCACAAACTGTCACCACTCAACTCTCCCCGATCAGATTCCGACTGTACCCCTACCCAACTGTCACGACCAAACTGACACGAGCATACGAATATTTCACAATATTGTCGCGACAAAACTGTTCCCGAACAAAACTGTCACCATTAAAACTGTCACCGCACAAACTGTCACCACTCAACTCTCCCCGATCAGATTCCGACTGTACCCCTACCCAACTGTCACGACCAAACTGACACGAGCATACGAATATTTCACAATATTGTCGCGACAAAACTGTTCCCGAACAAAACTCTCACCATTAAAACTGTCACCGCACAAACTGTCACCACTCAACTCTCTCCGATCAGATTCCAACTGTACACCTACCCAACTGTCACGACCAAACTGACACGAGCATACGAATATTTCACAATATTGTCACGACAAAACTGTTCCCGAACAAAACTCTCGCCATTAAAACTGTCACCGCACAAACTGTCACCACTCAACTCTCCCCGATCAGATTCCAACTGTACACCTACTCAACTGACACGAGCATACGAATATTTCACAATATTGTCACGACAAAACTGTTCCTGAACAAAACTGTCACCATTAAAACTGTCACCGCACAAACTGTCACCACTCAACTCTCCCCGATCAGTTTCCAACTGTACACCTACCCAACTGTCACGACCAAAGTGACACGAGCATACGAATATTTCACAATATTGTCGCGACAAAACTGTTCCCGAACAAAACTCCCGCCATTAAAACTGTCACCGCACAAACTGTCACCACTCAACTCTCCCCGATCTCTATTGGACACGTGTAGAATCTTCACGAACAAAACTATCACCGTCTAAACTGTCACGGTCCAAACCTTCACCATATAAACTGTCACCGTCTGAATTGTCACCGTCCAAACGGTGATATGAGAGAGTGCGCATGCTTTCTGTCCGGTGCACGCGCCGCGCGCAGCTACAATGATGCGTCCTCTTCTATCGCACGGGATATTTTGCTCAGACCTCTTTGTCGCACATTACATTCGCATCAAAATTTCACTTTTGAAAACTCGACAACCGTCATTCAACAGCGCTGATTTTGATATAAGATTTATTTAGTAAACAAATGGTTGAAGATAGTTAGTTTCGACTTACCTGTTTATACCTGACAACCCAGTAGTTAGTCCAGAAAAAAAATAGACAACCCAACGTTTGCATATCCTATAGGCTTCATACTTCGGTTGGTATTAAATTTATTCGTTAAACTCATGGGTGAATAAAAACTCAGATTTGAATTGTTAATTAATCATAATTGTCCCAGAAATTTGTTAGGCAACCCACTCACGATATGTTTTCTAACATACGAAATTTGATATAAAAGCTTTTCATCCAATTACGCGATGGGTGAAGGTCGACCCTAGTTCGGATCTTAGACTACTATATATTCATTCGTAATTTTGTCTCCGAAGAGGATTGATTTTACGCTCGAAGTATCGTTATCGAAGCGAACGACCATAACGTTTAACTCGGTCGAAAAATTGTAAAATATCTTTTAGAAATCCTCGCTCATCCCCTCAATCTTTTGGTCATAAATCATCGGGATCCGACTACACTCCCAGCCCTTTTTGCATATATTATTTCTTTATCATCTCCCTCTCGTTCGTATCGGATGATCCAACGGCGACTTCGACTTATCTCGCCATTAGCGACACAGCGGCGATCGGTTGTACCGAGAAATCGTGTCTCCTCGTTGTATCGCGAATATACACCGACACATATGTTTTGCCGTTTGTCCCACCGGTATGTATAACTTTTCTCTCAATGCCGCAACGGTTTTCGCGGTTCGCGCGCACCACGGAGCGCTTCTTTACGAACCAATTATACACACAGAGTATACGCACCTCCGTTACGTAATTGGATTTATCGTGCTTCTCGTATCTCTCTTTCGTTCGTCCAAAGATCTTTTTTTTCGTTCGCTCTTCGTCTCTCTCTTTCTCTCTTTCCATCGCTCAATCGGTCTTATCGCCTCGATATAACCAGCGCGCATAATACGCGCGCTGCTCCGAGCGCGAAATCTGATCCATTAGCTTTCTAATTGAACGTTACGCGCGTTGACAGTGGATTTGTAATTAACAAACTCGCCGACCGACCGTACATCGATTCCGATCTCGTACCA